>JARBWK010000004.1:175023845-175623845 GCA_030556195.1 Anolis apletophallus
ACCGCCATATAGGGACACTCTATTTATTTTCCTATTTATACATTGTATATCTGTGGAATGCCCAGGGTGGGAGAAAGAACGCCTGTCTCTTCCAATAGACCTCATAGCCTCTCAGGATGCCAGCCATAGATGCAAGCGAAACGTCAGGAGAGAATGCTTCTGGAACATGGTCATACAGCCCGGGAAACCCACAGCAGCCCAGGGAATCTGGACACGAAAGCCTTCGACAACGCATGTTTGTAGTTTCAGCCAAAATATATTATTATTCTGGAAACGTGGCCACACAACTCGAAAAACTCACACCAACCCGGAATGTGGTGCAGCTGGTTGGGAGTCAGCTGCATAAGATCTCTACTGACCAGAAGGTCATGAGTTCGAGGCCTGCCCAGGTCGGGGTGAGCTCTCGACCAATTGTGTAGCTCGTTGTTTGTCTATATATGTTGTATGTCTATGGCATTGAATGTTTGCCTGTATATGTGCATTGTGATCTGCCCTGAGTCCCCTGCAGGGTGAGAAGAAGGGCGGGATATAAATGATGTAAATAGATAATAAATAAATAAATAACCCAACCTAAACATTGAACCTGAACGAATCCAGAGGGTGCTCACCAATGCTTCCTCTTCATCTCGGAAAGAAGTGACGATATACCTGTATGGTGGGAGATGTCACCTTTATTACCTACTCTACTTGTTCTGTATACCATTGTTTCACCTGATATACTAGTCTCTACCTGTTGGCCAGGTGCTTCGTATAGAATTAAACAACTGCAGAGCACTGTTTAGGAGAACCTGTTGTAAGTATCTAGGCCTCTTTTGTCATTTATACCTTATTATATGTTAGCAATACTGAAATATGTATCCCTTTTGGTTACTATACGATCACCGCCCTGCCTTATCCAACCCACCCCCTCCCATCACGTCCGCCCTACACACCAGGAGGCACGTCGGGACGACGCTGGGATTGCCTCTTTGGCGTCACCTTGCCCCACCATAGGGAGTTCCCGGCGGCCTCGTCCAGTCCCTCCCATTCTCAGGAGCTTGTCTACGTCATCACAGTGGGCGTTGTTGTCGGCTGTGCATAATCTATTGTGCGCCATTTCCACTCCAGGACGCTACACGTCATCAGACTTCGCCGCACGCCAGCAGCGGGGGGGGGGTGTACGCGGGGACGGCACGGCTTTTTTCCTGTCGCGCCGGGCCGCCGCTTTTGCTCCTCGGCCGGCTGGACATGCCCATGGACGGGACTCTGGAGTGGCGCCTGGACGGTATTGGGGACTGGGGGGTTCAGTGGGGATTTATATATCCACCCCTCAGAGCTGCATTTTTGATGTCCTAGCCAGATGGTTTCTAGGCCTGCTGCCTGTATGTGTTGATGTTTTTGAATGACACTGGGTCGTCCTTCGCTGGAGGGCTACGGCTTGTATTGTGTATATTCTACCTAGGTTCTGTCCCACGGGGTATTACCCCTTTGGGCAGGCTTTGGTGTCACTTGCACCGATTGTTGCCAGGCCCAGTAGCGTGGGGGACTGAAGACATCAACTTTGATGTGCATAATAAGCATATAGCTAACCACTCCTTTACGGGTGGCACGTTCATTCTATATTTACCTGTATATTTTTTGACTAGCTTTCAAGTGTTGTCATTGATACAACATATATAGACAGGCATAGAGGCAATTTAACATTCCAGCTTCTGGCCTCCAGGGAGCTGCTGCATTCCTTCGTTCTTTTTTGTGTACTTCCTGGAGATATTTTATGGCCTTGTAAATCAGTTAAATTTAGCCTCCTCACACAAGTGGTACCTAAATTTCCTACTTGACAGATGCAACTGTCTTTCGAGTTGCAAAGGTCGACAATGCGCTACATAATTGGTTGAGAGCTCACCCCGACCTGGGCAGGCCTCGAACTCATGACCTCCTAGCCAGTAGAGATCTTCTGCAGCTGACACCCAGCCAGCTGCGCCACATTCCCGGTGCTCTGATAGCTATGTTTAAATATTTGAAAGGGTGTCACATTGAGCGATCAAGCTTGGATTCAAATTGTAGGGAAAGAGAGTCCACTTAAACATTAAGAAGAGTTTCCTGATGGCAAGAGAAGTTCGACAGCGGCGTAAGCTGTTCTCGGGGTGAGGTGGAATGTCCTTTTCTGGAGGTTTTTAGGCAAAGGCCATATGGTCATCTGTCAGGAGTACTTTGATTGTGTTTCCCTGCATGGCAGGGGGTTGGACTCTAGGATCCTATAGTTTGAGGAATCTGTTCAGATTTAGTATATTGCTGCGCGCAGCCTTGGCACTTGCCCTGTAGGTGGCGCCTGGCGCCTGGCGGAAGCTGGGAAGGTGAGAGGAAAAATACACAAGGCAATTGTACACAAGGTTCTCTCACCTTTGCGTAGCTGGTGCGATTATTAATTAACACATCCCACTTACGTTTTCATCAGCGGTGGCAAAAGTGGGTTGCCGCGACCTTGATGAATAAAGAACATCGCCATTCGGGGAATACTCGGAAGTCAAAAGAGTCGCCAAGAGCGGTCCCCTTCCCAGCCTTTTCTCACAATAATCCATAGGATAACCGATTTAAATTGCAGATTTCAGAGGCTCTGATGCAACTTGTGTCCGCAGGCAGCCATTTATGTTTCATGAAAACGATGTCAAGGCCGGGGTGAGACAGATTCTTGGCCGTTTCCCCAAGAGTGCTACTTCTTATGCGTGTTTTCTGAAGTCGCTTGCTGCTCCAAAACATGGCGTTAATCTAATGGTAATGGCAAGGCTTGGCACCTCAGAAGCAGCCGCCTCGATACGCAGTGAGTTTTTTGACCTCCATGGCTAAAGATCCCCGTAATTGAAATCTATCCATAACCATCTGAATGTGAGCCATCCACATTTTAATAGCCAACAGTGACCTTTGGAAAGTATTTTTACAGTGCGATAAATTTATAACGAGGGTTAGAGATATAATTCCCACGAATCTAATAGCATTGAGCCATGGCAATTAAAGAGGTGCCAAACTGCTTTAGTTCTACAGTGCAGATGCACCCCATAACAGAGGACGCGATCCCTACGGCTCTTCTGTTTCCTCCAAGCTCAACTTCTCACAGTGAATAGTTTTCCCAAGAAGAATATACGAGCGATCGTCATGGAAAACCTTCTGGGTGACTTTCAGGGTTTGTCCCGAAAGGAAAAAAGTCCCAATAAACACAAGGCTTGTTTGTTTGGTTTTGTTTTGGTTTTAACTGCATGTTTCTGGCTGTGCACCCACACCCTTCCTAAGGCCCCTTCTACGCTGCCACAAAGCCCTCATGAACACAGCAGGCCGTCCACAGTACCTGCTTTGAACTGGATTATATGAGTCTACACTGCCATATAATCCAGTTCAAAGCAGATAATCTGGATTTTATATGTCAGTGAAGAAGGACCCTAATTTGGCCGTGGAGAGGGACATTTTATTTTGGGAAATACCGGGATAATTTACAGTATACTGATGTATGGTGTGGGAATAAAAAGCCATTGCGTTAGGTGCTTTTCAGAAGAGCCTGTGATTGTTAGTAACAAGCGGTGACTATGTAGCCTGTCTATTTTAATTGTGTAAGTCGCCCGGAGCACCTTTGGTGGAGGGCCACTCATCAGAAATAAAGTTAGTTAGTTAGTTAGTGTTTTATTTGAACATTCGTGTTGAAGAGCTAAACTTCAAAACGTTCATTCCTCAAGGTAAACCTCAGTTACAGGCAGCTTCCCCCCAACATGTGAGAGATTGTTTTAACTTCCTCTATGCCAGTGGTTCCCAACCTGTGGTTCATGGACCACCCGTGGTCCGCAAGAACTACAATACGGTCCGCAGCCTCACCGTTACTACACCGTTGCAACAGGAGTGACTGGTCTTGCTAAACCCTCTTATAGTGCTGAGATTCATTAAATATGGCTTTCTGTGGGCAAGCAGATGGTGACCAATGGATGGTGTTGTGGTTGAGCAACCTGAGCCTGAAGTTGCTACAGGTAGTAACTGGGAAGAGGAGAGTTTGTCAGACATGTCCTTGGAAGAGGGAGGTTTGGGTGGGCCTCCTGCAGCTGGGAGAAAGAGGGCTGCAAGTGATGAGCATTTGGAAGAGGCAGAACATAGGAGGAAGGTCCGACAAATACTTAGGGAGCCTACCAGTGATGAGACTTTTGAGGGGTTTGACGTGGAGTTACCCTCAGAAGACAGTGATACTGAGCTGGACTCAGCGTTGGTGCAGGATGTCAGGAATGTGTTAAATGCTGAGTCCAGCGAAAGTTCGTTTTTTGGTTTTTCCAGTGATATTGGTTGGCCTAGTGGGAATGTGGAATTGGACTGGGGTCCTTTAACTGCAGAGCAAAGGTGGGAAAATTGGAGGAACACACCCAGGGCTGCAGCTGAGGGCACTAGGGCGGATTTGGGTGGGGAGTCTGATGACTCTGATTTGTAAGGGTATAACAGTAAGGCTTGGGGATTTGGGAATCTGCGGTCGGCCAAGGTGTTGCTGTGGGTTGCTGGTTCCTGTATCTTGTGATTTTGTGGGTTCGTGTCTTGGTTCTTGATTCCCAGCAAGCTTGTCTACCGCGTCCTGTTTGACCATTTCCTGTGTTGCTCTCCTGGAATGTGAAGCACTCCTTCTTTCCTTCTCGGGACGGGTCTTTGCATCACAGACTGCAAGCCGATTTACAGCTCAAGATTCTTCTGAAGACGGACGACTTATCTCTTTTGCTTTCGGTTTTGGGTGTGGGTTTTTGGAATGCCGGACTGAGGCTATGTTTTGTTAAAAATAAACTGTATATATTTTTACTAGCTTGGCGTTGTCTTTGCCATCTGTGGGAGTCGTGACAGATGGCATACGTTCTGTATAAGGAACTAGAGCGGATGTGGTCTGTCCAATGCAATTTTCTGAATCATCACCCCAAATAACCAAACTGAATCTAAAGTTGACCAAAAACTGATTTGTAACTCTTTTGGTACTAATGTTGGAGAGTGGTCCCTGGCCAAGTGGTCCCCGGTTAAGTAGTCCCTGGTCAAGTGGTCCTTGATCAAAAAAGAAAAGGTTGGGAACCACTCATCTACCTGGACCCAAAACTAAACTAAAACTGACACACCATAGTAAACTAAAACACTAAATACTAACTCACAAAATACAAAAGAGTTTTGAGCCCCTCCCCCTCCCGCCAATTCACGCAGAAATGAAATAAAGAAGAAATCAGGAGGGAAAACATGATTCTGGCATTCAACTGGAATCTGACTCATTGAGGATAGAGTTGAAAGCGGTCAGCACCCCAAATAACCAAACCAAATCTAAAGTTGACCAAAAACTGATTTGCAACTCCTTTGGTAATAATGCTGGAGAGTGGTTCCTGGTCAAAATGGTCCCTGGTCAAAAAAGGACTGGGAACCACCGCCCGATGCCATTCGGGTTATGTCAGGAATATAAGGTTCAAAAAAGAGATGAAAGTAGGCTCGTGTACCTTCAATGATTATGCGGAAAATGAACGTTGCAGGCCTGGCACATTGGATACTAGAAAAAGAGACATTTCTTCTCTGAGGCAAGGCTCCGGTGTGTCCTTGGCAAGATTTGTTCCAAGGGGCTTGGCCTTTACTTTCCTCTGAGGCCGAGGGAGCGTGGCCTACTTGGAAGTCATTAATTTGGCCGGCTTACAATGTAGGGGCCGGTCTTTAGCACAGCTAGTTAATCACCAGCAGCAATAGATCTTACCAATGGAAAGGTTGGCAGTTCGAAGCCAGGGTCAGGGTGAGCACCCAACCTTTAGCCCAGCTTACTCTCAACCTAAGCAGTTCGGAAAAATGCAAACATAATATCTCAGTGTGTTGTCTGTCCTGTCTGTTTAACGGCATTGAATGTTTGCCGTGTATGTGTTCGAGGTGAAAAGGGCAGAATGTAAATGCTGTAAATAAATAAATAGGTAAAGATACGACCTTTAAAGGCCTACATCAGGGGTGCTCAGAAAGTCGATCGCGATCGATTGGTCGATCTTGGGACCCAGGGAGGTCGATCCCAGCTGGATGGGATGCGCCAAGCCCCGCCCCCTCCCCCGGCTTCAGCATTTTCACAGATTCTCAAGAGTAGAAGAGGGTAATGCCAAGCCAGTGGTGGCATAGATAGCTACCACTGGCTTGGCATAACCTTTCTGTTCCCTGGAGAAGCTGTGGAAATGCTAAAGCCAGAGGAAGAGGGGGCGGAGCTAAGCCCCGCCAAGCCCCGCCCCCTCTGCCAGCTTCAGCATTTCCACAGCTTCTTAAGAGTAGAAGGGGGCAATGCTATCTATGACACCACTGGCTTGGCAATACCCTCTTCTACCCAGGAGAAGCAGTGGAAATGCTGAAGCCAGAGGAAGGAGGGGGCGGAGCCAAGCCCCGCCAAGCCCCGCCCCCTTCCCCAGCTCCGCCCTGTTCTCTCTGGGTAGATCTTTCTGACTTGGTTTTAGTTTAAGTAGCTCGCATGCTGAAAAAGTGTGGGCACCCCTGGCCTACATGGTTTGGGCCCAAGCTACCTTCTGCTACACAATCCTCCCCTTTGGATATTTAGGCCACCTGGTGGACGCTTACTCCCAAAAGCCAGAACCGGACTGCAGTCGTCACCCAGAGGACCTTTTCATTGGCTGCATTTTTACCTATGTATTTTATTGTATGCATAAAATGGTGCATTTCATCTACATCTTTTATTATCTGCATTTATGCTCATATGTTTTAACTTTGTTGTGCCCACCTTGAGCCAACAGGAGAGGCAGGTCATAAATAAACGTATTATTATTATTATTCTTATTCTTATTCTTATTCTATGGAGTGGACAGCCGTGGCCAGTCCAATGGCTACTTTTATGCCTTGGGAGCCACAGGAAGTATTTTGGTTTTATTAATTAAAAAACCCAACTTCCAAATGGCCAGAGCTCTATATTTTGAGGTTTAAGCAGTACAAGATGTACACGGGGACCTCGCAAACTGTTGAAAAGACATTTGCCTTCCAACATTTTGCAGGTGAAAACTGTGACCCATGTTGCCAAGCAATAATGGTGAAGATGGCAAAACTCTCCATGCCAAAACCCCTCTGACCTTGGACACGAAGGAAGGTCAGCCCTGGGCTCGTACCTGAACAGGAGACCACCAGTGGAGCCCAGGTGCGGGGGGGGGGGGCGTTTCAGGGGAAGGGACAGGCAAAGACACCCCCGAGTATTCATTCATCGCCTAAGAGGACGCTGTGAAAAACGAACATGGCCGCCCAGGTTGGCAGGTGACTTGAAGGCACATACACATTATGCATTAGAAAGGTAAATATCCTTTAAAATAAATTTTTAAAAAAGAGTGCCAGCAAGAGATATGGCAACAACATCGCTGAAACAATGTTGCCGACGCAGGTAACAACATTTCTCAAAGTGCTTTATCGTGTTGCAGTTTTAAAAACACCCAAGTGAGTCCTTTGAATTTCCCAGCGACTCTTTCTCTCCGAGATCCTATTTCTTTGCTTCTTTCATCTGTGTACTAGTTTTCAGTTCAAAAAGCCTCCACGACAATTCAGCTGGTGGTTATCACAATTTGCACTTCATCCTGCCCCCAACCCCCCCATGGGAGATCTGGCTAATTGGCCGCATACATGATAGGGCCAGCGACTGCTAGCCGGTCTCGCCTGGTCCCCGTCTTAATGTTATTCCTTGTGGCTGATGACCTTGCTTTGAGCAATGCTTCACGTCCCCCAAACTGGCCTTCTTCTCCTTCTTCTTCTCCTCCTCCTCCGCCCCTCCTCCCCATTAAGGCCGCCTTGTTTCCCTTTTGGTGCCACAAATCTAATTCCAATTAGCAGCTCTGCCTGCGTTTTCATGCGTTTTCATGCCATCGCACACATGTTCCAGAGAGATTCTGGCAACAGAGAGATGGAGTGCATTTTCAATCCCCCAAGAAGGCAGTCATTACTAAAAGCTTGCAAACAGATTATGTTATTGCTAATAATAGAGCTACAAATGCTCAGTGGTTTTGATAATCTTGTTGTTTGACGGGAGCTGAGGTTTGCAGCAGGCCGCAACGTCTCCCCAAGTTTGTTTCTGCTGTGGGCGGTGACTTCGCTCCAGCCGGGCCCTGTCCGCCTTTCGCGGCCAGAGGAGAGGGGCACAATCTAGCAGGAGTACTGTTACTATTTACAGGTGAGCATCCCTTATGCAAAATGTCGGGACCAGAAGTGTTTGGGATTTTGGAATACATGTTGAGTATCCTTTATCTGAAATGCCAGCACTGAACACCTTGGGGATAGAAAGCACTGGTTTGGTGTGGGATTCCCAGGAGAGCGTAGCCTTTCTTCTGGTGTACTTTCGCCTAGCGCACCAGCAGAAAGTCTATCCCTGCTGCTCGAGACTGTGTCAAACTGGGCATTGAGGTTCCCCAGACTTATTGTCCTGGGGGACTTCAATGTCCATGCCGACACAGCCTCCCTTTCACCAGCAGCAGCGGACCTAGTGTCGAACATGGCGACACTAGGACTCTCACTCTGCAACTCTGGGCCCACTCACCAGGCTGGACATACCCTAGATTTAGTCTTCAGTGCTGGTATCCAAGTGACCCTAACCTCTACTATTGTCTAACGCTCTAGACGAGATTGCCCTCTAGGCGAGATTGCCCCTAGATTGCCCCTCTCCGACCCCACAGAAACCGGTCCCCTTGGTTCACTGAAGATCTTCGATCGATGAAGTGGGAGAAGAGATGGCTAGAGAGCGTGCGGAGGAAATTCCGTGACGAAGGTTCGAAATCAGCTTATAAACTTTTTATGGGTGCTTATGAGCATGCTACCAAGGAAGCAAAAAATTCCTACTACGCTTCCTTAATAGCGTCCGCGAGCTCACACCCAGCACAATTATTCAAAGTAATCCAGTCTCTGACGATGGTCCCTACCATCCCAATAAATGATGATCAGGCCCTTTCTGCTGAAGCTTTTCAGAGCTACTTTGTGGACAAGATTTGTTACAGTTAGCGAACTTGAGACTCCGTGGCCCTCCGCTGGGCCCGCCTTCGACCGGTTCCAACCACTGGACACAGAAACTGTCGATAGGATTGTCGCTGCAGCTCAGCCAACCACATGCTCCCTCGATCCCTGCCCTTCCTGGCTGGTGAAAACCAGCCTGGAAGGGTTACGTGACCCTCTGTTGAAAATAATCAATACCTCCCTTGAGCAAGGAGTGTTTCCAGAGGGATTAAAAGAGGCAGTGGTTTCTCCATTGCTGAAGAAACCGGGTTTAGATCCACGCAGTGTCGGATTTGCCGTACCTGGGCAAGGTGGTTGAGAGGGCAGCAATGGAGCAGCTGCAGACTATCTGCTTTGGACTAGATTATATTGCAGTGCAGACTCATATAATCCAGTTTAAAGCAGATTATGTGGATTATCTATTTAGATAATCTGGATGATATGGCAGTGTAGAAGGGACTTGATTGAGAATGAATAATCCCCTTGTTTCATCTTGATCTAGGAACAGCCCCGTTGGCCAAGATTTCTAATTTCCATACTGGAAAATATGTTTGTGTATATATATGTGAGGCTGAATGACAAGCTGCGAGCAACTGTGGCAGGCACTTCATGCATCACAGTCAATGGCACCACGCGGGGACAGAAACCTCCAGGCTTGTGACGATTCTCAACCGGCAACCCTGTGGAGAAACGCTTGTGATGGTTTGCCAGCTCTTCCCATGAATATTCACAGATGCAGTTGTTTCTCTCCCCTGCCAACTCTCTCTCTCTCTCTCTCTCTCTCTCTCTCTCTCTCTCTCTCACACACACACTCACACACACACACACACCTTACAAGCATACATTTTTTCTTTACTAGGCTATATTATTGTTCATTTTTCTTTCCGATACTCAAGCGATACTCAAATCTCGGTGGTGGTGAGGAGAAGAAAAGGCTTTTGCATAATTTAAGAGCCTGGACTGTATTTTTTCAAGAGACCTTTTCCTCACCATTTTGCTCACTCATTGGCTCCACATCTGGCACGACTGGCAGCAGCTTCGGGATGAGATGAGGATAAGATATAGACACTAGGACCGAGTGGGAAGAGAAAATGGTTCTGTAATTGGGTTGCTGTGCGTTTTCCGGGCTGTGTGGCCATCTTCCAGAAGCAATTTCTCCTGATTCTTTAATTTTGTCCCACGTGATCTATACATTCACTTTAATACCATTCACTATATATTGTCCACACAAGAAGGCAAAGGGGGACGTTATGGTGGCAGGGACGAATCTTTGGTCTTATGTAAATGAACAGAAATCCCTAAATGCCCTAAAGCAGTGGCTCCCAACCTTTTTGACCAGGAACCAATTGGACCAGGGGCCACTCTTCAACATTAGCACCAAAAGGGTTACGAATCAGTTTTTGGTCAACTTTAGATTCGGTTTGGTTATTTGGGGTCCTGATTCAGAAAATTACATTGAGCAGACCACATCAGCTCTAGTTTCTGATGCAGAACATATGCCACCCAGTAGTCGCCATCTGTTCTCCCACAGAAAACCATATGTAAGAAACCTCGGCACGATAAGAGGGCTTTGTAAGACCAGTTGCCTTGTTGCAATAGGGTAGTAACAGTGAGGCCGCGGACATATATTGTAGTTCTTGCGGACCACTGGTGGTCCAAAACCACAGACGTCCTTGGGGGCGGGGTTGAGCGGCAGGCGGGGTGGCTCGGCTTGATGGTGGCTCGCGGGGCTTGGCAGGCTGGGCCCTCCCCCCTTTTTTGCCATAAAGGCCCACCCCCCTTCTCCTTAATTTCAGAAAAAAATTAAAAAGAAAAAATTAAAGCTGGGTCTGCCCTGGTTTATATTTAGATGGGAGACCGCCACTTAATTTTGCCCCCTGGCCGTTTCCAATACGAACTCCCTATCGGGGGGAGGCAGCATCTTCCTGTAGCTGCCATATTGGCCACATGGCTGTTGCTCCTCCCCCTCCTTAACCTTTCAGTTTTGGGGTGGTGTCGGCGGCCATTTTGGGGTGGGTGTTTGCTCTCAGCCATGTTAGTCGGGAGCTGGTTCATCAGCCTCCCTATGCCTTTTAACAAAAAATATATATACAGTACACATATAAATAAATCACCAAGACCCCCCCCCCTTAATTAGTGAACTGGTCCCGTGTCCTATCTCAGTAGCCGGCGGCTGCAGGTTATAAGCATAGGGGCAAGCTGTTTGCTTTGGCAGCCCAAACTTGTACAAGTTCGGGCCACTCCTCATGGGGGGTATTAAATAAACTTGGTTTGATCTGGTCGCCCTCCTTGGTGGCACCCATATCGGCCTCATGGCCACCAAAAAAAAATCTGCTTACCTTATCAAGCATTTCATGAGATAGATAAATTACATTCATTTGGATTTTAGTACAAATGGAGATACTAATTCAAGCATATGCATTTATTATTTCACCCGGGTTATTTAATTTTAACTTGAGGGGCGAGCTCCTGACCTTTGGTATAGTGTACTGCTGACCTATGGCTGATAGCATTAGCAATGTAGTTAGTAATTTCAAGCAATGCATTTATTATTTCACATGGGTCCTTTTAATTTTCAACTTGAGGAGTAAGCTCTCGACCCTTGGTATAGCTTACTGTTGGCCTATGTATGTCAACATTAGCAATGGCATTAACGATTTCAAGCAATGCATTTCTTATCTCACCTGGGTCATTTTAATTTTCAACTTGAGGAGTAAGCTCTTGACCCTTGGTATAGCTTATTGTTGGGCCTATGTATGTCAACATTAGCAATGCAAGCGTAACGATTTTAAGCAATGCATTTCTTATTTCACCTGGGTCATTTTAATTTTCAACTTGAGGAGTAAGCTCTTGACCCTTGGTATAGCTTACTGTTGGCCTATGTATGTCAACATTAGCAATGGCGTTAACGATTTTAAGCAATGCATTTCTTATTTCACCTGGGTCATTTTAATTTTCAACTTGAGGAGTAAGCTCTCGACCCTTGGTATAGCTTACTGTTGGCCTATGTATGTCAACATTAGCAATGGCGTTAACAATTTTAAGCAATGCATTTCTTATTTCACCTGGGTCATTTTAATTTTCAACTTGAGGAGTAAGCTCTTGTCCCTTGGTATAGCTTACAGTTGGCCTATGTATGTCAACATTAGCAATGGCGTTATTGATTTTAAGCAATGCATTTATCATTTTACCTGGGTCATTTTAATTTTTAACCTGAGGAGTGGGCTCCCGACCCTTGATACAGTCTTAAATTTCAACGTGAGGAGTAAGCTCTCGACCCTTGGTATAGCTTACTGTTGGCCTATGTCTGGCAACACTAGCAACGGAATTACTGATTGCGAATAATGCAATTATCATTTTACTTGGGTCATTTTAATTTTCAACGCAAGGAGCAGGCTCCCGACCCTTGGTATAGCCTTCCTACTGAGGAGAACAGAAAGGAACACAAGCTCTGGCAAACTAAATGCAAAGCAACCGTCAGGAAAGCCAAGAGAGATTTTGAGGCACATATAGCTAAGAATATTAAAAAAAATAGCAAAAACTTCTTTAAGTACATCAGAGTAGAAACCCAACTAGAAAAGCAGTTGGGCCACTTGACAAAAATGGTAAGAAAGGGACAATAAGTGAAGACAAGGAGATTGCTGAGCGGCTAAACGACTTCTTTGCCTCCGTTTTCACACAGGAGGACAGACAACATATGCCTGCAGCTGAGTCAGTTTTTTCAGGGAGGGAATTAAATGAATTAAACCAGATAGAGATAAACAAGGAAGATGTTCTCACATGCCTTACTAAACTAAATGTCAACAAATCACCAGGGCCAGATGGCATCCACCCCAGAGTTCTTAAGGAACTCAAGTGTGAAATTGCTGAAATTTAGCCAAAATATATAACCTTTCTCTAAGATCAGGCACTGTACCCGAGGACTGGAGGGAGGCAAATGTAACTCCGATCTTCAAGAAAGGATCCAGGGGTGATCCAGGAAATTATAGGCCAGTTAGTCTAACCTCAGTTCCAGGCAAAGTGATGGAAATCATTATTAAGAAAAATTACTAAGCACATAGAAGAACAGGCATTGCTGAAGGAAAATCAACATGGTTTCTGCAAAGGCAAATCATGTCTTACTAACTTGTTAGAATTCTTTGAGGGTGTAAATAAACACATAGATAAAGGGGACCCAGTCGATATTGTTTACCTTGACTTTCAAAAGGCTTTTGACAAAGTCCCTCACCAAAGGCTCCTAAACAAGCTCTTCAGCCATGGAATCAGGGACAGGTCTTGTCCTGGATTGAACCTGGCTAAACTGTAGGAAACAAAGGGTGGTAATAAATGGACATTTCTCTGGGTGGAAAGAGGTGAGAAGTGGCGTACCCAAGGTTCAGTTTTGGGTCCGTTACTTTTTAATTTATTCATTAATGATCTGGATGTAGGAGTGAATTCTGAGGTAGCAAAGTTTGCAGACGACACTAAATTGTTCAGGGTAGTTAAAAATGAAACTGATTGTAGAGAGCTCCAGAAAGATCTCTCAAAATTGAGTGAATGGGCAACAAAGTGGCAAATGCATTTTAACCTAAACAAGTGTAAAGTCATGCACATCGGGGCAAAGAACCCCAAATACACTTATCAACTGATGGGATCAAAGCTTTCCAAGACAAACCAGGAAAGGGATCTTGGGGTTTTGGTGGACAGCTCAATGAAGATGTCAACCCAGTGCGCAGCAGCAGCGAAAAAAGCAAATTCTATGCTTGGCATGATCAGGAAGGGAGTCGAAAATAGGTCGGCAAATGTTGTATTGCCTCTCTACAAATCTATGGTGAGGCCACATCTGGAGTACTGTGTACAATTCTGGTCACCGCACCTCAAGAAGGATATAACGAAACTGGAAAAGGTACAGAAAAGGGCAACAAGAATGATCCAAGGGATGGAGCGGCTCCCTTACGAAATCAGGTTGCAACGCCTTGGTCTTTTCAGCCTTGAAAGACGGCGTTTAAGAGGTGACTTGATCGAAGTGTATAAAATCATGCATGGGATAGAAAAGGTGAATAAAGAAAAAAAAATTCTCTGTCACACAACACTAGGACTAGGGGGCACTCCCTAAAGCTCCAAGGTAGGAAAGTTAGGACTAATAAAGGGAAATATTTCTTCACCCAGAGGGTCATTGGGTTGTGGAACTCACTTCCAGAGGAGGTTGTGACAGCTGTCAGCCTGGACAGCTTCAAGGCAGGATTAGACAGATTCATGGATACCAAGGGAATCAGTAGTTACTGAAATGGACATCCAAGTGCCACCTCTGTGTTGATGGAGGCAGGCAGGATTTTCCCGGGTACTGGTTGTGGGGGGTCGGGGAGCAGGTGAGGTTTTGCCCTTCTTTCTGCTAGAGATCCCCGTGTACAACTAGTGGGCCACTGTGTGACACAGAATGCTGGACTAGATGGGCTGAGGCCCGATTCAGCATGGCTCTTCTTATGTTCTTATGTTCTTATAGCCTGCTGTTGACTTATGGCTGGCAACATTTAACATAGAGTTACTAATTTTAAGCAGCGTATTTATTATTTCACCTGGGTCATTTTAAATTTCTACCTGAGTGAGCTCCCGACCCTTGGTATAGCTTACCATTTACATGTCTTCAACATTAAGCAATCAAGTTGCTAATTTCAGCATTGTAATTGTCCTTTCACCAGTTAACTTGAGTGAGCTCCTAACCCTGGGTATAGCTTACTGTTTACCTACATTGGTCTTTTAGCATTAGTAATTGAGTTATTAATTCCAAATAATATATTTGTTTTTTCACATGGGTCATTTTAAATTTCAAGTTGAATTAATTTTTTTTAACTTGAGTGAGCTCCCGACTCTTGGTATAGCTTACTGTTGACCTATATTTGGCAACATTACCAGTTGAGTTACCAATTTCAAGCAATGTATTTATCACTTTAACTGGGGCAATTTTCAATATGAAGGGGGAGCTCCCGACCCTTGGTATAGCTTACTGTTGACCTACGCTTGGCAACATTGGCAATTGTGTTATTAATCGCAAGCAATTAGTTATCATTTCACCTGAGTGGAGAAATACAGTTGTCTCCAATGGAGGCATGTTCTCTTAGCCCTCATTTATGGCTAAAGATTAAAACGCATAACCTCTTCCTTAAAAAGACTGTACTGTCAGGCCTATGAGACACACTCTCTTAGAGGGAGTCTGAAAAATGGTTTTTCTTTCATACAGAAGAAGGTTAGTCATTGAGGTCACGCCCTCTCAGCCTTATAAATGGCTGTAGAGTTGGAAAGCGCATTTTCTTTAAAAACATAGGAAGATTAATGGTTTGAGTTACACCCTCTCAGCCTTATAAAGGGCTTGGGAGTTTTAAAAGCGCGTTTTCTCTAAAGCATAAGATGTTTAGTTGTTGAGTTACACCCCCTCGGCCTTATAAAAGGCTTGGGAATTTGAAAGGCGCATTTTCTTCAAAAAACATAAGAAGATTAGTTTGGAGTTACACCCTCTCAGCCTTATAATGGCCTGGGAGTTTAAAAAGCGCGTCCTTTTTAAACTTAAGAAGATTAGTCGTTTAAGTCACACCCTCTCAGCCTTATAAAGGGCTGGGGAGTTCAGAAAGCGCTTTTTCCTCTAAAAACATAAGAAGATTAGTCGAGTAAGTCACACCCTCTCAGTTTGATAATCGGCGGGAGAGTTTGAAATGCGTGCTTCGTTAAAAATATGGGATTAGTTGTTTTGAGTCATACCCTCCCAGCCTTATAATGGCTAGGGAGTTTGAAAGGCGTGTTTTTCTTTAAAAATTATAGGAAGATTGGTTATTTGAGGCATACCCTCTCAGCCTTATAATGGCTAGGGAGTTTGAGATGCGCTTTTTCTTTAAAACATAAGAAGAGTAGCCATCGGAGTCACACCCTCTCAGTCTTAGATACGGCTAGGGATTAATCGTTTGTGTCATACCCTCTCAGCCTTTTTGAAAAGCGTTTTCTTTAAAACACAGGAAGAATAGTTGTTTGAGTTACACCCTCTCAGCCTTAAAATGGCTGGAGAGAAAAAAGCAAGTTTTCTTTAAAGTATAAGAAGATTAGTTGTTTAAATTACACCCTCTCAGCCTTTAAAACGGCGGGAGAGTTTGAAAGCATGTTTTTTCTCTATAACATAAGATGATTAATCGTTTGAGGCACACCCTCTCAGCCTTATAAATTCGGCTGGGGGGTTTAAAAGCATGTTTTCTTTAAACATAAGTCTAATCGTTTGAGTCATATCATCTCAGCCCAAAAATGGCTGGAGAGTTTAAAAATTGAGTTCTCTTTAGAACATAACTAGATTAATTGTTTGAGTTACACCCTCTCGGCCTAAAAGAAACAGCTGAAGAGTTTTTAAAGCGCGGTTTTCTTGAAAACAGAAGATAGTAGTTTGAGTTACACCCTCTCAGCTTTAAAATGGCTGGAAAGTTTGAAAGTGCGTTTCTTAATCCCGGCGTGGAGTTCAAAAACGCGTTTTTCTTTGAAACAGATGAAGGTTGGTCATTGGGGGCACGTCCTCTCAGCCAGATAAACGGTTCGAGGTTTTGAAAGTGCATTTGCTTTGCAACATTGGAAGATTAGTCAGTTAAGTACACACTCTCAGCTGTATAAATGGCTGGAGATTTGGGAAAGCATGTTTTCTTTTACATTTTAAGAAGATTAGTTACTTCAGTCACACCCTCTCAGCCTTATAAAAGGCTGGAGAGTTTGAGAAGTGCATTTTTCTTTAAAGCAGAAGAACATTAACCGCTTGAGTCGCACCCTCTCAGCCTTATACGGCTGGAGAGTTTTTTAATTTTAAAAAAACCATTTTCTTAAAACAGATGAGGATTAGGCATTTGAGTTACACCCTCTCAGCCTTGTGTACGGCTGGGGAGTTTGGAAAGCATGTTTTATTAAAGCAAGATGATTAGTTGCTGAAGTCACACCCTCTCAGCCTTAAAAAGGACTGGGGAGTTTTGAAAGCACCTTTCTTTACATTATAAGATTAGTCAGTGAGTTACACCCTCTCAGCCTTACGAATGGCGGGAGAGTTGAAAACTGCATTTTCTTTACAACATAAGATTAGTCTGTAAGTTACACCCTCTCAGCCTGATATACGGCTGGAGAGTTTGTAAAACCGTGTTTCCTTAAAGCAATAGAAGATTAATCGTTTGAGTTATACCCTCTCAGCCTTATATATGGCTGGAGAGTTTAACAGCGCGTTTTCTTTGAAACAAAAGAAGATTAGTCGTTTGAGTCACACCCGCTCAGCCTCGGAAATGGCTGTGGAGTTTGAAAGTGAGTTTTCTTCAAAATGTAAGAGGAATAGTCATTTGAGTCACACCATTTCAGCCTTATAAACGGCTGGAAAGTTGGGTAAAGGTAGTTCAGCCTTTGGCAGATGCATCCAATACATACAATGGATGCTCGTACGGTTAATTATTACCTATGGGGGTGTCAGTCCCTTGTGGCTGACACTTGGATAACCACCTTCACTGTTTTACAGTAATGGCCACTGAGCAGAAATGGGAGCTCAAGGGAGTCCCTATTGCCAGCGCTTGACTCCGGCCCCTATGGGGTTTTTTTTAGGATCCGAGGGAACGAAAATAAAAGAAGCTAGCGTTAGGATGTTCCCTCGTGATGTATGCACAACTGGTACCCCAGGGTTGTGTAGCAAACTGGGTGGTATTGATCTGAACGCTAGACTCAGGGTCATATCACAGGCTACACAGTTTTCAGGAATTGGCAGACAGAGCCTGATGTCACAATCCGTGAGTCGGCCATCGACCCACAGCCCAGTTGAGTGGGAAGTGTGAGGATGGCTTAAAAAGGGCCTTGTGGGTGAATCGGGCCTGTCTGATGGTAGTGACCAGCCGTCAGGGGGTCCTACATTTCATGTTGGCCAACATTTGGGCCTTGACTCCATTACCTTTTTGGAATGGAGTTGTAGACGTGGTCTATGGCAGACTTGCAATCACGGTCCCTACCCCCTGTTGGTTTGAGGCTCTAAGCTCATACTGGCGGAGTTGTATCCACATCTAGGGGGTGACGGCTTTGGCTGGGAGACGGACAAAGCGTCTTCCAGGCCCGAGTAAATTCGTACTGTTTGGCCGGCATGGCCCCACGTACGCATCGTCCGGTCCGCCAAGATGCCATCTTGTTTGTGGTATGGCGTGTGGAGATGTGAGAGTCCTCATAAAGTGGGGAACAATGAGGGGGAAATGCGCTCAACAGTACGGGGGGTAGCTGGCTACCTCCTTTATCTAGGGCTCACAACAATGTATTGTTTGCTGAGCGGTCGGATCGTAATATCGGAATTGGGCAACGTTCCGTTCATCTAACATGGGATTAGGGGTGTTAGGAGTCTCGGTGGGCGATGGGGACTAGGTGGAAACCTGTCCCCAATCTGTGGCGGAAAATAGCTAGGGAAAGCCCATTGTCGGTGTGCACCTAAGGCACCTCCTTCAGGGATGAGGGCCATTAAGTTAACATTCACCTCAAAGTTCAAGTTGAGGGGTTAACAAAGTGTAATGGCCCTGGAATGAAAGAGGCTGATCTCAAGATCTTGAGTACAGACCTCTCATTCATTTCCCTAAAAGGGGTTGCCCTGGTTGGATAATCAGGGAATCCAGGTGTTTCGCCCGAAAATCGTTAGCCGAGGGGGCATGATACCTCAGCTAGAATACACCTTGATTCCTGACACCTCCTGAGTTAGACTTAAGGAAATTTAAATAGGTAACTTTAAATAAAAGTTGCTCAATTTGAACCCAATATTCTGTGTGTCGTCTCTTTTGTTCAGGGGGTTGGAGGGCAAAAGCTTGTGCACAGAAATGCTCCTTATTAGAAATGGCTACTGCCACTCGTCTTAATGGCCTCCATGGCTGTCTGTCCGTCTTTCTGCTGCCCTCCACTCAGTTCCAAAAAGAAAGGAAGGGGGCAAGGTTATCATCCTGGAGAGAAATGACCAGTGGATTTTGCCCTGGGCGCAGTGCTCTTCCTGTCACGATGCCAGGGCGGTGCCTGGATTTAGGCAGAGGTGGGTCAAACAAACACCCAGTTTGCATAAAACAGTTTAATTAAAACCACACTTACTTTCTGGCTGATTTAATAGTCCAAAATATAAAACATAAAGGTGGCACTCAGCTACAGAATACAAAACAAAAACTGACAGCAAACACTGTTGCAGGTTCAAGGTAACACCATAGGCAAAAGGTCCGGTCCAGCGGTCAAACACCGAGAGGCCACTGAGCAAAGTCCAGGGATCAAGAGCCTATACCGTCGCCCGAAGCCAGTCCACAGACTCAAGGTTCCAGGATTCCAAGAGAGCAGGAGACGCATCAGGAGACCGGAAACCCACAAACCGGGGGAACCAGCAGCATCTCCCACCAAAACAAGGCAAATACTTTTCTCCTGAAGACCAGTCCCAAGGCTAGCTCATTACATCCAGAAACACCCAGCCGCAACCTGTCTCGTGCATGCCTCCACCCTCAGTTGCGTTCACCAATGAACCGGTTCTGGGTGCCACAATTTAAGAACCATAGTTTTGCCTAGCCCACATGTGTTTGTCAGGAGGTCTTGGGGGGCTTCTGAAATCCAGGCATGCCCCGTCCAGGCCACTCCCTGCATCCACCCAGCTTGTAACGCTATCGGAAAAAGAGATGAGATTCGTCTGGCATGGCTTGCTTTTGATAAATGCGTGTGTTGACTATTAGCAACGACCCTTTCTAAGTGTTTGCAGACCACTTCCTAAACAATCTTTTCCAGAATCTTACCTGGTATCGAGGTGAGGCTGACCGGATGGTAATTGCTGTCCTTTCCCCCTTCTTGAAGGTAGATAGTGTCAGATCTGGGAAATCTGAGCTTGGAAGAAGTTCAGGTTTCCAGCCTGCCATGAGGTGGTGCTGACCTTTGTCCCAGTTCTCCGGGAAGTAAAGTGACCTTTGCTCTAGTTACTGAAGGACTATGCTCAGTCAGTCTGGGAGTGATGTAACTTCCAGGTGTTCCAGGGGAAGTGAGGTAACCTCTTCTGGACTCGGACATTGGACAATGGACTATTAATGCTGACTCAGAGACTAATGAGGTCACATCCCTTTGGACTATGGGATTTGCTGATTCACCCGGATATGGTGCAACCCTGCCTGGACATTGCATGGGCAAGGGGAGGGGGTTCGGGTATAAAAGGTGTGTTTGGGTGGCGGGCCGGTGCTTTAGCTTTACAAGTGCTGTACCTGCAATAAAATCGTGTTGGACCGTGCTTCTATCTACGCGTGATCCTTACCGAAATTGGAGCGTCATTACAGATAGATTTCCCCTCCTCCAATCTGCTGGGACGTCTCCCATTCTCCAAGAACGACGGTGGCCAGTGGTTCCGAAATTACTTCTGCTCGTTCCTTCGATACTCTTGGATGGAGTTGATCTGGCCCTGAAAGGGGGCTTGGATTCGTTTGGAGCGGCCAGGCATTCCTGGATGACTTGCTTCCCTATCTGGGCCTGGACTTCCCCGCATCCTTTGTCCACTCCATGTGGCTGAGGTTGAGGAGGACTTCCTTTTTGTGAGAAGACTGAGGCAAAGAAGGCGCTGAGTAGTCCTGCCTTTCCCCGCCTGTCCCCGGACAGCATCGCCCCGCCTCCTCCTCCTCCTCCTCCTCCTCCGCCGCCTCCTGGCTCTCCCTCCTTCTACTGACAGAAGCAAAGGAGCCCCTTGTACTGTTTTCAATGTCCCTGGGAAGCCTGGGCTCGTTTTGCGCTTTAGCCTTGCGGACCTTTTTCCACAGGAGTTGGGCAGAGGCTGGGTGGACATCTGTTGGGGATGCCTTGGTTGTGTTTCCTGCATGGCATGGAGCTGGGCTGGACGGCCCTCGGGGTCTCCTCCTATGATTCTCTGAATTCTTCCTCTGCTTGGGGCAACGGAAGGCCAATGGGGCGGGGTGGCTCCTGGCCCCTGCGTCTTGCCACTGCCTCCACGCATTGACCCATGGATACATCAACTCAAGTTTTTGTGGTTGATTTTCGTCAATATTTTCCAAGTTCTACCTGAGTATATACAGCGTAAGAGAGTAATGAACCATTAACTAGCTTTGATATCTACCTACCTTTTCTATGTTTCTGTTTACTACATTGTTACTTGCTCCAAGGTTTCTTTCTTTGAGACTCGCACACCTGTGTGCAATTGTAGATGTAAAAGCCAGCATTATAGATTTAATTAATGCTTATTCTTGATAGAAACACATTCACACGTCTTGGCTTCCCCGCCATTCGGCAGGTGATGCTCTCCCGACCCGGGCGGCTGCTTCCAGGGCCCAATGATAAACAGCCGTGTCCCTGGCAGTCAGGCGGCAATGCCGGGGAACACAATCCGCTCGGCAACACATCTCAGGATTTATATTAAGTGGGAAAGCCATATTAATCTCAGCGAGGTACCGCTGATGTCAGAAGCTTATTGAAATAGAAGGTGGAGAAATGGTGAGGTCGGAAAGAAAGAGGCTGATTACATTTCAGGCGGGGAAAGCAATTATCGTGCGATGATATCGAAAGGGAAGTAAACTGTGTGCGCAGATGTAGGTGATTTAGGGTGTTTTTTGGCTCCTCGATAGGAAACTCTATATCTGCAGCCGCTGACAGGAAACGAAGGATCGGGATCATATGAGCTGGCAGCGCTTTGTGCTGGTTTCTTTTTCAGACGGTGCCCTGTTTTATAGTCTATATGAAACTCAACCTGAAGGATGTATCATCGGGTATTAAAGGCTTGTTCTTTGGAGCGCAATGTGGCTGGGCTTTCAAAATGCCATGACCGATGGGACTCTCATGTGGGTCCTGCCTATATAGGGTTTTCCCCTTGTGATTGATGGGGAAAATGAAGAAAAGTGAGCAATTTCTGCAAAAGGAAATGCCAAATTCTGGACCTGGTACACATACAAAATATTCCATTTAGCCACCCACACGGCACAATTATAGTGTTATGATTCCAGATTAACTGCCAGGGTTTTGTCCTATGGGATCCTGGGATTAGCCACTTATGGGAGGGGGACATTGAAGATTCTTACCCAAACCTGGCTGTTTAGGCAGGCATTCGGCGCTTGACTGGTGCCTGCCATAACTTGCCACCCTGCCGCGTCATTGCCATCTGCACTATGTGCTGATCTGCTGTAGTTTTTGTCGTTGGGAGTGGGGTTTTAAATTGGTTTTATAATGTCGTTTTATGCGTTTTTATCTGGTATATTCTATGTGCTGTAAACCGCTCTGAGCTTCGGAAGAAGCGGCCTATTAAGCCGAATAAATACATAAATAAATAAATATTGGTGATATTCCCCTGGGACCCTCCTATGTAATTTTCCTGCATGTTTTTCCTCTCCCACATGTCTGTTTAAAATGTGGAGAAATGCCACATGTTTTGTGTGAATCAGCTGTATTAAGATAACATCAGGATGATTTCAACATGACGCTGAGACTGTAATTGTATGCTTTAATTGCTAATGGTTGTTATATGGTCATTGTTTTGTTACTCGTGTTTTTGATTGAAGGGCAGAGACTGCCTTGTGTAAACCGTCCCGAGTTGCCTTCGGGCTGAGAGGGGCGGTATTGAAATATGACAAATAAATAAATGAAACCACCTTCCAAAGGTCGCACCTTTAATCCAATCAAGGACATTTTGTATGACAGACTAGGGCTCCTCTGGCTTTAGAAAACAAGAGGCTGTTTTTGTTTTCTCAACAAAGACCCCTCATCTCTCAGGGGAGGAGCCTCGAAGTTTCGTTCCCTCTTCTCACTGAAGGATAATGGCATAAACATTCCTATGTTTCATAAATGGCCACCTCTGCCAGCCTCGGAAACTGGTACATGGCTACAGTTTTCACTTGTTTACCATCCAAAGGACTGAAACTCTGATGGAAAGATCTGTAGTGGCTTCTTGTCAACAGGAAGGGGCCATCAAGGACAGTTCCCATTTCCCACAGAAGAACAAAAGACTTTTCTCTGACCCGAAAGGTCAGGGGCTTGGATTCATTAACATATGGACAAATATAATCAAGGAAACTCCAGCTGCTTTTGTTTTGAACACATTCCCGCTCCTCGCTTCTCATTCGCCAGGGGAAAAGCGGCGCTGTTTCACCATTGGTTCCCGCTACATACAGCTGGCTCCAGCATTCTATCCAATCATTGGGAAGCCAGCCAGCGTGCGGGGGCGGGAAGTTTAAATCTGACAGTTCTGTAAAATGTATAAAATGGCATATGTTTTCAATGTAACTTTATGACTGCTTTGCGACAAGGATACCTGCAGCGGTCATCCTCCTCAGCTGACGAGAATAAAGACTTCAGTGGCATCTTCTTCCGGAGTCCTTTGGTGAGACCATTCGGGAAAGGGGTTTTTTAGTTTGCTTTAAAAAACTCACCAGGGTTCTGCTGAAATCCCCGTTTTAGGGGTACTTCTGGGCCTCTGCCCCCTATGGGCCAGGCTGTCCTAAATTGTTCGGTAACACCCCCACCCCACCAGTATTCAAATTTGAGCGTATTGGGTATTTGTGCCAAATTTGGTTCAGTGAATGAAAATACCTCCTGCCTATCAGATATTTACATTACGATTCATCACAGTAGCAAAATTACAGCTATGAGGTAGCAACTAAAACAGTTTTATGGTTGGGGGTCAACACAACACGAGGAACTGCATTAAGGGGCCGTGGCATGAAGAAGGTTAAGCGCCACTGGCTTAACATATTTTAAGATTGAACGAGGGAGAAAGCAAAACTTGAGGCCGAGAGCGCTGAGTATTTAGCTGGACAGTGTCTGGCGTGGAGTTGCGTACTCATGCATATGTATAGCTCTGAAATGGGAATGGCACTGTTTCCTCCCCTGACAGAGTCCTTGTGTTTAACGTCTGCGAAGGGGGCATCGCCGTTCTGTAGTTAACCCCATGTGGCCGGGGCACGCCAGGAAGAAGGCTGTTAACTCCATTTTTGATACGAACTGACCAGAATCCACAAAGTTGTTCCTTCATAAATTGGATGGAAAGAAGTTGTTGGTTTTTTAAATAAAAAAACGAATGTGTACAAAAACCCGGCTGAGAAATTGACCCCAGAGAAGAGCAAACACCCTCGTTCTCGGCTCGTAGTGTTCGTTCCACAACAAGAAGTGGCCTGTTCGCGGCCTGTTTTATGGCGCCATCAATTGGAAAGAGAAACACAGGAGAGAAAGGAGAAGCACGGGTTTGTTTCTTCGTACATTTACTGCTATTGCGCGCCTTCCAGTCATTTCCAACCGACGGCAACGATAAAACAAACTTTTCACAAGTTTTACTTGGCAAGATTTGTTCAGAGGGAGTTTGCCTTGCCTTCCGCTGAGAGCAAAAAAATGTGACTTGCCCAGAGTTACCCAAAGGGTCGTCGTGTCCAATCCGGAATTCAAACGCCGGTTTCTGGAGACCTCGTCCAATGCTTATACTAATACGCCATGCCAGCACCAGGCCAAGTACCTACCGGCGACATCCCAGTAACGTACATAAAATTCTGACTGTACGCAAAGGAGGTGCCGTGGATGTAGCGTGCCTGGATCTCAGTCAGGCCTTTGCCAAGGCCCCCCATGACCTTCTGGCAAGGAAACTACGGTCAGGTGGATCTGTAATAGGCAAAACTACGGTCAGGTGGATCTGTAATTGGTTAAGCGGAGGAACCCAGAGGGTGATTCTCCCCAAGGCTCCCTCCCCTTCCTCCTGGAAAGGAGTGGCGAGCAGAGTGCCACCCGCAGGGCTCCGTCCTGGGCACCCCGGTCCTGCTCAGGGTCCTTATTAATGACTTAGACGAAGGGTGAGAAGGCAGGACCATCAAGTTTGCAGACGACACCATTTTGGGAGGGAGAGCCAAGGCTCCAGAAGACGGGAGCAGAATTTTTTTTATTAATAAGTATTAATAAGTATTACAAATACACACACACACACACACACACACAAACACACAAACACACGCACACACACACACACCTTGTTATGGAACAGAGATGTAAGCAGCCAAGCCCAGGAGTAAAAAAGGGTTCCCCAATGCTACTAGCTGTAGTAGCTGAAGGCTCACTCACAACACACCTTTTACATTGAAAGTGGGAGAACATGTGTTCGTTTAGGTAGAGGAGTAGTAAGAAAGAAAAGATTGAAATTGAAAAGGGGGGGAGGAGAGCCCCCACCAAAGAAAAAAAAAGATAAAGATAAAAATATTGTTGATTTCCATCTAGTGTTCGCCGGTCTTTAAAGGTCTTTTTTCTGTATTGTTGAGAAATAATTTACTCCCCTGATACTTCTTCTTTAATTGTAATTTACTTTTACTTTCCCCCTTCATAGGACAATCTCTGTCTTACGCTGCCTGAAGGGGTCTTTTCCTGGGTCCCAATTTGTATGTTTCTTCGGTGATCCTTGATGTGACGTTAACCAATACGTTGGAATTCAAAACCATCTTAACCTATTAGGAAGATGGGCCAAAACTAACAAAATATCAGTTCACATGCAAGATACTCCGCTTAGGCAGAAAACATGAAACGCAAAGATACAGATAATGGGGGACATGTGAAAAAGCAGTGCATGTTTAGTGCATTAATAACACACATGGGTCTTTTCAGTGTATTAATAAACAAGAGTTAAATGGAACAAACCCCCGTAAGGAAACTCCCATTCGGACGCAGCTGAACGCACTCTGGATCTGTGCGCAAAGTGTTTTCAAATGGTGCGGCAATCCAAAAGTATGGTCGAATCAGGAAGCCCCAAATCCAGGAGATCTAACTGCAGAGAGTCCCCAGTATTCCTCTTGGCCCATGGCCTAAGTTGCACCAGTACCAGACCTTTTTTTGCCCCATCAATTTCCCATACACAACTGCACCAACTTCGTCCCTCCCAATGAGCCAGCCACCATTGCCTCCCATTGCCCCACCTGCACCACATTTACGCAGCAAATAGTACATTTTAGCAAACATCAAACAGCATAACAATAAGACCAGGACATTTCCCCCAGCACCCACCAAAACCTTACATTTTACAACAACACATTGAACTCCATAAGCAGCCCACAGCAAGACAAAAGCCAAAATGCATTTCCATCCCTTCCCCAGAGCCCAGGCACCTTTAGACTTCACATCACATTGCAAAACAATAGAAAAGAACATTTCTTCCCAGCATCCTCCTGCCCCACATATTACAATAACCCTCACATCCCCATCAGCAAACCATAACACAGAACCAACCTTCCCAACCTCCCATACCGCCAAGCCACAACAGCCTGGCTAACCTCCAGCCAGGCCTATGCAAGGCCGCTGCAGTACCGCAAATCACCACCAGGCCCAAAACGCCCTCCCGTCCCCAACGCAAAAGAAAACTTCCCCAAACAAACAAAACACCCAACATAACAATAAACAAACCCCCACAGACCTTCCCCTGTTCCTACCTTGGTTTCCGCCCCCCTCACTGATCGTCCATGCTGCAACCGGCCTCTAACGGGGGCCCGGCGAGCGGACGGCACTTTCTGCACACCCGCTCGCCCCGTCACCATCTTGGAAAGGTGGGGGGGGGGAAAGAGCGCCCCCAAAGGGAGGGGGGAAGGAGCGATCCGCGGATAAGTGAGATCTCCATAGGGACCAATGTATTCATTATCCACAAGTTGAAAGTTTCCCCAATTTGCCCCGTTGTTGTCCCAAAGCACTCTGCCTCTTCCCCCTATCTTGTCTCCACTCTTTCTTCTCCCCGTTTCCCCTCCCATGCCTGGGGGAAGCCCGGGAAAGCAGCCGCTCGTAATCAGCGGCTTGGCTCTACCGCTGGCGCGCTCAGTTCATCTGAGGACAATCGGCCCCCACCTTTTTTTGCATTAAAGTTCCATCAACTCTGCAGCAATAGTGAGTCCAAAACCGGCAGCAAGTCAACGATTTTGGACTATAAGGATCCTGAAGGGGGGAACGGGACCCCAAGCCTTCTGCCAACAAGGGGGGCTTGGAGCTCAAGTACCAGAACTCATTTTCTCTGCTTTTGGCCGTTTTTCCCTGGACGAACTCAAGATCCTTCCCTGACTGGAAAACTGTCAGAGGGGCCCAAAGGAGCACCCATGGACTTTGGGGGGAGGGAAGATGCCTTTGCCTCGATAGATCGCCTTCAGGAGGTTAATGGGAAGGGATCTGTGCGAGTAGGGAGGCCTCAAACTCCTAACCCAGGTCTGTGCGAGCTGGGACCTGAAGTTCGCCCAAGGACACTGCTCATGGACTCTTCACTGCTACTTCCACTACTTTGAGCTCAGCCCCACACAAGCGGGCACACCCAGGATCACTACCTTCGGACTTTCTCCCCTGATCACGAACTTTATAGTTTCCTCAAGGACATTTCTCCAGTTGGACATTTCCTGTTTTTCCCCTTTGCACCCTGGACCCTCAATGACTTTGCTACTCCTTTGCACCCCAAACCCCAAAGGCTCTGCAGTTCCCAAGGACAGTGATTACATCAAGGAGGACTACAACTCCCAGAAGGAAAGCAGCATTTTGTTGGTTGTTTTAAGATCATTCCTCTGGGAGCAAGGGCTGCAGGGGAGAGTGTAATTGGGATGATTGCTGGGGGGAAATCTGGGTTGTCTTGTCTACATTGTACCCCTATGTGTTCCCCTTTTGTGTCCCTGTAACACTAAGATAATGCCCTCAGCAGAGAGTTCCAGAGGTTAACAGAACACAATAACCCACTTTTCCCATCCATTTTGCCTTGCACAAATAATAACTCTGGGAGGGATGTTGGGTTTCTTCGTGGGGTGAGGCCCACACTCTTATGCCCAGGACTCCCCACATATGTCTCTGTCATTTTTCGGAGCTTGGGCAATGATAGGGAATATGTACGGTCATATAATCAGAACCCAAAATATGGTTGTTTCATGCGAGCTTCGGACCCTCGCAGCCAGCCCCAATAGCTATCTTTCAGAACCACTTTAAACTGAGCAACCATGCTTCCAAACTCAGCCAGGGCTCCCTTTGCGGAGAGTTCCCCTGGTAAACAGATGATACATTTTTCTGGCCAGATGATGCTTTGCACCAATAATTGGGTGGAGGCCAGGTGTTCTGTGGAACATAGATTCCGCCATTATGGGCCTGGATCCACCCGCTCGTGTCCCCCCTTGGCCTCGGAGCTTGACCCCCAAGGGACTCATGGGCTCTGGCAACCCCAAGTCACTCAGCCACCCCATAGCTGGACCAAAGTGGGCTTGGACCCCGCTTACTGGCTGCAATAAGTTATGATTTTGCCATTTTGAACTGAGAAGCCATATTTTCCCGATAGACCGAAACTCTCAACACAAAGGAGTTTCGGCCAGGACAAAGGACTCCCATTAAGGTACTCAAACCAAACAATAGACAGGAAGGCTTGAGCTCCCACATCGGGGGCTCGCCAGCCGCAAGGCATTCAGCCACAGGTTACTTCCTTCACCCAGCCGTTTTCCTTTGTGTCCTTTCCCGCCTTGCATAGCCGGCCAGGATTGGCTCGTTCAAATCTTGGCACGTCTTTTCCTATTGGTTGAAGCGCGCCGGCCGCCTCCTGGCCCAGCTGACTTTGACAGCTCGCCCAATCAGCTGGAGCTACACATGGGAGGGGAGGGCGCCCGATTCAAATGTAAATGACTGCTTTTCTATATATTTGACTGCATTCCCATTAAAGACTATGTTTTGCCTTTGGAACCTTGGCGTGGCATCTCATCCTATTCAGCTGAATTAGACTCTTCTCTCGGTATTGGCGTTCTTCCAAATCTGGGTGAGCATTGATCTGGGTTACCTTGGGATTTGTAGTTCTGGGAAGATCATCCAGATTTGGGCCTTGATCCTCGCATTTTAGGGGTGGCCTGGGCCAGTCCCCCTTAAGGGAAGGGCCCTTCTAATCCATTGTTCGGCAACAAAAGCACTCCAGCCATGGTTTCTTGTCCCTTCAGGCCTTTCCTTTTGGATTCTAGTGTGACATATAGGGTTTGTAGGATACAAAGTGATGTACGACAAAGAAGGGGGCTGTTGTATGTGCCAAGCGAATGGCCGAGGACACTGCGCAACCTACAGAGGGAGGCTCGATAATCCTGCAACGTCTTCAGTCTCTTTGGAGCTCCCGATACCTAAAGAAGAGGTGCTATGGTTAGGTTAGGGCAGGCAATGCCAGTACTATTCGGCTAGATCGAGAGCCTTCTCTGTGGCAGCACCATCCTCATGGAACTCCATGCCGGATGAGGTCCGCGCTATTAAGGAGTCGGGCCCATTTCGGAGAGCTTGCAAGGCAGCTCTGTTTAGGCAAGCCTCCAACCTGGCTGGCCCTTGAGTCAGCGCTCCTTGGAAGGTAGTTGTAATTGCTATGTCGATGCTTGTTTTAGGTGTAGTTATGTTTTTAGACTTTTAGACTGTATTAAACTGTGATTACGCTATATGTTTTCATGTAAACCGCCCCGAGCCCGCCGGAAGGGGCGGTATATAAGAACAAATAATAAATACATACATACATACATACATACATAGATTATGGAAACTGAGTCTGAAATGTCCCATGAACTCGGGCCGTGAGGGGAGTGAAATAAGAATATCCATGAATGTAATGTGCTCTTCATGCGTGTTCCCTGGCAGGGCCATGAGGCAGCGTTTTGGAGGAAAGAAGGGAAAGAGCTCCCATGCCAAGGCCTTGAGTGAATGCACTTCTGAAACTGCATGGAATCCATTCATAGCACACATAGGGACAAGGTCTAGTGACCCGTAGCTACAGCAGTAAGAATGGAAGGGGGAGCAATTGCTGAGGGAAATGGAGGGTCCTCCTGACCCTTGGGGGGCTGGCAAGCGGAATAGCGGGATTTTGCCTGTTACTAAGGAGGGCGGGTAAGGGGTGGACTTACACACGTTGAATTTCCCTTCTCCAAAGTGCGTGGGACGAGAAGTGCTTTGGATTTCAGAAAAATCTGTACTTGCCAATATGTAACGAATGATACCTTGGGGATGGGACCTGAACCTAAATATGCAATGCACATGTTTATTTATTTATTTACAGAATTTATATCCTGTTATCCTGCCCTTCTCACCTGGAGGGGACTCAGGGTAGGTCGCTGAACACATACACGGCAAACATTCAATGCCGTTAAGCAGGCAGGGCAGGTAGAGATGGCCACGGTGGTCCATGCCTTAGTTACCTCTAGATTGGACTATTGCCATGCACTCTACGTGGGGCTGCCCTTGAAGATGGCCCGGAAACTTCAATTGCTCCAATGAATGGCAGCCAGACCGCTAACTGGAGCGAATTACAGGGAGCGGTCTATCCCCCCCCCCCAGGCATGTAGCCGGGGGCTAGGGGCTTCAGCCCCGAAATTCTCAGGGTGGTCCGCGAAAAGGCCTGACTGGTACATTATTTAAACTGTTATGCTTATTCATATCATGATCTGATCACCATGCTCATTATATCCCACATTAATGGGGTTATTGGGATAACAATACAAAAGGTTTGCTAGGGTAGACCCTCTTCCTCCCAGTCTCAGCGCCCCCAAACCAAACTCAGCCCCGAATCAAAATCCTGGCTACGGCCCTGCCCCCCCTTTATTTTCCGGTCCCAATTCAAGGTGCAGCTTATTACCTACAATATTTGCTGTCCTTCCGTAAAGCCTGTAAAACCTTCCCTTTCCAGCCGGCCTTTGAGTTATGGCTGTAATAGATAGTCTTGTTTACTGTTTTAAATCGTTGTTTACATTGTGTTTCCATTTTAATTGTATCAACCGCCCTGAGCCATAGGTCTTAAAGCAAATTTCGTAACGCTTGAGTCTCAGGGGCAACGCATTCCCAAGAACTGGGGCAATAATGGAGGACGCCCTTCTTTCTCCGAGTTGCGGTCAGGTGGTACGATCTCACACTGGGCACGACTAGGAGGTTCAGCTCTTCAGATCGCAGTGATCTCGTGGGACAATATGGGATAAGGCGCTCCCTCAGGTACACTGGCCCCAGACCCAGATACAAGGCCTTGCAAGTCAAGACTAGCGCTTCGAAAGTGATCCAGTGGCCTTGAAACCCTGCCCTTCCCAAGCCAGTTTCTTCACAGCGAGAACCATCCTTCCCCAGACCTGGGTTTCCCAGGCTCGAGGCCTCATCCCCGCAGCCACAGGAGCGCCCACAGTCCTCCCTGAACCCTCAGTTGAACCACCGGCCCCTGGCTAATTCCCAACACATGTCATGTATTTTGAAGAGATCCTTCTCTTCCTGCCAGGGAGGGGCAGGGACCTCGTGGTTCTTTCTTACACGATAATCAGAAGGAGTGATTACACTTCCAGTTCAGCCACAGGTAGAGAAACGCCCATTCTTCGTGACTGCTGCAAACCTTCGCCTTGTGTTTGGCGGTTTGTGTGTGTTTTTATCGCAGGTTGGGTCTCTCTTTCCTGGCATACTGGAACTGGAAACACTTCAGAAAAAGGAACGTGGTTTGCTGCCCCCGCCACGTCCACCACGTCCACCTTTGGTGACAAAGGGGCAGAGTAGCCGATTCACGCCACACTCACCCATCGCACCTGGAAATAGATCATATGAACGACCACAACCTTGCAGGTATTATGTGACACAGGTGCCATTCAACATGTTGTGATGTTGTGCCACCATGGGACTCCTCGCAATGGCAACTTTGAATCCCGTAGTGGTTAGTCACGAGGAGCCTGGCCAAACAGCACCCGTCTGCAGGGAATTGGGGTAAGTCTCCCAGAAGCTGTGCTATGGGACCCGGTGCCCTCCCCACTTTGCTCTCCCTGCCAAATCTCAGATATCCCCAAATCCTTTTTTAATAAAAACAACAACCCTCTGGTCCCAAGGATTTTAGGGAACGGAGGCCCAAGCTGTACGGTTGCGTACGGGCTTGTTGTGAGCGTCTCTGCAGACCTCCGATCAAGAGCGGATGAGGACGGCTCATTCCCAACGAGTGAGGATGGCCTCCCATCTCCACACAAAGAGTGGCGGCTTATGGCCTCCAACAAACAATGCTCAAGTTCGGAGCACTCCGAAGCAGGAGTCGAGTGCAGTTGCTTGAAACAGGTGAAGCCACACGGGCTCCAGTGGGAGAGGGCTGCCTGCCAGGGCCGCCGGAAAGGCTTTCTGCAGCTCAAACGGCTCGTATTTCACGTAACGGTGGAGTTCCTGTCGGTGGGCTCAGTGGCACACTCGTAAAAACCAGTGGTGAGGTACAGGAAATAATAATGTTTAATGTAGCAACAGATTATTAGCTCTCCTCGGCGTGCCACTTAATAGCACTACATGGCTTGTTCCAGGGAGGGTGGGAGGCCTCGCGGGCACGACGGAGGCGGCAGGGGCCCCTTCCCTTCGCTCTCACAGCTCCGCTCCTCCCCACTGGGAGACCTTAACCTCACTTCCTCAGCCACGTCGGAAACCGCTTCTATGCCCACGACTGCTAAACCAACCCCTCTTATCCCCGTGACTTGATCATTTCCTCATACTAATGAACCAATTTCTCAGCGAGGGAAACACATTTACTCCAGGAAGCATCATTATCTGTCAGGCCCCTGGCAACAATAAAATGGCAGGATGCCAGAATCCGCTTACACAGTACGATGGGCACGCGGATCAGATACGGCCACAAACCCATCTTGACTGGCAGCCTTTCTGGATAGCACATCACAGCCCAGCAACGAAAGTTAAAGGCTGGCGCGCACACGGGCCGTGCGGCAGTGCAACTGAGCATCAACACTTTTTAAAAAGTCTGTACACAATCTGCCCCGAAAAGTTCCTTCTCTAGAATTTGAGAAGGAAAAAGCAAACAAGCTGCCCACAATTTTGGGAAAAGAAGCCCCCCCCCCAATTCTGTGGACACAATGTGTCTGGCCTCGTGACTTCTGAGGAGGACGGTGGCTGTCTCTGCTAAAGCGTGCGGCGGGGACCTCACCAAACCATACTCTCAGAATCCCATGGCATCGGACCAGGGTGGCTAAAGTGGTGTCAGTAGGGTTGGTAAACTTGACCCCTTTCGTGTCCTGGCTTTTGGTGGGGGCCCCGATCCATTTTTTGTGAGTCTCCCAAAATTGGGAGGGCAGATACCTGTTTTCGCTCTACGGTGCTGAAAGATCCATTTCCAATTGGACCATCATTCGGGAAGGGCTTCCCAGGCTCACCTTCCCGGCATTTTAAGCATTTAAGCTGTTTTACTCTAGAGGAGAGGTGCTCGGTTTCAGGCAGGCTTGCACACTCTCTGGCCTGCACGCCACACACACACGCACGCTTTCCAAGGAGGCAAGTCCTTGCGCTTATTGCAGAGGAGGTGCTTGGTTGCAGGCAGGTGCATGCACTTTCTGGGCCTGCACATCACGCACTCTCTCTTTCCACTCTCTCTTTCCAAGGCAAGGAGGCCAATTATCAGGCTTACTCTAGAGGAGGCACTCATCTGCAGGCAGGCATGTGCGCCTTCTGGTCCTGCACACCACACACGCACTCTTTCCAAGGCAAGGAGGCCTGGAGCAACACATGCTCACGAAAAGCGGGCAAGGGGCTGATTTTCATAGTGGGAGGGGCCTTCCCGTTACATGCTCCCGAAGGTAACAAAAGTAATGAAGGAATGGATGTACCAAAGGAAAACAGTTCTGCACACAACTCTAGATGTCAAAGTGCATTAATTCTACAGTGTAGGCGCACTGTGTGACTATTAAGGCACACATTAATTTCCTGCTCAGAAATGGAAACCCACTGGGTGACCCCGAGTGAGTCACACACACTCAGCGCCAAAAAAACCCCATTACAGGGGTGCCTTAGAGTTGCAATACATTCAAAACAACCTGAAGGCACACCACAACAACAGCAGCAGCAGCATCAATGAATTATCAAGCAGAATCCTTTGCATAGTGGATTAGAAAAACCAATCCAAGACCTTTTGCTCTCTGAGGCGTCGCACAAGGTGTGTGTGTGTGTGTGTGTGGGTGGGGGGGGTTGGACACCATGTTAACCGGCATTTCCACTTTCTGACCGTGCCCTGGTCCTTACCCCACTGAACAAACCAATCATGCTTGTGATTATATTAATGAATGCTAGATAAAAATGTGCCTGAGTTCATAATGCCCGTCTATCACAAATGAGGAACTTTAAGCAGGCCTTGCGCATCAGTGGAAATGATAGGATTCCAGGTACAAAGGCACGTTGTGGCCCCCCTTCCATTTCAAGTGATACCTCACCCTGCATGAGATCATTGCGCGTCCACCTCCTTGTCTTCGGACTGCATGGAGGGGGGTTCATGGGGACGGCATTCCCTTGGGACAGGAACTACTATTGCAATCCTGAACACAAGGCACCGGGTGACGGAAAGCAGCTTTTGCAGGAATCAAATATATCTCATTTTGATTCCTTTATTGTTAGCGTACTGTTCATTTCCTCCTCAAGATTTGCTTGTATTTGTTGTTTGGTTTTGCTGAAGCAGTTCCAGAAATGCGCTTCCTTTATGCAAAGTTTGTAATGGCATCCCCGTCCCCAATGGCACCCTAAATAAGGTTTGCTGCGCAAAATGACTATTTTATGTTCCACTTCTTTGGGAAACTATATGGGTCCCCTTGTATCCTAAGTAAATAAATAGAGCTCTCCCTGCATTTTTCACAAGAAGAACCCTGCAAAGAAGCAAAGTGTGCCAAGTTTCCCCAGTATTACTTCCTCCAGTTGCCATGGACCCACAAAACACGATTGCGAGTTACACGACTGTTGAACGAAGAGCATTAACCAAGGGCAAATGCTATGGAGCGAGGGATTGCCTAAATGAAACAGGAAACATTAAGCGCGGTTGCGCTCTGGCTCAAGGTTCCTATGGCAACTCCAATTCTGCCCGTTAATTGTGGCTCCTTCCAGAGGCAGGCTTCAGGAGAACCCGTTGTCACGGCAACCTTAATTTGAGATTGCAGCCTTGGAAGACGCTCTGTGGGAGATGTTTCGGGGAGCCTTGGCCACAATGGGTACCAGCTGCTTCACAGGGCGAACGGTTCGGAATCCAAACCAAAACCCATGTGCAACTGTGAAAGGACAGGAAGGACGGGACGAGCGCGTGCTCGCTTGGACCCCGGCCACCCTTTCAATAATATGGTTATTAATTTAGTTGCTTTTAAACTTTTCTATAACCCATTGCTTTAATTGTATTTGATCTTATATTGTTACAGTAGTCAAGTCTTGAGATGACCGTGGCCTGGATTACCGTGGCTAGGTCCTTTTATTTATTTATTATTCGGTTTTTACAGATAGGGTAAAATTCAGCCAGGCGCAGATCTTAACGCCTGGCTAGCCAAACGCTCTGAAGAGGGCAGTCTTGCAGGTGGAAGAACGTCATGGGAGCGGTTCTGCTGACATTGGAGATTTGACAGGCTAGGAGGCTGGCCCCACCTTGAAGGCAATAGGATGGAGTGATATGCTCCCTCACTGGTGCTCCCACCAGCAAGCGAGCTTGTCCCTGTCGACAAGCACGATCTGGCCACAGTGATCCAAGCTACGGTCATCCCAAGGTTAGACTACTGTAATGCTCTCTACATTGGCCTGCCTCTGACGGTGACCTGGCAAGTTGGTGCAGAATGCCGCAGCCCGGCTGCTCGCAGGAGTTCCTGTCAGCTGCCATGTCACACCGATCTTGCGGGAACTGCACTGGCTCCCAATTGAGTACCAGAAGAGCCAGAAGTCACAACGGTAGGTAAGGGATCGAGTGAAGAGCTAAGTCAGAGGAGGGACCCCAGGAGGAACCACCTGTCGCTACCCAGATCAACAAAAACATTCATTTGCAAATGAAAGCCCAAAATAGATTGGTCAGAAGGGTTATGTGGGAAAGTTGTGGAGAAAATTCGTGGGAGGGCTAATGCTTTCACGAGTGGCTATTAAACAAGAAGTTCAGGCAAGACTGCAAGAGAGCGAGGAGCTGAGCCCGAGTTCCCTTGTTTCTGGTTCGAGCCAAGCCTTGGCTTTGGATGTTAATACCCTGGAAGTTGTCTATGTTCCTGTCCATGTGTTCCTGCTCAAGGTTTTACTAGTTGCGCCTTCTTGCTCGTGGACTTATGCTGTACCTGTGATTTCTGGCTATACCTGGACTCTGTCACCTATGGAAATTTAAGAGGCATTTGGATTATTGCTTGGTTCTCACCTGTTGCTAAACCTTTTTGGACGGTATGTCTTCCTTTCTCATCCCTGCTTTTTGTGTGCTTTTTGTATATTTTACAATAAAATGGTTGCTTATATTCCTGGACTCTTGTGCGGTGCGGTGGCCACGGGTGTTTTTATGCCCGGAGTGCAACAAAATATTGCACATTTTAATGTTGCAAACTCTGATTACATGTATGAAATATGAATATAACATGTAAACCCACATTTTATACTCGATGGTAGATTGTCCCCACTTTAGTACTGAACCTCAGCTCTTATGAGAAGAGATATTAGTCATATCATGCACATGTGTGAGTGTGTGTCTTATCCCTGGAGCATGTCTAGAGAACACAGTGTCCTGTGAGAATACAAGCTGTAGCTTGGAAAATATCCCTTCTGCCTCCAGTCCTCAGGATCCGCTGGCTGGCAGGTCACTGGAAGCTGTAGTAAGAATAAATATTTTTGCCAAGCTGTTTCACAAGTTGTGCGTGCTCCACTACCCCACAAAGAACCGAACTCTTGCAGCAAGAGGGCAAGTTCCTTGTTTTGTGAAGGCACATGAACACAGGCATGGGATTTTAAGCTGCCTGAGCCGGGTCGCTCCCTTGCTGGTTCTGTTCTCTTGGCGCCATGCTCCGCTCGCCCTGCCCAGCTCCCACTATGCTGTTGCTTTGCCAACCCAGCCGCCTTGTTAATCCAGGCGCCCACGAAACTCTAGCTGGTTCAACTCAGGTGGCAAAAGTGTGACTCCATTGCTTTTTTCTGTTGACGTGCTCTTTGGACCAGACATTTCTTCTGAGCGAATCCTGCTTCTATAGTTTCCCAAGGGCTGTAACGTAAGAGGCAAGCTCTTGCATTGAGATGGTTTGGGGCTGAACTCTCATCACTCTCACCCAGTATTATTTATTTATTTATTTATTTATTTACCGCATTTCTACCCCGCCCATATCAGCCCGAAGGCAACTCAGGGCGGCGAACAATTGGCACAATTTGATGCCGTTTAAAAACACACATCAATAGAACAAAGCATCTCATGGCAATATCTAAAAACATCAAAACATCAAAGACAATGAAAATAATTTTTTTTACAATTTTTAAAAGCTATGTCGTCATATTCAGTCCAGTATGTTTAATCGTCCAAGAATCTGGGCGCAATACTCCAAAAGAAGGCATTTTGTATTTTGCCTTAGGACTTTATTGCACGAAACCACAATTCCACTATAGCCACGTTGTTGTTGATAATGGAAACGTACGGGGCTGAGCACCTTCGATATCGTGCCTCTCTTTTTCAGTGCTACACAAAATTAGACTCACATTCAAAACATTTTCCCTTGTTGGTAACACATGTTTACGTCACTTCCCCTCCCCCTCCCCCAGGAGCAGTTTACACGTTTTGCTGGACTTGTTGCAATTGTTCGATTGTGAGGATAATCTTGTAATCCCAAACGAGATATATATGTGGCATTCGTATCACAAAATCACAAGTCGAACACTTCCCAAGCGTTTAGGACTGAGATGCATTTTTGAATTATTATTACTATCATTATTATTACTATAGTATTTTATGTAGAATGGTGGAACCTGGGATAGTTTGGACGAGCCCCCTTCCCTGGCCGCCTTCCCCGTTCCCGAAAGGACGGCCGGGCTGCCCAGATGTAGAAAGGGAGGACTCCAGAAGAGATATTCTGAGCTAAATCCACACAGCAATTGAGGATCTTACCCATTATTTTGGAAACACTGCCACCCCCGTATTTTCATAACACCCCCGGCCCGAGTTTTAGTAGTTATGCTCCCAGCACCAGATACACAACGCAGCGTGCCGGCCTCCCGACTGCGATGCGGCCCTTTTATGTGCGTTCCTCCATGAAGCGATCTCGTCTAGATTTGCCTCGCGAGGCTGAAGGAACCCTCTCTTCAAATAATAATAATAATAAAGCACAGTGGGATGCAAAGCCCTGTTATGAAGATCGCATGGCGTGCCTTAATAATTTGCCACAACGAAACGCATTCTCCTAAAATATAGTAGAACGCCACACTTGGGGGGGGGGAGGGGGGCAGGAGGGGGGGGGATGAGCCGGGGACTGAAAGGCCCACCAGTGCTGAACGGCAGCAGCTCCATCACAACCGGGGCCATACTGGTAGTGTCATGCCTAGCTGGCTCCAGGAAGAAGGCCTCTGGCGGGGCCCTAAAGATCTCATAATTGGCCAAACGCCTTTGATGGCCGTGCTTGGGTTCACCGCTCTACGCGTAAAAATTAATGACCGCAGCAAGCGGCGGCAGCGCTTCTAACGCAAGGGTGTCTGTCTGTCAACACACTTTGCCTTTCCAAATGGTTCATTCCAGCCTGGTGCTGGGAATGAGCCTGGCCGTAAATGGGATTTGTGAGGCTCATTAATGAAGAGCTAGGCCTAATTGACTCCTCTTTGCTTTATGACAACATTAAAAACGTTCTGCCACAGCCACGATCTTTCTTCCTGACTTCTTTGATGCCGGGATTCCTGATGCTGCCTAGTGTCCACGTTGACACAATGGAGGGCGTTGCCAACGAAGACTGGTCTGCGTTCCCCTTTGCAGGTCGCAGCAGCAGCAGCAGCTTTGCCAGTTGTAGCTGGTGACTTTCATGCTGGCAGACGAGTAGTAACCCAGCTCTGGGCTTGACTCGGGCATTTAAAGGAGTGACCCAAACCACTGGATCCTATCTCATTTGAAGTTCGGACTGGGAAATGGAACGGGTCCCCTCTCCCGTTGAATGGATGACTGCTCTCTGCCGCTGAGCTGCAGCCGATGAGACGTTGTGTGGCCTTTATGATGAACTTCCCAGCGTGGGTTGCTCTGCCCTGCCCAATAGTCTCTCACAATGCCTCCCTCCCACATCTGTATAGTCCCACCCAGGCGTTTATTTCAACGGGGTGGCTATAATTGGGCATGTTGGTCAAAGTGATCAGCCCCCAAACCCCAAAGTCCTTAAAGTATGCGAGGCCTTGGTCTCCGCAGATTCATCACCCACAGCCTGAGAAAAATACTCTCACCCGCAATGCTTGTCACTTTATATGATGGGACTTGAGTGCCCATGAATGTTTGTATCTAAGGGGGCCCTGGGACCCCAAGAACCCTTTAGCTCAGTGGTTCCCAACCCCTGGCCTCAAGGAGAGTGACTGGTCTCACGTAACCCTCTTATAATACTGAGGCAATGGGAATATTGAGAAGGGGGAGGCTGGCTACGACCACGAAAGGCCAAACAACAAGCCCCCCCCCGACTGCTGATTCCCCCCCCCCCTGAGTGGAGCCATTCTACGTGGCTTCTGGAAACGGGGGCGCCGTGGAGTCTTTGGTTTTAGGCCTGATCCTGGGGTTATTTGGGGCGCTGGTTCAAAACATGACACCTCTAGATTATTGAACGTGGTTGCCTGTGAGCGAGGAGATGGTGGCATATGCTCTGCATCAGGAACTGGAGCGGAGGTGGTCTATCCAGTGCAGTTTTCCAAATCAGCACCCCAAATAACCAAACCGAATCTCAAGTTGACCAAAAACTGATTCGTAGCCCTTTTGGTACTATCGTTGGAGAGCGGTCCCTGGCCAAAGTGGTCCCTGGTCATACAAAGGTTGGGAACCACTATTTCAGCTAGAAGATGTTGGAAAGGTCACTTCACCCGGGAGGTTGAATCCTGGGACCTGGTGGAGGAGGCTTTGTAAAGGCGTCCGGCTGCGAAAAGAGACCCTTCCCCACCTTTGTGCACTGACCTCTTCTGGGGCGTTGGGGATGACTCCCTCGTACCCATTTTTAATCCCATGCGCAGATCTGTGTGATCATCCCCGAAGCCACGTGGTGTCACTTTTAGTTCTGGTTGGGGGCAAACTGGGAGGAATCAAGATGGGTGTTTCTGGCCAGGAGTGATAGTTTAGGCCAAAGCATCGGCTTGCCCCCCTTTTGCTACACTTGAAATAAACGTTGGTGATCTAACCTGGATGAAGCAAATGGATAACAGGTTACTTGACTTAAACTATCCTGTTTTGTGGCAATTCTGATTATTTTTACCCTGCATTTTATAAAAAGTATTTATGGGGGTCTTTTCAAAAATTTAAGGAAGCCACAAAATAGGGGTTGGGGCCACATGAGGAGCATGGACATACCTCCCACATTTTACGCAGTTGTCCAGTCCTTGTAGAAACCAGGGATCGTTCCGATTTATCCTTTATTGCACCAATGGGGCTTTTTGGGGGGGTTTCTATTTCCTCCTCCTGAAACATTTTAAGAGTAGAGCATAACTCCCTGGACAATCAGTGCGCCGGCCGTGGGTGAGCCCATCACGACCATTTGTCGATTGCAAACTGCCTCGAACACACAACACGTTTTAAAACGAGACGAGAAGCACCCCAGGTTAACTCTCAAGAGCAAGTCTGAAACTGTACCGCACTTACTCATAGAGCAGGAACAGGAACATAGAAAAGAATTGCCATACAAGAACCCTATACGAAAGAGAGCCTATAGAATACGGGCTGACGTCATAGAGAGCAAGGGGGGGGGGGTTTCAAGAGAAAAAGTATGTCTATAATTATTTCTAAAAAGCAGATGGGGGAATTTTGATGGATGTGTTGCCATGCGTGTTGAGGACTCCGGTCCCAGCCCGTGTCTTGAAGTTATTTTTCTACAGTCAAGGAATAAATATAGATATAGGTATATGAGAACAAGGGCAGACTATCCTAGGGTTGGGTAGCATTTTTGGAAATGATTGAAATTCGGATGTCAACAGATGAATTTGGACATTCGAAGTGAGCTTTGAACCATGCAGGAAAAGTGTGTGTGTGTGCGTGCATGGGGGGGGGGGGGGGGACTTTCGAATTTGAACCACTTACCCATTTTTCCTGAAATATTCTGTAATGTTCGGATGTCTCCCAAGGTACTTTGACTTTCGGAACCATTAAGCAATGTTGGTAAAGCCAAGGGAACTTGTAACATCTCATTCTTCCGGCTGGCGCTGCCAGAAAAAAAAAAAGGGGTGATGGGCTAATCACAGCCATCTTACCTGTAGTTTGGGAAGGCCAGGCCCCCAATGGTAGAGATTGCAAAAAGCCATGCTGTTAGACTACATTTCCCACAATGCACGTCTGCTCAATAGCCAAATGATGGCCGAAGGACCAAAAAATAGCTGCCTGTAGCAGTCTTCGTCTAAATATAAGATAAAGAGATTGAATCTACAAAGAGGTCTAAAGAAAACAACAAGCAATAAGTAACTTTTGCAAAACCATGATAATATTAACTGCTTAAATCCCAGGCCCCGAATATCAGGTCCTGACAAAGCCACTCCTTTTACTTTGACCCGATGGCCATGAACAAGGCACAGCTCGCCAGCCCGGCCTTTACGGTCAGTAATGATAACATAACTTGGTTGCATCTGCAAAGAGGAATAGACGTACGTAATAATATAAATATGTGCTAAGATGAAGTCATGTAGTTAGTTGTGTGTCATATAGACACTACTAGGCAGTCATTCAAGGGGATTGCTGTTGTCACTTTTTTGGGGATAATTGATTTGCTCCAAGCCGATCTCTGTGCTGACTGAGCCATTAAAGAGTAATGGCCTGTGTCTCGAGGGTCCCTCCCACCTTAGCGGAGGAAGCCAGTGGGTGTCAGGAGAGTTTGCCTTTCTGCCCAGAAGGAGGGGGTCAGTCTAGATGCCCCTTGTCGTGGTCTGTACTAGGATTTCTGTTCACACAAACAAAGTTTCTGGAGGAGAACAACTACTTTCAAAGTAAAGACCACCCAGTGAAACAGGAAATAACACTTTCAAACCAGGAACAGACTTTCTTTATTATTAAAAAATGGTTTTTAAAAATAAAAACTTTGAAAATTTGCCGAAAATACATTGACAAGTCAAAGGCTACAGGATTTGGTGAGCTAACAGTGGTTCATGTGTTATACCACTGTAGCAAGTTCCATCAGGTTTGGTCTACAAATGAGGGAGGGAGGGAGGGGGAATCCCTGAAGTTTCCCAGGGCCAGGGCCGTCTTCCCCTACTGCGCATGCGCATTTGCACAAAGGCATCGCCAGGCCACTGAGCACCAGGCTACGGATGTCAGTTTCCAACCATTACTCATGCGCCTTCTCCCTGCTTTATGGGAAAACGAATATTCCCAGCAGTATTCTCCTCTTGGGCTGACCCAAGACTTTGTTCAGAAATTATTCTGTGGATGAAAACGTTTTTGGACAAAACCCTGTTTTTTGCGCACTATTTTATGAGCTTGAGGCCCACCTTCTCTACAGAAGACAATGACTCAATGGTGTAGCATCCCTGGACCTCTGGTTTGGTGAAACACCAGAATTCTTTGGCAGAGAAGACTGAAAGCCTTGTAGAACTACAACTCCCAGCATTCCATAGCATTGAGCTATTAAAATGAAAGTGATGTCGAACTGCATTGATTCTGCGGCATCGAGGCACCCATGTTCCAAAATGCCCAAAGACATGCCGTGATTGATCTCGAGGCGGGAGGGGGACTTCACTCGCACGGAAAGAGCAGGGTGGTGTTAATGGGGGGCACGTATTGATCCTTTTGATGGATATGGGCGAGGGTGGAAGTGAATGAGGTTGGGATGCTGTCAAGAGGGACGGAACGAAGGAGTTTCAGAAAGTGACATAGGAAAGGGAGCCCTTTTCTGGGCGACAGCAAGGCCTCGCCAGGCGCAGCCCATTTTCAGTGGAACTGCAGCAGACAGGAAAGGGCACCAAAAGACAATCGCAGAGATCTCCCGAGGGAGATAATAATTGTCAAGTCGAGCTCTCGTTAAAGTTTTTCTAATGTCAGATGTGGGGGGAGGGGGTGTCGCATGGCTTCCTTTCCCTAAGTCAAGTGCCTGGTCATGTACCTGGGGAAGGTCGTTGAGAGGGCAGTAACGGAGCAGTTGCAGTCCTTCTTAGATGATGCAACATGGCTCGACCCCTTCTAGTCCGGCTTCCGTTCAGGGCACGGGACGGAGACGGTTCTGGTCTCCATCACAGACCAACTCCGCTGCCAGCTCGACCAAGGCGGGTCTGCGCTGCTCGTGTTATTGGACCTCACGGCAGCGTTTGACACGGTCGACCACAATCTATTGATCCACCGCCTGGCCATGGCGGGAGTGAGGGGACTGCCCTTTGGCTGACCTCCTTCCTCCGCCAGCGGTCTCAGCGTGTGAGGAGGGGCGAGGTGGTCTCCGAGGGCTCCCACTACTCTGTGGGTCCCCAGGGGCCATTCTCTCCCCTCTGTTATTTAACATCTACATGCAGCCGCTTGCACAGCTGGTGCGGAGTTATGGGCTGGAGTGTCACCAGTACGCTGACGACACCCAGCTCATTCTGAGGATGGAGGGCAGGCCGGGTTCTGTCCCCGATAATTTCCAACACTGCCTCGAAGCCGTTACTGGATGGCTGCGAGCCAGTAGGTTGAGGGTGAATCCGGCGAAGACGGAGATCTTGTGGCTGGGTCGCCCGGGTGATGTTAATGTCCAGCTTCAGAGCCTGGACGGTGCGGTGTTATGCCCATCGCCTTCCGTAAAGAGCCTGGGGGTCCATTTGGACTCCCAGCTGACCATGGAGGCCCAGGTCTCTGCGGTCAGCAAGATCGCTTTTTTTCATCTGCGACAGGCAAGGAGGCTGGCCCCCTCTCTCTCCCGGAACGATCTGGCCACGGTGATCCAAGCCACAGTCATCTCAAGGCTGGATTACTGCAACGCGCTCTACGTTGGCCTTCCTCTGCCGGTGACCCGGAAGCTCAGGCTAGTGCAGAACACTGCCGCCCGGCTCCTGTCTGGCACGCCAGCTGGCGCCCACATAACACCTGTTTTGCAGGATCTGCACTGGCTGCCAATTGAGCACCGGATCACCTTCAAAGTGTTGGTCCTCACCTTTAAGGCCTTACACGGCCTGGGGCCAGCGTATTTGAGGGACCGTCTCACCCCATATTGCCCTCCGAGATCACTTCGGTCTGAGGACTCCAATCTCCTGGAGATACCTTCAGCTAAACTCGCAAGGCTGACTGCTACCCGCCGGAGGGCGTTCTCTGTCATAGCACCTACGCTGTGGAACGCCCTCCCGGCCGGAACTCGGGCTATGAAGGACTTGCTCCCGTTTAGACGGGCCTGTAAAACATACCTGTTTAAGCAGGCCTTTGGTGAGTAAGTCCTGCCCATGCCCCGCCATCTATTCGTTCTTCTGAGGATGATGTGCTGTTCATTGTTTTAACTGTGTTATTAATTACTGTACTGCTGTTGTTTTTAATTGTTTTTAACTGCTTATTGCCTGTATTTTACTGTGCCCTTCGGCTCCTGTAAGCCAACGCGAGCCTCAGGGAGTCGGCGGCATAGAAGCCCGAATAATAAATAAATAAATAAATAAATAAATAAATAAATAAATGTCTCTCAAGACAGTTGTTTAGTGTCCAGGTGTGCTTTTGGCTCTTTCAGATGTGTTTACACTTTTGAATTAATACACTTTGACAACACTTTAATTGCCAGCGCTCAATGCAATGGAATCATGGGAGTTGTAGTTTTGTAATATTACAATTCCTGTGAGCGCATAGCCTTGAGCAACGACATTCAAAGTTGTTGGAGTATGTAAGGAAAGAGTTAGTGTGTGTGTATGTATGTGTCAACTGTAAAATAAGATGCACGAAGCCGATTGGTCAGGCTGCGCCCGGGGACCTGGCCGAGCCCGGGACTCTTGAGTACGGTGGCATTTTCCAGGCTTGAACTGAGAAGTAGGGAGGAGCGGGCAGCGAGGCGGCTTTGAAGAGCAGGGCTCTCGCTCCGTGAGCTGCTTCGTGGAAGGAGTTTCTCTACATGGACAAAGAAAGGCCATTTTGTGCAACTGGTCACATGACTGTAAATATGTCGCTCTGAACTATGAAGAGTAAGGTACTTGGTCTTTATTGTTCTTCTGTGTGGCATATTTTCTTTGCCCGAGCAAAGCCATATGTCGGCTGGTCAAACGTGAACTGCGCATGGTTTCCATTCCGTCACAAAAGTGTCATTGCCACCTGCTTCAACTTGGATGAAATCACCAACTTGATTTTGACTAACTTCATTTTGAGCTGAAATAATAGTAGCTTACATGAGATCACACCCTCTCTCAAATGACCCAGAATTGGAGATTTAGCGAAATAGTGCTGAATTATTTAATTCGTCCTCTTAGACCCCCCCCCCTTCCCCCCAAGGTCTTGGAGTAACAGATCAGCCTAGAAAACCCACCTTTCTGATTTCAGATTGCCAATTCTAAAGCCACTTAAGACAATTATTTGTGTTACCCATGTATTGTTTACCATTGGTGTAACTCTACCATAGTGGCTGCTGCTATTCCCCGGTGCCATCATTGTGTCCATTTTGATTCTCGAGTGTCCAAGAGAACTTTGCGTAGCTTAGGTTCACTGTCTTCAGTTTGTCTCCTGACAACATTCATCAAAGTAGGGGCAGGCGACTGTGTGCATAGGGGGCTACGTTAGTTTTTTAGAATCCTACACCATAATAATAATAATAATAATAATACACTTTATTTATATTCCTCTCTTCTCACCCCCAAGGGGACTCAGAGCGGATTACATCACACATATGGCAGACAGTCCCTGCCGGAAGACATACAGTTACAATACAACACATACAATTTTTAAAGGATGTTTTTCTTCTTCTGGCTGTGCCACAGGGTGCGTCATTAAACTGCTGTACATTGCTGTTTTTAGGGTTTTTAAATGATGTAAGTCGCCCGGAGCACCACTGGTGGAGGGCGACTCACAAATATTAAAGTATTATTATTATTATTATTATTATTACGTCACAAGGGGGCGCTGCTGCTTCATCCTCATGGCGGAGGGAGGGCCTCCGTTCCTCTGTCCCGCATTCCACAGCCGATCTTTATTTATTCAGACGTTGTAAAGTCCTTTACTGAAAATAATCCTCCCCCGCTTTAGGCGGTTCCCAGTTCACCTATTCACCGCTGGGCTGTTTTCGAACTGCTGGGAGAACAGTGGGCAGGGCTCACAGCTGGGTGTCCAGCCCAGCCCAGCCCGGGATTCGAACTTGCAACCTTCAGATTGCCAGCACAGCTGCTCTACTGCTGCGCTATCTCTCCGGCCATACACCTTGCAAACAAAAATAAAAGAAAAATAGAAGAAAATAAAACAAATCTGGAATATTTTTGGTCCAAAATGCCTACAAACACTCTATAGGGGGTATGGGGGGCATTTTCACCATGTCTCCCCCCCCCAAAAAAAATTAGTGCTAGAAGAGGCTCTAGATTAGATGTGTGTGTGTGTGTGTGTGTGTGTGTTTGAATGTTGTGAAAATGCACCAAAAGGATAATGCTTTGACTTTGTGTCTGTTCTAGGTCCTGGTTTCCACCAAGATGGCCCTGGAAGCGGCATGAAGCCAGTGGGTCACATTTGGACTGGATGGCCCTGGGGTCTCTATAATTCTTCTAGTCTGGAGATCTTTTTGCTCCATTTCAAACCTGCCCAGTCAATTTTAACTTCGGTAAATTGTAAGCGGCATTTTACCCGTGTGCTTGTGTTATATGTACTTCAATAGTGCTTTGTTTTGACCACGTTGTACTCCTCCTCGAGCTGCAAGAAGAGGCAGGAAATAATACATAACTGCGTGCACTGCGCTGGCTTCCTCTCAAATTCCGGGTCTCCATCAAGGTGTTAGTTCTAACTTTCAAGGCCTTGTATGGTTCGGGGCCAGTGTACCTGAGGGAGCGGCTTACCCCATACGTGCCCAGAAGATCACTGCGTTCAGAGGGGCTCAATCTACTGGAGGTGCCTAGTATTAAGATCTGCAGGCTGTCGAGCACGCGGCAGAGGGCGTTCACAGTGGCCGCTCCGAGCCTCTGGAACTCTCTGCCTGAGGAGACACGAGCACTGCGGGGCTTGATGGCATTTCACAAGTCCGTAAAGACTTGGCTGTTTAGGCAGGCATTTGGCCCCGACTGATGCCTCCTACAACTTGCCAACATGCCATCCTGCCACGTCTTGCCACCTGCATTATTGTCGCCTGCTGGGGTTTTATTGTTGGGAGCGGGGTTGATTGGGTTATATGTTGTTTTATCTGTTTTTATTGGAGCTTTTACTGGTTTTATGCTGTAAACCGCTCTGGGCTCCAGAGGGAGCGGTCTACTAAATCGAATAAATAAATAAATAAATAAATAAATAAATAAATATTATGTTATGTTATGTTATATACTAGCGTGGGTACCCAGCACTGCCTGGGTTATTTGAAAGGTCATTTCTTTAAAAAAATCATACAACATGCCTAAGGTAGTGGGTGAACTACAACTCACATCATGCCAGGTTAACCCCCAATAAACTCCATCGCTTCTTAAATTTTGTTATGTTGGGTAAGTTTGCTCTATTTATTTATTTATTTTATTTATTTCTTGGGCTTTTCTGCCGCCACTCTCGGAGGGCTCGGGGCGGCTCACAAGCGCCGGGTAAAACACGATAAAAACATAGCAGCAGTTAAAAACACGGCATTTAAAATACAACATAACATAATAAAAACTAACACCATGTGTGTAGAATATAACGCTACGAGTGACAGAGCGGGCTATGCGCAGGCAAGACCTACAGGCCAAAAGCTAGCTGGAAAAGGTGGGTCTTGCACGCCCGTCTGAAGGGAAGCAAGTCCTGAATGGCGCGCGTTTCCGCAGGGAGGGCGTTCCACAACGTGGGCGCAATAACGGAGAACGCCCTCCTGCGGGTTGCAGTCAACCTCGCGAGCTTCACAGAGGGGACATCCAGGAGGTTGGTATCCTCCGACCGCAGTGATCTCATGGGACAATATGGAGAGAGACGGTCCCTCAGATACGCTGGCCCCAGGCCGTGCAAGGCCTTAAAGGTAAGAACCAACACTTTGAAGGTGATCCGGTGCTCAATTGGCAGCCAGTGCAGATCCCGCAAGGTAGGTGTTATGTGACTACCAGCTGGTGTTCCAGACAGGAGTCGGGCGGCAGAATTCTGCACCAGCTGGAGCTTCCGGGCCACCGACAGAGGAAGGCCAACGTAGAGCGCATTACAGTAGTCTAGTCTCGAGATGACCGTGGCTTGAATCACCGTGGCTAGGTTGTCCCGGGATAGATAGGGGGCCAGCCGCCTCGCCTGTCTAAGATGGAAAAAAGCAGACTTGCTGACCATAGAGACCTGGGTCTACATGGTCAGCTGGGAGTCCAAGTGGACTCCCAAGCTCTTTACTAAAGGTGATGGGCATAATGCCACACCGTCCAGGGTCGGAAGATGGACATCCCCACCACCCGGACGACCCAGCCACAAGATCTCCGTCTAGATGCATCACCACTGGGGTTCAGTGTGCTTTCTGGCTGTAGGGTAAACTACAACTCCCACTATGGTGAGTCAGTCCCCTCCTCAAAACCCCCCAGTACTTCTTCTCTGGGGGGTTTCCGGCAGAAGATGGACGGCCACCTGCCAGGAGTGCTTGGATAGTGTGCTCCTGCATGGAAGAATGGGGCCAGCCTGGGTGGCCTTGGATGGCCCTCTAGCACGCTATCATCCGATCAGCCTGGACGCCTTGCCTCTTGGGTTCCACTTCCCGGGCGCTCAGGCCTGGGCCTGAAAGAGGACGCCCCCCCCCATTGCCAGGCCTTGAAACAGACTTGGGCATGTTGTGCGTGCCTCACAGCGGGCACGCATTCAGGCCGAGGGTGTTGGATTGGAGGACTGTGTCTCTGGCTCCACAATTTCTCTAGACTCCTGGCAACTTCATTTAGGGATTGTGTTTAAACAACGTAAGCCCTCGCTTTCAACGAATGCATCCGCACAATAATATTTCCAGGTAGCTGGTGGCGTTTGCCTTTATTCCCCCTTTTAAGAAAGTGGCGCGCCTGAACAAGGCTTCGTTTAAGATTTAGCGCCGCCATTCCTCGCTCCGGTAATTTTTATATTAAATTCTGGCCATTAGTGCTCATTCCTCACCCTCAAGGGAACGGAGACAGAAATCACCCGCTTTAACGAATTTGTTTTCAACGGGAAGGAGCCCTCCGTTATTAGAACGCGTGTAATTCGGTTAAAATTAACGTGAGTCGGGATGTCCCAGAGCCGTGGCTGGAACTGCAAACATTTCTGCTATTTTAAGTTTGCTAATGCAATCGTGTAGCTCCTGATAATGGCCAAAGCAGCGCCTCTCAGCCTCCCTGGGGCGGCGGGCCCTGGCCGCGACCCCTCGTGCTGTGGTTGGTGACCCCTTCACCGTCACATTGTTTTCGTTGCTACTTCATAACTGTGATTTCTCTATTGTTATGAATCGTAATGTAAATATCTGATATACAAGATGTATTTTCAATCACTGGACCAAATTTGGCACAAACACCCGATATGCTCTAATTTTAATACTGGTGGGGTTTGTTTTTTTCATTTGGGAGTTGTAGTTGCTGGGATTTATAGTTCACCTACAATCAAAGAACCTCTAAACTCACCAACGATGGAATTGAACCAAACTTGGCACACAGAGCTCCCATGACCAACGGAAAATACTGGAAGGGTTTGGTGGGCACTGACCTTGAGTTTTGGAGTTGTAGTTCACCTACATCCAGAGAGCACTGTGTACTCAAACAATGATGGATCTGGGCCAAACTTGGCACGAATACTCAATATGCCCAAATGTGAACATGGGTGGAGTTTGGGGAATATAGGCCTTGACATTTGGGAGTTGTAGTTGCTGGGAGTTATAGTTCACCTACAATCAAAGAGTATTCTGAACCTCACCAAGGATAGAATTAGGGCAAACGTTCAACACAGAACCCCCATGACTATCAGAAAATACTGTGTTTTGTGATGGTCTTTGCCGACCCCCCTGACACCCCCCTCACCGCCTCCCCAGGGGCCCCGACCCCCAGGTTGAGAAACGCTGGTTGAAAGGCATCTAAAGGTTCAAAATCAATATGGACACGTATCCATGTTGGAGGACGGACGGAGAATGCGGCTTGTACCCAAGCCAGTGAAGTGGTGAATCCAGGCTGGGCCTAAGGTCCAAACTTCAAAGAAGCTTTCCAAGGTCCTGAACACTATCCACAAAATGGGCTCAGCGCCTCGTCCTTCTCCTTTCAAGTCTGGATTAAAACCCAGAGCGGAGCCATAACTTTGTTAGCAAGAGAGCCACCCACTTCTCCAGCAGCCGTCTAAACGTTGTCCCAGCTCCCTGCTTGTCTCAGGTTCAGAGTTTGGTAAAGTAACACACCTGGCCATTGCTGCTCACACTAGTATTGTAATTTCTCTAAGGACTATATGTATTGTTCAACTCCTACATCAGCTAACAACAACGCCCTTAGCGCTCCCTTTCCCTTCTTCCGTAGGCCGGCCCCTCCCTTCCCGGCAGCACAGGCTTCCCCATTGGCAACAACGGCACACCTGGCTCCGTGCCCCTGGCAGAGAAGGCCGAGGAGGCATTGTTGCAGCACACAGGCCGCCGGGCAGGAAGAACCGCCGTCTCTCCTTGTAATCCAAAGCGTCTGATCAGATTTAATTAAGATAGGCTCACCCGCTCCCGCTCTTTGCCATTACACCTGGAGGAAGGTAAAGTAAATCCCTTAATTCCAGCCATTCCTCCTTGGCAGCCTCATCCTGCGGAGTACAAGACAAATGGAAATTGAGAATCAGGCGGCGGGTTTCTCCCACGGGGTGTCTTCCCACAAACCCTCCGGAGCTTCTCCACGGCAGCACCGCCAAAAATAAATACATAAATAAACAAAGAGGCATTGAAGCCAAAGTGTAAAGGCGGAAAGGGGGCTTTGTGTGCTGCAGAAGATAGTAGGCATTGTGGACCACATGGAACGGTGCGCTTTCCCCACATCATGCTATGCTAACACCACTGTTTAAATAATAATAATAATAATAATTGTGGCTCACAAATGGAACTTTGAAAAAGGAGACAACGGAGGGCCTGATTCTGGCAGCCCAAGGACAAGCCATTGGAACCAAGGCCATCAAAGCCAGACTTGAAAAGCCGACGACGGATCCCAAGTGCCGGCTCTGCGAGGAAGCGGGCCAAACGGTGGGTCACACATTCAGGTGCTGCAAGAAGATCGAGCAGGCAAACTACAAGCAGGGGCATAACACTGTTGCTCCGGTGATCCACTGGAACTTGTGCACACACACCACCGGCCTGCGACAAAGAACGGGTGGGATCACAAGCCTGAAAAAGTTACAGAGAGGTCAAACTACTTTCCTCTCCAAGGTAGCAGAGCAGTGTTTCTCCCCCTTCTGCTGCTGTGACCCCCAACCATAACGTTACTCTCATTGCTACTTGATAACTATAATTTTGCTACTGTTGCAAATCGTAATGTAAATGTCTGATATGCAGGATGTATTTTCATTCACTAGACCAAATTTGGCACAAATCCCTGATATGCCAAATCTGAATACTGGTGGAGTTGGGGAGGGATTGATTTTCTCATTTGGGAGTTGTAGTTGCTGGGATTTATAGTTCACCTAAAATCAAAGAGCCTTATGAACTCCACCAACAATGGAACTGAACGAAACCTGGCACACCGAACTCCCGTGACCCACGGAAAATACTGGAAGGGTTTGGTGGGCCTAGAGGTTTGGAGTTGTAGTTCAGCTACATCCAGAGAAAACTGCGGACAAAACAATGATGGATCTGGACCAAACTTGGCACAAATACTCAACATGCCCAAATGTGGTGGAGTTGGGGAAAACAGGCTTGACATTTGAGAGTTGTAGTTGCTGGATGTATAGTTCACCTGCAATGAAAGAGCATGCTGAACTCCACCAATGACAGAATTGGGCCAAACTTCTCACATGGCACCCCCAAGACCAACGGAAAATACTGTGTTTCCAGGTGGTCTTTAGCGACCCCTGTGATATGCCCCTTGTGACCCTCCCCAGGGGCCCCAACTCTCTGGCTGAGAAGCACTGCGCTGGAAACACACGGTGTCTGGGGAAAGCAGGAGGGTGGCCAAGGAAGCCATAGACTTGGTGTTGTCACTTGCAGTTGCTTCCTCTGCTGACTTTAGGGGAAGAAGGGGGGGAAAGCTCCAGCGCTATGCCCATGCGAGAGGCGCTCTCTCTCTCTCTCTCTCTCTCTCTCTCGTGGGAATTTCTCTTCCCCTTAAGAAACAGGGTGACATGGTCCCTCCAAACTTCCATTGTCCAGAAGCATGGCCAACATTTTCCCCGTAATTCTAATGATCGCACACGCCTCTGCTTATTATTATTATTATTATTATTTTTAAAACCAAGTGAAGGCAAGCCCAACATGCGCCGTTTCCCCCCCCCCCCCCGTGCTTTGTAAAGAGGACGTTGAATAATTTCACTTTGTTCTCCTGTTTTCTGAAGCTGGATTTTGAGCAAAAGGCACAAAGGCTCTCTCTCTCTCTCTCTCTCTCTCTCTTGTGTCTTTAATTTGGTTTTGGTTTAAGTCAGCGAGTGAGTGCGTTCTCCTTTCTTCATAGATCAGGAGTAAAGCCTCACTTTTGGGCTCTCTCCTTAATGGCTTTTCTCTTTCCTCCTTAAGCCCTGTACATGGATGGAAAGCTTTCAGACCAGAAAGCAGACCCGTGGCATAGCTGGCTTTTGAACAACAGCAGCAACAACAGAAGCGCCTCAGATGGTGCGCGTGGCCTCCCTTCTGATCCATACCTGGCTTGCACGAAGCTTGCTCTTTAGATCGGCTTGGTTTTGACCAGTAAAGCAGCGTACTCCTGTGGATATACGAACCGTCTGCGGTACTGCTTCAGACCATTAGTCCTTCTCATTCATCCCGTATCGTCGTCTGCCCTAATTTACAGCAACTCTTTGTATTTTCTGTTAAAACCCGGGAGAGGTCGTGATTCACTGCAGTAGGTTTTTCAAATGGGAAATCGACCCGGTAACATGAGAAGAAGCCGCTTTGTAATGCAACTCACCCACTTCGTGAATCATGTTGCTGATTCTGCGCTGCCTTTACTATCAAGTCAGTCTCATGGAGCTCTCGGGACTTTACTGCACGAGGGAGGCAACATGGCATTGAAGTAGGTGATGGTGGCCCTATCACGTGGCGCCACGGACACTCCACGGCCATTCTGCCTCTTCCTGGCCATTCATCTGCCTCCTGCTATTGGCAGGTATTCGGAAGCACAATCCTCAGGCCACGCATTGGCACATTGGGCCAATTGTACAAATGAGAAGAAGTGTGATAACGAAGGTGATCGTGCCAGTATGTCTCTGGTATGGGTGATCACATGGCTATTTTGGAATAAAATCTTTGGGCAATAAACTCCATAACGATAATGGACTATTTATGAAGGGAGCATTGCACATTTCTGCTTTTAAGAACCAACGCATAAAGGTTTGGAAAAAAATAATACATTCTGTATAGGTAGGCAATGGTAAAAAGCACAGGCAAAGGTCTCCCCTGACATTAGTTGTGCCCGACTCTGGGGGGTGGTGCTCATCTCAATTTCTAGGCTGAAGAGCCGGTTTTGTCCATAGACACCTCCAAGGTCATGTGGCCAGCATGACTGCAGAAGCAGTACCTATTCCATGTTTTCAACTGCTAGGTTGGCAGAAGCTGGGAGCTCACCCTGCTCCCCAGATTCGAATCGCCAACCTTTCATTCAGCAAGTTCAGCAGCTCAGTGGTTTAGCCCTCGGTGCCTCCAAGGGGCCAGGCAACGGTAGCATGCTGCAATGTGTGTTCATGTTGCAGCAGGTTTCTTGTGGATACATGGTTATCCTACATGGTGAGTGTGCTATGATTGCACTTTAACAGCTGTAGCTGCATGGGATCCTGGGGTCTGTAGTTGGACAAGGCGCTAGCGCTCTCTCCGAGAGAGGGTTTTACAGGCCCTCCTGCCCGGTTTTCCCCAAGAACAGCCTTAGCGCCAAGTTTAAAGGAACTCAAACAGCCTTCCCTTCAGCAAAGTTTAAAGTGGCAAAATCAAATACAGAAAAGCAAGTTCACAAAACAAGGCAAAAGTCTCTTGGCTGAGCAAAGTCAAGTCTTTGGTAGTTTACTCCAAGGCAGAGACACTCACAAAGATGAGTCTTCTTGCTGCAACGGATACAGGAGCAAAGGCAAAGTGGACCAGTTGCTGCCAGCGGCGGCTGTTTCCCGGCTCCTGATGCTTAGACCTCAGCCCACAGCACGGGTGTCGCTAGGGAGACTTTGCAGCCACCCTGGCTGACCCAGGCCTCGCTTGTTACTCTCTCCAGTGTTCTTGGAAATTAGGAACAACCAGCATGCCCCCCTCCCTCCCTCCCCCTCCCTTCTTTTCCTCCTCCGAGCAGGAAGGAGCCTTCTCCCTCTCCCATTCCCGAGAGGCACAACACCTTCGCCTAACTGCGTATCAGAGGGTAATTATTAATCTGGTATCACAGTGGGGTCCCTGGGCACGTGCCCTCCTTTTTGGTACAATACCAGTTCTAATCATACCTAAGTGACACCCTGAAACAACCAGGTGTTGCTGCTTTGTGTGACTGGTGTGCGGCGTCCACTCTTCCTCCTCTTGTTCTGAGTTAATGGTGAACAGAACGGCGGGAAGCCTCTCCGGAGAACCTGTCAGTCAATCTCAGGCGACATGGTTTTTTAAAAGTTAAAATGTTGTTGCAACTCCTACGTATTAAATGTGCCCCTTGCCTTCCTCCCAGGGCTGGGTGCCAGGCGGCTTTCAGCCATTGAAAACAAGATTGAAGCCATGCTCCGGGGCCCAGTCTCGGGGAGGCCGCCCAGAAGGACACTGCGGTGGGTGGCATTGGAAACTGCCAAGAGGTCAGCAGAACCAACAGGGACACCAATTCCCTGCATGGACCACGAGTGAAGGTGACCTAAGCACTTTCTGCCTCGTGGTCAGTCTTAAACATAGTCTGGTATTATATATGTCCTGGCACTATATAGCCAGTTAAAGGCCTCATGCCCATGAACGTACCTACGTCAGGGCTTCTGCACCTGTGGGGATTTGTTTCTGGGTCCCATCAAAAATAATGTGGATGGCCCTGCCCATATTATTAAATGGCAACAGCATGTGCGTAGCTGCACCCTCTTGTTCACGCTCACGTCGCCACCAATTTAGCTATGGATGGGCTGAAGCCATGGATCGGAAGCCCATAGATCAGGAGGCCCCACTGTTCTTTGTGAACTGAAGTATACTTATATTAGGGAACGCTTACTACTTGTTTCCCGAGCTTGGTCCCAGGTTGCCAGCCTTGAGACTGCCTTGCTTCTCCCCCTGGAAACCTGCCCACCCTTTCTGGAACCTCATGCCGGCAACGGGACAGGCGCGGCACCAGCGGAAGAAGCCATTACCCCCCCCCCTGCGATGATGGATACTGGAGCCAGCTTCCGCGCTCGGTGTGGTTCATTAAGCGGAAGTGGCGCACAGAGACCGTGCCAAGCCTAATGCTTACTTGCAGAAATCCCCGAATTACCATTCCCTTGAATCTGAACTCGCCTTGAACTGCTCGGTCTAATGGGCTTCATCTTCATTACGGGATAATATAGTGAGTAAGTGCAGAGCTCGGTAAGTACTCTTGAAATGTGACTTATTAGGAGGAAGCTCAGCTCCAGTAATACAAATGCACTCTTGGTTTAAGTGTTGGCGCTCGCGTAGCAGTCGCGTCTCTTTGTTTCTCCCGTGCCTTTAAGGCACTTCAAAGGGATTGCTTGGCAGGCCCGGGAGAAGGCGCACACTTGGCACCCACAAGGCCCCTGGCTTAGCTAACTGGCATTGCTGGTCAACGAGAGAGGCCGCCCAGTTTGAAAGGCTTCCTCAGGATCGGACAAGGCTCAGCCGCAGTGAGTCAATATAGGCCAGCCTCTCATGCCTCCCCTCACAGGGGGAAACTGAGCCCCGCGTGGCCAAACAGCACCAGGGGGCGGTCAGAATGGCAAATTCTATTCAGGAGAAAGAACGCAAGCGCCAGGAGGCCCTGCAGCCGTTTGCTCATGTCTGAGGTGACCGTATTTTCCGGCGTAGTAGATGGCTTTTTAACCCTGGAAAATCTTATGGAAAGTCGGGGGTGGTCTAGTGCGCAGGGTATAAAATAAAAATAAGAATAATTAAAAGAAAAGAATGAAATACTTAGAGGTGTGGCCTGGGTGGGGGGGGAGGGTGTGACGGCGTGGTGAGCGCCACTTGCACGGAAAGCCTTGAGTTCTTAAAGGCAAAAAAGCAATAAATAAATTAATAAATAAGTACATAAATAAATAGTGTGGATTCAGCTCAAAGGACTGAACATTCAGGTGTCACATAGGAAGCCATTTTCGCCTTTTGGCAGAAAGGCTCATGAGCCAAACAGTCTCAAGCCTGGAAAGGTGCTGGTTCCAATGAGGGGGGGGGGGGTTCTGGGAACGGTTATCATCAAAGTATTTTTTATTGGGAGGCCCTGGTGGGAACGCAGGTTAAACTGCTGAGCTGCTGAACTTGCTGACCAAAAGGTTGGTGGTTCAAATCTGGGGGGCCGTTTGAGCTCCAGCTTTTAGGCCCAGCTTCTGCCAACCTAGCAGTTTGGAAACATGCAAATGTGAGATCAATAGGTACCGCTTGGCGGGAAGGTAATGGTGCTCCATGCTGTCATGCCAGTCACATGACCTTGGAGAGGTCTACAATGTCAGCTGTTCGGCTTCGAAATGGAGATGAGCGCCACCCCCCACACACACACCCGGAGTCAGGCACAACTAAACTTAGTGTCAAGGGGAAACCTTGACTTGACGTAATGTTTATTGACGTTCTCCCTCTCCGTCATAGGAATCCCTTGGGTGGCCTCGAGCACGTCACACTCCCTCGGAGGAGTGGTTCCCAGCCTGTCCCCCCCCCCCCCACGGGTTTTGGCCTTCAGCTGGTAAACTGGCTGGGCTTTCTGGCCAAAACACCTGGGGACTCACAGGTTGGGAACGTCGGCTTTAGAGGAAGATAATGAGGAGCCCCCCCCCCTGGGAAAATTTTGATGAGGAAACCCTATGACGAGGCACCACTTCAGGGCTGTTGGAGTTGGAAACGACGTGACGGCCCACGGCAACAAGAACCCCACGTACAAACAGAACCTGGCTGCCGGGTTTAAGTGGCATTTTTATCTCATGCACACAATATATTTACGGCATGAAATAAAAGCCCCTTCGTGCTGAATAAATATGCCGGGAGATACTGATGGAGTCAGGCTTCCTTCCTTTTTCTGAAATCTTCCTAATGCCTCGCCTCGTGATTCATTTTTCTCTTGACGCTGCAATCTCGCTTGGTCGCAAGCAAATCCCCCCCCCCTCGCTGAAGTTGATATTAAAAGCAAACGAAGCCACGTTCCCACTGATTTATTCGGGAGACGAGCCACGGTGATCGGCTGGGTGACTTTCAGAATTGCTGGTGTCAAAACCGCAGGACGTGGCGCTAAAGAGCAATCCCGATGCAGCGCCAATGGCTGTTACTGGTTCAGGTGCTGCACTCGGAGCCGTCACCCAAACGCCCGCCTTAAATTAAGGCCCCGGGATTTCATAAACTTGGCAAATACGAACTTTTATCAGGCAGTACGATTTGCATGCGATTACAAGGCAAAGTAGTAGAAGATTATGCAAAGTTGGATCTTGTATCTACACTTCGCTTGGATGTATACAGTGCCAGCGTGGAAATGCAAGAAGGTCAGTAGAAGGGCAAGACCCGCAGAGACGGGCACGCGCCTTCCCCGGGTGAACGTGTTTCCTGATATTGCAGGGGTCATTTGGAGATCTCCGCCCTTCATGGCTTCCGATGTTCCAGCCCAAATGGCCCTAAAGGGTTCCCTTGTGCCCCAAAGGTGGTATTATGCCCAGGCAAGGCCTTCGTTGACCCAGGAAGCCAACCAGAGTTGTCCTCGGTGGTGCTGGGAGCCCTCGGGACCATAATGATGATGACGACGATATCAGAACTGGCCCCCCGGTATTCTGAAGGAAGCTTAAGACCTGCTTTTGGGTCAAGCCTTCGAACAATAAATGCAGCATTGGAGTGTCACTGGCGCATGTGGCCGGCAATGGACTGGTCCCGGATCATGATTTCAAACTGGCGATTTTGATATTTTTCTAATTTTTGGTGTATTTATAATTTATTTTTATTGTTTAATTGTTGGTTAGTGTTAATTGTGAGTACAATGTTTGGCATCCAATGATTGTCTTTTGTAAGCCACCCTGAGCCCCCCCCCAACTTTTACACCGACCCCCTTTGGACATGCTGCTGCCCATCAGCACACCCCACCGGTCATGGTAAGAAAAAATATATATTAGTGGGTTCAGACTGACTCACAATCACGGGACCTGCAGTTCGTATCCCAGCCTGCAACCAGTTCCTCTGGAGCCTGTGTCCCACAATAAACCAGTTCTCTTTCACCCACATCCTGACTCCGTTCAAATAGCTGTGCAGAACCGCCAACGGGGTTTCTGGGGTGACCGCGGGTGACGTGCCCACAGCCGACTGGTGGGTTTTCACAGCTGAGCGGGGATTCGATCTCTGGTCTCCCAGAAGTGTTGCCCAATACAGACAACCATGCCACTCTTGCTATCTGGGATATGCAACATGAGACCATAGTTAACAAAACCTCTGGCAAAGAACTCTATATGTGCAAAGGCGTTTCTATTTACCCAGCACCCATCTCCCGCCTTATCCATCTCTGTCCGGCTGGAAGTCTTTTAGCTGCCACGGGGAGGATGACGGGAGAAACCCGTATTATGTGCAGCATCGTGTCCCTGTGGCGTCCCTGCAGTTTGGGATGACATAGGATTTGAGCTGGGAAGAAAGGAGGCCCCGTTTCTCCATAACTTTGGGGGTCTGATCACACGTCACAAGCGAGATGGAGAGCATTTAACCATCAGGATGATTTGAGGGGAGATGGAGCGGAATAACAAGGAGCCCCCGGTGGTGCAGGGGGCTAAAGCGCTGAGCTGCTGAACTTGCTGGCTGAGAGTGAGCTCCCGCTGTTAGCCCCAGCTTCTGGCAACCTAGCAGTTCGAAGACATGCAAATGTGAACAGATCCATAGGTACCGCTCCAGCAGGAAGGTAACGGCACTCCATGCAGTCATGCCAGTGGCCACCTGACCTTGGAGGTGTCTATGGACAATGCCGGCTCTTTGGCTTCAAAATGGAGATGAGCACCCCCACCCCCACCCCAGAGTCGGACATGACTAGACTTAATGTCAGGGGAAAACCTTTACCTTTTAAAAAAAAAAGCAGAATATAAATACAGTTTAATTGTTATTATAGACCTTCTTCACTCAATTCAAATGTTTTAAACCCCCCCCCCCCCGTGAAGCTCCCATAAGGGGCTGGCTCTCTAGCGGAGGCTTCAGCAACAGTTCAGACCCCGATGGAGAGTTCAGGCTCCGGGAAAAAGGTAAACCGAGAAGGGAAAAGCCTAGTTCTCTAATTCCAAGGGGAGAGACGGCGAGGAAACAGAAACGTATCTTAAGATGAGCAGAGATTGGGATGTCAGCGCATGAATCCCTCCCTGCTTCTCCATCACGTACATCTTATTTATAGGCCTTATTTATGGCGCCTCGGAGCCTCCTGGAAAATACTGACCTGGGACCATATTTCCTGAGATGGGGAAAGCTGCTTCCTATATCACCTGGAAATGTGGCAGGCTAAGCGAGCACTCACTCCGCTCCGAAGGAACAGCATTTTCCTGACTGGATTTTCTCATGCGCACCCGCACAACATAAAGTTGGGTTGAATGTCGTTCTTTCCATCATGCCTCCCTGGAGAGAACGATTCCAATGCTCAGGGCTCGAGGCCATTCCCTTGCCTTGCGGGAGATCCATCACAACCCACCAGAGGAGCACATGCGCTGGCGGCCGAGGACGGGCCTGGGCGCGCAAAACTTCCTTTTCACAAACTCCAGAACCTCCCAGGCAACATGGGACATCCAGTCCAACTAGGCCAGTTCTGGTGTGGTCGGTCCAGAGAAACTAACCAAGATGTTCAAATCTCTTGGGGGAGAGGGGGGACTGAGTATGTTTAGTTTGGAAAAGAAAAGACGGGGGGTGAGATGATCACCATGTTTAAATACCTGATGGGACGCAGAAGGCGAAGGCGCTGGTGTCCTTCTTCTCCAAAGACTAGAAACAAACCGATTGAGTAAAATTACAGTGTGCCCACGGTCTCCACTAAGATCCCCAAGGACAGGCATCGTGTGATTACCAACATCTGTGTGATTGTACACAATGGCTTAGAAAAATGGTGTTCCTTACACAAAAAGTCAACATCAAAATTTGCTTTCCAGATTTTAAATAAAACCCATGTTCAAGCCATGGATACTTGATTCTGTGCATTCAGAATGGGCAAATACAGAGAGGACAGAGGCCCCGCCTGACTACGCGGGAGGAGTTGTTTACTATAAACGTTCTTTGACAATGAAACGCACGGCCTTGGGGGTCGCAAGGCACCCCCTCCTTTGGAGGCCTTTAAGGAGAGGTTGGATGGGTGGGTGGATTTCTCTTCCAGGAAAGCTGTAATTGTGTGATTACAATCACATGGCTGGGTTGGACTAGCTGGCTCTTGTGGACCCTTTCTACTGCAAGAGTCTAGGGCAAAACCCCAGGCATTTTGCTTTTTCCTATATTAATATAAAAAGTTTGTACTTTCCATCAACTTTACTGTGAAATTGGTAAAATGTGTAAGCTGTTACCAAAAATTGACAATAGCCTCTGTCTCTGCTGGCCAAATTCAAGGTGCAAAACTCTACCCAAGATGCAGAGAATTGAGCCGGCCAACTCGCTAGTAAACACGAGGAGCCTGCCAGAAAAAGCCATGCCCGCCACCATTGAGCTGCCGAAATATCAGGCCACGAATGACGGGTGCAGCTCCATGGCGACGATCTGCAGCGTGCCTTCTTTGGATTTTCCATTTTGTCCTGTGATAACCCTTCACGAATTTCTGTGGCATGTTGCTTGACCACACCCTGGAAACACCCAGGAAACTGCCCCCCAAATTTCCATAAGCCTTTAACAATGAACGAGAAGGCTTTATGAGCTCCTGAGTCCTTTTCCTGTTTTGGGCGTGGCTGACTTACCAGCCACGACGGGTTGCGGAGCAGCATTGCCCTCCCACCATCTTGTTGCCCGGGGGAGCTTCTTCCTCCCAGAAGCCCCCCGGATGGCAGGAAGGTCTCCCGCCATCCAGGCCAGCCGGCCAATGAGGGGACTGGCTTCGCCCTGCCCCCTCCCTGTTTCTGGCTGGCTCAGATTTCCGCCCGGGCAGGTATCTTGTGCTGCCCGGGACTGCCTGGTCTCATTCGGAGGCAGGCTGTTTTTGCCGCCCACCCTCCCTACTCATTGCATTGTTGGTTTTGCTCTGTTTGTGTATCTGTCATTTATTGTACCATGTTTAGGACATTATATTGTGTTATGTTATTGTCGCAGCTCCGTGTCCGGCGTGTGGCGTGTGGCTTGGCCCCTGGATCAGGTTGGCTTATCACCCCTTGGTTATTAGGGGGATAACGCCCAGGCCCACTGGGGTGCTGAGTTTCCGTGGACAGGCATTGGCCGCTCGCACCCCTGGCTTGCTATCTCCTCAAGGCATTTGTGGGGGCCGTCTACCATGATCCAGGACCCAAGCATGGCCGCCAACCCCTTCGTTCCTGCTTTTAATAAACGAGTTGTGGCCTATTTTATCCAACCACTTATCCAACCAATGTGTCCGCATGTTTCTTGGCGAGAGGTGTGTCATGCTTGCACACGCAACTCCTGATGCGGTTTGGGCTTTCTGTGGGAACGGTTCCCCTCCCTTGCCCCCGGTCAGGCTTATTGCCCTTGTGAGACCATTGAGGCGGTCATCACACAAAAGCACCCCCCGTTAATCTTGGACGAAGCCACTGTATCCGCCAGAGCCAGAACATCAAGCTCATCACTGGTGGCAAAAGTGCAGAATCCTTTCTGACTGAGTCCCTCTCCGAGTTGGATCCATAAACGGGCAGGCGCTTCAAAATGACCCAATAGCACTTTCAGTTTCCGGCCATGATGGAGGCCGTCCAGTGATGACGTTTGAGGGAATCATGGAGCGGATTCTAACTGGACATTTTTGGAGCCAATCAGAAGATAGTGTGGGAATCCTGAATGTAATAAATACACTCTGTATGCACCATTGTGGGGTGCCGGTTCTTTGGCATGCCTTCTTGGCTGACGTGACACCCTCCGCCTTCCGAGAACAATCCTTCTTCACTTCACTCCTTGAGGAGTCGCCCCCCACCGGGTGCATTTCACAATATAAAACATTGAAGCATAGAGGGTTACAGCAGCAGCAACTCTTTGATGGTTTGCCTGATGACTTAAATGCACTCCCAAAAAGCCAGGTCTTGAGCGCTTTTGCAAAAGGTCGCCACTCCGACATTTCTCTAACGTACGGCGGCAGAGAGTTCCATAGGCCGAAAAGGCTCTACTACGCCTTGTAACTTCCAGGCATACCTCCCAAGGGCCCGGCGTGTATAGGAGATTTTCCTGGGCGGAACGAGGTGACCACTGATGGAAATACGGAATGAGGCGGCCCCCAAGATACAAAGTTCTTGGCCGTTTTGAGCTCTAAATGCCAGGACCAGAATCTTGCAAGAGATCCGCTGTTCTATTGGTAACCAATGCAGCTGCTGCAGGATCGGTGTCATATGGGACCTCATGGGTGAACCCGATAGAAGCCTGGCCGCTGCATTTTGGACCCTCTGGATCTTCTTAGTGGTTGACTTTGGGAGGCCGGTGTATAAAGCGTTGCAGTAGTCCAGCCTAGTGGTGACCGTTGCATGGATTTCCGTTGCCAGTGCTTCTGCCGGAAGGGAGGAGGCCAATTTCCTAGCTTGGCGAAGATGAGAAAAGGCCTGCTTGCTCAGGGCAGTGATCTGGGCCTCCATTGCCAGCGATGAATCTAACATGACTCCGAGGCTTTCTACAGCGGCCGATGGAACCAAGGCTTCCCCATCGAAATCAGGTAGAGGGTGGATTAATTCTGGCGGCTGACCAGGCCAAAGAATCTCAGTCTTTGCCGGATTCACTTTCAATCCGCTCGCCCGCCACCAATGCCTCTGTTTTTGCCTTCCGTGCCTCATTTGGCCTTCTGGGAAGCTCAGCCGGCCAGGCCCCCAGGCCCACCGTTCTTGCAGTTGCTAAAGTCACAGCAATCCTATGATCCTATGAATAGGTTCAAACTGTGGAAGCCAAACACAAACTCCAAGAAAAAGCCCATAAACCAGCTCTTTGTCGATACCACTGCTCTGCATTGTGTGTAACCACCACCTGGGCCTCCAGCCGCTTCCAGGACTTCCTATGGAATCACCTACACAGGGAAACCACTTTTCGCAATACCAGTTTGAAACTGTTTTAAATGACCAGTGCAGATGGGTCCCCACTCTGAGCGGGAGGCTCTGGATCTGAAGTCTCCCCTGGACTGAGCGGTGACTCGGAGGAGTGAGGAGGACCCCCACGACCTCCTCTTCCAACAAGTGTCCTGAGGGACTCTGGCCATGAGGACACCTGGGTCTTTGTTGAGATTTTGGAGGCCCACAGCTTTGAAACTGCCTTGATCTAGTGCTGATCTATAGCACCTGGACGCTATATGCTATATCACAGACAAAGATTGTGTTGCATCAAAACACACCATGACTGTGACGTGGTCAGCTTAATGGCGTCACTGTTTACACATTTTATACATTGCGTGCATAGAAGCGTATGTTTCCAAATGGGGATTACGGCACGCGTATTTGAGAGCAGCGCTGGTTGCGCATTCCTCTGCTTTACGGGCTTTCTCTTAACTGGGTTTCTGGTTGAATCTTGCCATTATCTTAATTGCGCATAGAATTTCTATACACTTAATCCACATTGTCTATATTCTGTGTCCAGATAAATTACACTATTGATTTGGTTCCTTAGCTTGCTAACCTTAGCTAATTGATGACTCCTGATCTCATTCCATTGAGCCAATGTGTGCAATGTGTGCAATGTGTTTCTGTTTTAGGTCTTTGTTAGCAGCAGCAAGAAGCAGTTGTTTTTCCCTTCCAAGTTGCCTTAAGCAAGGGAAGGGGTGGGGCTTGCTACAGCAGCTCCCAGCTGACTCACATCCTGCCAGGTGGGAGGAGTTAGCCTAGTTTCTGTTTTAGGTCTTTGTTAGCAGCAGCAAGAAGCGGTTGTTTTTCCCTTCCAAGTTGCCTTAAGCAAGGGAAGGGGTGGGCTTGCTACCGCAGCTCCCAGCTGACTCACATCCTGCCAGGTGGGAGGAGTTAGCCTAGTTTCTGTTTAGGTCTTTGTTAGCAGCAGCAAGAAGCGGTTGTTTTTCCCTTCCAAGTTGCCTTAAGCAAGGGAAGGGGTGGGCTGGCTACAGCAGCTCCCAGCTGACTCACATCCTGCCAGGTGGGAGGAGTTAGCCTAGTTTCTGTTGTAGGTCTTTGTTAGCAGCAGCAAGACGCGGTTGTTTTTCCTTCCAAGTTGCCTTAAGCAAGGGAAGGGTGGGGCTTGCTACAGCAGCTCCCAGCTGACTCACATCCTGCCAGGTGGGAGGAGTTAGCCTAGTTTCTGTTTTAGGTCTTTGTTAGCAGCAGCAAGAAGGTTGTTTTCCCTTCCAAGTTGCCTTAAGCAAGGGAAGGGGTGGGCTTGCTACAGCAGCTCCCAGCTGACTCACATCCTGCCAGGTGGGAGGAGTTAGCCTAGTTTCTGTTTTAGGTCTTTGTTAGCAGCAGCAAGAAGCGGTTGTTTTCCCTTCCAAGTTGCCTTAAGCAAGGGAAGGGGTGGGGCTTGCTACAGCAGCTCCCAGCTGACTCACATCCTGCCAGGTGGGAGGAGTTAGCCTAGTTTCTGTTTTTTTGGGTCTTTTGTTAGCAGCAGCAAGAAGCGGTTGTTTTTCCCTTCCAAGTTGCCTTAAGCAAGGGAAGGGTGGGGCTTGCTACAGCAGCTCCCAGCTGACTCACATCCTGCCAGGTGGGAGGAGTTAGCCTAGTTTCTGTTTTAGGTCTTTGTTAGCAGCAAGAAGCGGTTGTTTTTCCTTCCAAGTTGCCTTAAGCAAGGGAAGGGTGGGGCTTGCTACAGCAGCTCCCAGCTGACTCACATCCTGCCAGGTGGGAGGAGTTAGCCTAGTTTCTGTTTTTAGGTCTTTGTTAGCAGCAGCAAGAAGCGGTTTTTTCCTTCCAAGTTGCCTTAAGCAAGGAAGGTGGGGGCTTGCTACAGCAGCTCCCAGCTGACTCACATCCTGCCAGGTGGGAGGAGTTAGCCTAGTTTCTGTTTTAGGTCTTTGTTAGCAGCAGCAAGAAGCGGTTGTTTTTCCCTTCCAAGTTGCCTTAAGCAAGGGAAGGGGTGGGGCTTGCTGCAGTAAGCTCCCATCTGACTAACATCCTGACAGGTGGGAGGAGTTAGCCCAGTTTCTGTTTTAGGTCTTTGTTAGCAGGGGACAGGTCTTGTCCTGGATTGGAACCTGGAAACTGTAGGAAACAAAGGGTGGTAATAAATGGACACTTCTCTGGGTGGAAAGAGGTGAGAAGTGGCGTACCCCAAGGTTCAGTTTTAGGACCGTTACTTTTTAATTTATTCATAAACGATCTGGATGTAGATGTAAATTGTGAGGTAGCAAAGTTTGCAGATGACACTAAACTGTTCAGGTAGTTAAAAATGAAACTGACTGTAAAGAGCTCCAGAAAGATCTCTCGAAATTGAGTGAATGGGCAACAAAGTGGCAAATGCATTTTAACCTAAACAAGTGTAAAGTCATGCACATCGGGGAAAAGAACCCCAAATACACTTATCAACTGATGGGATCAAAGCTTTCTGAGACAAACCAGGAAAGGGATCTTGGGGTTTTGGTGGACAGCTCAATGAAGGTGTCAACCCAGTGCGCTGCAGCAGTGAAAAAAGCAAATTCTATGCTTGGCATGATCAGGAAGGGAATCGAAAATAGGTCGGCAAATGTTGTATTGCCTCTCTACAAATCTATGGTGAGGCCACATCTGGAGTACTGTGTACAATTCTGGTCACCGCACCTCAAGAAGGATATAACGGAACTGGAAAAGGTACAGAAAAGGGCAACAAAAGTGATCCAAGGGACGGAGCGGCTCCCTTATGAAACCAGGTTGCAACGCCTTGGTCTTTTCAGCCTTGAAAGACGGCGTTTAAGAGGTGACTTGATCGAAGTGTATAAAATCATGCATGGGATAGAAAAGGTGAATAAAGAAAAACTATTTTCTTTGTCACAAAACACTAGGACTAGAGGGCACTCCCTAAAGCTCCAAGGTAGGAAAGTTAGGACTAATAAAGGGAAATATTTCTTCACCCAGAGAAAGGGTCATTGGGTTATGGAACTCACTTCCAGAGGAGGTTGTGACAGCAGTCAGCCTGGACAGCTTCAAGGCAGGATTAGACAGATTCATGGATACCAAGGGAATCAGTAGCTACTGAAATTGACATCCAAGTGCCACCTCTGTGTTGATGGAGGCAGGCAGGATTTCCCCGGGCACTGGTTGTGGGGGGGTCGGGAGCAGGTGAGGGTTTTGCCCTCCTTTCTGCTAGAGATCCCTGTGTACAACTGGTGGGCCACTGTGTGACACAGAATGCTGGACTAGATGGGCTGAGGCCCGATTCAGCATGGCTCTTCTTATGTTCTTATGTTCTTATGTTCTTATGCGGTGTGTGCCTTTCTTGGGCTCCATAAGCTGTTTGTCTGTCTTGCCTTAAAGTGTAATAACAGAGTGTGTGCGTAAAGTGGGTCTCCCCCCTCCCCCCCAATACTCCGGCCAATGATCTTTGGGAAAATACCAGGATGATCAGGGATTCTGAGCACAAGCCCAGCCGCAGAAGTCGAAGACAATGGATGTGAATGAGAGGCCTGCCATTAATATGAGCGCAAAGCTGACAGGTGCTCTCCGTGGTGACACCGACGTCCGCAAGAAGGCTCTGGAGAAGAAGGGCCCTGATGGCCACTTTGATCCAGAAATGGGGAGAGAAGAAGTCTCTTGACCTGAACACAACCATTCCTGATCCTGATCTAGGAGGGAAAGAGAAAAGAGAGCCGAGTGCTGGCCACGTCTCAGGAGAGCAGAGGAAAAGTGAGCGCAAGGGAAACAGTATATATTATATAGGTATTAAGGCTGCTCAAAAAAGAAGTCTTTGAAGGACAGTAATATGGGACGGCTCTGCGTGCTGCCGAGGTTAATGGAACCTGATTCCCTCCCCTTTCCCTTTAATTAAGGAGAGTTGTTGGTTGAATGACAGCCGGTGGGAGGCAAAGACCAAATCTTGCAAACCACCACAAACCACATGCAGCATCAGCAACATATGTGCATACATTAAAGGGAGCATGGTATACTTTTGTCAGCCACCTCCTTGCTTAAATCCTAACCAACCGTCTGAATGGATGTAGGAGACCTCTGAAATATTTATTTGGTGTTAATTGTATGTATGGAGGGGGTTGAAGCGCCAGGCTCTTCCTGAGGATAATGCCTTTGGAAGTCGAGCAAGCAAACAAACTTTGGCCCCAATGGCTTGGTCTTTATTCACGTTTTTCTAGGTCATTCTTGAAACCACATATAAAAATGTCATATATGTGCGATGAAGCGATAAGGCACGAAAAACGTAGCACACGCGCTTATTTATTTATTTATTTCACCTATTTGTACCCCGCCCCCCTCTGCCCCCAAAGGAGACTCACATACACAACAAATAAAAACAACAGTTGCATAATAAATAAACAATAATCAGATAAAGAAACCATTTATAAAAGTACATAAAGTCCGAGTTCTCCCCTCTACAACGTAATCCAGAGCCAGCCCACGGCCCGTTTTCCTTGGCATTGCCATTATTTTTATTGCCAGCCCGCTACCCGAATGTCTAACCGAATGCCTGGTCCCATAGCCACGTCTCCAACTTTTTCCCAAAGGAAAGGAGGGAAGAAGTTGACCTAATTTTGCTGGGGAGCGAGTTCCACAGGCGAGGGGCCACCACCGGGAAGGCCCTGCCCCTCGGCCCCACCAAGCGCATTTGCGATGAAGGTGGGATCGAGAGCAGGGCCTCCCCGGAAGATCGTAAATTCCAAGGTGGGACATAAGGGGAGGTACGTTCGGACAGAACCGTAAAGGGCTTTATAGGGTAAAGGCAGCACTTTGAATAATGCGATGGCAGTGGGACTGAGAGCAGGGCCTCCCTGGGCGACCTTAAAGCCCTTGATGGCCCGTAGAGGGAGGCAAACTGGCCCAGAACCATTTAGGGCTTTACAGGTTGAAGGCGGCGCTTTGAATAATGAAACGTATACACACGGTCACTGCCAATATTAAGGCTGGCCGTCTCCTTGGCCTTGCTTTGTCCTGGCATGTCTCCCTTTTTTGTCATGAGAGCCCTCCCACTCCATGGCCTCGTTCTTCCAATCGTGTGAAACAGCCCAGGCCTTTTCCAGTCCAGGCAGGGATATGACCCCTGGCCCGGGGGAAACACATGCCAGTAAAACGGAGCATGCACGGTCTCACCTTAGTGACAGGAACTACACATATTATTGGCCAGGGATTGGTAAAAGTAAACTGCCCAGAGTCGCCTTCGGGCTGAGAGGAATGGTATAGAAATAGAGTAAATAAATAAATGAATAAATAAATAACAAAGTTACTATTTTGGATGCGAATTCCCAATAACATCCCCAGTGAAAAACAGTTGGCTGGGGGTTCTGGGAATGATGACTCCTCCCAGACGACCCTTCCAGGCGGCCACGTGCCCTTCATTTCCAGGGCCTTCTCCGCGTCGCCAGAGGCGGTTTGTGTTGGTGACAAATCAGGAGAAGGAGGAAAAAGATTAAGAAGTGTTTTCTTCTCCTTTTAGCATAACGTATTTTACGCCCCCCCCCCCCCCCCCCCGGTTCCCTGCAACAAATGAGGCTAAAATCCTGCCGCGCTCAGACGAGGCTGTAACTCATTAACACACAGTTTAAGCCAGGATTTAATCACAAGGAAAATGGATCCGTGCCGCCGTGTACACGTGCCGCGCAATAATTGTTTTTCAGGCAGAGCGAAAAGATCATAAACGTGTTTTACAGAGTTCCTTAATTGTGCCCCAAATTGGAAACCAGGGCTTTATGGGGGCCGAGGGGAGCATCAATCTCCCGTGGAGTCATTTCTGTGCATAATGTGGCTGAGAAGGTGTGGTGGTAATTGCTTATCTTTAAGGGGATTCTAGTCTGTGGCATCGGACGGCGGGGGCCAGGCACTATTTGTCATGCCTCGGTTTGCCGAGCGCACTTTCCACCCCTTTTTAATGCGACCCAGGGGCCTGCATTCCCTCCCTGCCTGCGCGGGGCGGCTCTTCTTTGGCGGGGAAGTGACTCCTCGGCCTCGATGAGATCCACGGCCCAGACAGGCGGGGCGTCCTTTGGGCGAGCCATGAATCTCTGGCGTGTGCCGCAACAACAAGGCTTCCCATAGACCACTCCGATCTCACAGGTAAATCATGCCCTGCAGAAATCAGCAATGCGGTGGTGTAGAACGCAGCCATGCTTCACGTAGCAGGAGGGAACGGTGCGTCCAAACACGACTCTTGACCTGTAAGAAAAAAGATTCCTCTTGTGAAGAGGTCTCAGGGATCCTGAGCAAGTGATTTGAGCAAATGGCCAAAGGATCCTCCCATCACACTCCTCGCGACCACTGTAGGAACTTAGAACCGGGCAGCTAAGTATTTCGTTACCACCAACTAGTCAGGAGGCATAGGGCCCCCCCGCATAGGGGCAGTGGGTTAAACCCTTGCGCCGGCAGCAGGAACAAAGACCGACAGGTTGGAGGTTCGAATCCAGGGAGGACGCGGATGAGCTCCCTCTGTCAGCTCCAGCTCCCCATGCAAAGGGGACGTGAGAGAAGCCTCCCACAAGCATGGTGAAACATCAAAACACCCGGGCAATGTCTCCTGGGCAACGTCCTTGCAGACAGCCAATTGTCTCACACCAGAAGCGACTTGCAGTTTCTCAAGCTGCTCTTGGCACGCCAAAGAAGTCAGAAGGCAGTTTTCACCGTCCACATTCATTGAGGTTAGGGGCCCAGGACCCCCGCCTGTTGGGGCGCTTTGATGGTGTTTTCCTGCATGGCCGGAGGTGGGCTTGGGCGGCCATGTTGGCCTCTTCCAGTTCTCTCCTCCCGTGACTCTACGACTCTGCTCCCAAAGGTAACAGGCCCATTTCCTTCAACAGTTCCTCACAGTTGGCGGCCAGGCCCTCCGCACAGAAGATCAATGCACGCTCAAGTGCAAGCAGGCACGTGGGGTGAGGAGGCTCCTCCTCTGATGTGCATGTTGCCAAAGAACACCAAAGGGCAGGAGTCGCTAATGAGGAAGAGCACAAAGCTCAAGACAAGCGGTGGCCGTTTGGGGCTTTGGCCGGGCCTCCTGGGAAGGGCGAGGTGTTGCCGAGTCAACTGAGCGCGAACCATTTTTGCCCTTTGGACTCACTTTGCAGCCATGGGAAGTGAGAACGAGAGAGCCTGCGCAGGAGCTTGGTCCGGGCAAGAGAGGCCGCTCCTGCTTACTTCTTCTTTTCCCCCTTCGCGGCCAGAGTAGTGGGCACTGGGATCCATGGGGAAGGGCCTTCAGCTCCCGTGAGACCCAGGCAAGGTGGAAGCATGCATTTAGCTCAGGCCTGGGCAAGCTTTCTAACTGGGGGGCCGCAGGGTGGGCGGGCCGAGATGAAGGGAGGGGGTTCTCCCCAAGCCCCCTCCCTGCCTTTCCTCCTCTTCCTCTTCTCCTTTGGAGGCAGAAAGTGAAGGAAAGACTGAAAAGTTTGGATCCCAAAAGGGTTGGCCTTGGTCAGGACGAGATGGATGGTGGACGCGGGAGAAATAATGTTTTCATGAGACCCCCCATATCGCCTACTCCTGATATAGAAGCCTAGAAACCGAGCGCTGGAAGAGACCCCTCCCCCCAGCAGGGCCACCCAGTCCACCCCCCTGCCATGCAGGAAGGCAGAATCAAAGCACTCCCGACAGAGAGGCAGGCAGCCCCTCCGGAAAAGCTTCCAGAGAAGGAGAGTCCACGACACGGCGAGGCAGCCCAGGCCGCTCTCCAGGAAGCTCTTCCTCATCTCATCAGTCGAATACCTCTCCCTCTCATTGGAAACCATTGCTCCCTTGTGCACACAGCAGCTCTCATGCGCGCTCTCGACCTTGTCTTCTCCCAGCTCAACACCCCCAAGGCTGGGAGGAAAGGAGGAAGGAAAAAGAGAAGGAAGGAAGAGCGGAAGGGAATGAAGGGAGGGAGGGAAGGGAGAAGGAAGGAAAGACAACATGGAAGGAAGGAAGGAAGGAGAAAGAGGGAGGGGGAGGAAAGAGGGAAGGACAAAAGGGTGGAAGCAAAGGAAGGAAGGAGGGAGGAAAGAGGGAGGCAAGGAAGGAAGGAAGGGAAGGAGCGAAGGAGGAAAGAGAGAGAGAAGGAAGGAAGGATAGGATGGTGTGAGAGAGGAGTGCCTGCGAAAAGATCCCAAGGGGCTGCATCCACCCCCGCTGTGACGCCCCCTAGGGCGCTGTTTACATCTGTACCTGTATTTCACCTGCATGGCTCTTTGTTCTAGGGTCCCTTTTGTTCTGCCATGTGGTCACTCTCCACCATGCGGTCACTTAGGGGAGGGGCCCTCAACTCCTCCCTTTTCCAGAGTTTACCTGGGGGCTGGACGTCCTCTCTGGCCTCACTTTCCAAAGGACACAAGGACAAGCAAGGCTGGAAGTTGGGTTGCTGGGAAAAGGCAACCTCATTTCACCTACTGTCTACCTACGTCTTCAACCTAATCTTCAGCATAGAGGAGGGCCTGCTCTCAACAGAGGGTGTGGATTTTGGGGCCTGATCAGGACTTTGTGTGCCTTCAAGCCAGAGGACAACAGGACTCCTTGGATCTCACAGAGGTACCGTCACTTCGCACAACAGGCATAGTGACAGACTCCCTTTCTTATAAGGACTTTTGCAACCAACTAAGCTTTTGGACCATCAGTTTTGCTGACCTGAACTCTATTCCCAGGGTCAAAGCTTGCTTTTGTCCAACCTTTAAAGCCTTTTTTAGACACTGGGGATGGAAGACCCCCCCAAGGCCTGGGTTTTCCCAAACCTGATGTAGCTGCCACCCCCCCAAACACACACCCTTTTGCCTTTAGTGCTGAATTCGCAATGATTGCCACCAAACCATAACATTTCAAAATTAGATTTCCAACGGGGAATATTTCTGCACAGAAAGAGTGGGACTGGTTTCCCCACAGCCAGGCTCCCTAATTGGCCTAAACGGGATCTGTCAGCACTGCATATACATACATGCTACCCAGTTATTCTCCATAATATAGTAATCATTATTTTGATTTAATGTGCGGACGCCGTGCTCACATACGTCACTGGGACTAAAGGTGTGATTCTGGACATTCACAGCTCAACTAAGTAAATAATTCAGCCAGGAATTACAGTCATGTCAGTGACAGTCCACATGTTAGAGCCAGGAATATTGGTATGTTTTAATTCCCCCCCTCTCCCCCCCCCAAACCCCATGTAACCATCGTTCACCCGCTCAACTTAATCCATTGCTGAAGTGTGCGCTCCCTTCCATGGTGGAATTTGGTCCAGTTTGAGCCAGGCCAAAAAATATATGTGTGTGTATTTGCACAAATTCAGATTTGATCAATTCAATGCCATCAGGACTTTCCTGAACTATTTCTTCATCGCTTGGAAATGAAACTGACACTTTTTCTGATTGTGGAGAGTTGGTTTCCACCCACTCAAGGAAGAGGTCAGCGATGGAGGGAACGGCCACATCCGGGGGAAGAGATAAATCAAGACTCCCGCTTGCGCGCCCCTTTAAAGAGACCCCGCGTGTGTTTCTCCACAAACTTTTCCAACATCTCCCAATTCGTAAGGTCAGGCTGATTGACAGCTCTCAACGGTGATGGTTTCAGGTCATACCCAGCCCTTCACATCCATACTTAAAAATAATATCCAACCATAATCATTTGGAAGAGAACTCCTCATTGATAATTAATTGCCAATCATCTCGGTGACCATGTGTAAAGGTGACCTTCCGCAGCAACTAAGGCTTCCTCTCTGTTTGGGCGACAGCCTCACTAATATCCGAATTAATTGTGGCCCGCTTAAAGGGACACGCACTTCAAAAAGTGTTCGGTGGTTCTGCCTCTCCAGTCAAATGGAAAATGCGTTCTCATTGAACAAGGTTTTTCAAACTGGGTTGATCTAATTCATGATCTGACATGCTGTTAACAAAAATACACACCTGTTTTTCGTGTGATCTGGAAGAAAACGGTCAATTCTTGTCTTTTTCAAATGATAAACAAGTAAGCATGGACAACTATGATGTATGCACTTTGAAAACACGCACAAACACACTATATACAGTACCGAATAGGAAAAAAATCAAAACTAAATTCAGTACATGAGGAAATGTGTATGCCAACAAATCCACGGATTACAGTGTGGGAAGGGAAAAGTTGTGACCCAATAGAGACTCTGGATGGGACCAGAGCAGGCAAGGGCAAACCTCGGCCCTCCAGTGTTTTGGACTTCAATTCCTACGAGCCAAACGGGCGAAGAGCCAAAGTGTAAAACACCAGGGGGGCCGGCTTGCCCATGCCTGGACGAGAGTGGCAGGTCGGGTCTAGATCCGCCTTCCAGCGGTCAGCTGCTGAAGGGAGCTAACCTGGTGTAATATGGGGCAAAGCCACTTTGACGTGACCTTGTAAGCTGGCTTTCCCTTCACCTGTATCGTAAGAATAACTCTAGGAGACGCATCTATTGCGCGAGGGGTTTGGTCTAGAACCCAAGCTATACGATTGCCATGTATCATTTGGATCCCTATTTTTCTTATCTGAAATGAACTTTTCCTTGGGCTTTTGGCCACCATAGAGTCCTGCGAAGGGGCCTCCAGATGCCTCGTGACGTATAGTATCGAGGCCTCTAGTGAACTCCATGGTAAACTTCCCATGGAACTTCTGGAAGAAGTTGACCATAGAGTTGCCCTGGAGGCCTAGAGAGAACCTTTCTCTAGGCGTTGTTGGGTTCTGCCATGTAATTCTATAGTACCCAAAGCTCTATGTGCAGAACTGGACCCATGTTCAACAAACTCATGTAACAGGCAGGCCTACTGTGCTTAAATGTAAGTAGCCACCTGTTAGTTTATGATGTCCTTCCATCAAAGTGGAACAATGTAATTTATTGGTTGATGACAGTCGTTCCCAGAGCTTTGAAATAACTAGTTAGATTTAATTAGCTACGCAAGACAACACCTCCCTCCCCTCCAACCAGGCGCAACTAACTGTTCTTGGGGGGCAGCAAATCAGAGCCTTTGCCTTACTAGTTTTTGCAAAGGGTAGTTTTAAGAAGATTGGGAGGGCGACATGGTTCCCTGAGAGCATGCTCACCCCAAAAACTTGTGGATTGTCACAGGTGGTGCTTTGAAACAGCTTACCCCAACTCAACAGCCTGACGCTGCCTCACACGCCAAACCCTTCCCCGTCCCAGGCGGGTTGTGGTACTACTTGCCCTGAAATGCACCTGGTAAGTGAGGGCTAGGGTTAGGGTTAGGGTTGGGGCAACTCACCCATTACAATAGGAACCCTTCTGAAGAACACCATGTGCCGTTAGGGGGTGGCGATGAAGGCCAACCATGCTCTTCCCTGTCATTCCAACTAGCAGTTTAACAAGTGAATTAATTAATGCTCAATGCCGTGGATGAAGCTGTCACCATCCCAAAGTCAATGGGAATGAATTATTTTCCTCTGGTACGTACTAATTTATTTTCAGTCTTTACACCCCAAGTCCTGCTCCTTCCCTTGCAGCCCGCCTTGCCGCCTCTCAACCGGAGCATTTGCCCTCCGAGCGAGGTTTGGCGGAGGGGTGGAGGCGGCGGTGGGAGGGCTTTTGCCCCTTCCCACACATTTACTGCATCCCACTGTATTTTATTTACTAGATTTTAATTTTGTTTTTACCACACGGTTACTATTTAATTGTTTTTTTTAACTTTTGTGTTTCACCTTTTAAACTTGCCCAGTGAGGAATGTGAGCTGCCTTGAGTCCCCAGGGGGAGAAGGGGGGGGGCATACATAAAGACAACAACAACAACAGCAACAACAACGACAACAATTTACCTCTCCAAGCCTTCCTGCCTAGATATCACTCTCTCTCGGCATTACTTCGCGAACGAAGATTCAGGAAGGACTCATCCCACGCTTTTTACAAGCGCGTTGATGACTAAAAAGGCCAATCTGAGATAGGCAAGTTCGGTTGCAGAAAGCGCAGCAGAAAGTCTCCTTGGGTGATGTTGTTTCCAAGTAGCGGTTCTTTCTGCGTTGTCGTTTCTCTTCGAGACCCATTCGGCGTGTCTTCTCGAAAGAGGCCGCAGCATTGTGGATAGTGCTTCTCCATGCCTCCCGATGTGAGGCCAGGGTGGACCATTGTTGGTGATCAATCTGGCCAAGCCTGAGATGTTGTTTCAGGGAGTCCTTATATCTCTTTTGGGGGGCGCCTCTCTTGCGCTGACCCAAGGCGAGTTCACCGTAGAGTAGTATCTTTGGGAGGCGGTGGTCCTCCATCCTAGAGACGTGCCCTGCCCAGCGCAGCTGTGTTCTCAATAGCATGGCCTCAATGCTGGTGATCCCTGCTTGCTCAAGGACAGCAACATTCGTCACATAGTCGGTCCAGTGTATATTTAGGATTGTGCGAAGACAGCGCTGATGAAAGCGCTCGAGGAGTCGTAGGTGTTGGCGATAGGTGACCCATGTTTCAGACCCATAGAGGAGAATGGACAGTATGATAGCTCTGTACACACTGATTTTGGTGCTTTGTCTCAGGTGCTTGTTGCTCCAGACTCTTTTGTGAAGCCTTCCGAATGCACTATATGCCTTTGATAATCTGTGATCTATCTCTTTGTCAATCTTGGCGTCTGAAGAGATGATGCTTCCCAGGTAGGTGAACTGCTGAACGGACTTAAGCACAGATGTGCCTATGCTGACATGGGGATGGTGGTGTTCTTCCTGTGGTGCGGGCTGGTAGAGGACTTCTGTTTTCTTCAGGCTGACTTCCAGCCCAAACAGCTCTGCAGCTGCTGCAAAGCAGGATGTGAGGTGCTGCAGGGCTGCTTCTGAATGGGCGACAAGGGCAGCATCGTCAGCAAAAAGCAGCTCACGGACTAGATAGTTTAGAGTCTTAGTGCGAGCCCTCAGGCGGCTTAAGTTGAACAAGCTACCATCAGTACGATAGCGTATATATATGCCGTCTTCTTCTTGTAGGTCTGCCATAGCCCTTTGGAGCATCATGCTGAAGAAGATTGTACATAGGGTTGGTGCAAGAACACAACCTTGTTTCACTCCATTAGTTATGAGAAAGGGCTCCGAGAGAGCATCGCCGTATCTGACTTGACCGTGCTGGCCCTATTGTAGCAGGACAATCATTTTGAGGAACTTGGGGGGACATCCTAGACGTTCCAGGATCTGCCACAGACCTTTCCTGCTCACAGTGTCGAAGGCTTTGGTGAGGTCGACAAATGTTACATAGAGGCCTTTGTTCTGCTCTCTACATTTCTCTTGCAGTTGTCTAAGGGCAAAAACCATATCTGTGGTGCTCCTATTTGCTCTGAAGCCGCATTGGCTTTCCGGGAGAAGTTCTTCTGCAATAGCCGGAACTAATCTGTTCAGGAGTCTCCTTGCAAGGATTTTTCCAGCAATGGAGAGCAGTGTTATACCTCGATAGTTTGAGCAATCGGATTTTGTTCCCTTTTTCTTATACAGGGTGATGATAACTGCATCTCGGAGATCTGATGGCAGTTCACCTTTTTCCCAGCAACTCACAAAGTTCATTGGTATCTGGATAAAATGTAGCTCAGACCTTACTAACAAGACATGATAGGGAGACATGGGTTTGCCATTCATCCCCCCCCCCCACCCCCCAATGAGCAAATACTTTGGAAGCAATTCTTTGAAATGTGGTCTGAGAAAGCGGCTTCTGGATCCGACTTCCGTGGTCCTGACGCCCCCAGTTTCGGGGAGCCACTAAGTCCCAATTCTAAAACAATTTTTCAGAGCCATGTCAGGCTATTTTTGCTCCTAAACAAAATGATGTCAAACCCATTTTCAGTGAAGGCCGCAGCAACCTTGTGCTTGCCTTCAATGGGTGATTGAATACGTGGAAGGGAACATACGTTGACAAAATAGGGGGACAACTATCATTCTTTACATAGTAGTGAGTGTCCTTTAGGCTTTGCGCGTGTGGCCCTGCAGTTGGAGAAAGGACATGTTAAAGTCAGACATCGTACCCACACGCCATGTATCTACATGCAAACCCCACTATCCCAACTCAACAAGTAAGCAGCAGCCTCCGGGTGTGACTGTATTGCAACTCCCATCAGCTCCAGTCATGAGGCCTCGTGGGGAGGAATACGGGCTGGCTTTAGCACAGCAGGCTAATGGCCATCTGCGTATATCCTGTCGATCAGAAGGTTAACCCTTCGAAGCCTGGGCCAGGGTGAGCGCCTTGCCTTTCGGCCCAGCTCCTGCCCACCTGGAAGATCGAAAGCAAACGTGAGTAGATAAATAGGTACCGCTCTAAAAGCAGGGAGGTATTAAGGCACCTGTAAGGCAATGCCAGAAAAATGCCAATGATTCAATCAAAAAGGACAACGTTTGCAAACAAAGCTCTTTGGCAGGGAAGGTGTTGTAATTCTCTTCACGCCACCACCAGGCATGTCGTTCAGGCAAATTCCCTTCTATGTTTGCATTTTCATGCTTAAATCACTAAGGGAAACGTGTTTGCACCCTGCCTTCCCTGCCGCCTCAAAAGGGAACGCGCGATCACGAGGCCGGAGGGAAAATCCCCCCTTGGAGCCCCCCCTCTCTCTCCCCGTTCTCCATTTATGCGACACTTTTAACAACTACCGTGGAATTTCGTGATTAAAGAAATGAATGGTTCCCCTCCGACAGGTTATATGACGAGGTGAAATTGCTCATTACGGACCGTAATTCTCTATGAGTTCAGAGACCATTAGTTTAATTCCTTTTGAGGGCACGTGTGGGGGAAGGCTTCATAACGGACCGAGTTTGACCAATTAAAGGCTACTGCACTTCGGACATCGCATGGCACTACCGGCACACCAATGACTATTTATGGGACAATTACACCTGCTCTCTGACCGTTTCACACAACAAGAATCTGAAGCAATGGTTTTACGGTGGCTCCAGTCCCTGCAGTGTGTGTTTCCAAAACACAATCGCTAAGAAGCGCCACTTCCCATTCTGCATTGCGATTCCTTTTGCAGCTCTCGCACCTGAGATGAATCCGGTGGAACGAATGGTATTTTGACTTGAAATGAAGAATTCTGTTCTGAACGCACTCTCCGGTGTGAATTTCACTACACACGCCATATCTGCAAGGAGTTAGAGCAGGCCTGGGCAAACTTCGGCCCTCCAGGTGTTTTGGACTCCAACTCCCACAATTCCTAACAGCCTATCGGCTGTTAGGAATTGTGGGAGTTGGAGTCCAAAACACCTGGAGGGCTGAAGTTTGCCCAGGCCTGAATTAGAGTGTCGCTTCACTCTCACAGTTGTGTCCTCATTGCACAAAGCTGATTTAGTACTAAACTAGCCGCCCCCTGCCACCTATTGCTGTGGCCCAGTCTGTATCTATGTATTTTGTGTGTGTGTATATATATTTGTGTACATATGGGTGTTTGCGTATCTATATGTGGTTTTGCGCATGCGTTGCAATGTATTTATTTGGCTTTTTAAGTACCTTCTGCTGTGTTTTTCAGTGTTCTTATGAGTGATGGTCACTCGCTGGCCTGGCAGGTGTCTTGTGCCCAAATTTGGTGTCAATTTGCCCAGTGGTTTTTGAGTTACGTTACTCCCACAAGCGAACGTTACATTCCTACTTATATAACGAGAAGATCCGTTGTCTAACTCAGACCAGTGGGCACCGCCTCACCGAATTCAGGCCCCTAACACCGGAAGAGGTGAAAAGGCTGGTGACCGTGGCAAGGGCGACGACCTGCCCCATGGACCCCTGTCCATCGCATTTAATCAAGTCCTGCATTGACACCATATCGGATGCTCTGAGGGACCTGGTGAACCTTTCCCTGGATACAGGCACTTTCCCTGAGTCCCTGAAGGAGGCCAGAGTTCGCCCTCTCTTGAAAAAGGCGAACCTTGACCCCGACGAACCGGCGAGCTACCGCCCTGTTGCCAATCTGCCCTTCCTGGGTAAGCTACTGGAGCGGGCGGTGGAAAGCCAGCTGCGTGATTTTTAAACCAATCCGGGGCCTGGACCCGTCCCAGTCAGGATTCCGCGGGCCACGGAGTGGAATCCGTCCTGGTAGCGATTACGGATGACATCCGCCGCCAGCTGGACGGAGGGGCTCGGCAGTCCTGGTCCTTTTAGATCTATCCGCGGCTTTCGACACCGTCGACCATGATCTGTTACTCCGCCGCCTGGCCGCCCCCGGGATCAAGATAAGGCTCTGACTTGGCTAGGATCGTTCCTGCGGGGCCGCTGCAGCGGGTCGAGTGGCAGGGCCAGGTCTTCAGGAAATGCGGGCTGGAGTGTGGGGTCCCTCAGGGTGCCATCTTGTCCCCCACCCTCTTTAACATCTATGTCCAGCCCCTGGCCAGTATCGCTAGGAGCCATGGTTTCAGCTGCTACCAATACGCCGACGACACACAGCTGTTGCTGAAGCTCGACCCAGGGATGTCGTCGGTGCCTGAAAGCTTTAGTCAGGGGCTGAGGGCGGTGACAAGCTGGCTCAGAGCACACAGGCTAAAAATCAATCCGGCAAAAACGGAGATCCTCTGGCCTGGCCGACCCGACCCTCACTCACCACTACCATCCTTTGAAGGCGAGCCCCTGTCCCCGGTTCCGGCGGTGAAGAGCCTGGGAGTGATTCTGGACGAGAGGCTGACGATGGAAGCCCAGATCCAGGCTGCAGCCAAGGACGCCTTCTTTCATCTTCGCAGGGCCCGACGGTTGGCCCCCTACCTACCATCAGAGGCGTTGAAGACTGTGATACATGCCACCGTGGTCTCTCGACTCGACTATTGCAATGCCCTGTATGCGGGTCTGCCGCCGTCCACGACTCGGAGGTTGAGACTTGTTCAGAATGCAGCGGCCAGACTCATTGCCGGGGCATCGGCTAGGAACCATATCTCACCAATCCTAAAAGTTCTTCATTGGCTGCCTACAGAGTTCAGAGTGATCTATAAACTCATGGCGCTAACCTTCAAAGCACGGCAAAGAACCGGACCAGCCTATCTGAGCGATCGGCTGACAGACCAATGCAGTGAAAGACCAGCGCGTGCAATAAATGGTGACCGTATAGTTATCCCAGGGGTGAGAGAGGCCCGCTGACAAAGACCCGACGGAGAGCCTTCTCTGTGGTGGCCCCTGTGATCTGGAATACACTCCCGCCTGCTCTCAGGGCCACATCGGCCCCAGCCAGATTCCTGTCCGACTTGAAAACTTGGCTCTTCTGCCAGGCGTTTGGGGATTGACTAGCTAACCTGGAGGCGGGGCCCTTTATGGTTCTCTGTACCTGTGTTTTTAATTGATGTACCTGTGTTTATTAAATGATGTAAGTCGCCCGGAGCACCAACGGTGGAGGGCGACTCACAAGAAATAAAGTTATTATTATTATTATTATTATTATTATTATTATTATTATTATTATAAGATGGCAATGTTGCAGGGCTGATCCTGCCAATCAAGGGGTTTCCTTGAATCTCTCAGAATAACTAAAAGGCCTGGCGAATAAGGCGCCCAACCTTACTTTGGGAAATGAGTGCCTTTCTGCTGTTCATCTTGGTGGACCAGACCCCAGGGAGAGCGGAGACCCTGGCCAACAAAGCTCCTACCATTGAATATAGTTTTGCCGACTGCCAAGTCATGGCCGCCAAGGGCATCAATGTGCTGGGAGGAACCAGATGAGTGCGCGCCCGCATGCGCAATGGCTCAAGATGGGCAGCCTTGGAGTGAACACTGGCGTTCTGCGTCAGATAAAGACATCCAACTCTTCCCCGAGGAGTATGTGCATATATTGTGTACTTGCCATTTTAGTAGCTATGAATGGACTACACAGCTTTTATGCAAGTTGATGATTTAGTTATGTAGTATGTGCACACATAATTTTTATGAAAGGCTTCCATTTTTGAGTGAAAGTAGAAAGAGAAAGAGATGAGAGATGGAGAGAAAGATAACAAAGAGGAAAGCGGCCTCCAACGTCCTTCCCGACAGCCTCACACAACACACGAACAACACCCTCCGTTCTGAGATGGACGGCTGTGATAAGGCCCACAAAGGGGGACTCGCTGTTAGAATTGAACAATTTAGCTGAAATTGACAAAATATCTGCTGTGATAAGAGAAAAGAATAATTAGAATTAATTTCAAAGGATTTGTAACCTCTCTAAGATGTGATAACGTTGAGTTTTGATAATTAGTAGGTTTAGCTCAACAGAAGTGTTTGTTGTGGTTTTATTTAACTTGAGGAGTAAAATTTTGTGAGTTTAGGTTTATAGTAATTGTTGGCAAAGCCGAAAGCCGTGAGCCGATCTCTAGGTTTCTGGTGTTTGGTTTCCTTTTCTCTCTTTTTCCTTCATGGGCCTCTGCATTTAGTAGACTAAATATAAAACTTAAGTATGGAATAATACATCTACTATGTGTTATTATGATGGTACACGTTTCTGTTTTGAAGCCAGAATGGGAAATGGTATGTGCCTACTGGCTGCAATGCACGTGGATCATGAGACATTGGGTGTGACGCAACCGTTGACTTCTCCCAGAATCTGTTAGTAACATAGATAGATAGCCCTTGATAGGTATGAACAGGGAGGTACTCATACTTTGCTCCCCAGGGTTGGCCTTCTCTACTCCAGGACCACCCCACAGTTCTAACTCTCGCCATACCCCCCCCCCCCAACACCTTTGGTTGTCAATGTTTATTTCAGTATTAGTCCAAAATACCTGGGGGAGGCCAGGGGTCGGGGAACGGCCCCGCCTTGAACTCTAACGCCCATCCTCTCCCCCTGAAACGACCAGTTGTGAAGGATCATGGGAGTTGAGATCCCCCAACAGATGTTCAGGGAAGCCCTCGCTTGGCCCACAGCCATTGAAAAATCTCTTCTCTGTGACTTGTTCGAGCCTTTGAAAAATATTAAATAATGCAGAACAGGCTGCTTGGGAAGAGGGGGGGGGGGGGGAAGCGGGGCGGAGCCCAGTCTCTTGGCGACACTTTGCAGCCAACGTGCGGCCACAGAAGCGGAAGGGCCCGACCACACAAGGCAGGCGACGGATATGTTGTAGGATGGTGAGTTACTGACAGGCTTTGCTCAACAATAACAGGGGACCGGTTAATCAAAGAATGAGGAAGCGACAGCTCCCCTGGTGGCCAGAAGCTGGAATGTTAAATAGCCTCTGAGCGTCTGTCTATATGTGTTGTGTGCCTATGGCATTGAATGTTTGCCGTGTATATGCACATTGCAATCTGCCCTGAGTCCCCTGTGGCGGGGTGAGGAGAAGGGCGGAATATAAATAGTGTAAATAAAAACAAATGGGGAGAAGGCAGGCGAGCGGCGGGACGCACAAAGCGCTGTGCGACAGGAACCCACTTCAACGCCAGCTTGCCTGCCTTGTGCAATACAGTCCCCGGATCTCCCCCGTCCTAGGTATACAGGCACGCAAACCATGGGTTGATCTTACACCACATCTCCAATTGGCATGGCATTGCGAAGGAGAGAATGCTTCTGGAGCCCAAAAACCCAATGCTTCTCATTTTCGACTCCAGAAAGCTGGGATGTATTCGGGTGTTCATCCATAAGTAAACATGTTCAGTTACGTAAGTGACAAAAATCATAAATCTGAGAGAATTAAGCGAGTGTGTCCGACTCGTATGAAAAGGCCGGAAGTTTTCCGCTAACGGCTTCTCGCCTGTTTATGGGCTGCCTTGCCTTCACCCTCAAATTTGGTTATAAGTGTAAAAAATGGAGAATGTTCCAATAAATCGGAGAATCCTAAGATAGCCGTTCACTCACAAATGCAACAGGAGAGAGATTATGGAAGGGGAAATTGGCCTTGACGCTGAGTTATCTTGTTTTAATACCTCTGGCTGTTGCTGAAGAAAAGGTGGAAAGACAGAAAGAAAGGAGCGAGTAAGAGCGGCTACACAAAGCACCGCGTTTCCAGTGCTCTTCTTGCCAGGAAATCTGAAGTAACGTAACGATCGGTTCTTCTCTTTGAATTAATGTTGCCGTTTGTGATGGATTCTTCCTTACATAACTTTGATTTATTTGGGCAGTTTAACAGTAGGACGCTCACCTCAAAATTCCCCATTAACATTCATCAAGTATTAAAGGGCTTCCGACTACGGCCGCTATTAGAGTTAATCTGCACCTCAAACTCAACTTGGTGAGGCCTTCAGGACTTCCCTCCAGTTCCCTGAAGATTTCCCTTTTTAGGTGACAGCTCCCAGTATTTAGGGTTGTCCCAGGCCATTAAATGACATCATATATATACACACACACACACACACACACACACACACATACATACACACACACACATATATAGGGGTGGATATCTCCGGTCGTTATCCTTAGAAAAACCGTTATTATTTCGTATTAAAATCAATTTAGACCCTAATTCGACCCGCGGCCAGCAACCCGGAAGTGACGTTTCAAAATCAAAATGTGGTCCGTCATTTCCGTAAAGGGCGCGTTATTATGTCGTTATAATTTCCACCCTTTCTTATCTTTAACCCGTGTTAGATCTGATGGCAGTTCACCTTTTCCCCAGCAACTCACAAGGAGCTTGTGGAATTTAGCATGAAGTACATGACCTCCCTGTTTCCAAGTTTCAGGTGGGATTCCATTGATCACAGCTGCCTTGCCATTTTTCATGTGCTGTATGGCTTTGAGGCCACGCTATTGAGCTGCGCTGGGCAGGGCACGAGGTCTCTAGGATGGAGGACCACCGCCTCACAAAGATACTACTCTATGGTGAACCCGCCACGGGTCAGCGCAAGGGAGGTGCCCCCAAAAAGAGATATAAGGACTCCCTGAAACAACATCTCAGACTCGGCCAGATTGATCCCCAACAATGGTCCACCCTGGCCTCACATCGGGAGGCATGGAGACGCACTTCCCACAATGCTGCGGCCTCTTTTGAGAAGACACGCCGAACGGGTCTCGAAGAGAAACGACAACGCAGAAAGAACTGCAACTTGGAAACAACATCACCCAAGGAGACTTTCTGCTGTGCTTTCTGCAACCAAACTTGCCTATCTCAGATTGGCCTTTTTAGTCATCAACGAGCTTGTAAAAAGTATGGAATGAGTCCTTCCTAAGAATCTTCATTCATGAAGTAATGCCTCTCTCTCTCTCTCTCTCTCTCTCTCTCTCTCTCTCTCTCTCTCTATCTATCTATCTATCTATCTATACTAGCAGTACCCGGCACGCATTGCTGTGCCCCATTTAGGAGATGCGAGAAAGTCTGAGTATGTAAGGGTTGGAATTGATGTTACTTCTGGTCTTGGTGGGGTCATGGCTGTGTCCTTGTGGGTTGTTCTGGTGGGTGGGATGTTGAAGTCCTGTGGAGTTGTCGGTGTGTGGTGTTGCTGGCGTTCTGCAGAGCTTGTGGATATACAATGTTTTTTGTCTTTCCGCCTGCTGTGTTGATGTAGAGGTTCTGTGGTTTCCCAACTCTGGAGCACGCTACGTAGAGTTGTCCGTGGGAGAAGCATTCTGTGTCAAGGTCTGTGCCACAGATTTGTAGTGTTTGTCCTTGAGCCTTGTTTATGGTGATACTACTACTACTACTACTACTACTTTAATATTTGTGAGTCGCCCTCCACCACCGGTGCTCCGGGCGACTTACATCATTTAAAACCCCCAAAATACATCAATGTACATCAATTTAAAAACATAGATACAGACGGCAAGGAGAGGCTCAGTCATTCAAGGTACCGATCAGGCCCCAAACGCTAGGCGGAAGAGCCAGGTTTTCAGGTCTGACAGGAACCTAGTCCGGGTCGAAGTGGCTCTGAGGGCGGGTGGCAGTGAGTTCCAGATCATGGGGGCCGCCACGGAGAAAGCTCTCCGCCGGGTCTCTACCAGCCGAGCCTCTCGCACCCCAGGGATGGTCATCCGATCACCGTTTATGGCACGTGCTGGCCTCTCGCTGCGTTGGACCGTCAGCCGGGCGCTCAGGTAGGCTGGCCCAATGTTATGCCGTGCTTTAAAAGTGAGCACCAAAAGTTTGTAGAGCACTCTGAACTCTCGGGGCAGCCAGTGGAGATCTTTTAAAATAGGGGAAATGTGGTCCCTCACTGATGACCCAGAGATGAGTCTGGCCGCTGCGTTGTGGATGAGTTTTAGCCTCTTGGTTGTGGACAGGGGGGAGGCCCGCGTACAGGGCATTGCAGTAATCCAGGCGCAAGACAACGGTGGCATGTACCACGGTTCTCAGCGCCTCAGGTGGTAGGTAGGGGCCAGCCGTCGTGCCCTACGGAGATGGAAAAAGGCGCCTTTGGCTGCAGCCTGGATCTGGGCCTCCATTGTTAGTTTTTCGTCCAGGATCACTCCCAGGCTTTTCACCGCCGGAGCAGGGGATAGGGACTCGCCCTCAAAGAGTGGCAGCGGTGGGTGAGGGTCGGGTCGGCCAGGCCAGAGGATCTCCGGTTTTGCCGGGGTGATTTTGAGTCTATGTGCTCTGAGCCAGCTCGTCACCGCTCTCAACCCTTGGCTGAAGCTGTCCGGCACCGACGATGACCCTGGGTCAAGCTTCAGGAGCAGCTGTGTATCGTCTGCATATTGGTAGCAGGAGAACCCATGGCTCCTAGCAATGCTGGCCAGGGGCTGGACGTAGATGTTGAAGAGGGTGGGAGATAGAATAGCACCCTGGGGACTCCACACTCCAATTCACTTTTCCTAGAGACCTGACCCTGCCACTCAACCCGCTGCGAGCGGCCTCGCAGGAACGATTCCAGCCAGGTCAAAGCCTTGTCTTGGATCCCAGAGGCAGCCAGGCGGTAGAGGAGCAAGTCATGATCAACGGTATCAAAGGCCGCAGTTAGGTCCAAAGGACTAGGACTGCCGAGCCTCCCGGTCCAGTTGGCGGCGGATGTCGTCAGTGATCGCTACGAGGACGGATTCCACTCCGTGACCCGCGCGGAAACCCGACTGGGACGGGTCCAAGCCCCGGATCGATCTAGGAAGTCCCGCAATTGGCTTTCTACCGCTCGCTCTAGGAGCTTACCCAGGAAGGGTAGGTTGGCAACCGGGCGGTAGTTTGCTGGGTCGTCGGAGTCAAGGTTCGTCTTTTTCAAGAGGGGGCTGACTCTGGCCTCTTTCAGGGAGTCCGGAAAGGCGCCTGATGGCAAAAGCTAGTGTGATTGGGAATCGGAGACGGCTGAAACGGAACGGCATATCGGTCGGGGCCATAGGTACGCGTGGTATGAGGGACGTCTTGTCCCTTGTAGGGTCCAGTGAGGATGGTCGCCTCCATGACATTGTTCAGCAGTGCTTTGACGGCAAGGCGTGTGCCATTGCAGAGCTTTGGCTGATCAATGTTTCTCAGCATAATGATGGCTGCACCCAATTTTAAATGGAGAAGGTGTGGTGGCCGTCCCGGTAGATGCAGGGAATTCAGAAATTCCGTTGGGTAATGCACTGCCCGATCTTCCTCAATCAGAGTATCAATTGATTTGTATGTGATTGTTTGAGTAGGGGTGGCGTCTAAAATCATGTGGTTGAGTGTTGCAACATCTGCATTCTTGGGGGCTAAGATTGCTCGTTCACTTAGCCAGCCGTGATCTTTGTAGTTGGTTGCTATGTTTGGGAGTACTTTCTCAATCAGTTGTTGTTTATTCGTGACAGTGTTGCAGAAGCTTGTTGGCAGTGCTATCTGTTTTGTGGTGCGATCTATGGGGATGTGTCCATTCCCTATGTCCAGTAGCTGGTGAGCGAAGGTCTGTGACGTGTGGTCGCTCTGAAGTTGGTCACGCATATTCGTTGTCAATTGTAGTTGTGTGGCTGTCATGTTGTGGGTATGGTGTTTGTAAAGTGGAGGATTGGTGGTGTGTGGTTGGGATGGTGCTTGGAGAAGAGTTTGTGGTGTTGGGTGTTTAGTTTGTTGTTGTGAGTGTGCAGTGGTAGTGTGGTGTGGATGTACGGTGCATATGTAAGGTGTGTTAGTTGGTTGTACTGTGCAGGTTTCTGTTTATGTATGCATTGTGTGTGTTGTGTGTGAGTTGTGTAGTGGGTCTGTAGAGGTAGGCATCGCGAGTTGTGTGGCTGTCATGTTGTGGGTGTGTTGTTTGTTATGTGGGTGTCTTTTGTTGTGGGTGTCTTTTGTCCTGTGAGTGGTATGTATGTGCTCTGTGCACATAGTTGTGTATCTTCTGCATATTGGCGTTGTGTGGTATTTTGTGCTGGCTTGGTCTTTTGGATTGTGTTTCTCGAGTGTGGTTGTGAGAGTTGTAGTGTCTGGAGGAGTGTGTGGTGTTTTTAAAATTTTGTTGTTGTGATTGTGTGGCTGATCGTACCGTGGTCAGTGGTTTGTGGTGATTACCAGTGGTCAGTTTTACTGGTTTGGCCAGTGTGGGCAAGGCTGAAGGAGCCTGTCCTTTAGGCACTGTGTGTCCACGGCAGTCCGACTGGCTGTGGTGTGTGGGAGGTTCCCCTGAGGTGATTTGTTTTGGCGGCAGTTATTTTGGAGAAATTGTCGCGCGCAGGGGGCGGGGGGCGGGGCCTGGCCGGGGGAAGGGGGTGGAGTGGTTGTGGGGATGGCAGGGGCGTGGCCTGCGCTGGGAAGCGGCACCGGCATTTTGTGTGGGCCGATGTCAGCCAATGGGATTTGCTGGCGGCTGCGGAGGACACTGGGAAATGTAGTTTTTTTCATCGTTGTTTTGGGGGCTTTCTAGGTTTTGGGGGGAAAAGTTTCTTTGCTAAAAATCCTTCCTTGCCTGAGGCCTATTGTTGTTGCCAAGTTTGGTGTCTCTGCCTTGGAAGGTTTCTCTGCCTATGGCAGTCTTTCGATGACGGGTCCTCCTTTATATATACATTATAGATATATATTGTATATATAATCGCCTTGAGTTGATATTGCCCTAGTCTATTTCATATTCAACTTTTAAAAAATTATGCTTCATATGATGGATATCTCATGTTTTAATGGAATAGGGTTGTACAATAAGGATTGATTGATAGACTGTCCCAGCCCCTGATAGATGCACATGTACAGTAGGTGCAACTGAACTGCGACCCAGAGCATTCTCCACCAATGACTATACTGAATAGCATCTAAAATTTACAACCCAGAAGCACCACGAAAACCTTCCATGCATTATTAGCTTCTCAAAGTTAATCATCATGAGTGTCCTAAATTAATTTCGACGGGTCTCCCTGTGGTACGACCACTTCTGGGTCTCTCCTAGTGGGATAGCCGTTTGGGAGAGGATACCTCAAGGGCGTCCAGGAGAAGGCCTAAAGGATGCGAGCCCACCCAGGTGCTGACTGGGTGTGTTCTTTGAGGACTTGTCTACACTAGCTCCTTAATCCAGACACAACAACCATGATGACAGACACGTACATGGTGCTAAATCCTGTGCTGTGGCACATCATTGTCCATGCAGCCGGAAGGGTCAGCCCCGCTGGTCCACCCTCTGTGTACAGCACCTGGTTCTGCTCTGAGAGAAAAGATGGGTCCGTGGCTTAAAGAGATTTCTCCGTTGATAGGCCTAGATATCTGACGCAATAGTTCTCATCATACGTGTTCTTCGCAGATGCCGAATGCTCTCCTGCTCGGTCAGCTAAGAGAAGAGCGCCACCTACTGAGAGGCTCCTGTAAAACTTAGAGATCCACGGTCTCCATTCTGCATCATGCCACTAGCTGCGGTGATGTTATGCCGTTATTCTGGGAGGATGTGTGTCTTAAGCACCCTTGTTTTCTCGTGAATGCTGAGACTTACAGGTGATCTGTTTTTGTTTCAAAGCAGACTGTTTGGCATTGAAGAAGTGTGAGTTTTCAAAAGGAAGCCCAAAACTGAAGCGTCTGTCAATCAATGGGGGCTGATTTCCTCTCCAGTCTCAACTCAGTTTTGTTGTAGCTTCTAACCAAAGATTCCCGAATATTGTAGCGAGGACGCTTGGCCTTCTCGCCACGATCGCCCTCCGCTTCCCTTGCGGCTGCATTTCGCATGAGACAAGGAAACTGAGGCAGTTTGGCTCAGTAGTGTAAGTGGGAAGGATCAGGCTACAAATGGGTATTGGCTGTGTTGGCAACTTGCTCTCGCCCTTATTGGAGTATGTACGTAGTATTTCTTTGAACAGTAGTAGTAGTCTCTATTGCAGTCCTGTTCTGAGTACGGGCATTCCCTTGCCACCAGGCTGTCTGTAACAGGACCAGATTGGTGGACTACCAGAGAGCCCTCTATGTAGATCTATTATGGGACTCATCTTGCATTGAAGATCAGGCTAAATCTGGGATCCATTTTGGACAACCTCTAAGAACCCCTGACGCTCCCCATTCTTTCCTCCAAGCTTTGCAAACATCTTACTAGAATGGAGTCAGAAAGTAAGGACAGGACAGCAATATTCAGCAGAAATGAGGAGTACCACTTTTCAGACAATGGATCCCCAAATCTCCCAGCTAGCGTGGAAAGCAGAAAAGTAACATTGCTATGCGCTGCCAGGGGCTGAATCCACACCTACCCGAGTCTGCATACGTGCTCGTACGACGTCTCTTCCTGCGATTCTCTTCCGTGCAAATTCAACTGCAGTCTTGATTTCATTGCGTGCTTCTAAAGTATTTAACCAGTCGTTCTACTTCCTGGCCATTAGATTCCCATCTTGGTTCACAACATAGGATATTAGCACGCAATGTGCTAATTAATTGTAACCCCCACACTACAAAACTCAAGACTGTGGTGGCTATCATCCTTGATTGTCAGCTGTAAGAAAGAAAGAAAACGGCACACCTAAGATCACACCAAGCAAGAGATCAAAAAGAGCAGCACAACACACACGGGATTATGAAGGCAACTCGCATTCTCAAGGCGCCGGATCCCTCTTGATCTTGGAAGCTGAGCACGGCCAGCTTGGTCAGTGCTTGGATGGAGGACGGTCAATGAATTCCAACTACGGCAGGCGATGTTTCAGAGGAAGGAACTGAGTGTTGCTTAAGAAAACCACAAAATCCATAGGGTCTCCATAAGACAACAGGCTACTTGAAGCCTCACTTGCTCACATTTCCTGCCTGGCCTACTAAGGCTCCATCTACACAGCTGTACAAAATCCAGATTATCTCCTTTGGAGTGGATTATACGGCTGTGTAGACTCAGGGCCCTTCCACGCAGCCATATGTAATGAAGTCAATATATGTGTGTTGTTTTATTGTTAGATGTGTAGTATGTTAATCACTTGTTTACATATGTGTTTAATGATAGAATCTTTAAAGAGCCACAGAGAGTGAGCAAGAGACTGTTGGTGCAGCAAGCCTCAGGCAGAGGCTGTTACCATGGTAACGGAAGCTGCTCTTGCTTTAGAATGTTCGGAGTTTTAAAAAAGGGCAGTTGGGATTTTTGCAGTTGGTGAGGAACCAGCTGTCTTTAGGAGCTGCTGGTGTGCAGTTCAGTGAAGGGTTTGGAAGTTGAGGACAAGTTTGGTCCTGGATAATAGTGTAAATAACCTAAAGGGTTATTTGGTGAGGTACCCATAGAAGCAGAGAAGTAATAGACTGCTTATATCTGTGTCAGGGGAAGTTATACCCCAGTGTTATATTGTTATATTGTTATATTGTTGGAACGTCAAGTGTGTACCTCTTCGGAGCCTGAAACCAACTAAGCATTGAACCCGGTTGTGAAATAAACTGTTAACACTTTCAACACAACACCTCTGGAAGTCGTTTATTATTAAAAGCCCTCACATCGGTAGCCAGAGTTAATATGGTGGCAGCGATTTAAGAGGAAAGATCCTCTCACAGTGGGATGCACGCTTTAGGCTGCGTCTTCACGAAGTAGTCGGTGTGCGTTTGAATCTGTTCACAATTGGTGGCAGTTGCGAGTTCAAATCGACAAGTGGTTTCGACGCTAGCTATTAGCGGCGTTCGCAAAACCTTTTTCTTCGTCACACCATATAATCCAGAATATAAAGGCAGATAATCCACAATATCTGTTTTGAACTGGATTATTTGAGTACACACTGCCATATAATCCAGTTCAACGTTGATTTTATACAGCTGTGTGGAAAGGGGCCTAAACTAATCCAGTTCATCGCAGATAATGTGGATTGTCTGCCTTGATATTCTGGATGATATGGCAACGTGGAAGGGCCCAACAGGATCTTCGGGGTGGCAGAGAGAGGGGGGAATAGGGCGCATCTACAGTGCAGAATTAATGCAGTTTTGCACCACTTGAACTGCCGTGGATCAATGCTATGGAACCACGGGAGCTATAATTTTACAAGGTTTTTAGCTTTCTTTGCCAGAGAATGCAGGTGTCTCACCAAACTACAAATCCCATAGCATTGCACCGTGGCAAGTCAAGTTGTGCCATACTGCATTAATCCTGCAATGCGCATGGTGTCACATTGCATCAATTCTATTGTGTAAATATATCCAAAGACGGAGGAGGAGGAGGAGGAGGAAGAGGGAAAGAGAGGCACAAGAAGAGCAGCCACCCAAGTGACATTTAGGGTTATCTCCAGAGCTTTCGAAGCAAGGATCCCATTAAGAAGCAACGCAGCTGCTGGAAGAGAAAACCTTTGGTTGCCGCCTTATTCAAGTGAGTGCCCGCAGTTCTGCCTTTGTTGTGCTCATTGGGATAGATTGGGCAATGGCAGGAGACACGCCTCCAACTGCACGCTGTCTCCATAAGTTAGAGTTTCCCTGCACGTGTGAGTAATGGCCGTTGGGTCCCCCAGAGGCCAGCTCTCTGTATCCAAAGCATAAAGTTATACATCATAAAACAACATCCAAATGCCTGTCATAATTTTTTAAAATAATAATCCATCACTGCGATGCTTTTGCTTGTGGAAAATGCAATACCTGAGCCCGTCCTTAAATGCTTACTCCAGGAGTGATGCCCGCTGATTTCATCCATATTTCATGCTTTTGGATGAGTAACTACTCCTTGGTCCTGAGCATATCAACCCACGCTTTGAGGGCTGTCAAGAAAGGGAAATGCGTCCTGAGTGAATTTGGGCATTTATTTATTCATTTAATGGTTTTAGTGGAAACTAGGGGAGAAACTATGTGCAGAGCTTGGCTTGAGGGTCTCCGTCAGAGGATTGCGCCCTGAAAATGGCAAAGCTTGGAAGTGTCACCGGATAAAATAGGAATTCTCAGAATGCCTCGACCAATAGAGTAGGCCAGAGCCAGCATGGTGTGTGGTTTCAGTGTTGGACTATTGGCCTCGTCACACTAGACGGAGAATGGATCCACTTTAAATCCGGTGGCTGTGTCCTGGGAATGGTGGAGTCGGTGGTTCAGGGAGGAGCCTTGTGCAGCCTCACGAAACTCCAAAGTCCAGAATCCTGCGGGAGGCAGAAACCAGATTTTCAGTGGACTCGTTCTCTGGTGAGGGGAAGCAGCGAGACTTGGGAGGCTAAGGTCCGAACCCCCATTCCACCCCCATGTCACACTCTCTCAGCCTCAGAGAAGGGCGGTGGCAAACATTTTCCAAACAAATCTTGTCAAGAAAATCCTGGGATAGATGTGTTACGTGGTTGTCATGGGTCAGAAATGCCTTGAAGGTACCCATGAAAGCAACATAGCCATTGCCATGTCGACAAGGGGATTCTGGTAGTACAGAGCAGAGAAGGGTCTTGTGAGTAGTCTCGTTATCTTCTAAAATATGTCTTTCGTGGGGGGGGTCCTTTGCCAATTCCAATGTTATGTCACATTGAAGATGGAGCCAGCTTGTTATCCGCTGCCCTAGAGACAAGGTGTGACACCCCCTAGGGGCTGTTTATGTCTGTATTTGTACTTTGCTGCCCATACCTGCAAAGGCTTTGTTCTGTGGTCCCATTGTTCTGCCATGCCGTCACTCAGGGGCGGAGTTGTGTCTTGGCTCCAAACCTGGTGTTCCCGCCCTCAACGCCACCTTTTACCGGAGTTTACCTGAGGGGCTGGGTTTCCTCTCTGCCTTCATTCCAAGGAAGCAACAGACGACGCAAGGCTGGAACCTAAGCTTGCTTGGACAATACCATTCTTAGTTCACCTGCTGAGTCTACCTGCGCTCTCAACCAAGCTGCAGTGCACAGGAGGCCCGTCCTCAACAGAGACGGCAGATTTTGGGGTTTTTACAGGACTTCGTGGGCCTACAAAGACCAGAGAGGAACAGGACACCTGGGATCCAAAGAGAGGTACCTTCGCTTTGCATGAGGCAAACGACCACCTTCCCTTTGTTTAAAGGACTCTTTGCCACCAACCAAGCATTTTGAGCCACCAGCATTTTCCGCTGGTTGTTATCCAATAAATCCTGTTTTGGTTCACTATTTCTGAGTCTAGCACTCATTACTATAGGGATCCTGGGTCTCCCTGCATGTGGGAAGGCTCTAAGCTCTACCTTCGGGGTCATAGCTTGCAACGTCCATCCTTTTAAAGCCCCCTCTTGACCCGGAAGGCAGAAGACAAGGGCACAGGGCAAGGGTTTCAAGTGGCAGGAAAGGAGGTTCCTCCCAAACGTCAGTAAGAACTCCCTGGTGACAAGAGCTGTTTGGCAGTGGAATGGGCTGCCTGGACACGTGGCGGGGCCGCTTTCTCTGGAGGATTTTAGACACCTGTCGCCGGGCATGCTGTGATTGGCAGGACGGGATGGCACTGGAGGACCTTTCTGGTCTCTTCCAACTCTACAATACTATGATTTAATGGTTTTGAAACGAGTGAAGCAAGCCTTCTCAGGGTCCATGCTGCAGAAAAGCCCCCGTCCCTCTGCTCCCGAGCCCTGCTCTGCCAGCCAGCGACACCCATTTACCACGGACATCGGAAGCCCGATTTGGGCCAGACTTTAGGACACACTGTACACCAGTGAGTAAATCCACAACTTGGGCTCCATGGACATTCCAGTTCGACTAGCTTTTACTCCTCTTTTCAAACCTACAATATACTATGGAAAAACCTGATGTAACTTGAAAGCAATGTGAGAGGAACACTTTTTAGTAACCTGGCACTTCATGGGCGTGTGAACCATGTGACCTTCCCAGAGCAACACTGGCACTATTTGAGAGTCAATGGCACATTTCAACTAGACCTCACAATCGCTGTGGTGGTGCTTTCCTTTTGAGGCTCACCTGTCCTCTACTACCCCTTTCAACTGATGTAGGAGTGATGACTGAGGGTTGGTGTTGGAGAACTCCACAGAACAAGCAAATCCTGGAAGAGGTTCTGGAAGAAGTGACACTTGAATGTAAGGATTTCAGAAGCAACTGGTTTACTATTACCTTTGCTGGTGAGCCTTGGAAGGAAGTGTTGTGCCGTTGTTGCTACTCCTGTTGGTGGTTAGATTTCTCTGTAATAGCAGCCTAGCATAACGGAAGCCGAGTCCCAGCAGATGCCCTGCACTTAATGCCTACTTCACACCTTTAATGAAGAGGTTGATTACTACTACTACTACTACTACTAATGTACCTCGCTATGAGGTTTTTTTTAATGGCACCTGGTATTACGGAAGTCTAATCTCACCAGAGTTCCAGTCCTAGTGTGATAAAAATAACGATGAAGGATTATTATCTCCACCGGAGGCAATTAACTCTCATTGAAGAGCAAGACTTAATTTTTTCATCCCGAACTATGGGAATCCTCTGAAGCTCTTTTGGCCCCTCCCTTTGGCCACTGCTGACCAAGGCTCAGGGATATCAAGCACTTGACCTCACTTGGGTGGGGAGGGGATAATTAAACTCTGATTGCTGGGTTATTACTTTCTCAAGCGTTCACTCAAGAAGGTTCAAGTATTCATGACAAAAATGATGTGGTAGATAAAGAATGTATTCACTTGCTAGACCTGCTCATTCCCAGCCAGAGGCATCTACTAGATCTTGCACTTCTCTCCCTGATCCTGAGGCTCAAGGTGGGGAGGGCAGGGCCGTGTAGTGGTGTGTGGGGGAGGGAGGGAGGGAGAGCAAGGCTGGAGTGAGGCTCATGCCAGCAAGCCCATTACGTGGGCAAGCGTGATACGCCTCGCGCCAAGAACAACATGCAAACACAATTGGTTGGATAAAAATGGCCACAACTCAATTTATTGAAAAACAGGAACATAGAGTTGGCGGCCACGCATGGATCCTGGATCAGGGTCGAACAGCCCCCACGAAAGTCCATAGTAGTTTGCAAGCCTGGGGTGTGAGCGGCCCTGTTATCGAACAACCGCCAATCCCACAGGCCTGTTGTCGGACAACCGGGCAAGCCCCGTGGACCGACCACGGGACAGAGACCGCGAGGGTTCAGTTAACCTGGCGAGCCCGGAGCGACGAGGTCCTCGTAGCCTACCCGCCTCCCGTAGATCCAATTATGCTCACCAATGCTGCAAGGTAGATGCCACGAAATTGTTTATTCTGCCCAGCTGAGAGGATGCGAACCGCAATACCCTGATTCCCGCAAAGAACGCATGCGTGTACATTCAAAACATTGGCTTTTAAAGGTTACAGAACTGTCAAAACAATTGAATTTCCCGCCCGCCTTCTTCTGGGCCGGCTCTGCTGGTGATTGGTTGGAACGTTTGAGGCCAGCTGATGGGCGGGAGGCCGGTCAGTTCCAGGGAGCCTATCAGCGCTCGCTCCCATTTGCCGGCTTTGGCCAATCAGAGGTCTGTGGCCATATATGGAGTTCCAGGAAGGAAGGCTTAGGCGGGGATTACTGACAGGTTGGCATATGAATGAAAACAAAGAATCCGAGCCAGGTAATGACCTGGGGCGACACCTGGAAGTGATGAAATCATTGAGTTGATGTGTCCCATCCGTATGTGAATGGGGGAGAAGAGGAAGAAGGCCTGGTGATTCACTCAGACCCTTTTGGTGACAAAAGGACTTATTTTGGGGCACACCTGGGTTCCGAGGCCAGCTGTGGCACCCGCTGTGAAGAACAAACTTTCATTGTCCAGGTTCCAAAGGCGAGCTAAGCTTGACGACTCAGACCGGCGAAACTGCCTCCGGATCCGGCCAGACGTGGAGTTGAAACAAGAGTTCAATTTCCATAACAAGACTCTGACCGGGCAACGCATGCAATATGAAATGATGGTCAATAAAGAGGTGTGGAAAGGGCTTGGCAGCATTTCCTCTTGGCAAACATAGTAAACATTCTCAAAGCAGTCTTTTCTTAACAAGGGCAAGAAGGGGAAGGGTTACAAGGGGTCAAAGGGAAAACTTATGAAGCCACACTGTACATACAGGGAGATCCCCAGCAATTTCCCAGTACATTCCCATACAGTTCTTGCTCCCAGAGTTATGATCTTTAAACCAGGCAACACAGTGCTGCCTTCCTTCTGGGAGTTGTAGTTCTCCTTGATGTAATTACTGTCCTTGGGAACTGCAGAGCCTTTGGGGCTTGGGGTGCAAAGCAGTGAGAATAGCAGCAAGAGGAGTCCATGACCAGTGTCCTTGGGTGAACTTCAGGTCCCAGCTGGGAGCCAGGCCGCTGATTGCGAGCGGCCGCTTTTCGGGCTTTCCCCAGGCATGGGAGGGAGACCGGGGAGAAGAAAAGAGCAGAGACAAGAGGGGGGAAGAGGCAGAGTGCCTTGGGGGAACAACGGGGGCAAATCGGGGGAACTTCCAACTTGTGGATACTGAATGCATGGGTTCTATTGGCTGTGCAAATGTTGTGTGGATGGGGCAACGGGCGGCAATGGTGGCTGGGTGTACTGGGTGGGACGCTGTTGGTGCAGTGTGATGTATGGAACTGAGCGAGGCAGAAGGGAAGGGGGGAGAAAGGGGTCTGGTACTGGTGCAACTTAGGCCATGGGCCAAAAAGAATACTGGGGACTCTCTGCGGTTTGACCTTCTGGATTCGGGGCTTCCTGGTTCGACTACAGCCCAATGCCTAGCCACAGAAACTCAGCACCCCAGGGGGCCTGGGCGCTATCCCCCTTACAACCAAGGGGCAATAAGCCAGCCTGATCCAGGGGCCATGCCACACGCCACACGGCAAACACGGAGTTGCGACAAAGAACATAACAAAACATAGAACCATGAACATAACAACAATAAAGTGCAGAGTAACAAAAGGCACCAACAAGCAATGCAATGAGTAGGGAGGGTGGGAGGAAAAAACAAGACTGCCTCCACACGTGGCCAAGCAGTCCCCGGGCAGCCTTAAGTAAGGTGCCCGGGTGGAAGTGTGGGCCGGCCGGAAGCAGGGAGGGGGCAGGGCGGAGCCGGCTCCCTCATTGGCCGGCCGATTTGGGTGGCGGGAAACCTTCTCGCCACCCCATGGGTTTCTGGGGGGAAGAAGCCCCCCAGGCAAAGAAGATGGCGTGAGGGCAACGCTGCCCCGCAACCCGCTTGGCCGGTAAGTCGGCCAAGCCCATTGAAGGCAGGGGGAAAGAGCCTGCCTGCCTGCTTGACACGGGCCTGAGGGCGGCCCAGCAGACTCATCAGGAGCAGCAGCAGCTTAGGCCATTTGTAACAATATCTATTATATAAAGGGGTTCCCGTCATGGAACAATCGTCCCAAACAGAGAAACCTTACAACGCAGAAACACCAAACTTGCCAACAGAAATAGGCCTCAAGTAAGGTATGTTTGTAGCAAAGAAACTCCCCCCCAAAACCTAAAAGGCCCCCAAAACAACAAGTAAAAAAACCTACATTTCCCAGCATCCTCCGGGGCTGCCAATGACTCTCCCAGCCTCTACATTCTGACAACATGATTGGCTGCCAATAAGGGCGGATTTGCATAACTCCTGTACTGGCCAGCCAACATGAACATTCCGACCCATAATAAACTGTCAGAGGAGGATAAGGCAAAGGGCTGAGGCACAAACACAAACACCCAATTCACTACCCACAGAAAATTTACACCCCTACAAATCACAGACCACGCCCAAAATTGACAGTAAGGCTTCATTAACTTAATTTCCCTGACTAGGCCTCACTTAATGGAATGCTGTTTACGCTCGAATTGACAGTAAGGCTTCATTAACTTGATTCTCCCGACTACGCCTCAGCTCATGGGACATTGTGTATGGCCTGAATTTACAATAACCTACCTTGGCACACAGAGTCCCTATGACCCACGCTACATTCTACTACAGTTTGGAGGAGGGTGGACCATGGATTATGGGACTTGAAGTACCTCCATGGATAATGGGATTTGTACTACTTCAAAACCCATCATTCCCCACAGACCACTGTGGCCCAGAACCAAGACCGACAAAGACCAAACTTGGCACACAATGCCCTCCATGACCCACACTCCATCCGACTGCAGTTCAGAGGAGGACACACCATGGATAATGGGATTTCAAGTACCTCCACTCACTTCCAAATTTAACTTCCAAGCATCAACCTCTACATCAACACAGCAGGCGGAAAGACAAAAAACATTGTATATCCACAAGCTCTGCAGAATGCCAGCAACACCACACACCAACAACTCCCCAGGACTTCAACATCCCACCCACCAGAACAACCCACAACGACACAGCCAGGGCCCCAACAACACCATAACTAACAACAACTCCAACCCTTACATACCCAGACTTTCTCGCATCTCCTAAATAGGGCACAGCAACGCGTGCCGGGTACAGCTAGTTTATTATGAAAGGCAGCCTTTCCTTTTGTTTTGTATTAATGCTCCCATTAGAAAATACACAAAGATGTGGGTGAACTACAACTCTCAAAATTGTGGGTCAGTCCTCCCCAAATCCCACCAGTATTCACAGTTGGCCATGTTGGGTCTGTGTGCCCAGTTTGGTTCAGATCCATCATCGGTGGGGGTCACGGGTTCCCTGGATGCAGGGAGAACCACAATTTTTACCATGTTGCGTCAGAACCCCCCCCCCCAACCCCACCATATTGGGTACTTATGCCAAGTTTGGTCCAGATCCATCAGTCAGGTGCACATTGCTCTGTCAAGGTGGGTGAACTAAAACTCCCAACCTCTGAGGTCAGTCCACTCGAAACCCCACCAGTATTCAAAATTTGGCACGATGCGTATGTGTGGCAAGTTCACTAGTTCCATCACTAGTTTGGTACAGAGTGTTCTCTGAGTGTTGGTGAACTACAACTCCCAGAATTCAAAACACCCCCCAACCCCACCAGTATTGAATGTTGGCTAAGTAGGTAGTGTGCCAAGTTTGTTGCAGATCCATTATGGGCTGGGTTCAGGGTGCTCCTTGAGTGCAGGTTAACTAGAAATCCCAGCAACTACAACTTCAACATGAGAGATTCAACCCCCCACCAAACCCCACCAGCATCCAAATTTGGGTGTATTGGGGATTTGTCCAAATTTGGTCTTCTCAATGAAAATACACCCTGTATATCATATATTTACATTATGACTCATAAGAGTAGCAACCTTAAAGTTACGAAGTAGCAATGAAAATATTTTTGTGGCTGGGGGTCACCACAACATGAGGAAATGTATTAAGGGGTCATGGCATTAGGAGCCCCCAGTGGCACCATGGGTTGAACCCTTCTGCCGACAGGGCTGAAGGCTGACAAGTCGGAGGTTTGACTCCGGGGAGTACACGGATGAGCTCCCCTGTCAGCTCCAGCTCCCCATGCGGGGCCACGAGAGAAGCCTCTCACAAGGATGGTAAAATATCAAAACATCCGGGTGTGTCCTGGGCAACATCCTTGCAGAGGGCCAATTCTCTCACACCAGAAGTGACTTGCAGTTTCTCAAGTCTCTCCTGACATGAAAAAAGGCACCAGGAAGGTGGACAGCCACCGATCTGAAGGAACGTCGTGTGGGCGACGGAGCCATCTTGTTTCCTGCCGCTTGAGACATTAGAAGGAGAACGAATGGATTCAAATCACAAGAGAAGAGATTCCACCGGAGCACCAGGAAGAACTTCTGTTCTCTGTTCAGCCTGGAAGGGAGTGCCTTGGAGGAGGGTCCTTCTTCCCCTTGGGAGGTCTTTGGGGAGAGGCCGGTGGGCAGGAGGAGGGGGCTTCCTTGTGCGGCTTCCTGGCCTCTGTGGTCCTGACTTCCACCTTTGAGATTCTACGTGTTTCATTATGCCCCAAAGTGAGAATTTCATAGACTTATAGAGACTGAAGGAGCAGAGGCCTTCTGGACTATGCTCCCTGCTGCTTCAGAGAAACTGCATTTAAATCACCCCCAACAGATAACCACCCAGCTTCTGTTTCAAAATATCTAAGAAGGTAGAGCCCCCCCCCCCCTTGGAGCAAGGTTGTCCGCCACCAAACAACTCTTGCTACCCGGAGATCCATAATGTTCATTGAAAGTCTCTTTTATTATAAAACTAGCTTGGGGACCCGGCCCTGCCAGGGTTATTTGAGAAAGGTATTGTGTGCCAAGGTTGGTCCTTATCAGATGTTTACGTGGCTTCCTGTGGTCTCAGGAAGTTAGTGAAGGTACTGCAAGTCCCATCGGCCATGGTCCATCCCCCTCCCAACAGCACCAGGATGTAGAGTGGGTCATGTGGGCTCTGTGTGCCACGTTTGGTCTTGATCATTCATTGGATGAGAGTCGCAGCGGTCGGGGGAAGTGATTGGAGGTACTTCAAGTCCCATCATCCATAGTCTGCCCTCCTCCAAACTGCACCAGGATGTAAAGTGGGTCATGGAGGCTCTGTGTGCCAAGTTTGGTCTTGATCAGTCAGTGGATAAGGGTTGCAGCAGTCTGAGGAAGTGATTGGAGGTACTTCAAGTCCCATCATCCAAGGTCTGCCCTCCTCCAAACTTCACCAGGATGTAGAGTGGGTCTTGGGGGTTTTGTGTGCCAAGTTTGGTCTTGTTCTGTCATTGTTGGGAGACGCAAAGTGTTTTGGTCTGAAACTCCCACCACGGCTGACTGGCTCAGGCCTTTGCCTTATCCCCCTCTGGTAGTTTAGAGTGTCAGAATGTTCGTGTTGGCTGGCCAATTAGAGGCATTATGCAAATACTCCCTCACTTGCAACCCATCATGTTGTCAGAATGTAGAGGCCGGGAGCCAATCAGAACGCTGCCACATACATACACACAAACATACAAACATACGTCCGACCCTGGACGGTGTGGCGCTATGCCCATCGCCTTCCGTTAAGAGCCTGGGGGTCCATCTGGACTCCCAGCTGACCATGGAGGCCCAGGTCTCCGCGGTCAGCAAGGTTGCTTTTTTTCATCTGCGACAGGCTCGGAGGCTGGCCCCCTATCTCTCCCGGAATGACCTGGCCACGGTGATCCAAGCTACGGTCATCTCAAGGCTGGATTACTGTAACGCGCTTTACGTTGGCCTTCCTTTGTCGGCGACCCGGAAGCTCAAGCTGGTGCAGAACACTGCCGCCCGGCTCCTGTCTGGAACCCCAGCAGGCCGCCACATCACACCTGTTTTGCAGGATCTGCACTGGCTCCCAATCGAGCACCGGATCTCCTTCAAGGTGTTGGTTCTGACCTTTAAGGCCTTGCATGGCCTGGGGCCAGCGTACTTGAGGGACCGACTCACCCCACACTGTCCCCCGAGATCACTACGCTCCGAGGATGCTAATTTGTTAGAGATGCCCTCGGCGAAATCGGCTAAACTGACATCTACTCGCCGGAGGGCGTTCTCCGTTATAGCTCCTACGCTGTGGAACGCCTCCCGGCTGGAACGCTGGCTATAAAGGACCTGCTCCCGTTTAGACGCGCCTGCAAAACTTATTTGTTTAAGCGAGGCCTTCGGTGAGTAGGTCCTGCCCATGTTCCGCTTTAGCCGCTGTCCTGGGCTGTCACGCTGTCTAATTTCTGAACTGTACCTGGGGGTTTTGTATTTTGCTGTTTTAACTGTTTAATTGTCTTAGAGGTTTTATCGCATTGCTTGTGTGTAGTTGTACCTTCGGTTCCTGTGAGCCGCCGCGAGCCTCAGGGAGTCAGCGGCATAGAAACCCGAATAATAAATAAATAAATACATACATACAAACATTCTGCTTTATTATATATAGAGATGCTGGCTGGGGATTTATGGAGTTGGAGTCCACAAAAATAACCTTTTTTTGATCTGCACATCCGGTTACTTCTCTAAACCACACAAGGTTGTGTCTATTTAACTGCACAGAAAAAAAGGTAAAACTACCTTCAGATGAAACAAAACAGCCCGGATGTCATGATTGCCTCGGCATGAGTCACATCAATTTCATGTTCCCCACGACACGCTGTCAGTTTGTGGCTGAGTTTCCGCCCCATCCGCTGGGAGCAATGGCGAACACAGTCGGCACTTCTGGAGTATTGACGTTGCCGAGCATCCCGGCCCCGGGAACGCCGATTCGTTTGCAGACCTTGAGTTAACTTGACAACATGAGGCAGTGAGCGTAGCTTGATGCCTTCACGATGGAATCGGAAAAGGCTTCAACAGAAGGAGGAGATGAAAAGACTTGCTCCGAAGACTGCGGCGCGTTTGATGCACGCCTTGAAACTGTAGCCCAGCAACACCTGATCACAGAATGAATGTCTCTCTCTCCCCCTCTCCCTCTCTCCTCTCTCTGTCTGTCTGTCTGTCTGTCTGTCTGTCTGTCTGTGTAGACTGTAATGAAGAAGCAGGCTTTTGAGTTGGGAGAGGGAAGGCTGCCTCCTGAAATCAAGTGTTTGGGGCTTAAGGACAGAGTCCTGTGGATTGAGGACAGGCCTCGGATTCTGCTCTTGGACTGAGCACTCCTTCCTCCGGGATCGGGGACAACGTGTGGAGAGGGGGGGGGAGGCCTCTGGGTGGCTCCCACTAAGTTGTGGGGTCCCCCAGGGGGCCATTCTCTCCCCTTTATTATTCAACGTTTATATGCACCCCCTGGCCCAGCTGGCCCGCGACTTTGGTCTGGAGTGTTATCAGTACGCTGACGACACCCAGCTCCTGCTGAGAATGGACGGCAGGCCGGACACCGTACCCGATTGTTTCCAGCGATGCCTTGAAGCCGTGACTGGCTCCAGTCGGCTGAAGGTGAACCCGTCGAAGACAGAGATTCTGTGGCCCGGTCGCCCTGGGCTGGATGAGTGCCGGTTGCCTACCCTGGATGGTTGGGAGTCCAATTGGACCCATTGCTGTCCATGGAGACCCAGGTCTCCATGGTCAGCAAAACATCATTCTTCCACCTACGACAGGCTAGGCGACTGGCACGCTACCTGTCCAGGGATGACCTGGCCACGGTGATCCAAGCGACGGTCATCTCGAGGCTGGACTACTGTAATGCCCTCTACGTCGGCCTTCCCTTGTCGACAATCTGTAAACTCAAGCTAGTGCAAAATGCCGCTGCTCGCTTACTGGTGGGAGCACCGGTGAGGGAGCACATTACCCCCATCCTACGGCAATTGCACTGGCTCCCAATTGAGTACCGAATTGTCTTCAAGGTGCTGGTTTTATCCTTTAAGGCCTTGCACGGTCTAGGGCCTGTGTACCTGAGGGACCGCCTTACCCCATACATTCCCCCGAGATCGCTACGCTCAGAGGAGCAGAACCTGTTAGTTATTCCATCGATCCGCTCCTGCCATTTGTCCACAACAAGGCAACGAGCCTTTTCTGCTGCGGCCCCAGTGCCACGGAAGGCACTTCCAGCTGACACCCCCTTGCGCTCTCAGAGCTCACCCCCTTCTCCGGAAGGGCCTGCAAGACCGCCTTTTTAGACTTGCTTTTAGCTAAACGGGAAATGTGTTCTGCCTGCCGATCATTGTCATATGAGTTTTAAGGAATTTGTAATTCCTAATATTTTTAATATTTGTTGTATCTTGGTGTTTTTATTGTACGCTATGTGATCCGCCCCGAGCCTGCAGGGAGGAGCGGAATATAAAATGGAATAAATAAATACATACATAAATAAATAAGTGCTGAAAAACAAGTGAACGGAGCCTGGGTGGCCATCCATCAGGAGTGCTTCGGTTGTGTGTTTCTAGGTGGCAATAGTTTGGACTACTTCACCCTTATGGTATCTTCCAACTTTACGATTCTAGAAAGCGGCAACAGTTTTCCTAACAGGGAAGATTCCGGCATTTCCCAAACGCTAGTTCCTCCCTCCTCACCTACGGGGCTCCTGAACCGTACGCGGCAGCCTCCCATATTTCAGAAATGAGAACGGCAATACATGCGGCTAAACATACAGGCCCGGTTGGGTTGTTTGGAGTGCTATGAAAATCTGAATGATTTTGGAATTAAGTCACTTTTGAAGCGGGTTTGAAGCAATGTAAGCCAACCCGGAAGTGGATTTGCCCATTCAAAGCCACCGCCGCCATTTTTGGAAAGAAATCGGCATCAAACTGGCGTCAAATGGAAAAAAATTCACACTTACCACCAGGTCCCTCCTCCGTTCCTCTGTGAGTCCAGGACCAGGAAAGCAGGTGTAGGGGGGACGGGGGGACTGAAAGAAAGAGATGGGGGGGCTTGCCGCTTGTTGCTGCCTTGGCAGGTCGTGAGTCCTGCAGAAACCCTGACCCTTTTCTGGAAGGGAGGAGGGAGGGAGCTTCCTATCCTCCCCGTCTTTGGCCCACAGGTTAACACGAGGAGGCTGGGAACGGGGCGGAGAGCCACCTATTCGGCAGCCAGAGAGCCTTGGGCTGCAATCTATGAAGGACTTCGACTGGTGCCTGGCTCCGCCTTGTCTCCTCCTATCAGAATGCTTACGGGTTTCCGCACTTCTTCCCGCCCACGGAAATCCCCGCAGCAGGTGGAAAAGTGGAAGGACCCTGCCTTCTTCTGCATTGGCTGTGTTTGAACCCTGCCTTCTTCTGTAGCTGGGTGTTTGGACGCAGGTTGCTTCTCTCGGCCTGAGAACTCTCGGCCCAATTCTCAGGCCAAGAAAAGCAATCCATGTTAGCTTGAACGTGGGTTGTTTCCCTGGGCCTGAGAACTGGGGAGTTAGCCGGCTTTCGCCCCAGTTCTCAGGCTCAGGGAAGCAATCCGCGTTAGTTGAAGGTAGTGGAGGTGATGGGGGGGGGGGGGGAAGCGGAGCCCCAAAGGGAAGAGGGTCGCCCGCACCTCCCTTCCTCCGCATCCACACCCGCACCCGCCACATCTGTGTCCCTGGGAGGCCGCCTTGTGGCAGAGTCCCCACGATCTACCCTTTGATGTGAGAATCAAGGCAGGCTTCCACGGCCTGATCTCTTCATCGGAGCCGAGGCAGATGGTGACAGCGGCAGCCAGTTGAAAGGCAGCCAGAGCCCCCGGGCAGAGTCCTGCCTGTCCCCCCGGCTCCACTCCCCAGCTCCCAAGGGTATACATAAAAGTTCATATTATATTATATTATATTATATTATATTATATTATATTATATTATTATTATATTATATTATATTATAACATTATATTATAATATAATATTATTATTATATTATATTATAATATTATTATATTATATTATATTATTCTATATTATATTATTATATTATATTATATTATATTATTATATTATATTATAATAGTGTGGTCAAGATGTCAAAAGTTATTTATCAAGAAGGACAAACAAGGTTGCAGCAGTTTGGTTTAGCTTGAGCCTGTTGGGAAGAGCAGGATCCCACATGTTTTCTAGATAGAATGGGAAGAGACTCCAAGGGGTACCCAGCCCCCAGCCCCCCGCTGCCATGCAGGGATGCCCAAAGCTCTCCCAACAGACGGCAGTCCAGCCTTTGCTTACATAACTTCAGAAGAGGCTTCACCGCACCCCAAGGCAATACGTTCTCCTGCTGAACGGGCACCAAATCACGCCCTGATTACAGAAGATGTATTCATGCTCTTTCAAGAACAATATCAAACCCATGAACAATACACACAATTTTGTAGTTTTGTTGGGAAAACACAGACACTTCTATAGCTTTTTAAAAAAAACTCATAACATCAGCGATAGGTTCCTATCCCTCACCATCTTCGCTATACATCAGCTTTAATCCTACAGTTTTAGATGCCAAGACAACAGGTGGTGAATATGCCAATTCCTTTTGATTAGAAACTACAATTTCCCTTGCTTCCCTGCGATGTTATTGATAATCTCTAGCAGCCACGGATGGGCACAACACCACATAGCTTTAAGAATGGCCATGCTGGACGGAGAGATGGCCCACCCAGGCCTGGCACCGCTTCTCCTCTCCGAGGCCAAGGCCAGGTGCCTCGCAAGGAGAGAGATATACAGTACATATATATACAAACCCCTTCCTAACGTGCCCAATTGCACTTTATTATAAACGAGGCGATTTGCCGGCCCGTCCCCAAATGGTAATCCTCTTATCTCTGAAATTACAAAGGCTTCTGGCCCACGTCTCCTCGTTAGTATAATTGCTAGGCATATCCTTGCTCATACCAATGCCTAATCTCTCTCATTTTCAAACGTGCTAAACTAATCTGTGTTCATTTAAAGTCCAGGATATTATTTTCAATTAAAAATATCTTTACCAAATGAGTCCCTTTTGCTGCCAGTTGCCACCCGCTGTTTTCCAAGTAGTTACTCAAGTCTCTTGAGGTTCGGCCAGGGGTTAATTTGAACCCTGACCGCCAATTAAGTGCCATTATTAAAGCAGCTGCTAATGTTGGTTTGGCCCAAGGGCTGGGAACGCCCACGGAAAGGCGCCGGAGAGGAACGGCTATTGCTGAACGAAGACCTTTCCTCAATTTGACAGGAGAATGCTCAACTGTGTGTTTAGAAGGCAACGGAAGCCCAAATCCCTCGCGAGGCAACCTCTGTATTTCATTGGCTTCTGTTTTGTTTTGTTTTTATTTAGGGCTTTAAAAGTGGGACCAAATGTTGCACGACAACAGGCCATTGGTACCTGCTGGGGTTTGGTTCGAGGACCCCCCACGGATACCCAAACCCATAGATGTTAAGGACCCATGATATATAATGGCATCACTGATATAGAATGGCAAAATCAAGGATTTATTTGTTTATTTATAGTATTTATAGACCACCTTTCTCACCCCTGGGGGTTTGATTTGTGGAATTTCTTTTAAACCACAAATGGTTGATTCTGTGAGTACAGAATGTGTGAATATGGAGGGCCAACTATAATACTCCTATTTATCCTAGGATTTATCCTAGGAGTTGTAGTTTGGCAAGATACCTAGAATTTCCTGGTAGGCTACTATGGTCAGTCGTAAGGCCGAACAGGGCATAGGGTCACAGCCTGTGTTGGATGGGGTCACACTCCCCCTGAAGACGCAGGTTCGCAGCTTGGGAGTGATCCTGGACTCATCGCTGAGCCTGGAGCCCCAGGTCTCAGCGGTGGCCGGGGGAGCTTTTGCACAGTTGAGACTCGTGCGCCAGCTGCGCCCGTACCTTGGGAAGTCTGATCTGGCTACGGTCGTCCACGCTCTGGTCACATCCCAAATAGATTACTGCAATGCACTCTACATGGGGCTGCCTTTGAAGACAGTTCGGAAATTGCAATTAGTCCAGCGGGCAGCAGCCAGACTACTAATGGGAGCGACATACAGGGAGCATACCACCCCCCTGTTGTGCCAGCTGCACTGGCTGCCTGTCCAATTCCGAGCTCAATTCAAAGTGCTGGTTTTGACCTTTAAAGCTCTATACGGTTCTGGCCCAGCTTACTTGTCCGAACGCATCAGCCGCTATGTCTCACCTCATACTTTAAAATCATCCGGGGAGGCCCTGCTCTTGCTCCCGCCGACTTCTCAAATGCGGCTGGTGGGGACGAGGGAGAGGGCCTTCTCAGTGGTGGCTCCCCGCCTGTGGAATGCGCTCCCTATGGAGGTACGGTCCACCTCATCCCTCCTGGCATTCAGGAAAAAGGTAAAATCCTGGCTGTGGGACCAGGCGTTTGCACACCAGCACTAGGCAGCCTGTGAGATGGGGATTTTAATGGAATGGATGAAGAGGGCCAATGTTTTTATGGATCGAATACTGTTTTAACTTGGAATGACTGTGTATGATGCTGATGGAACTGTATTTTAATGTATCTTAATGTATTTTAATTGTTGTGGGGTTTTGGGGTTTTACGCTGTTGTGATGTGGGCATCGAATTGTGCCGTACTGTAAGCCGCTCTGAGTCCCCCCTCGGGGGGTTGAGAAGAGCGGGGTAAAATCCTGAAATAAATAAATAAATAAATAATAATTTTAGCCAAGGGGAATGCGCTAAACCAGTCTTAACAGAGGACATAAGTGTCAGACAGAGATTCCTTTCACATGACACACTTATAGTTACTTACTTACTTAGGAGATCCCTCATAGCTCGAGGATGATGTGGTGTCTAGGCAGTGGGTTCGTAGGTGGCTGTGGAGCCCTATTCTTGATCCACATCTTCTCTTCCCTTTCAACCTCTATTCATGCCTCTTTGAATTCTGCAGCACTGCTGGTCACAGCTGACCTCCAGTTAGAGTGCTCAAGGGCCAGGGCTTCCCAGTTTTTGGCGTCTATGCCTTAGCTTTTGAGGTTGCCTTTAAGCCCCTCTTTAAATCTCTTTTCCTGTCCACCAACATTCCTGTGGTGAAGTCATATTTCTTTATTACAGGTTTTAAATATGGTTGATATTTATATATATGTATATATGTTGAAAGGGTAAAAACTTAGCAAACCCTAAAGGGTTAACAGAGATATTAGCGTGCAGAACCTCAAAGGGGTTTCCGTTAAGGTGGAAACAGGAGGCGGAGCCTGCAACTGGCCTTAGAATCTTCAAATTCAAACTTTAGCAGTTGGCAGTTGGCAGTGAAAGTTGAAGGAGAGAGGGTGTGTGGAGAGTTAGAGAGTCCGTTTTAGCCAGCTGTCAGCCAGTTTTAAAAGACTCTGGCTCTGTGAGAGAGAAGAAGGAAAGCTGTGTTTGAACTGCTAGGAAAGCAGTTGGGTTTAAAGGACAAGCAGTTAGTGTAAAGATTGCTGAGCTATTGGTTCTGGGAGTACAGCTGTATAGTATCAAGTTGTATCTCCATAGTTAATGTATTGTAACCTTAAGATATGTGTCTCTAAGAAGATACTGTAACCACCTAAGCTTTGAACTCTGGAACCTCCACGCTTAGAACATTGTTTGAATAAACTTTGCAGTTCTTTGAGAAAGATAATTCCCCAAGTAGTTCCTTCACACACAAGCCTCGAAAACAACTTCTTCCTAGTGGGTAGCCAAGTATAGTGAATGGTGGCAACGAAAGTTAGTGTCAGTGGGAGTTTGGGTTAGAGCAGACCTGAGCAATTGCTGGCCCTCCGGGTGTTTTGGACTTCAAATCCCAGAAATCCTAACAGCTGGTAAACTGGCTAGGATCTCTAGGAGTTGAAGTCCAAAACACCTGGAGGACCGGCAATTTCCCAGGTCTGGGTTAGAGGGATACCCTACCCTGACACAGTAATCGAAAGGTCAGTGGGAAAGCTGACCTGTGTGAATACTTATTACATTATATGTTGGCAGCAAGTGGAAATAAAAAAAGTCTTTATATAAATTGGTGGTAAGGGTGGAATAAGAAAACTACCCGGCCGCAGTTGAAAGTGAAATATAGAGAGTCCTTACAATTCCGTTTTCCATTCTTGAGTTTGGAGTAGAGTAACTGCTTTGGGAGACGGTGATTGGGCATCCGGACAACGTGGCATTCAGTCCAGCGGAGTTGATGGCGGAGGAACATCGCTTCAACGCTGGTGGTCTTTGCTTCTTCTTCCAGCAGGCCGACGTTTGTCCAGCTGCGTTCTTCTTCCCCAGAGATTTGCAGGATTTTTCGGAGGCAGCGCTGATGGACTCGTTGCAGGAGTTGCGTAATTATGATGCCTGTAGACCGTTCGCACCTCGCAGGCGTAGAGCAGCGTTGGGGGGCCAATGGCTCTATGAACAATAACAGTACTTTCGTATCACTTTAGCTATGGAACGATTGAAGTTTGATGAGGCCCAACTAGACCTCTTACTTTGCATTGTGTTTGCGCTCCCTTGCGCAGTTTGCCTTCTTGTTTGCCTTGGACACTGAGAGGCATTCCCAAATCTCTGGTTATAATCCACTGCAATGCTAGAAATCCAGGAACCGAAGGGAAATTTCGTTGAAGGGGCAGAAGTATTATTACTGGAGGAGCAATGGCCTCATTCCCTTCGCCATAGTTATCCGTAAAACATGGAGTAAGTGCCTCCTGAAGGGGTTTTGGGGAGAAAAATGTGAAAAAGAAATGGCAAGAGCATACAATTAGGGCGAGGGATGCAAAATATCCCCCTGATGCATTTCCTCCAAATTGTGCCCAGTTTCCTCAGGCGCGACCCCTGCCCGGTGGCAGCCGTGGCCATGCCATTTGCCACAGGTTTTTAACTATTCCCCATAGATTTTTAAATGGCCATTTTATCTGAGAACTATAAACCGGCCCCGGGTTTTCTGCACGATAACGCGACAATCGGTCTTCGGAGTTACCTTCGCAAAGGTCATTGTTGCCGCTAATAGTGATTTAATCTGCAGGTATAATGGGCGGCGTTCTTACGGCCTCTCTGAAACCACTTTGAGAAGTTCATGCGCCTTCGGATGGAAGGAAACGAGGGGATGTTGAGCAAGGAAAGCTATTGATCCGCCCGGTTGTGCTGCGCTAATGAAGCTCCTTTTAAGGATCCCATTATGGAGATGTGTCTATTGATTTCCAAGGCCCGGCTTCCAGTTGTAATAAACTCGTCAATACAGCAATATATTGGTTTAACACTCTAGTAAAAACGGGCTTTCACGAAGGCGGCATTTGTCTTCATTTGGACGGTATTTTGTGCATTTCGGAAGAGGCGGGAGAGCTGCGCATTGCGACTCGTGCTGATCTGCCCAAAGCGCAAGCCTCCCACATTAATTGAAAGCAATATATTTCCATTCAACTGCGTGTATGTGGAGTAATTAAATGCACCTCGGGCAGAATCAACAACCTCCGGGGCTCCTGCGTTGGGTTAATTCGGCCTTGCTTGTGTTCGATGCCGTCGTTCATTGTCACGTTGCCACGAGGCAAAAAGGACGCACAAACACCTTTTTCCGTCTCTCTAGTTCTCAAGCGCACTTTTCATGGCACTGTCTTAAGGCCCAATTAAAGCAGGGAGATGAATAATTATCTAGTAATTAAAAGCACGTAATTAGTTTATTCTGACCATTTTGGGCCGCCTTTTAGAATACACCTGTACTGTAGAAGTAACACAGTTTTACAGCATTTTAACTGCCATGGATTCCTGGGATTTGTGATCTAGTAAAGAGGCCCAGCACTCTTCAGCAGGGAAAACAAAAACTACAACTCCCACAATTCCCATAAAGCATTGAGACATGGCTGTAAAATTGTGTCAAGCTGCATTAATTCTATGCTGTAGATGAGTCCCCTCGGGGAGGTAGGGCGGGTTATAACTAAATTATTATTATTACTATTACTATTACTATTACTATTATTATCCCTTGTTCCGAGTTGAGTAGCTCAATTGAATCCATGGGATTTATCTACATTTATCACAGAGTTTTCTCGGCAAGATTATTTACGTGGCGGCCTCTGTGTGCGTGACCTGCTCAACATGGCCCAGTGGTTTTTCATGGCTGTGCCAGGATGCCGGTCTCCAGAGTCCTCGGGCACTTCCAGGCAGCATCGGGTTCGAATAGAGGACCAAAATAAACCCATGACTTGAGAACATGTCCCTCCACAGACCTGTGGCTTCTAGGATTTCTTCCCCCGACCATCGTCCTCACAGAACAAGACGGAGGGCGCTTGGGGGACATTCAGTGGAAGGGTTTTTTAAAAAAAAGACTCCGTTATGTACACATGCAAATATCTTAATATACATGCAAGCAGATTTGCGTGTGCGCATATGAGGTTCAGCACATAATGGAGGGAATTTTTAAAAAACTCCCGCTGGATTTCTCTCTTCCCCCAAATGTTTATTCAAGCTCTGTTTAATATTAAAAAGTGTCAAATGAAAAGTTTCCGGGAGTCCTAACGGCTCTCTGTTCGTGCTTCCTGTAAACCACCTGCGTGTCCATTTCAAAGCTCAATCAGCTGACCAGCTGTTTCAGCCATTTTAAGAGTGGACATGTGCTGGAGCAGACTCCAGGGGGGGGGGGACCCATGCATTTTTTTGCAAGTGCAGGAATATACACATTTTCCAGCCAGAATGGGGATAAAAGGGAACCTTTGTAACCCATGTTTTTGTCGGTTGCAGCAAAGCAGCACAGATTTCTCACTCGCCTGAGGGACTCATCACACTAGAGGAAAAATCCACTGAAATCCAGTTTCTCCTCCTGCAGGATTCTGGGGTTTGTAGTTTAGGGAGGGGGGGGGGGCACTCAACTGCAAAGGCCAGGATTCCACAGGAGGCAGGAACCGGATTTTATGTGGTTTCTCTCTCTCTCGGGTGATGAAGTGGTGCTAATCAACCTCCCTTTTAACTCGGGAAACCCCGTGTTTGGGGTGCTGTGAAGATGGGCCTCTCGTTCAACATTCAACCAGGACACCCTCTAACGTCTGAACTCCTGGCCCTCTCATGTCACACACACAACCCTTTTAGTTTTGGTTTCCATGCTGAATAAGAGCCAAGAGTTGGATTATTCAGGACACCGAACCATTGCTCACGACAAAAGGTTCGACTCCTGTGTCTGCGTTGTGCACATTTGCTATACATTGAAAGAAACCTGGGTAAGGATCCAGGTAAATGCTTTAAAGGAAGAGCATGCTGGTATCATGAAGGCAACTGGGACGGGTCCAAGGGCCGTGGCTGCAGTGTTGCAGGCCTCATTGGCAGTCAGCAAATACATATGTATTCGTTTTATGAGTTTGTAAATGTGGTTTATTAGAAATGGATATAAACCCTTCATATCAGGCTGGGAGATTTATCGAACCGTAGGGCGATACCGAGTGTTTAGGGGCCAGAGGTCAGTAAGGAAGCGTGCCCACCTCCAAGCCAGGGAATGACCCAGAGCCGTGGGTCTCAACGTGCGGGGCCCAGAAATCCACACAGCTGGTCGACTGCCTGGGGTTTCTGGGAGGTGAGGCCAAAACACCCGGAGAACCCCTGATGACCCAGAGCCTGGACGACAGGTTTCACCGTGAGAAGGAATGGTGGTGTTTCCAGGGGTCTCTGGGAGTTGTGTTCAAAAAAAGGAAGACATCCAAATCCCGGGCTGTTGTCGTAGAGCGGCCTCAGCCAAGGTCCGCCTGTTGACCCTGCGTTTCTCAAGGGCGTTAATACAGACAAACAAGGTAATTCGGCCGCTCATGACTCTTTCTTTTGTCCATGGAGAGCAGAAAAGGCAGAGGTCGCTTGAACATTAAAGCACATTAAAAGGAAACAACACCTCCGCTCCCTGGCCATCCATTCTGTCTCCAGGACCCCCGGGTGGTAGATGAGAGCAGGTGGCCGCAGGTGAAGGGAACGAAGCGTGCCGCTGCGGCTTCCGTGATTTCATGTTACCATTTGCGAGGGGTGTTAATTAATGCCCGGTTGAGTTTTTCTGGCAGCAGAGCTTGCTGATGAGAATCCCGGGCCCTCCCTTCAGAGGAGAGCACGGGGCCTGGGCATGCCTGGTCACTCCGAAATGCCTCCTTGGCAGCAGCAGGCGTGCACAGGGAGCGATGGGGACAAGCTGAGGAAGCCGACACTTCACCTTGGGATTTGTATATGCAGCTGTTTATGTCAATAATGGCCATAGTGTTTGTGCAAGAAACAGCACGGTATCGTGGCCTGAGTGCAGGACAAGGACTCTGGGAGGCCGGCCGGGGTTTGGATCCTGGCACAGCTGCGGAAACCCACTTGGTGACTTTGCTTAAGTTATAGTCTCTCGGCCTCCTATTAATAATAAACCCTCCGTCTCCTAATAATAATAAAGGTAAAAGGAAGCAGGGAAAGAGGGAGACCATATTCCAGGTGGATAGAGGCAATCAGGGAAGCCGCCGCTCTGAGCCTGCCAGGCCTGAGCAGGACTCTTGAAGGAAGGGCTGGCTTGGGGGGCTTGGGGGGCTCTCCTTCATTTGTGTTGGCCGTTCATTCATTCAGTTGCTTCCAACTCCTCATGACCTCATGGACCAACCCACACCAGGGCTCCCTCTCGGCCGTGGCCACCCCCAGCTCCTTCAAGGTCAACAACTCTACGTGGGGCTGCCCTTGAAGACCCTTTCATCCTCCTTTCCTGACCTTGAACCAGCCTGCTGTTCCGTGGTTGGTTCTTCCCTGGTTGTTCCCCACATTCCTCAGGAGGTAAACAAGGGGAAGGGTCTCCCCAGACCACCAGGAGCGTGCCACCGTTTATTGTAATCCACGCAGTGAAAGGCTTTATAACAGAAATAGGTGTTTTTTTCTGAAACCCCCGCCTGCCTCCGTTGTCCAGGGGACGTTGGCAATTGGGTATCCATGGAGCCACCATGAGTTGAAGTTGGCTTGATGGTATTTATTGAGCAGGAAGAAGCCTTTTGTGGGGCCTGCCTGGCCCTTCGTTTTCCTTTCAGCCCCGCCTGGTGAGACTCCATATTCCTCATGTCATTGACATAAGTGGGAGGGAATTGTTCCTTCATTTCAATTTGAGTCGGAAAGAGCCTCTTTGGTTACACATTTCTCTCTTAACTTACAAACAGGAGCAGAGACCCCTAGTTTCTCTTTCTGCCTATCTCTGTTTTAATGACAAGCGATGACGGTGTGACGCCCCCACGGGGCTGATATTATGCTTGCAGTTTGTATTTGGTGTCCTTACCTGCAAGGTCTTTGTACTATAGCTCCTTTGCCCTGGCCATGTGCTTACCTGAGGGAGGAGCTGCATCCTGGCTCCTACCTGGTGCCCTGCCCTCGGCTCCACCCTTTACCAGAGCTTGCCTAGGGGCCGGCTTTCTTCTCTGGACTCACTTTCCAGAGAACCTCAGGACCAGGGCCGTAGCCAGGATTTTGGGAGTTTGGTTGCTGCAGAAGGCAATCCCAATAACCCCATTTTGGGATATAATGAGCATGGTGATCAGAAGTCTGAATAAACTTAAATAATGTACCAGTCTTCACCAAGCCTTCAGCATACAGGAGGACCCTTCCTCATCCAGAGGCTGTGGATTGGGGCCCTGCTACAGGACTTGGTTTGCCTGCAAGCCTTGGATCTTAATAGAGGTGCCATCCCCTTGCCCATCCAGGCAGTGATAGACTCCCTTTCTTATAAGGACCTTTGCCACCAACTAAGCCTTTTGAACCATCAGTTTTTGGCTGATTGTAAACCAATAAATCCTTTAAAGTTGACTATTTTGAGTCCTGCACTCTTTCTCAGAGCAATCCAAGGCGTCTCCTGCAGTGGGAAGGCCTTATGCTCTATTCCCGGGGTCGAAGCCTGCCTTTGTCCTACTGTCAAAGCCCCTTTCTGGCCCCGGGAATCGGAAGAGACGGCGCTTTGTACTTTATGACAGAGCCCAAGGACACGGCCACCTTCCAGCCTCAGGTTTTGGCCCAGAAACACCAGGACCTGGGGTGACCTTGAACTGGCAGCCCCCGTCTTCATGGTTGTATGGAAGAAAGAGTGTCATGCCACTGGATAGAAAGCGGTTTCTTCATGGCCTCCCCCCCCTCCCAAACCGTTAAAGGCGCAGACGCTGCCTGGCAGCTGTAGTATTGACCTGTAGGAGAGAGCGGAGCCAAGCCCAGGGCCATGCTGGGTTCGATCTCGGATGAAGAAAGGTAGAACTTGTGTGAAAATCCCCTCGTATTTCCACCCTCTCAGGCTTCCAACCTTCTGCCAGCAGTTGCGTTGCTGAGTCTCCGAACAAGATTCCCCCCAGACTCTTTTTTGAGTCATGTATTAACGCAACGTAGGCTTCTCCTGCGGGCAGGCTTCCCATTGGCCAGTGTGGGGACAGGACTCTGGACCCGGTGGGCCTTTGTTCTGATCCACCAAGGTGCACCTTACTTCTTATCTTCCTATCCATCCTGCTCTTCTGCACACAACCGTGTGCCAATAGGGACGCTCTGATACAGATTTGACCAAACCCAAGTTGATCCCCCTCAAGGTTTACTCCGTGGCCTCAGTGGTCGGACACAAGTTCTCAGCCGGGTTTGCCGCCAGAAGAGCTCTCCTGAGCGCTACCCCTGCGGCAAAAGTCCGGTCCTGGTGGAGCCCCCCAAACGGTTGCCTTTGAAGGCTCGTCTTTCTGTAGATAAAATTAGAGCCCTCGTTTTCAGTCCAATAACGCGCGTAGTCTCTCCACGTAAACAAAGATTCGTACAAAAACAATCATTTCCATGCACACGGCGTAATTGCGTTCCCAATCCCCTGCAAAGAGAAGTATGACTGATTGGGAAACTGATTGCTTCAGACTGTCAGGTTCTCTCTCTCTCTCTCTCTCTCTCTCTCTCTCTCAATCTCTCTCTCTCTCTCTCTCTCTCTCTCTGTCGAAATCACAGGCTTCGGAGATCTGTGGGAAGAATTAAAATCCAAGCGCAGAGCATTTCATCCGGGTTTGCTTTGACCGGCTGGATTTTCCTCCGCTGATAATGCCGTCCTGAAAGTGTGCGCCGTCACACGCATGGAACCCATGGAGGGGAAAAAGAAGGAGAAGAAGAGGAAGAAGATCGCAACCATTTCTTTTTTTAAAAAAATCTGTGGATCTTAAACTTTTTATTAAAAACAGCAGCAGGTGTGGGGAAAAAGCACCCGAGGAAGAGTTTTCTGTAAGAGACCTGCAGAAGGGACTCTCTGCCTATTGGCCCCCTGGTTAGCGCCATAGGACTTGGTGGCAAGTATATCATTTTAGACACTTTATTCGGTTATTTATAAGAATATAGCATGCTTTACAATAGCGATAGGATCTCTTTTATTTAGGTATTTAGTTTATTTTTTATGTAACCTTATTTTTGAAACAAGAAGGAAGGCCAATTACATAGAATTTCAGCCACAAATAAATAATTTCCATGCGATACTTGCGCCTCTCCAGCTCTACGTTTTGAAAGGACGGGTTCTGCTATGACAGGGAACTGCCCACGATGTTCACATTGAATTCGGGGGAAACTGAAACAACGGTCTGTCTGTTATCTGTTGTCAGCTGGTGGGTGTTGGAAGGGGTCACCCTCCCGCTGAAGGCGCAGGTTCGCAGCCTGGGAGTGACCCTGGACTCATTCGCTGAGCCTGGAAGCCCAGGTCTTGGTGGTGGCCGGGGGAGCTTTTGCACAGTTGAGACTCGTGCGCCAGCTGCGCCCGTTCCTTGGGAAGTCTGATCTGGCTACGGTGGTCCACGCTCTGGTCACATCCCGAATAGATTACTGCAACGCACTCTACGTGGGGCTGCCTTTGAAGACAGTTCGGAAACTGCAATTAGTCCAACAGGCGGCAGCCAGATTACTAACCGGGGCGACATACAGGGAGCATACCACCCCCCTGTTGTGTCAGCTCCACTGGCTGTCGGTCCATCTCTGAGCCCAATTCAAAGTGCTGGTTTTGACCTTTAAAGCTCTATACCAGAGGTGCTCATTAGGTAGCTCGGGAGCTACTAGTAGATCTTCAGCCCTCTTCCAGGTGATCTTCGGGCCTCATTGGCCGGATGGGGCGCTCCTGCCATGCTCACGCACACCCTGTGCGCACGCGCACTCCTGCTGCTGGCTTCCTCTCTCGCAGTGCTTATTCGCCTGCGGGGCATTGCAGGAAGAAGGAAGCAGGAGGCGGGGCCTCTGGAGGGAGCGCCCTGCCTCTCTCTCGTCCAGAAGCAGCTGCGCAGCCTCCGTTGCCGGCAAGACAGGCAAGGCGGAGCGCTCCCCCTGGATGCCCCGCCTCCTGCTGTCTCCTTCCTGCAATGCCCTGCAGGCGGAAGAAGCGTTACGCGGGTGGAAAACAGCAGCAGGGGAGCGCATGGCAGCGGGAGCGCGCGGATAAATTGTTTTAAGTAATTGCTACTGTTTTAACTGTATGCTTTATAGATTATTGTGTGTTATTCTGGCATCGAATCGCTGCCTTTGTAAGACGCTCTGAGTCGTCGTCCCTGTGCTGAGGGGGGGGGGGGTTGAGAAGAGTGGGGTAAGATGCTTTAAACAAACAAACAAACAAACAAACAAACAAATAAAATTACCTTCAGGGCATGACTTGTAACTGACTTATATCAGAAATGCCAATAAACGCCATGCGTAGACTTGGGTTCCACCTCCAACAGATCGCATTATGCAAATACAGGTATTCCAAAATCCGAAATCCAAGGCACTTCTTCCGTTCCCAAGCATTTAGGATGAGTGACCCAACCTGTTCCCTGTGTCCTGCGTCCTGGCCGCGCTGTGCTTTCCCTTTGTGCTTTCTCTCCCTGGCAACTCCTGGGAATCCTATGCGTGGGCACTGAGAGCAACCAAAGGGTAGAACGGGGCTCCTTGTGATTGCATTTACTCGCTGCTTCAAACCTCCATGGTCGAATTAACTATTAGGTGGGACATTTCCTTTGTGTGTGTGTGAATCTTCTGTCTGTGCTGTCTTGACACCTTTTCCAGGGGACACGCAGGACTTACACGGCTTAGATTTTTTACGCAGTGCTCACCTTGTTCCATGTTTAAGTAAACACTTGGCGTTGTGCCAGCAGCTGTCAATAGGAAACAACCGGCGCATTTCCTTTTCATTTGGAACATCAAACTCAATTACAGACCTTCCTGGGTTTGGTTTGAGGTCATTTCTCGCTTCCTTTACATTAGTGTCCATCACGTGCCTTTTCGCGGCTGTAATGATTCTCCATGAGGAGCTTTGCTGGGACCTGGCTGTCTGGACGAGACTCAGTCCGGTTGGGATTCATCAGCAAGGCCAAGGTTCACGGGGAAACAGGACTTGAGAACAGGCCCGGATTCACAACTTTTTGCACCCTAGGCCACACTTTGGAATTACGCCCCCTCTGCTACCAGCACTGAAAGTTGTTGTTTGGGATCCCGGAAGGGAGGGTGGGGCCCAAGCCGTGCCTGCCTTTCCTTCCTTCCTTCCTCGCCTGGAGGCTTGGGGGCTGTGGCGGAGTGGCCATCTGCCGGTGCTGATTAGGATCCCTGCACCCCAGGGAGGGAGAGTAGTGGGGAGAGGCCTGGGGGGGGGCTTCCTTCCTTCCTTCTTTTGGGGGGGGGGCTCCTGGAGATAGAGAGATAGAGAGAGAGACACCCACCCGACTCCGTCTCCTTCAGGGCCGCTGCCCCTCCTCGGTTGCAATCCGTGGCTCAGGGAGAACCCCCCTCCGTGGACTTCTGCCTCCAAGCAGGCCCTCGCCTTCCTATTGGCCAAGTCTGCAGACCCACGCCCGCTCGGGAGGGAGGGAGACTCCCTGATTGGCTGGCTGCCTCTCTTCAGCTTTGATCGATGGGTGTCACAAGGTGGGGGGCGGGGCCAGGAGGCGAGCTTGGAGGACTCACTCCTGGCCCCGCCCACTCCCCGCCTCCCAGGGAGGGAGGGAGGGAGGGAGGGAGGGAGGAAGGAGTGACGTCACCCTGGGAGGCGATGGAGCAAACAAGGAAGGCGGGCCTGGTGGAAGAGGAGGGAGGGAGTGATGTCACCCTGGAAGCGCCCCCCCCCTGCTGAGTAGTGGGGAGGAAGGAGGGAGGAAGGGAGGGAAGCCCCTGCTGCTGCTGCTCCTCGCCCTGCGTGTCCTGCCTTGAGACCAGGCTCGGCCCTCCCTCCCTCCGGGGCCTTTGTGCTTCAACTCCCGCCATTCCCAAGGGCTGGCCACTGAGGGTTTTTTTAATTAACTTTTTTTTGGTCCGTGAATTGCGCCCCCCTCGGCTTGCGCCCCTAGGCCATGGCCTATGTTGGCCCTATGGGTAATCCAGGCCTGCTTGAGGACAGGGTTTACAAGTCACAAGTTGAAGCTCCCCAGTGGAAACGTGGATGTACCTACACTGTAGGATTCATGCAGTTTCACACCACGAACTACCACAGCTCAATGCTATGGAATCGTGGGATTTGTAGTTTGACATACCAGCAGTCTATAGCATGAAGGATTTTTAAAATTTGGTCACAGACCAAGAGTTTAAAACATTTAAATCTGTGTTTTCTATTTTAAAAAATAGACCAGAAATTCAAAACATTAAAAGCAGAAAGTGCCGAACGTGCAACCATTCTGACAGGCTTCATATATATATATAGGGCACTCAAGTAGAATATGTGGATAGAGATTTAAAATAAATAGGTTACAACATGATCCCCTAAAACAACCCACAACCCGCTTCCTTGATTTTATAGCCACAGCATGAAAACCGTCCCCCCTGAAAGGGGTCCAGAGTCCCCTATTGTCCTTTACTAAACGTTTCAAGTAATATTCCTCATTGGCTTCAGGTTTAGTAAAGTTTTGAAAAATGGTTTCTAACTGGTTAATGTTTTCATAATGTTTATTCCTGTGCCCCATTTGCACCCTATAGTATGTTCAGAGAAGGCCAAAGTCTTTGGCAAAACTACGATTCCCATGATGGCATAGCAATGGGCCATCGCAGCTCAAGTGGTGCTGGGCTGCATTAATTCTACAGTGTAGACGTACCCATGGCGGATACCACTGGGCAAGGCACACTGCAAGGATGCATTGGGACCTATGTATAGAAATAAGGACTGTATTTGGACTTCAAGGAATAGGACGGAGGGAGTGGGTGGCGGGAGATCTCTATTGAATTGAAGAGCATATCCTGCAATCTCTTTCCGAAAGCTCCAAACCGAGCAAGTTAATTGCAATCACAAAACATAATGTTGTGTCTAAATTATCTGATTGCAGCTCGTAACATGCCCAGGTTTTAAAACGGGAACCATGTAGGTGGAGCTTGGAAAATTTCCTTTTCTCACTATGACTCCAAGTGGCTGGGGTCCTGAAAGTGACTTTTCCAAACTCTGGAAAGGATCCGTGAGAATCGGTGGGGTCAGCTCTGCAGGACAATTGGCCCACCCAAGTCTCCACTTAAAAGCGTTGAGGGGTCACAGCAATGGAGAAGCAGCCCTTTCTGTAGTTGGGTACACCAAAGATGATGCCATTGCTGTATGTCTGGATACAGGACTGGAGAGGAATGGCCATTGACCAGTACCCTTCTCTTTTCAACGGTCAATAAATGCCCATATTGTGGGGCCCACGTCAGCTCAAAGGAGGAGCCGAGGGGAGAGAGGTGCCATAGTTCCCCCTGACAGAACTTCCTCACCATGGGCTGGATAAATACTGAAGCATCTCCCTTGGGAAGTACTTGGAGAGGAGACCACCAGGGGGTGCTAGGTGTGGTAGGAGGTTATATTTCAGAGGGTGGACTGAGTATTCCTTGTCTTAAGAAAACCTATTCGGTTCATGCGGTCACGATACATTGACAGTTAACGCGAAGGCAAATACACAGAGCTTACGAGAGCCATAATTTTAATGGTGTACTCTCTGTGGGGTTTCCATGACCTTATTTGCCAACTCTGAGCAACCTCCCCCCCCCCCAAGGCCTTCACTGGCGTCATGTACCCATGGTACTCCGTTTGAGGGTATTAGTAACAGAGGATGTTCCTTGAATTCATTCTCGGTTTAGGGCTCACCCAGGCTCCCTCCAAGGAGTCTAAGTTTCGTGTTCTTTCCCTTTTTATTGTACCTGCAAATTCTGTCAGTGCTAAGATGTATGACAAAGATGAGTTTAAAATGTTTTCTGTTGATGTTTTTTATTGTCTGTATCTATTTTCTGAGCTGTATAATATAGTTAGGCCATTATAGAGTTAACTGGAGAAGGAGAGTTCATGTCTGTGACGTAAGCAAAGGTCCCATATGTTCAACCTCTGGAATGCAAACATTTGTAGATAAGGATGCGCTCCAGTTCACCATGATTTATGTGCTGTGAGCCACGCTGAGAGCAATGCTTTGGTTTCTTTGTTTTCTTTACAAATAAAATGAACTTGTGGTTCAGCCCTGGCTCTGCTGCAATATCTTTGACAAATTCGCGGGTTTGCCCCCAATCCCCCCCCCCCTTGTGTCTTTCCCGCTAATTCTTTCACACATCATAGGCCATATTGAATCTCATGCAACATTTCCAAATACTAATACCACTACTACAAATAACAACAATAATAATGGGTTTGTAGTTCACATTAGGAGAAATGTTCGCATTAAAGCAAAATGATCCCAGTGCTTCGGTAGCATATTACTAAAACATGTTACCACGAACTAAAAATCCATGATAATGATGGTGGTGGTGGTGGTGGTGATGATGGATTTGAAGTTAGTGCTAAAGTATTTAGTAAAATGCTAACTAAGCAATTAAGATCATTTTATTATAATGCTAGCATTCCCCTTTTCCTCTCTTAGGGTTGCCTGCATGGACTAAATAAATAAATAAGTCATGCTCACCTCCCAGACGCTCTGGTTCCGACATACGACTTCTATGGAAACATGTTTGTAATGAGTTTTAACCCATTTTTAAAAAAACCTTGGGCTCAAAGTGCATTGCCATAGGTGGCCTGTGGTTTGCCCTTCTCGTCATGCGAGTGTGGAGTGTGGAGAAGAGCAACCACGGACCACCTATTCCACCTATTCCAGTGCAGCCTGAGCCGTGCCACGTGCGCAATGGGGGACCTCCTTATAGCAACGCCCCCAGGTTGAGAAACACGGTGTTACAGGATCATGCAAACCAGGTCACCCCATAGTCAGACACTCTGTGAACCACGTATTTAAGATGCATAATTGAGATAAGGCCTTATTATCTCTTCTCTGTGGGAAGCTTCCTGTTTCCAGATTGTGGGGCACGGTAAATGAAAGTTACTCCTGCAAGATATACTGGAGACAATAATCTAGACTCCCAGTTTGAATGGATTCAGAAGTATATGGAGAAAGTCATAGAGAGCAAAGCTAGGAATAACTAATCCTACTCACCACAAGTGGCTTGTCGTGGCTACTAGTCACTTCAAAGTTTTGACTAAAATCCAGAAAAGATTCACCAAAATGGAAATTGATTGGCAGTCCCCTCTTCCCATTGAGTTTCACCCTGTACGGTTGCTGGTCTGGCTGAGAAAGGGTGGGAGTGTGGTGGAAGAGGGCGGGGCATGGTAGGAAAGGCCGCGGCTGGTTGGAAGCCTCAATGCTTTGTGGCAACACTAGCTGTACCCGCCACGCGCTGCTGTGGCCAACCTTCCCTCCCTCTTTCTCTCCTTCCTTCTCTTTTTCTCTCTCCTTCCTTCCTTCCTTCCTTCCTTCCTTCCTTCCTTCCTTCCTTCCTTCCTTCCTTCCTTCTCTTCCCTTCCTTCCCCCCTTTTCTTTCCCTTCCTCTTTCTCCCTTTTCTTCCTTCTCTACCTATTCTTGATTCGTCCTGACTGATCTACCTACTACGCACCTACATATCTCTATCTATCTACCTGGAGGATTGCTGGGAGTTGCAGTCCAGGAATAGGAAACTGGAGACATGCAGGGATCGGGGGGGGGGGGGTGCTCTCAAAGAAGTCCCGGGAGAGGAAAGCTTGTCTCTTGGAAGCCGTGCATTTGGACCCCCCTCCCCTTCTCCTCAAGGGCCTGGTCCAGGGGACGCTGGGAGCTGTGGTCCGGAAGAGAGTGTGGATACGCTATTGTGTGTTTTGTTTGCTGGGGGAGTCGTTTTTGCGCATGTGCTTTTTAAGTCCCTTTGGCTGCATTTTTAGGTGTTTTTATGGGTGATGGTCACTCTATGGCCTGATATTCTGTCCAAATTTGGTGTTAATTCGTCCAGTGGTTTTTGAGTTATGTTAATCCCACCAATGAACATTTCATTTTTATTTATATAGATGAACATTAGAGAACTTGGCTTCTCTGTTACTATCATTTTCTTCAACGTCTTTCTCCTCCTCAGTGGGAACTTGGACTGTACTTTATTTATTTATTCGATTTGTTCATCGCCACTCCCATCTGGCTCCGGGTGACTTACACAAGGCAAGGACACAGTAAAATACAAACACAATAGAAACAGTTAAAACATCAGAATTTACACCAAAAATTAAGACATACAATGGGACGTAGCACCTAGTAGATGCTCCTGGGCCCATGGCTAGAGCTGTTAGCCAAAAGCCTGTCCAAATAGGAAGGTTTTGCAGGCCTTCCTGAAGGCTAGAAGGTTGGAGAGTGCGCGGACCTCGGGAGGAAGAGCATTCCAGAGAGTTGGAGCGATGGCGCTGAAGGCTCTCCTCCGCGTTATTTATTATTTATTTATTTATTTATTATTCGATCTTATATTCCGCTCCTCCCTGCAGGCTCGGGGCGGATCACAAACAACTATAAAAGATGCTGCGCATAGGACTTGCAGCTTTACATAGTATAAAAACGCAACATATAAACGTTGAGGTCAGGTGGAGGGTTTTGACGCTTGGAACCACAAGAAGGTTCAGGGACTCTGGACGCAGTGGTCTTGCGGGACAATACAGGAAGAGGCGGTCCCTTAAGTACACTGGCCCCAGACCATTCCAGGCCTTGAAGGTCAAAACCAGCACCTTGAAGGTGATCCGGTGCTCGATTGGAAGCCAGTGCAGTTCACGCAGGACAGGTGCCACGTGGCAGGAGGATAGTAGGCCTGCCAGCAGCCGCGCTGCAGCGTTCTGCACCAGCTTCAGCTTCCGGATCACTGACAAGGGAAGGCCAATGTAGAGAGCATTACAGTAGTCCAATCTTGAGATGACCGTGGCTTGGACCACTGTGGCTAGGTCATGGCGGGACAGGTAGGGCGCCAGCTTCCTTGCCTGCCGGAGATGGTGGAAAGCTACTCCGCTGATGATGGAGATATGGGATACTTTGGGCAAGAAAGCCCTCTGTGAACATTGGCATTTCTCCTGGGCTCCAAATGACTGAAAAGTGGGGACTGCAGGGGAGGAAGGCCTGCTGAAGGATGAGCGGGCCCCTCGTCTCTCTATCTCAGAATCAGGTTTCCCCTCCCTCCCTCCCTCCCTCCCTCGCCCCCTCCCTCCCCGATGGGTACCCCTCCTTCATTTTTGAATGAGGCCAGTTCCCTCCTGAACCACACAACAGCACCCGGGAGATAAAAGGCTCTTCTCGCCTCTCCTGTTTAAGGCAGCAGGAACCACTTGCAAGGAACCGCACACCTGAAGAAGAAGAGATCCCTCTTTCTTTGGGCTCCTTTTTTCTATGAATAGCAAGGAGGCTGGTGGAGGGAAGTTGTCGTGTTTCTGCGCTGCATGAAGTGCCTCAGCGGCACAGTGTGCCTGGTCTCCACACTCACTGCGCCACGGTCACGCCAGAAGTGCCGCAGAAGAACAGCTCTTGGAAAGGTCTTCCCACAAAGAGAGAGAGAGAGAGCACGCACCCCACCGTGTTCCTCTGCCAACACAATGCCATTCACTTTGGGAAACTAGGCCATTAACCTAAAGCCCAGGGTGCCCTTCGGCCCTCCATTCTGCGGCTGTGAACAGTACAATCACAGAGTTTCCCTTCAGGATGCTGGGCCTGAATGGCCTTGACGGCTCCGCGCAAGGACTCCCGGGATTGGCCCAGAGGTGCAAGCGGCTCCGTCTGAAGGGTCAAAGAGCAGAACTAAAAAAGGAAACATTGGCCTGACTTTGAGGGAATCCGTTCTCATGCTACCTATAAGTTCCCTGAATGAGAATAAGGACGTGAAGTGCAGTCCGAAGGTGGCTTTAATAAATCCTGTGGATATTGATGCCTGCATGTGTATGTATTTAGGCAAAACTCCAGAGCAGAAGCAGAACAGTCATCCTGGTGGCGAGCGTCCCTGGTTCGTTTCGTTGGTTTTATGTTGTCTCAGGCAAAGGGAGATGGTTTCTAACTGACCAATGTACACATTTCCTCACCCTTGCTCCACCATACCATGACATTTCTCCTAGTACTTACTTAGGCAATCCCTCATGGTCTGAATAGGATGGCCTTCCAACTGTGGGTACATAGGTGGCTGTGGGGCCCTATTCTTGACCCGCATGTTCTTCCACAGTGAGGGCCTGGGCTTCCAGGTGGAAGGCAGGCCCGGTCAGGGTCTTGGCACGCTCCTCCCTTCCACCCTCCATTCGTGTCTCTTCAGGTCTCCTCGTAAGGTGATGAGCTTCCTGCAAGGTTTTCATGGCCGGAATCCCCAGGTTGTTGTAGGTTTTTCCAGCTGTAGGGCCATGTCCTAGAACAGGGCTGTCCAACTGGCGGCCCCGGGGCCGGATCCGGCCCCGTAGCCTGTTGGACACGGCCCCACCTATGCCCTCAGCCGCCATTTTTAAATTTTTTTAAAAAAAATATCGATTTTTTTAAAAAGGCGGCCGGGGGAGGGGAGGCGGGGCAGGGAGGAGGAAGAAAGCTAGCTCCTCCTTTTCGGCGGCCCCACCCCTAGGGCGGGGGAGCCGCCGAAAAAGGGCAGAAGGCGGCGCCAACGGCAGCGCGTCACAGGCCTGGCGTGACGCGCTGCCCCTTGGCACCGCCTACTCCTCCTTTTCGGCGCCCCCCCTCCCTTCCTAGGCCGGGGGAGCCGCCGAAAGGAGGCGGGTGTAGGCGGTGCCAAGAGCAGCGCGTCACGCCAGGCCTGTGACGCGCCCTCTTGGCACCGCCTACTCCTCTTTTCGGCGCCCCCTCCTTCCCTAGGCCGGGGGAGCCGCCGAGTAGGAGGAGCAGGCGGTGCCAAGAGCAGGCACCGTCACGCCAGGCCTGTGACGCGCTGCCCCTGGCACCGCCTACTCCTCCCCCTTCGGCGCCCCCTCCCTTCCTAGGCCGGGAGCCGCCGAAAGGAGGAGGAGGCGGTGCCAAGAGCAGCGCGCCACGCCAGGCCTGTGACGCGCTGCCCCTTGGCACCGCCTACTCCTCCTTTCGGCGCCCCCCTCCCTTCCTAGGCCGGGAGCCGCGAAAGGAGGAGTAGGCGGTGCCAAGAGCAGCGCGCCACGCCAGGCCTGTGACGCGCTGCCCTGGCACCGCCTACTCCTCCTCGGCGCCCCCCTTCCTAGGCCGGGGGCCGCCGAAAGGGAGGAGTAGGCGGTGCCAAGAGCAGCGCGTCACGCCAGGCCTGTGACGCTGCCCCTTGGCACCGCCTACTCCTCCTTTCGGCGCCCCTCCCTTCCTAGGCCGGGGGGCCGCGAAAAGGAGGGAGCCGCGGTGGAAGGCGGAGCAGCGTCACGCCAGGCCTGTGACGCGCTGCCCCTGGCACCGCCTACTCCTCCTTTCGCGCCCCTCCCTTCCTAGGCCGGGGGCCGAGCCGCCGGCGGTGCCAAGAGGAGGACGCCAGGCGACGCGCTGCCCCTTGGCAGCCTACTCCTCCTTTTTCGCGCCACGCCAGGCCTGTGACGCCTGCTGCCCCTTGGCACGCCCCCTCCCTTCCTAGCCTACTCCTCCTTTCGCGCCCCTCCTTCCTAGGCCGGGGAGCCGCCGAAAGGAGGAGTAGGCGGTGCCAAGAGCAGCGCGTCACGCCAGGCCTGTGACGCGCTGCCCCTTGGCACCGCCTACTACCTCCTTTTTCGGCGCCCCCTCCCTTCCTAGGGCCGGGGAGCCGCCGAAAGGAGGAGTAGGCGGTGCCAAGAGCAGCACGTCACGCCAGGCCTGTGACGCGCTGCCCCTTGGCACCGCCTCTCCTCCTCCTTCCCTCGGCCCCCCTCCTTCCTAGGCAGCACGGGGAGGCCTGCCGCCGCCCCTTGGAGGGCGCCCCCTAGGCGGTGCCAAGCGCAGCGCAGCGTCACGCCAGGCCTGTGACGCGCTGCCCCTTGGCACCGCCTACTCCTCCTTTTAGGCGCCCCTCCTCCTTCCTAGGCCGGGGGCCGCCGACCGCCTACCCTCCTTTAGGCGCCCCCTCCTTCCTAGGCCGGGGAGTAGGAGTAGGCGGTGCCAAGGGGCAGCGCGTCACGCCAGGCCTGTGACGCGCTGCCCCTTGGCACCGCCTACTCCTCCTTTCGCCCCCCTCCCTTCCTAGGCCGGGAGCCGCCGCCGGAGGAGGAGTAGGCGGTGCCAAGAGCAGCAGCGGCACGCCAGGCCTGTGACGCTGCTCTTGGCGCCGCCTTCTGCCCTTTTCGCGGCTCCCCGCCCCAGGTAGGAGGGGGCGCCGAAAAGGAGGAGTAGGCGGTGCCAAGGGGCAGCGCGTCACGCCAGGCCTGTGACGCGCTGCCGTTGGCGCCGCCTTCTGCCCTTTTTCGGCGGCTCCCCCGGCCTAGGAAGGGAGGGGGGCGCCGAAAAGGAGGAGTAGGCGGTGCCAAGAGCAGCGCGTCACGCCAGGCCTGTGACGCGCTGCTCTTGGCGCCGCCTACTCCTCCTTTTTCGGCGGCTTTAGGAGGGGGCGGGGCCTGGGCTGGGGGCAGGGCCTGGGGCGGGGCCTGGGGGTGGGGCCGAGCGGCCCCGCAGGTCATCAGTGACCTCTTATCCGGCCCTGGACCCGCCAGAAGTTGGACAGCCCTGTCCTAGAAGCACTCTCTCCTGATTTTGAGGTCCTCGCAACCTCTGAGGATGCTTGCCATAGATGCAGGTGAAACGTCATCTAGAACATGGCCATACCGCCCGAAAAATCTACAACTTTCAGCATGTGTTTAGATTAGTATTTGCTTCAGCCAGGCCCCTTCTACACTACCCTATATCCCCGGATCTGATTCAAGATTATTTCCTTTAAACTGAATTATAAGAGTCTCCGCTGCCAGATAATCTGGGATAAGAAGATAATCTGGAACCGGATCCTGGGATATAGGGGCAATGCGGAAGGGGCCTTAGTAAGAGCATTGGCTTGTATAGGTAACTAGTAGGCATGGTTTCAAACCCAAAAATCGCGATTCTAAAATCAAATGGGGGGGGGGGGACTTTTTTTGATTAGTAAAAGAAAGACGTACAAAAATTTTCCAAAAGTTCTAAAATGTAACTTAATTACTAACGAAATTCGTTAGTAGTTCGTATGCCAGCGCATGCGCATTCCAGATGGTTTTGGCCTACAACTCCCAGAAATCCTAACAGCTGGTAAATTGGCTGGGATTTCTGGGAGTTGTAGGCCAAAACTTGAATAAATCACACTGAATTCTAGATGGGACTCTCCAAATAGGAGGGAGGGAGGGAAGGAGGGAGGGAGGAAGGGGGGTATTCTATTCTTGGAAGCAGCAAAAAAAGGAGGAGGAGGGCCCCCCTCGCTCCTTGCTGCCTCTCTCTCACCCCGATCCTGAGGAGCGAGGGGCCCAAGTTTGCCCAGGCTGAGAGGAAAAGGAAGAGGCCTGAGGCTGTGAGGAATGGTGGGAGTTGAAGTCCAAAACACCTGGAGGGCTGAAGTTGGCCCCTCATGAAGCCTCTTCAAGGCTTTAGATCCTGGCAGGGCAGGAGGGGCAGGGAGGGCCCGTCCACTCCTCCTGCCCTGCCAGGATCTAAAGCGCATCAAGGCTTGGCACGCTTTAGATCCTGTGAGACACCAAACTTATGTATAATAGAATGAATGCTAACTTATAGAGTAAGTGCCTAATATTATAAGTAATCCAACTGGTCATATACCTACATTCCATGCACACGCAATAATACAGCAGTAATAACAATGGGTATAAGAAGAGGTAAAATTCAAACATTCTGACTGTGGTCCCTCCTCAAGCGGTGCAAACTGCAAAAGGCTCTTCTCTCTGAGCCCAGGATTCTGCAGCAAATCCCCCCCAAAGAATATGTATGTGTGTGCACCCAGGCAGCAAACGCTGTGCCGGGGTTTTGCCTTTTCCCGGGCTCAGAGAGAAGAGCCTTTTGCAGTTTGCACCGCTTGAGGAGGGACCACAGTCAGAATGTTTGAATTTTACCTCTTCTTATACCCATTGTTATTACTGCTGTATTATTGCGTGTGCATGGAATGTAGGTATATGACCAGTTGGATCACTTATAATATTAGGCACTTACAGTAGCATTCATTCTATTATACATTTGGTTGGTTTCTCACCCCAATACTCTTTGATGCTTTGGATACCAAGGGAATCAGTAGCTACTGAAATGGACATCCAAGTGCCACCTCTGTGTTGATGGAGGCAGGCAGGATTTTCCCCGGGTACTGGTTGTGGGGGGTCGGGAGCAGGTGAGGGTTTTGCCCTCCTTTCTGCTAGAGATCCCCGTGTACAACTAGTGGGCCACTGTGTGACACAGAATGCTGGACTAGATGGGCTGAGGCCCGATTCAGCATGGCTCTTCTTATGTTCTTATGTTCTTATGTTCTTATCCTGGCAGGCAGGAGAGGCAGGGAAGCCTGGAAAAAATGTAAACAGAGAGGTTTCCTCAGAACTAAATCCACAAAGGAGGGCACTTCATCCAAAGTGCCCTCCTTTGCAGATTTACTTCTGAGTAAACCTCTCTGTTTACATTTTTTGCAGGCTTCCAGCCGAAAGAAGGAGCGAGTTTAGGGCTTGCCTTGCCATAATACTTATTGGCAAGGGAGGCGGGAGGGTGGTGAGAGAGAAGGAGGTGTCCCCCCTTACGACCTAATAACGACACTTAAGAAAATCCTGGCCCCGAGTTCTATAAAGAAAGTCCACTTCCTGGTTGGCGTTCCAGGTGCGGAAATACTCAAAAGTAGCATTTCTTACGAATTTCTTACGAATCATTTCATTTTCATAACTTTTTTCTCATGCCTAGTAACTAGCTGTACCCGGCACGGGTTGCTGTGCCCTATTTAGGAGATGCGAGAAAGTCTGAGTATGTAAGGGTTGGAATTGTTGTTAGTGAATTGGGTGTTGTATGTTTGTGCCTCAGCTCTTTGCCTGCAGTCCTTCGGGTTTGACTTGTACCATGGCCAGGACGGATCAGCTTGGGGAGGGCTTGTCCTGTCAGGGGATCTCTATCTTCACAGGTGCGTCCAGTGTCTGTTGGGGGACTGTTAAAAATCCTTTCCGTATCCTTTTTAGCCACCTTTCTCAAGATCTTCATGTCTAGCTGACTTTCTGCTCCTCTCTTTTTCAAGATGTCCTGCTCTGTGTCTTATTAATGTGGAATTCCAAGCCACTGGAGATCTTTTGGGAAAGGAAGAAGAGCTCCCCTTGAATGGTGTTGATCTCCATCATGGTCTTCTGATTTGAAAGTGTTGGAGGAGGCTCTGGCTGACAGTTTGTTATTGGTTGGAATGTTCATGTTGGCTGGCCAGTACAGCAGTTATGCAAATCCGCCCTTATTGGCAGCCAATCATGTTGTCAGAATGTAGAGGCTGGGGGAGTCTTTGGCAGCCCCAGAGGATGCTGGGAAATGTAGGTTAATTTACTCGTTGTTTTGGGGGCCTTTTAGGTTTTGGGGGGGAAAGTTTCTTTGCTACAAACGTACCTTGCTTGAGGCCTATTTCTGTTGGCAAGTTTTGTGTTTCTGCGTTGTAAGGTTTCTCTGTTTCAGGTAGTCTTCACATGACAACTGTTCCTTTATATATATATAGATGAACTCTAAATACAGTGTTCCCTCACTGATAGCGGGGGTTACGTTCCAGGACCACCTGCGATAAGTGAAAATCCACAAAGTAGGGACGCTGTATTAATTGTAATATTTATACATTATTGGATGTTGTTTGGGAACAAGCAGGACGACGCACGTCCACTCACAGAATGAGCAAAAAAAAGTGACAGGATGTGAGGGGCCGCACACCAGCCCCCCTCTCTGAAGCCTGTTAAAATGTAAATATTTTAAATTCTTTTCTTTTTTTGGAAAATCTGCCGGTGGTGAAGTCATATTTATTTGTTAAATGTTTTAAATGTGTTTGATGTTTATATATATGTATGTATACTGTAAGGGTCAAACTTAGCTAATCTTAAAGGGTTAACAGGAATATTAGCTGACAGAACCTCCAGGGCTCTGGAATCTTGAGATTCAAACTATGTCAGTTGGTGGTTAACTGCGAAAGCAGAAGGGTGTGTAGAGTTAGCAAGTCTGTTTTTAATCAGCTATCAGCGAGTGTTAAAAAGACTCTGGTTCTACTTTGAGGGAGAGTAGCAGTGAAGCTTAACTCTACTCTGGGAGAGCGTAGCAATGCAGCTGTGTTTAACTGCTAAGGAAGCAGCTTGATTTAAAGACCAGCAGAGTGTAGAAAACTGCTGAGTTATTGGTTTTAGGAGAGCAGGGATATAGTAGCAGACTGTATCTCCATAGATAGTATATTGTAACCTTAAGGAAAGTGCCTCTGAGTAGATATTGTAACCACCCAAGCTCTTGAACTCTGAAACTTCATAGTTCTTTGATTAAAACATCTCTTCTAGTGATTCTTTCTCCCACAAGCCTTGAAAACAACTCTCTCTCCCGTAGTGGGTAGCCAAGCGCAGTAAATTATATGGTGGCAGCAAGTGAAAAGTAAAAGAGTCCTTACATATTGTGGTGGCATTGGTCACCAGCCCTGAGTTCGAATCCTCACATTCTCTCCACACTTAAAACATAGATTCGAATTCAGATCCTCACAAAGTTTGAGCCTACACATAATTGAAGATCTTTACATTATTGGCTGTAGTTAGAGCCTTTACACTGCCAAACAGCGAGCCTGCGTAAAGCAAACCTCAAAGTAGCGAGGGAGTACAGTATACCTCAGTTAACAAAGAAGGTGTTTTCCTGGGCATTCATATTCTAACAAGAAAATTGGGACCAGAGATAAAAATAACAATAAGAGAATAGCTACTCTCTCGTATAAATGCATCCATAAACTACGTAGTATGAGAACACCGTCCAGGTTGGAGAGCAATCCTATCAATGATGAAATGAAGACGTTCAGAAATGTTGAAAAGTTCTGGGAGGGGAAGCGGAAGGGGGAAAAAAAGCAGGAATGCCTACTTTCCTTAATCAGTCTTTAAAGAACCATTTTTATTGTTTCTGCGTAATCTGAATGTGAGCCTCCGTCTCCAGCCCATTGACTTTGCTCAGATGGAATGGCTTGAAATGCTTGACGGATCGTCCAAAGCGAGAATGTGACCGCGATGACAAGCTGATGACTTGTTTTGTCTTTCCAGACTAAGTGCTTTTATAAATACCTGGACTTAATGATCCAGAGGTTAAGCAGGGAAATTGCAGGACGGGTTCATTCGTCTGGTGATCGAGCCCACTTGCCGACATTAAAGGAGCACGCGAAGCCTTCCTGAAATTAAGGTAATTGGGGAATGGAGTAAGGAAGGCGCCAAACGCTTGAGTTTTATTCCGTGTCATCAAAACATGGCTTTAATTGGCTGCAGTGCGGCTGGATTGAGCCAATGAAAAGTCTCATTGATTAGGACCCTTCCATGGCCCTAATGGTGGCCATCTTTTCCATTGTATTGGCAGCCAAGATTGCATTTCCTCTTTGTCTCAGGTCACTTACCACCCAAATGAGCATTTGTTAATGGAACCGGATCATTAGTGGCTGGCGGCCGTTCTTCCCATTCTGTGGCACCATTGCCTGAGTGCGAGCACGGCTAAGTGTACATGGAACACCCAGCCGCACTCCCCACGCCACCTGAGTCAGGACGTCTATGAGTTTTGACAGATGGTTTTTCGTTCAGCGGCTTCTGCTGGACTCTTGAGTAGAAAATGCTGACCACTCACAAGAGAAGTCTAATTATGACCCCAAGAGAGAAGTGGGGTCATTATTGCAACAGGAATGAGTCCTGATGTTCATTATCTTCTGGGGCTTGTGGTATAGGTGGGCCTATCCCTCCCTCCCCATAGCACTGGTGCGCGGCTGTAGGAAATGGGGGGGGGGAGGGAAAATGCATTATTAATGTGGTGCCAGGTCCAGCTTGCTGTATGCCGGCATGACATATTGCATAATGCATACCTGTGCATAAAGGCCTTGGATTGGCACCACCCAGAGACGGCACTCAAAAAATGCCCCTCCTGACGTGTCTGTGGTAGAAACATGCTTCTCCAGGCTTGAGACGGAACGGAAGTCTTCAGCCAAGATTATTGTGCAGTGTAAATCTACCTAATGGTTGCACTGCATGAGAGCTTTCCAAGCGATCTGATGTGCCGTTACCTACACACTGGAGTGGTACCTATTGATCTACTCACATTTGCATGTTTCCGAACTGCTAGGTTGGCAGAAGTTGGGGCTAAGACCAGGAGCTCATGCCGCTCCCCAGATTCAAACCTGCAGCCTCCCGATCACCAAGTTCAGCAGCCGTGTGCCACTGGGGGCTCCTCTTTAGGTTTCCCGAGACTCTATTTGTGCCATATCATTACTATGGGTTTATGTCTTTCCACTAATGACCATCAACCAACGGCTTGTAGATGAGCTTTGGTCCACAAACCACTACTTTCAGTAGCACTGGGCTATACATACCACCCTTCTGCTGAATCCTGGCATTGCCCAATGGGCTGTGTCTCTGCCAATCTGTTGCCATATTGTCCCATGGTACAACAAAGAGAGAAGGAGGACTGTGGCTACCATCCCAAGGAGCCTGTTTGCGAGGCAATGGTCCTCCCAACTGTGTCCTATGGACTGTCTACAGGCGTTGCTCTCAACTCCTGGGACGATTCCATCAGCGCTGCCTCCGAAAAATCCTGCAAATGTCTTGGGAAGACCACAGGTGGGCAAGTGTCGGCGTGCTGGAAGAAGAAGCAAAGGCCACCAGCATTGAAACGATGCTCCTACGCCATAAACTCCACTGGGCTGGCCACATTGTCCAGATGCCCGATCATCATTTCCCAATGCAGTTATTATACTCCCAACTCAAGAACAGAAAAGGTAATGTTGGTGGACAGGAAAAGAGATTTAAAGACGGGCTTAAAGACAACTTCAAAAACGGTGGCATAGACGCCAAGAACTGGGAAGCCCTCTCACTGGAGGTCAGCTGTGACCAGCAGTGTTGTGTAATTTGAAGAGACATGACTAGAGTGCGAAAGGGAGAAATGTGCTAAGAGGAAGGCACGTCAAGCCAACCCTGACTGGAAGCACTTTCCACCTGGAAACCGAGGTCCTCTCTGTGGAAGAACATGTGGGTCAAAGATAGGGCTCCCCAGTCTCCTACGTACCCACCACCAGGACACTACACTTGGAACGCCGTCACACGCAGACAACCAGGGATCTCCTAAGAAGAAAAGACCAGTGGATTAAAGGGTCACGAAGACTGGAAATCTGAAGAGAAAAGGGTCAGGTGCCGAGGGGCCACCGTGGATAAGACCCTGTCTCTCCTCCCCAAGAAACGTGACTCCGCTGGTGGTGGGACTGGGAGCAGGGCCTCCCCAGATGGTCTTAAGGCTCTTGATGGTTCGTATAGGGAGATACATTCAGACAGGTAAACTGGACCAGAACCGTTTAGGGCAGTGGTTCTCAATCTGTGGGTCCCCAGAGGTTTTGGCCTCCATCAGCTGCCAAACTGACTGGGATTTCTGGGAGTTGTAGGCCAAAACTTCTGGGGACCCACAGATTGAGAACCACTGGTTTAGGGCTTTATGGACTAAAGCCAGCACTTTGAGTTGTGCCTAGAAACTAATAGGCAGCCAGTGGAGCTGACATAGCAAGGGGGTTCTGTGCTCTGTGTGCCCCATTGCCATGAGTAGCCTGGCTGCCGAGCGTTGGATTAGCTGGAGCTTCCAAGCAGTCTTCAGGGGCAACCCCACATAGAGTGTGTGGATGTAACCCGAACACATCACTGACGCCCTGGAGTAAGCCGTGGAGTGATGCCTGTGCTGCCACCAGGGCCTGCAAAAATTGGCTCGGGGGTGTGTGTGTGTGTGTGTGTGTGTGAATGGACGTGCAAGTCTCTATAGGCCTTGGGGCTGCGATAGCCTTCCTCTGGCCCCCAAAACTTAGAGTCTGTATGCGAAGGCAGGCCTTCCTTTGTCACTGCAATCTTTGGTTGAAAGGTCTAGGTTGGCTATGGTGAACGAAGGTGCGTTGTCCAATCGTGGCCCAGAATTCCATCCACGCCCATGTGATTTCTTTGTTGGAATGGCCAGAGAGAGGAAGTCCAGCCCCTCAGGCCACCTCAGAAAGGGGAGGGGTTGAGGTGGTGACGTCATTTTTGGCGCCAAAACACAGGCTCCTCCCACCAGTGTCCACACATTTGAAACAGAACCAAGGCCTTTGCAGGTAGGGACACGCCAGGTGCATAACGTTGATACAAAACAAGCCCAGTCGGGGTGCAATAATAATGCCTCTTGGAAGCATGATTAGAAACCACAGTGGACTCTCCACGCACCCGGCATTGGCTGCTGCCTGTTGACCTCAATTGGCACTCCCCATTAAGGTTCAAGAGCCCCAATAACTGGGAGGCCACTGGAGCTTGTTTTGGAGGCAGCCCACCCCTCTCCATAAATTCCAAATTTGGGCCCACACTTGGAAATATGCGCTTAGAGCTTGGTGAGGGATGGCAGCGGTGGCGGAGCGCGGGAAACGTGTGACGAGGAGGGAAAGAGTTAAGTGGCCTCTTCCTTCCAAGTCATACTTTTATTGCTGCAAAATGGTTTTACAACCTCAAATGGAGTTGCAAATGTTCTGCTGATTGGAAAAGTGGTGATGTTTTTAATATAGAGATAATCCACCCTGTTTTATTCGTTTCCTGTCAGAAATAGCCTCCTCCTCCTCCTCCTCTGCCAGCTGCTCGTATTCTTGTGGGCAAGGGATGCGCCGTAGTTTTTAATAGTACACTTAATTTCTGTACGGTTACTTTATTGATTCCTTGCAGAATAATTAAAGTAACCCATGCTTAATCTACTGGAATAATTAAAGGTCTTTGTTATCACTACTATTATTTGACCACTTGTCCACTCCACTTGCTCTGGGTCACTTGACTCATACGGAAGTCACCGAACTAGATGAGAGCATGCTTGGGTTGCTCTTGAGTGGGGGCAACTTCGTATTTCATTGATTCAGCATACAGTGGGGAATTGACGAAATAAGGAGAGCTGCCTAAAAGGGAAATATACAAACACAAGTTTCGTAGTGGAAATTTAAACACAAGAACACAGTAGGAAGCAACACATTGATCACTATCAAATCATATATAATATAACCAATATGCATTTAAGTAGTAACATCAAGCCCACTTAGGCACACGAACATAGCAGTCCCGGAGTATCACTGGCCAATAGCAAATTCGCAAGACAGGAGTTGTGGGAAAAAGTCCTGGGAAGGGGTACAATGCGACGGAGAGGAAAGTCTTTGAGGGTAAATAATGTCCGTCCCCTGGGGTAACCAATACTCATCCAGGTTCACCACAAAGATGCCAATCCTGTGCAAGGGGCCCGAATGGCCGGCCAGTGGAATACGTAGGGGCGCCAAGGCCGCAACGGTGAAGTAACGCGCCGAGTCCGTTTCGCCCCCAACGGGGCTTTTTCAACGGCTGGTGGTATCAGTGCCGGGCGGTGAAACGCAGGGAATAAAGCATTCTGAAACATCGAATATATAAACATCACATATACAGACAAGCCACCATATTTCCACAGTGGAGACAATGCATGAGAACAGACATTACATACCAGCAACGGTTATGATCCGACATGATACATCCTGCGGACCCGAAGGTAAGTTTTGACAGCAGAGGCAGAGCCTAAATACAGAAATCGTAATGAGGCTCAAGTGAGAAGGGCGGATAAGGGGAGGGGTCATTGAGGCCCAGGGGAACTCGCCTTGAAGATGGATTAGCCCCCAGGTTTCCCTCCTGAGGAGGAAATCATGGGCGTTGCAATGAGGGGGTAACCTGACTTTCTCCAACCCAGTAAATTTAAAGGAGTCTGGACTATGCTTTTTCTCCTTGAAATGTCTATAGAGGATACTGTTGTCCATTCCTGTGCGCACACGAGAACGATGTTCCGACATCCTCACGCGCAATTGGCGAGATGAAAAACCAACATAAACCATCCCACATTTACAAAAAAGACAGTACACGCATGCTTCCGAATTACAGTCGGTGTAGTCCCGTAGTGTATATGTTTTACCGGTGCGGAGGCTGGTAACCTCTTTCCCTCTGAACACCTGCGCGCAAGATGCGCAATTCTTGCCGCACGGTCTACATCCTGAAGTAACAATACTTCTGGGGCGTGCGTCCTGCAGGGTGGAATGGACCAGTAGGTCCCTAAAATTCTGTGTACGTTTGTAAGCCACCATGGGAGGTGATTTGAAGGCAGGGATGTCAGGTAAAATACCCCAATGTTTCCTAACCACAGAGACAATCTTTTGACTATGGGCAGTATATGTAAGTGGCCATACTATACGCTCAGACTTCCTACGGGGATTCTTCCGAAGGAGGGTTTCACGTGGGATGGATCTTGCCCTACATTCAGCCCTATGAATGATGGAACCGGGATATCCTCGAGCTAAGAGTTGGTTGCGGAGGTTACTGGACTCCCTGTTAAAATCCTGGATATTACTGCAGTTACGCTTAAGGCAAATATACTGCGAATAGGGAAGGCTATTCTTGAGAGGATAGGGATGATGGCTACTGTAGTGAAGTAAGGAGTTTTTGTCTGTGGGTTTCCTGTAGTTGCGGACCCGAAGCTTGCACCCTTCCTTATACACTTCATTGTCCAGGAACTGAACCGCATTACTGCTATGGGTGAATGTGAATTGAATGGAAGCATTCCATGAGTTGAGCCATCCCTTAAACTCCTCCAGGGGGGTGCCTGGGTCCAGGAGGAAGAAACAATCATCAATATATCTCCCATAATGCCTGATATATCTGCTGGGAGAGGTAGCATCACGGAGATGCTGCTTCTCGAGGGCAGCCATGTATAAGTTGGCTATGGATGGGGCACAACTCTGGCCCATGCTGACCCCGTTGACCTGGAGGAAGAATTCACCCCAAAGGAAAAAGAGTTATATTCAAACAGACAGTCTATAATTTCCAAGAGGAAATGGGTGGGAGGAAACATGCTATTGCGCCTGGAATCAAAAATATCCGCCAGTACCATTCTGGCCTCCTCGAGAGGAATCCGGGTGTAAAGCGAGTTAACATCCGCGGGCCGCAATGATGCTGTGCGGGTCAATGGTCAATGCCTCGACCTTAGAAATAAAGTGGGTGGTGTCCAAAATGAGCGAGGGGATGAGTTTAACAAAAGGTTGTAGGACACTGTCTATGTAAATACCCAACGGTTCCAAGGCGGAGCCAGAACCGGACAAGATTGGGCGACCGGGAGGAGGGAACCCGGGTTTATGCGTTTTTGGCAAAAAGTAATATTGGGGGACACGGGGACTGTCTTTAATAAGGAATTTGGCCAGTTTTTCGTCAATGTATCCCATCTGCACCGCATCAATGACAACATTCTTGATACTATTCTGGAACCTACGTGTGGGGTCATTGGGAATGCGTTGATAAAAGTTGGTGTCATCCAATTGGCGGTGGGCCTCCTGAATGTACGTGTCCCGGTCCAAAATAACCAGACCCCCTCCTTTGTCTGCTGGCTTGATGACCAGGTCATGTTGCCTGCCAAGTGTCCTGATGGTGTTAATTTGTTCGGGGGTTAAATTAGCCCGTCTCATATCTTGCTGGTGATTAATGGCCAAGACCTCCTTGAGAACAGTATTCTCAAACGCCCTCATGTTGTGGGAAATCTCATGTGGAGTAAATGTGCTCTTAACATACATTCTAGAGTTACCGCAAGGATTAGAAGCCAAGGGGGCGTCTGCAAAGAATTCCTTTAATCGCAAGGTTCTAAAGAGGCCAGCCAGGTCCTGTCTAATACATAAATCAGAACATTTGGGGGTATAAACAAATGACATGCCCTTGTTCAACAAATCCATATCCCCTTTGGAAAGTACACGGGAAGATAAATTTACCACTAGGTCGGACCCTTGCGCCCCCTGCCCTGTGGAAAATAACGCTGGCGATTGGGGTTTCTTTGCCTAGTCGGGTACCTGGCTGAGGAGGTGTCAGCGGAAGACGCTCCCGCAGAGGAGTCAGAACCCAACGGTTCTGGCTCCGCCTTGGAACCGTTGGGTATTTACATAGACAGTGTCCTACAACCTTTTGTTAAACTCATCCCCTCGCTCATTTTGGACACCACCCACTTTATTTCTAAGGTCGAGGCATTGACCATTGACCCGCACAGCATCATTGCGTCCGCGGATGTTAACTCGCTTTACACCCGGATTCCTCTCGAGGAGGCCAGAATGGTACTGGCGGATATTTTTGATTCCAGGCGCAATAGCATGTTTCCTCCCACCCATTTCCTCTTGGAAATTATAGACTGTCTGTTTGAATATAACTATTTTTCCTTTGGGGGTGAATTCTTCCTCCAGGTCAACGGGGTCAGCATGGGCCAGAGTTGTGCCCCATCCATAGCCAACTTATACATGGCTGCCCTCGAGAAGCAGCATCTCCGTGATGCTACCTCTCCCAGCAGATATATCAGGCATTATGGGAGATATATTGATGATTGTTTCTTCCTCCTGGACCCGGGCACCCCCCTGGAGGAGTTTAAGGGATGGCTCAACTCATGGAATGCTTCCATTCAATTCACATTCACCCATAGCAGTAATGCGGTTCAGTTCCTGGACACTGAAGTGTATAAGGAAGGGTGCAAGCTTCGGATCCGCAACTACAGGAAACCCACGGACAAAAACTCCTTACTTCACTACAGTAGCCATCATCCCTATCCTCTCAAGAATAGCCTTCCCTATTCGCAGTATATTCGCCTTAAGCGTAACTGCAGTAATATCCAGGATTTTAACAGGGAGTCCAGTAACCTCCGCAACCAACTCTTAGCTCGAGGATATCCCGGTTCCATCATTCATAGGGCTGAATGTAGGGCAAGATCCATCCCACGTGAAACCCTCCTTCGGAAGAATCCCGTAGGAAGTCTGAGCGTATAGTATGGCCACTTACATATACTGCCCATAGTCAAAAGATTGTCTCTGTGGTTAGGAAACATTGGGGTATTTTACCTGACATCCCTGCCTTCAAATCACCTCCCATGGTGGCTTACAAACGTACACAGAATTTTAGGGACCTACTGGTCCATTCCACCCTGCAGGACGCACGCCCCAGAAGTATTGTTACTTCAGGATGTAGACCGTGCGGCAAGAATTGCGCATCTTGCGCGCAGGTGTTCAGAGGGAAAGAGGTTACCAGCCTCCGCACCGGTAAAACATATACACTACGGGACTACACCGACTGTAATTGGAAGCATGCGTGTACTGTCTTTTTTGTAAATGTGGGATGGTTTATGTTGGTTTTTCATCTCGCCAATTGCGCGTGAGGATGTCGGAACATCGTTCTCGTGTGCGCACAGGAATGGACAACAGTATCCTCTATAGACATTTCAAGGAGAAAAGCATAGTCCAGACTCCTTTAAATTTACTGGGTTGAGAAAGTCAGGTTACCCCTCATTGCAACGCCCATGATTTCCTCCTCAGGAGGGAAACCTGGTGGATAATCCATCTTCAAAGCGAGTTCCCCCTGGGCCTCAATGACCCCTTCCCCTTATCCGCCCTTCTCACTTGAGCCTCATTACGATTTCTGTATTTAGGCTCTGCCTCTGCTGTCAAAACTTACCTTCGGTCCGCAGGATGTATCATGTCGGATCATAACCGTTGCTGGTATGTAATGTCTGTTCTCATGCATTGTCTCCACTGTGGAAATATGGTGGCTTGTCTGTATATGTGATGTTTATATATTCGATGTTTCAGAATGCTTTATTCCCTGCGTTTCACCGCCCGGCACTGATACCACCAGCCGCTTGAAAAAGCCCCGTTGGGGGCGAAACGGACTCGGCGCGCTATCTCACCGTCGCGGCCTTGGCGCCCTACGTATTCCACTGGCCGGCCATTCGGGCCCTCTGCACAGGATTTACATCTTTGTGGTGAACCTGGATGAGTATTGGTTACCCCAGGGGACGGACATTATTTACCCTCAAAGACTTTCCTCTCCGTCGCATTGTACCCCTTCCCAGGACTTTTTCCCACAACTCCTGTCTTGCGAATTTGCTATTGGCCAGTGATACTCCGGGACTGCTATGTTCGTGTACCTAAGTGGGCTTGATGTTACTACTTGAATGCATATTGGTTATATTATATATGATTTGATACTAAAAGGGAAATAATCATCTCTCTATATAATAATGCGGAATGTTTGTGGGTTTGTATGTTTGTATGTATGTGGCAGCGTTCTGATTAGCTCCCGGCCTCTACATTCTGACAACATGATTGGTTGCCAGTGAGGCAGTATTTGCATAACGCCTCTATTGGCCACCCAGCACGAACATTCCGACGCTCTAAACTGGCAGAGGGGGTCAGGAAAAGGCCTGAGGCAGTCAGGCATGGTGGTAGTTTCAGGCCAAAACACTTTGCGACCCCTTTGCGACCCCAAACAATGAGAGAACAAGACCAAACTTGGCACACAGAACCCTCAAGACCCACTCTACATCCTGGTGCAGTTTGAGGGAGGATGGACCATGGATGACGGGACTTGCAGTACTTTAACTCACTTGCTTAGGGCACTGTGGCCCACACCATAGAAGGATCAGGACCACACTTGGCACACAGATGCCCACTGGCCCACTTTACAACCTGGTGCAGTGTAGGGCAGGATGGGCCACAAATGATGGGATTTGCAGTACCTTCACCCGATTCATTTCCCACAGAACATTGAAGCCCCTACAAATCACAGACCAGGCCCAAACTTGGCACACAGAGTACCCATGACCCACTCTACATCCTGCTGCAGTTTTGGGTGGGACGGACCATGGATGATAGGACCTGAAGTACCTTCACTCACTTTCTGAGACCAGTGCGACCCTCATCCAATTACCCAAAAAGAACAAACTAGGCACACAGAACCTCCATGACCCACTTTACATCCTGGTGCAGCTTGGAGGAGGGCAGACCATGCATGGTGGGACTTGAAGTACCTTCACTCACTTCCCAAAACTGCTGCAAACCTAATCCAATGACTGATCAAGACCAAACCTGACACACAGAGCCCTCATGACCCACTCTACATCCTGGTGCCATTTGAAGGAGAATGGACCATGGATGATGGGACTTGAAGTACCTTCACTAACTTCCTGAGACCACTGCAAGCCACGTAAACATCTCATAAGGACCACCCTTGGCACACAATGCCTTTCTCAAATAACCCGGGCAGGGTCGGGTCCCCAAGCTAGTAGTAAATAAAGAACAGCTTCATGTTGAGTTTGATCCAGAACTTGGAAAAGTAACTTTTTGGGCCAGAGTCCCTGCTATCCCTTTACTGGCTCAATACAAAGCAAGATGATGATAATGACAGTGATTGATGAGGACGCGCCTGTTCCTAAGTACTCCACTCCAGGCACCTGAGGAAGTAGACTTACATCTCCAAAAACTGATGGCACCACCTATTTCTTTCTCTCTCGTCTCGTCTCAAAGGTGCCACAAGGTCTCTTTTCACGCTGGTCCAGGCTAACATTGGATGCCGGCTTGACTACATGATTTTAAAAAGCCTGGACTCACCTCAAATCTAGAGCCGTTCACAATGCACGGGAATTTCCAGTAAGTGTATTGCCCTTAACTCTAATTTGGTCCACACTAGAGACCTCAACATATGGAGGTCCCCCCCCACTTCTCTTTTGTTCCGTCTCATTTGCAGTCACCTGTGAAATGGAAGGTGCATGGGGTGCCTTGTGGCAAGCCTCATATTTATTTATTTATTTATTCGCATCAAATAAATAAATAAATAAACAAATAAATAAATAAACGGGCAACAGCAACAGCATTGTCTGTAGCCTCCAACAATTCCTCCTCCATCCGTGAGGCAGGGCATAGTGGACAAGCATACAGACGCGGAGTGGTCTGTCCTGCTCCACAGTCACACAAGGTGTGGGATTCTTTGAGGTCGTGCCGTTTTGGCAGGTTGCCTTTTGACCAGCCCACTCCGCTTCAGAGTCTGTTCAGGGACTTCCAAGTGGCCCATTCGTGGTTTGCCCCTGGAGGAAGACCCTCCTTCGGGGGCATCCAGTTGGGATTTCCTGGTTTAGCTGCCCAGAGGGAGACTCTTGCTGTTGCGGGGGGGGGGGGGGACGGACGCCAAGGGGAGTGGTGGTTCTCATGGCACTGTGAACCACGAACATCACCTGTGGCTGGCTCGGTGAACCACGAGCATCAACAGGGCCAATGAGTTCTTGCCCCGTCTGAGCTACCTGGACACCAGCATGGCACCACAGAGGTTCTGGTCTGGTGCATCTCGCAACATTGCTCTGGATTCGGATTTTTCATATACAAAGGATAGATTTTTCAAGTGATAAATGATTTTTTTTAAAAAAACCCAGGTAGATATTCTAGTTAAAGTTAGCAACCTTTGCAGGACTAGTTGTTGTTGTTGTTGTTGTTGTTGTTGTTGTGCTGTGCCTTCAAAGTTGGCTCCTATCAACAGGGTTCCACTAGCTTGCCTCTACCACATTTTCTGGGAGTCCTTGCAGAAATGGGAGGAAGAAGGAAAATTCCTAATTTAGATTTAGTTTGATTTATTCCTACCTATAACTGCCATGTAGATGTGAAGCTGAGACTCTGCCCGACTCCCCCCGTGGTTGAGGATGCCACTTTTGGGGTGATGCCCCCCCTGACCCCGGGTTCTGGGCTGCCCGAGCAGGAGGAAATGCCAATGAAGGTGTGAAAGGACACAGTACGAAATCTATGATTGCAGTCAGGGCATAGCAAATGACCTCATGATGGGAACGAAGAAGAAGGATGTATGTCCGTTGGCCGGACCCAACGCAACTACGGGTGTTTGTGACTTTGCAGAAGGGACTCCTTCCGACCTCAGACTCACAAACTGAACCAATTCATTCTTCTTTATATGTTGAAAGCAGCGATGGCTGAAGCCGGGAAGTCGGAAAGTGACAGTCCGTGTTCTATATTTACCTAAGGAAAATACAAGGCTGTGCGTTGCTTTGGCAGCATATACTTTTCCAGATGTATTTTGGCTTCTGAACACTCTTAAGCTTTGATGACTGACAGCCCTTGACGGTGCTTTTCCTCCCCTGCCGTCACATCGCTGTGGCCCCCATGGTTCCCCCCTTTCCTTGGCAGGCAGGTGGGCAGGCTTTCCCGGCCCCACCTTCCCTGAAAACTAGGCTGCAAGAATGGCAAATTATAGTCCAAGGAAGGGAAAATCTTGGCAACCTACACAAAGTCAGTTGTGCAGAACAAGATATGATTTCCTCTCCACGAATAGCTCTTCCCAAATTAAAGGCTGCCTGAGCCATTGGCTTTGCATTCCTCCTCTGCCGGCTCCTCTGCACTCTCAAGCAAACCGGGTGTGCTTTCAGGCGGCAGCGAGTGATGGGAACATTTCCAAACATTTAGACAAGACATTACAAGGAGTGGCCAGGACCATAATAATAATAATAATAATAATGAGTGAGTCACAAGGAGCTCTTGCCAGGAGATCCACTGTCATGTCAGGAGCAAACCCATCAACCACGTCAGTGTAGTAGAAACCTGCAAGAAGAACAAGCTGGCCGGCCCCACAATTTGTCGGGGAGCTCCCCATTCCCACAGAGGCATAAAATGGGCCTTTATCAGTTAGGGTTGCCTTAAATTCCAAGATTGGGATCCACATTACTTGGTCTAGATCCATACTTAGCAAGGCTCGAACAAGATTCACTGAAACTCTTCTGATTCCCAGGGTCCAAAGGGAGCTTTAAAGATCGGACAAAACAAGCATTGACCCTGGGAACAGAGTTTAAGGTCTTCCCAATGCATGGGAAGCCTTGGGTTTCTCTGAGAAAGAGTGCAGGACTCAAAATAGTAAACTTAAAAGGGTTTATTGATTTACAATCAGCCAAAACTGATGGTTCAAAAGCTTGAGTTGGTTGCAAAGGTCCTTTAAGAAAAAGGGAGCCTATCACTAGGCCTGGAGATGCGAAGTGATGGTACCTCTATTAGATCCAAGACGTTCCAGCGTCCTCTGGCTTGCAGGCAAACGAAGTCCTGTAGCAGGCCCCAAAATCCACAGCTTCTGGATGAGGAAAGGTCCTCCTATATGCTGAAGACTTGTTTATTTATTTATTTATTATTCGGATTTACTAGACCGCCCCTCCCCAAGGCTCGGGGTGGTTTCCAACACAATAAAATCACACAAACAGCCTAAAAACATCATAAAAACATTCCTAAAAACAATCACATAGGTCATAAAACATCACATAGATCGGAATACGACCGATCTACAGACAGAGGCGGCATGGTTAGGTGGCGAGGTTTGATGTTCAGGTGCTAGTCAGTTGCCAAATGCTTGCCAAAATAGCCAAGTCTTGCAAGCCCTGCGAAAGGCCATCAGGTCCTGCAGGGCCCGCGTCTCGGCCGGCAAAGAGTTCCACAAGGTCGGTGCAGCCACCGAGAACGCTCTCTGTCGGGTGCTGGCCAGCCTGTAGGACTTCACACCTGGGAAGATTAAGCCCCTCTGAGCGCAGTGATCTTCTGGGCACGTATGGGGTAAGCCGCTCCCTCAAGTACGCTGGCCCCAAACCATGTAAGGCCTTGAAAGTCAAGACTAACACTTTGAAGGAGATCCGGAATTCAATGGGTAGCCAGTGCAGTTCGCGCAGCAGGGGTGTTGTGTGAGCTGTCCTAGGGGCTCCCAGCAGGAGGCGGGCTGCCGCGTTCTGCACCAGTTTGAGCTTCCGGATCGCCAACAAAGGAAGGCCAATGTAGAGCGCGTTACAGTAATCGAGCCTCGAGATGACCGTGGCTTGGATCACCGTGGCTACGTCGCGTCGGGATAGGTAGGGAGCCAGGCGTCTTGCTTGCCATAGATGGAAGAAGGCTGTCTTGCAGGCACAAGCAATTTGGTGAAGACGGTAGGTAGACTTTGCAGGTAAAATGAGATTGCCTTTTGCAGCAACCTAACTCCCAACCTTGCTTGTCCTGGTGTTCTTTGGAAAGTGAGGCCAGAGAAGAAATCCGCCCCTTAGGTAAACTCCGGTAAAGGGTGGAGTTCAAGGCGGGCCACCAGGTTTGGAGCCCAAATGCAGCTCCTCCCCCAGGTGAGCACATGGCAGACAAAGGGGATGTAGAACAAAGGGTCCACGCAGGTACATGGCAAACCAAATACAGATAAGTACAGCCCTCTAGGGGCGTCACAGAAACCGTTGGCATTGAGGCCACGAGTGGTGGAGGTCTGGATTGAGCTCATCATATAACCAAATGTATATATGGCTGCTTACCTTAAAACACTCATTTAACGGTCTTGCCGTTTCACTGTTCTTTGAGTTTTGTGTACTCTGCACCGAGACCTTAGGTAAAGGCACACGTTGACAAAGTACTATAGATGTGCGGTGAAGCATTATTTGGTGCCAGGGGCAGAAATAATAATACGGAAAAGGCCCATCCTTATCTTCATGACGTAGGGCAGGACTTGTGGTAAGCTGCCATTAGAAAACGTTTATCGGTATGTCACTTTGGATGTGGCTAGTTCCTCTTGGTGAAAACTAGCAAGAGAGTGTATTGGTCTGCAAAGGTGGCATCTAGTAGTGACGAACTGGTGTCCAAATATGCAATTAGTTTCATGATCCTTTCAGCCATACCTCCTCCCCACGCTGTGGGTTTGGGGCCCTTTTCTCCTCTTCAGGGGTAGGGGCCCTCGAGTGCCCTCAGGTGATGCTAACTGTGGCCTCGGCCCATTGAGCACCAAAGTGCCGAGGAACCATTGCAAGATGCTTCCTCACCCACAAGGGGAGGCAAGGTGTAGTTTGGCCCTTTCCCTGAAGGGGGAAAAGGTAATACATAATAATAATAAACTGTATTTATACCCCACCACCATCTCCCCGAGGGGACTCGGAGTGGCTTACATGAGGCCAAGGCGGTCAAATACATATACAAATATGTGTGTGGGTTGCCCCTAGGAGCCGACAAAATGGAGCTGACTCTGTATTTATTTATTTACTTCATTTGTATACCGATTTTCTCACCCCAGGGGTGAGGTCAATAGGCAAAACGAGGTCGATAGGCAAAATGAGACCTGACCTGCGCTGGAGAGGCACGCGATTGCGGCCCCGGCTGGGCCTGTTTTGTATTACTTAATGTACCCACTAGTTTGCCTACCTGCAATTCCTTTGTATTGTTTCCAATGTGTGTGTGCATTGGGGGGAGGGGCCTGAGTTTGGAGCCAAAGCTGACCTCAGCACCGTATCCCCTCCCCTTTCTGGGGTCACCTGAGGAGGAGGAGGAGGTCTTTCCTCCCAGGCCATGCCAACAAGGAAAGCAAGGGCGTGAGCTGGAAGTCCAGGGCTCGGCTTAGACAAAGCATTTTTGTTCACGAAAAATAATAGCAATAAACTCACCTGGGATCAACTTCAAGCAAAACCTGGGTGGCCTTGTGTGGCCCTCGTGCCTTCAACCAAGCCTGCAGCCATCAAGGAAGGTCCGCCTTCAACAAAGGGACTGTAGGTTTGGGGCCTTGGGGACTTCGTGACCCTGAAGCCATTGAAAGCACAGGAGAACTTGGAACCGGGGGGCTGCATCTATTTCTACAACTCCGAGGCAAGTAATTGCACCCCCTTCCCCAAAGGACTTTCCTGTGACTTCCAACAACTAAGCAAGATACTGGACCACCGGTTTCACTGGTTGTAAATCAATAAAACAGTTGGACTTTGCCACCCTGAGTCCAGTGCCCTCCTTTGAAGTTTGCCAAGTGTCCTTTTCTTCATAGGAAGGCAACCGGCAACCCTAGGGCCTAAAAGCTACAACCCCCCAAAATCTAAATCTTAATACAAGGCCTGTAAGCAGGGTTCATGTAAAAAAAATGTGGTTATATCTAACTACAAGGATTTTTAAATAGAAAAGTAAAGTTATTCTGAAACACTACACACAATGTTTACAGGCAATCCTTTTGGTGTCACTTCCCCTGAGAGTGTCACCTGGTGTGGTTTGTGCTCTCTGCACTCATGACTATGTATTTGTTTGTTTGTTTGTTTGTTTTGAGCATTTAAACCCTGCCCTCACCCCCAAAGAGGGACTCAGGACCATTAGGTACCCAAACAATACATTACAAATCGTAGTTACAATTATTTATTTATTTATTTATTTATTCGACTTATTAGTCGCCCTTTCCCGCAGGCTCAGGGCGACTCACATTGAAAATTATCAAACATGTAAAAAACAGAGTAAAACAAACACACCAAAATCACCGGAACCAGCACGCAATCGTAGCATGGGGACAGTTTTATACATAGACCTAAGCACCAAATGCCTGGATGAAGAGGAGGGTCTTGCAGGCCCTGCGAAATGTTAGCAGATCAGCCTGCGCTCGGACTGCGGGGGGTAGAGCATTCCACAGCACCGGCGCGGCGGCACTGAATGCCCTCCTCCGCGTTGAGGTCAGGTGAACAGATCGCCGACTAGGCACCACCAAGAGGTTTTGGGACTCGGATCGCAGTGGTCGTGGTGGGCTGTAATGGGAGAGGCGGTCCCTTAGATACACTGGCCCCAGACCATTCAAGGCCTTAAAGGTTAAAACCAACACCTTGAAGGTGATCCGGTGCTCTATCGGAAGCCAGTGCAGTTCGCGCAGCACGGGTGTGATGTGGCAGCGAGATGGACAACCTGCCACCAACCGTGCTGCCACGTTCTGCACCAGCTTGAGCTTCCGGATCACCGACAAAGGAAGGCCAATGTAGAGGGCATTACAGTAGTCTAGTCTTGAGATGACCGTGGCTTGGACCACTGTGGCTAGGTCATGACGGGACAGGTAGGGAGCCAGCCTCCTCGCCTGTCGGAGGTGGTAGAAGGCCACTCCGCTGACGATGGAGATGTGCTTCTCCATCGACAGCTCGGAGTCAAGCGTGACTCCTAGGCTCTTCACCATTGGGGACGGGCGGAGTGTCGCCCCGTCCAGGGTCGGGAGGCGGATCCCCCCCGTACCCGGACGGCCCAGCCACAGGATCTCCGTCTTGTCCGGATTCACCTTCAACCTACTGGCTCGCAGCCATCCAGTGACGGCCTCAAGGCAATGATGGAAATTATCGGGTACGGAGTCAGGCTGGCCCTCCATCCCCAGAATGAGCTGGGTGTCATCCGCATACTGGTGACACTCCAGCCCAAAGCTGCGTGCCAACCGGGCAAGTGGTCGGACATAGATGTTAAATAATAAAGGGGAGAGAATTGCCCCCCTGAGGCACCCCACAGCGAAGTGGGGCACCCCGGAGACAACCTCACCCCTTCTCACTCGCTGGGACCGGTTCCGGAGGAAGGAGGACAGCCAGCTAAGGGTCGACCCCTCACCCCGCCCCGCCAGTCGGTGGGTCAAAAGATCATAATCGACAGTATCGAACGCTGCCGTGAGGTCCAATAACACGAGCAGCGCCGATCCACCTTGATCTAGTTGGCGACGCAGCTTGTCTGTGATGGCTTGTCTGTGATGGCGACCAGCACCGTCTCCGTCCCATGCCCAGAACGGAAGCCGGACTGGAAGGGGTCGAACCAAGTTAACACAGTTAAAACAATGGTAAACATTCAAATAGAAACAGTTTGCCAGTTCAAAACGTGATCCAGATCAGTCCGTTGTGGTCCATTAAAACATTCTGTTCCCAGTTGATCCTTCTATGGCACAAAGACTTGATCCCAAAGCCAGGAACCGTCAGGAGGAAGGGGCTGATCTAATGTCATTAGGGAGGGAGTTCCACAGCCAGGGTGCCGCCACGGAGAAGGCCCTGCCTCTTGCTCCCACCAGTTGCAACTGTGAAGGAGGTGGGACCGAGAGCAGGGCCTCCCCGGATGACCTGAACATCCTTGGTGGTTCATAGAGGAAGAAGACACGTTCAGACAGGTGAACTAGTGATGCCACCGGCTAGGCCTGTGAGGCTAGAAGGATTTGTTTAGAAAAACAGCACTTTTAAATAAATCCGAAACTTTCAGCTGGAGTTCCTAAAATCTCTTTTCCGCTTGTGAATGCAAACAAGCACGGGCTGGCTGAAACGTCTGCCTGCGCAGGGCTAAAGTGAAAAAGCATGGCAGAGCATGAGGCACGCTGGAGTGAGGTGCAGAAGGACCTACATCACTTCCATGCCCTTTTCTGTATTCTTGAAGACTGATTTTGAAAACCAGAATCTGGCCACTGAGGCGATGACGACGTGGTAACAACTGACAGAGAACTGCAGGCACATTGTGCCAGAAACTGGAAATATATTTGGGCGTGATTATCAGGGAATTCCCTATGGTATTGGGGGGAGGAGAAGAAAACGGCCAGAGTCACAGAGTATGAATCACAGGTAGTAGTATTAGTGTATATAAAGGAGTCTGTTAGACGGCACCCGGAGTGCCATAAACCACCGGAAACACCCCACCTGGAAAACGATGCAAGTGCCCACGAGGGTGTGCTCAAGGAAAGATGTATGGGGTCCCCAAAGGCCGTGATGGGAGAAATCTGGGGGGTTTCTCCTCCTTGTTGTTCAACTGGGGAAACTTCTGGAGACCGTATTTATTGATTTAAACTTCTCTTTGGTCATCCATTAGAAAATGCCCAGGATCTCAGTGAAATGAAATTGGTGATAGAGATTTCAGGTGTTTCCTAAATGTGAATTTGTTGCAGCATCTCAAATAGTTACGTCCCTCCCGTAGCAAATGCTTCATCGGAAAAAGGAGAGAGCTCCTCTCCACAGCCGTTGGCTTGAATCAATGATGGACGGCATGTCGAAGGGGTCGGAGGACAAGGCCAGCATTACTCTTGTTTAGAAAAAAAACCGTGTCAGAAGTGAATTGAGAATATACTGCAAATCGCTTTGGGTGTGAGGGAACTGGCCATCTACAGAGACGTTGCACAGGGAACACCCAGATGTATTACCATTCTGTGGGACATTTCTCTCACGTCCCCACATGGGAAACTGAGGGTGACAGGTGGAAGCTCACCCTGTCTCGCGGGCTTGAACCGCCGACCTTCAGGTCTTCACGCTAGCATTTCAGCCGGCACAAGGGTTTAACCAATTGTGCCACCCTGACTATTGTTATTATTATTATTATTATTATTATTCTGAGACGAAACACAGTTGACACACAGCAAACAAGATATCTATGCTAGATTTCATGCCACAAAACCACAAGTCGAACACTTCCCAAGCGTCTAGGGCTGTGTGATGCATTTCCGAATGATGCGCGCAGGCCTAAGTAACGTGGCATTTTGCAGTTGACAGATTGTGATTTTGTCAACCTTTATTGTTTCCAAATGCCAGCTGAGATCTTTTGGCACGGCAACCAGTGTGCCAATGACCACTGGGACCACTTGTACTGGATTATTATTATTATTATTATTATTCCTCATGATGGCATAGGCTACATCTATACTGACCTCTTACCACAGAGGGTTCCCGTATCAGTTCTGAAGTGGCCCAGGGACACGAGATGGCGCTTACTGTCTCTTCCAGTTCTTTGCCTCAGGACAGTCACTGGGCAGAACATGGGCATGTTGGCGGAGTCGTCGCTGGCCGAGCTTGACATCTCGGCCGTTCTGGCCCCCCCTCCTGATGCCTGCCGCCGCCGTCCTGGGAGAAGTTGGGGAAGCCTCCTCGAGGAGGCAAGACCCAACATGGCGTGTGTCCTTGGAGACGCCCAGCCAGCCCATGTGCTGGGGCCTCAGGAAGAAACGCCACCTGGAAGTAGTCAACTCCCGGAAGTCCCGACCTCTGAGGACTCCACTCCCGGCGTTGACCTGACCAGAGTACAGCGAGGCCCCCGGAAGAGGAGGAGACGCCGCCGGAAGAGGAAGGAAGGCACCCGAGCTGTCCCACAGACTATGGAATGGAGGCCGGGACCAGCCTCCCGCCAGATTGGCCAAAGGGACCGAGCTCGGAGAATCGATCCCCTTGCTGACGGGTCCAGAACGAAGAGGGCCCCGAAGTCGTTCTTCACCAGGACGTTTTGGAGCTCCTGCTACAAGCAGTCGAAGCTCCGAGGGCCTCACCGGACAATCAATAAAGATGTGAAGGACACTACGCGGTCAGGCCGGGACTCCCAAACCAGACTCCCATATGGGAGCTCACGGGTTTTAACCCCCCACCGGCGCCTTGGCACCGGCGATGGTATTGGGACATCCCTGCCTGCCTCCTTTCGATGGCAGAATGGGGCCTTAAGGGCATCGCCGCGGACACTTCCCTATTTCCTCCCTCCCTCCCCCCCCCACCCTTTTGTTCTTCCCTCTGTGTTTTTTGTGTATGTTGTTGTTCTGTTGCTGTAAATCGCCCGGGGCATCTATGATGGAGGGCGATTAACAAATATTAAATTCTATTCTATTCTATTCTATTCTATGGCTGGTTGGCCATTGCTTGGCGCTGGGGCAGGGATTGGGGAAGGGAGAGATGGAGGAGAGGAGTGAACGAGCTAGAGAAGGGAGTGAGAGGAGGGAGGAGAGGAGGAGCCACTTTCTCATCACCACATTCTTCTGGTTGATGTCATTGCATTCAACAGCCAACCAGTAGGACCCACGTTGAGCCCAGAGACAGCTACAACCTGGAGAGCAGAGTCCTGCTCAAAAGAGGCCTGTGAGGCTGTTTATCGAGAGTCATCTCAAATTCGTGGCTCTTGGCTTCCTCTGGGTTTCCGTGGCTTAGTGGGGGATCCGGTCCTTGGGTTTTGGATTCACCACGGCTTCTAGCGGTTGAGTTTCAGCTCAGCTGACGCTCATGAAAGGGTCTCAAAGCGTGGGCTCCTCTTGCTAGCTGCCAACGAGAGTAATGTATTAATAGATGTTATGCAAATGCGGGCTCACCTTTCAAACCTGGACCCAACGGTCCTGCTCTCCCGGGATTAATAGGATGGTTCACGTTAAATGAATCAAGGTGCCTTATCCCAAAATGGATGTTGTCGTCTATTCGATGGCATGTTGGCTCCTGTTTTCCACTATTTATTTCTACAGGTTTTAGGGTCAGAGGTCAATCAACATTCAAATGCAGATGTGCTTAATATTTGCTCTCAAATTTTAAGGGAGGGAGGAAATTAATGAAAGTTCTCAGCAGAGAGGACGCATGAGCTGAGCCTAAGCTAACACACACCATAATTGGATCTTGGCATGAATATATTATTATTGTTGAATATATTATTGAATATGAATATATTATTGTTGTTGTTGTTCTTAAAAATCAGATGCAATCACTGTTACCTTTGTGGCGTGTGGCTCTATGTGCTAGACGGGAAAATGAGAACTCAACATGCACCATATAGCTTCTCCTCCTTCCTAAATGCTTTGGAGTGTACTGTACGGTGGCAGGGCAAGAGAAGCATGCAGATTTACTACACGGATGGCATGGTTTCCAGCATGTTTCCTGAGAAGCAAACTCTAATGAGTTCAAAAGGAAGTCTCATTTCCACGAGCCTCTTCTTCCGTCCAGCGCAGGAAAAGGAAAGGCAACGGGGACCTACAAGGCGGCAGGGTTGGGGAGCCTCGCCATGGGTTCATCCGCATGTAGAATACGCGCAGTTTGGCATCACCACTTTAACTGCCACGGCTCATTGCTATGGAAGTATAGCTATGAGCTCATTAAGCTTTTTGGATTCTTTTTTGGATTTTCCCCAAGCTTTTTGGATTCTGAAAATCCTCAAAGAAGGATAAACTTACTTACTGAGCAATAAGGCCCAGGGCATTCATTCCAAGTTACTCCCTAGCAAGAATTCGCAGGCCTGCACCTGAAACCATTCCTTTGCTTAGCTTTGCCCACCAGAAAAGTCATTGGACAAGAAGGGGTTGGCTTGTATTACAAGTCTTGCTAAACTACTATGAGAACTTAAATGATGGAGACAACTAATGTTTACACAATTCTAGATACAGGACAGAAGGCAGTCTCAAATACAGCAAGGACCCTAATGTCATGGCGGAGGGTATGTTTCTGGATAGACTATGGTTACCTAACAACTATTTACTTATTGTCCTCTCCGTTGGCGCCCCCTTGTTGTGGGGGAGAGGTTTGCGCACCCTAATGAAGTTGTGAGCTGTGCTGGCGGTGGCATAATATCTCCCGGTGGGGCCCCCCATGCCAGGCAGGTCACAACCGAAGAAGGGCCTGGCAAAGAGCATCAAAGGGCAGGGTGGGCTCTCTAGCCTTTTGGCCACCATCCTCGGAGAAGGAAAACTCTGATTTCAAACCTGGGCAGGTGGTGCTCGTCTAACCCTGTCAGGTCAACCATCTAGAGAAGGAAACCCGAACCAAACCTACGGCCTGCTTCTGAGCAGTGTTGGAAACCCCCGACCCAGAAGCAGAAACCCCAGAAGGCGTATGTTGTTTGCCACCCACCAGATCCCCCCCCCCTCCTCACAGTGATGGCCAATTGCTTTCATGTCAAAAAAAGGTCTGTTCTTCATCCCAGATTTCAAAGGACTATACAAGGAGTTGAATTTTATTCCGCAAACAATATGGATTCAAACTTATTGGTTGCACCCCACATTGGAGCCCCAAACTACCACTGTAAGCGTATGCCTATTGTAACTGCTGAGGACGAGAATTATTTATTTATTTATTTATTTATTTATTTATTATTCACTCTTGTATACCGCTTCTTCCGGCAGGCTCTGGGCAGTTTACATAAAATCAATTAAAACAACAACATTACAGGTTTAAAACAGCTAATAACATCAGTATAACACGATATAAGACCAGGTGATTTCCTTAGGACTCCATGGGTTAACAACTTTAACCAGGGCCATTTAAATTGAAAGCCTGCCTGAAAAGAGTCACCTTACAGGCTCTCCGGAACAGCGCCAGCTCCTGAATGGCCCGGACTTCCTCTGGCATTGAATTCCACAACGTGGGCGCCCCCACCGAGAAAGCTCTTGCTCTGGTTGTTGACAGACGGCAGGAGTGGGTGGGTGGCACTGCCAGAAGATTTAGGGTGCATCTACACTGCAAAATTAATTTGGTTTGATGCAACATATATTTATTTATTTACAGTATTTATATTCTGTCCTCCTCATCCTGAAGGGACTCAAGGGTGGAGGATACATGTGCGATAAACATTCAATGTCATCTTACACACAAACAAGAAAGACAATTGTACACGGATAGAGGTATATATCGGCTTTCCCACCTTCAGCATCTTGGAGGCCTTTTGTGCTTGGTTCCAGCTATGGGGCTGGGGGTGGGGTGGGGGTGGGGGGTGCTGTCGCTCCATCTCCTTGCCTAAGAGCTTTGTTCATAACTCCCTCCTCTTGATCGAATGGCCAGAGTATTCCTTACGGGTGCCTCAGAATACCTCCCTGCTTTTAAAGCCGTACCTATTTATCTACTCACATTTACTTTTGAACTGCTAGGCAGGTGAAAGCTGGGCTAAAGGCCAGGAGCTCACCCTGACGCATGCTTCAAACCGGTAGCCATTCGACTGACAAGATGTATTGCCGCTGATGGTTCAACCGGCGGTGCTCAAGCCCGGCCCTTCACGTGCCGTGGCTCAACGGCTTGGAAGTTCCTGTGCAGAGAAGCTTAGCTGCCTTTGTCAGGGTGCCGATGCCTCATCAAACTACAAATCCCAGGACTTCATAACATTGAGCCATAACATTTGAAGTGGTGTCAACAGGCCTTAATTCTACCCTGTGTAGATAGATACATGCTGAGACCAGGCTTATGAAAGATGCCCAAGTGCCTCCGAATGAAAGGCGAGGACACACAATTTAGTAAACAAAGGCTATCACGTTTGGCAAGAAGGAGAGGCCGTCTCCATAATGGCTTTGTATTGCAGCAAACGCCCAGCATACACAACATGGCCTGGAAAAAGAGCAACACAACGGTGCCTTCGTTCTTAACCCGTCAGTTGAAATTTGGCCCGACTAATTTAAATTGGCTGGCAGTCTTTAATCAAGTCAAGTTTTAACTGATTAATGGATTGACTATAAGTATTACGGCACAGAAAGAATTGTTGTTCCAAAGAGGGATGCTTCCGCCTTAAAATTAAAAAGCAAGGGTGGAATACAAAGGCGGCCTTTCTGGGATTCATAGATGCATTCGATGCTCAGAGCCATCAACACTCTCCAAAATGAGACACCTGTCGCCTGTGCGCCCCCCCCATCCCCCCCCGGAAGTGAGTGTATAAAGAGAATGCGGAGAGGCCTCTGCCATGCTGGTGATTTAGAGCATCGTTGGCACAGGCGCATCCGGCAGAGACGCCACAGGCAGGGCGCTTCAGGCCAATACGGTGGTGCCGTAAACCCTGCTTTACAGGGAAGGGGCCTGTTCCCAGTTTGGCTTGATTTACGCACAAGTAGCTGGGGTTTTTAATGCAAGCAATGGCCAATGAGGATTGGGGGGGGGGGGGAGGAGTAAGAAGACCTTCACCTGCACACACGACCGGGTTTCTTCATTGATAATATAAAATGGCAGTGCTGCGATTTCACTACGGTTCCTAATTTACACCATTTGATGATTTCCAGGCCATGAAGAACCCAAGGCGCTCCAGCAGAATGCGTCCGGCATCAGGGGAGAAGGAGACGATTCTAGGCTCCTGGGGGCACAAACAGGCGGCGATGTTGTATTTGGAGCATGTATGGAAATGAGAGGCTTGGGCGGAGCCCCTCCAGTGGGCCTTGGACTCAGCGGGCCCCCATTCCCCTCTACAAGTCATGGCTACCCACTAGGCATGGTTTAGAACCCAAAAATGGCAATTCTAAAATCAAATGGGGGGGGGGATTTTTTTTGATTAGTAAAAGAAAGACTTACAAAAATATTTCCAAAAATTTCTAAAATGTAACTTAATTACTAACGAAATTCGTTAGTAGTTTGTATGCCAGCGCATGCGCATTCCAGATGGTTTTGCCCTACAACTCCCAGAAATCCTAACAGCTGGTAAATTGGCTGGGATTTCTGGGAGTTGTAGGCCAAAACTTGAATAAATCACACTGAATTCTAGATGGGACTCTCCAAATAGGAAAGAGGGGGGGGAAGGGAGGGAGGGGGGGGTATTCTATTCTTGGAAGCAGCAAAAGAAAAGGAGGAGGAGCCCCCCCTCGCTCCTCGCTGCCTCTCTCTCACCCCGATCCCAAGGGAGCGAGGGCCCAAGTTTGCCCAGGCTGGTCATATACCTACATTTCATGCACATGCAATAATACAGCAGTAATAACAATGGGTATAAGAAGAGGTAAAATTCAAACCGAAGTATTCTGACTGGTCCCTCCTCATGCGGTGCATACGGGCTCTTCTCTGTGAGCCCGGGAAAAGCCAGCATTTTCTGCTTGGGTGCACACACATACATATTCTTGGGGGGGATTTGCTGCAGAATCTTCTCTATGAGCCCGGATTCTGCAGCAAATCCCCCCAAGAATATGTATGTGTGTGCACCAAAGCAGAAAACGCTGGCTTTCCCGGGCTAATAGAGAAGAGCCCGTTTGCACCGCATGAGGCAGGGACCAGTCAGAATACTTCGGTTTGAATTTTACATCTTGTTATTGTTATTACTGCTGTATTATTGCATGTGCATGGAATGTAGGTATGACCAGTTGGATTACTTATAATATTAGGCACTTACAGTAGCATTCATTCTATGATACATTAGGTTGGTTTCTCACCCCAATACTCTTTGATGCTTTAGATCCTGGCAGGCAGGAGAGGCAGGGAAGCCTGGAAAAAATGTAAACAGAGAGGTTTACTCAGAAGTAAATCCACAAAGGAGGGCCCTTCATCCAAAGTGCCCTCCTTTGCAGATTTACTTCTGAGTAATCCTCTCTGTTTACATTTTTCCGGGCTTCCAGCCGAAAGAAGGAGCGAGTTTAGGGCTTGCCTTGCCATAATACTTATTGGCAAGGGAGGCGGGAGGGTGGTGAGAGAGAAGGAGGGTGCCCCCTTACGACCTAATAACGACACTTAAGAAAATCCTGGCCCCCGAAGTTTGAAAAAGGAAGTACACTTCCTGGTTGGCGTTCCAGGTGCCGAAATACTCAAAAGTAGCATTTCTTACGAATTTCTTACGAATCATTTCATTTTCATAACTTTTTTCTCATGCCTAGTGCCCACACGTTGCTTCCCCCCTTGCAAGGCAAATCGAACTACACTTCCCCATCTTGTGTTTACTCTTGTTCAGGGGCGGTCTAAGGTAATTTTAAATGGTAAGCGAACATTATTTTGGCGACCCCCCAACATTATTTTGGCACCCCCACCCCAAAAAAACATTATGGGTGGGGAACGAGCCCCTTCTTCTGACGCAAAAGGGGTCTCGGACTCCTCCTTAATTTTGGGGGAGAAGAAGGGGCGGAATCGGGGGCGCCATGCCGGGCCAAAGGGAAGAGCCAGAGGGCGGCCTCTTTGCAGGGCGGGGTGTTGCCTCCTCCGTGCCTCCACCTCCTACCACCGCACCTTCGGCGCTGCGCTGGGCTCCTACTCTTCCTCCCCCCGTGTGGGCGCTGCTTCCTCCTCTTCCTCGCGCTTCCTCAGTGCTTCCTCTTCCTCCCCGGGGGTCTCTCTGTGCTCTTACCGCACTAGCGGCGGCACGAGCAACCTTTTCTTGCGCTCCAGCATGCCGCTCTCCTCGGCGTCTCTGCAGCAGCGCTACTACTCATCGGGCTCCTCTTCGGCCGCGGAACATCGGCCAGACGCTGTCTGGAGGGCGGGGAATGCGCCTTTTACCCAGATGGCGCCCCACGCAGCAGCGTCCTTTGCCCACCGGTAGGACCACCCCTGCTCTTGTTTGTATTCTCAGAGAGACGGAGGGCGCTTTGTACTGGAGCTTTCAGAACGTGTTCTTCTGAGAGTGAAAGTCCAACACGGCCGGGGATCAAAGGCTGAGAAGACGATGGGGAATTTATTTATTGACAGTATTTATATTCCGCCCTTCTCCTCGCCCCACAGCAGGGGACTCAGGGCAGATCGCCATGTACATATACATGACAAACATTCAATGCCATAGACACACAACACATATAGACAGACATTCAGAGGCTATTTAACTTCCAGCGTCCATGGGGGTATTCTGGCCACCAGGGGAGCTGTCGCTTCACTGTCCACTTGTGACACTGACGGAGTACTTCCTTATTCTTCCTCATTCTTTTTTGCTTGCTTGCTTGCTGGAGATTTTCTTGTTTTGTAAATTAGTTAAATTAGCCTCTTCGCATAAGCGGTACCTACATTTCGTACTTGACAAATGCAACTGTCTTTCAGGCTGCAAAGGTTGACAACAAGCTACACAAAGGTCGGAAGCTCACTCTGGCCTGGGCTGGCTTTGAACTCATGACCTTTCAATCAGTAGTGGTCTTAATGCCGCCGACTCCCGTCCCAGCCAGCTGCGCCACAGCCCATGGAGCCACATTCCGTCTGCCTCCAGAGAAAGGCAAACGCACACCTCCTCTACACAAGCCTTGACAAGGAAATCTTGTGATGGGGTCACCATAGGTCAAAATAACTTGGAGCACACAACAAGCATGGGTGCGGATTGCGCAGATATTCAACTACACCTATTGCTCACACAGTCATGAGGTCCAAAAACAGACCTGAAGTGAAAGTGGGTGGTAGATAAATAGATGGTTAAGGTGCAGAAAAGGCCAAAACCAAGAGATTATAATTAAGATGCTGTGTTGAACCCCAAAGACCCAGCGTGGTGTCGTGCTTTGAGCTCTGGACGGGAACTCCAGGAGACGGGGGCTTGACCCCCCCCCCCAGCCACGGAAACCCATGGGCTGGCCTTGGCAAAGCCTGAAAAACTCCCTTTGGACGATTCTGGCTAAGAACCACCCATTTCCGGATCTCCTCGGGTTCATTGAAAGCCCGTAACAGCTTGAAGCACACAACCAAGGCTGTTGGTGGGGGGGGGGGGGCACTTTGGAAAGTAAACTCCGTTTGGTTTTATTTTTCACGTGGGAGGTGTTATTGTTGAACTGAAAGGGTTGTTTGGCTTTTCAACCTTGTTTCGCAGTTTGTAGCCGCCCTCTTTGTAGGGACGAGGGTGCCGAGCTCATGTCCGCAGGGCTTTCCTTCCGATTGGCTTTGCTGTGCAAGAGGCCATGTCGTGGGAAGTCAGCGTCTGAGACCGGCCGGGCCATCTGGACTTCTTGAAGCAAAGGTCCCCAGGCATCAACTCGTGTGGATAGTAGTTTTGCTGGCAATGGGAGCTCAGCAGGTTCCCAACCTTTTTTGACCAGGGCCACTTGACCAGGGCCCACTTTCCAACACTAGTACCAAAAGGGGCCGGACTGGTCGGTTCTGGAGCCCACGGGTTGAGAACCACTGACCTTGCCCTTCCTGCCAATAAGTTGAGGCTGCCAAGATTCCCAAAAGGGCCCCGTTGTCACTCTCCACCACGGCCGTGCTTGTTGACGTGAAGGGGCTGGAGGCGCCGTCCTGTTGTGAGAGACCACCAGCAGAGGAGATGTGAATTGGGGGCTGGGTCAGATGAAGCGGCTCCTTTGCGTATTTGTAACTCAGTTGGCAACCTAGGGGGAGCCAATGTGGTTTAGTGGTTTGAGTGCTGGCCTAGGACAGGGTTTGTATTTCTGCTCAGGCCCGGAGTAACCCCTAGGCCACACTTTGGAATTACGCCCCCAAATCAATCTGGGATTCTCGAGCCGGCCAGCGGGCAGGAGGGCCTACTGAGGAAGAGGAGGAAAGAAGGAAAGCCCCCGGGGCTGCTGCCGGCCATGCGCAGCACCCAGGAACATGGCAGAGGAGGCAGAGTTGCCCTCCTGGCGCGTGCGCATGCCTGCCAGCGGCCCTGGGGGCCGGGCTTCTGTCCGCCTCATCCTCCTCGCACCCTCCTTGCTTGACAAGGGGGCGGGGGTGATGGCGAGGGGGGCGCCATTCCCTCCTCCCCGCCCCCTCGCAGCACTCTCCCCTGCAGCGCCCCGTCCTCCCCTGAGAGAGAGAGAGAGAGAGAGAGAGAGAGTCATCATGCCACACGTTGTGGTTTTGTTTGAACATTTCTTTTGGTCCTTGATCTGGCACCCCCCTAGGCCTGTGCCCATAGGCCATGGCCTAGTGTGGCCTTATGGGTAATCCGGGCCTGTTTCTGCCCGGCCATGAAACCCACCGCGTGAATTGCACTTCACGTCAACCTCCGAGGAAAGCCACGGCAAACCCCTGATGAACTGATCTTGCCAAGAAAAAGCTAAGATGTTAATGTAGAAGAAACATGAAATGGATGCGTTTTCCCTGTTACTCTGAGCGCACCCCCTTCCCTTGAGCAAGCCCGTGTCTTTTAAGCAACGAACACAATAATAACGAGAGAACGAGGAAGGCGGCAAGCGTCCCTCGCTCCCTCCCACCGCCTCGGCCTCTTCTTTTTGCCAAAACATCCTCTTTCTTCGTACGTCACCTGCTCTTAATGGGTGCAGCAAACTGTGCGGCTAAGGCGGAGTTTGTGAGCAGGACGGGCACCCCAAGCATGCTAAAAACAAAGTAATTTGAAGGGTACAGACGTTGTTCTTCTGGCTCTCTGGGACACAATGGATGCTGCTCACAACAGCCTTTGGGGGGGGGAGGGAGGGGGGTGGTAAGCGCTGACGATATCCACCAAAGCCTTGAAGGGAACTTCCACGCAACCAAGGTCAAGCTACGAGGGGAGCATCCCAGGCCAGCTTTGCTCCCACTTGATAGATGGCTTCATTATCTTGGTACCAGGATGGATGGAGCAGTGCGCTTTCCCGAGAGCGGGCGCTTGGACGCCAGGCTTGGAAACGGCTCAGCCAAGCCGGCTGCCTCCAGCGCCACAATCTGGTTGGAGAGACGCCGCCTCTGAAAGCACCAGGAAAGCCATCTCTGTTTCCTCCTCTATTGACAGGCTGTTAGTCGCTTTGCAAGACGGAGAGGCCTCTGTGAGCTGGCTCCCTCGGCCACTGCCCTGCAGGCCGGCAGGGAGAGAAAAGGGGTTGGCGGCTCCGGCAGATGCTCCTCGTGCAGGCCGGGCAGCTGGCGCCGCCTGGTGATATCCGTGCCTCTGGCAGAGTGACACTCTGGAAAGAGCGTCTCCAGAGGGCGGAGAACCGTGGCAGGGAAGCAGGCCACACCGTGGCACATTTGCCGCTTAATCAACTCTACCCAAACGCCAATTAGCATTGGAGGAATTTTGAGAGAAACGAAGAAATGGAGTCCATTGAGCCTGCTGGAATAGAGCCAAAGGGATGCTCTGTGTGTGTGTGTGTGTGTGTGGGGAGGGGTACAACTTTGATCTTATTCTTTCCTTGACAAATGATTTCCTGCCATTGAGCACAGGACCAACATACAAAATGGCAGCCCTACCTGGAGACACAGGGGCCTGAATCCCATGACTCAAATCCATGATATTTGCAGAAGCATTGACTCGCCACCCCACCATGGATTTAGTTCTAGCTGGAACTGCCTAAATGACGTGGACCATCATGAGATGTGATACTCCAGCCTCATCCCACTGAGGTGGGGAGGTGAGCCTGGCCATGCGTACTCTCAACCAATCAATCTTGGGAGCCACCCAGAGGCAGCCCGGGGGTGTTTCCAAAGTTCTGTGCCTGTCTTTTATTGGCTTTTTTATGACTAGTCTTTAACTATTTTATTTACTGGTAATATTTGCATGTCCATCATCCTTGGTCACCAGCTTCTCCTTCCCATCCCAAGAGGCTAAACTCTACTGAGCATGAGACAAAGACTTTGCACTATCAAACAGGTGTCAATCTGTTTATATCGGTTGGATGTCCTGGCTTCGTGCAAAAGTGACTGTTAAGGCCAGAATTTCAAAAATGGGCCTAGGGAGGGATCGAGACGAGTGCAAAAACAGGACACGGGAGGAAAGGGCAAGCAGGCCCAGATTACCCATAAGACCACCCTAGGCCATGGCCTAGGGGCGCAAAGCCAAGGGGGGGGCACAGTTCACAGACCAAAATTTTTTGTTGAAACAAAACCGCAACGCGTGGCATTGAGATGACGCTCTCTCTCTCTCTCTCTCTCTCTCTCTCTCTCTCGGGAGGGCGGTAGGAGTGGGCTCCCGGGGCCGCTGCTGGGCATGCGCGGCAGGAGGGCGCAAGCGCCTCTGCCATTTTCCTGGAATTACGCCCCCAAACCAACCTCTACCGCACCCCCACCACACACATGACTTCTTTCCACTGCCCCGCAGCGGCCCCGGGGGCTTCCCTTCCTTCTTCCTCCTCCCGCCCTCCTTCCTTGAGTCAAGGAAGGAGGGCGCAAGCAAAAAAACCCGGAGGGAGCAAAAAAACAAGGCCGAAGGAAGAGCCCACCGTCGCCCTGAAACCTCTTCTTCTGCTGGAAACGGAAAGGAAGCCTCCGCGATATCGAGCTTGATTGATTCACTTAGACCCATAGCTCTTGCGATAGGCCGGCCTTTCTTTTCCATTTCGTGGTGCTTTCGTAAGCCAGAAATCTGAATTAAATAAGGGAAGCAGGCTCCACGGAGCTCAGACTGAGAGACGGTGAGTGTGAAACTCCGAGATACGTATTTCAGATTTCAAGCCAATTGCTTTAAAAGCCTTGTAATGTATAAGGAGCTGAAAACAGGCCATTGGCTTTGAATCAGAGCGTAACGTATTGTGGTTAAAATACAACTATGGCTCATATGTAGATGAGCAGGTGTGCCCGTTTTATTATATGGGAGACCAGAGCGAGCGTTTGGTTGGGTTCGGAAAATGCTGTGTCCTTAATCTTTATTATCAGGCTCGCTTTCCCTCTAAACAAGAAGTGACGGGGAACGAGGCGTCGGGAGAAGGCTTTGACGGCACTTTTGTGTGGCTCGTGCTGTCAATTTGGAAGGAAACGTGGAGTTCTTCAACCCTCTTCATAAGTCGCTTAGCGTGGAAGAATGATCTCTGTAAAGGAAGGACATCCTGCCATAGGCCAACATCCTGCCGATGCCTGACGCGTGCGCAATGTCCGAACCTGGGAGCTCTTGGAAGAGGAGCACGCTCACAAAGGGCAATCTTGAGATACAACTTTGTTCCTCTCTCCTCTGCAGGGGAGTCTCCCATTGTTCACCATGCAGCTGTGGACAAGAAGTCTCCGTAGGGACCCCTGTGGTGCCCCCACAGGGCTGGTCTTGTATTTGTACTGCGTACCTGTTTGCCTTTACCTGCAAGGCCTTTGTCCCATTATTCTGCCTTGTGGGCACTTGGGGGCGGAGCTGTGTCTTGGCTCCAAACCTGATGTCACCGTCCTTGGCTCCTCCTCTTCCAGAGGTCACCTGAGAGGCTGGACTTCCTCTCTGGCCTCATTCCAGAGATCACACAGGCATAGCAAGGTGGAATCCAAGCCATTTCTGCGGCAAAAGCATCTTAGTTCACCTACTAAGCCTAACCTTCGCTCTCAACCAAGCCTGCAGTGCAAAGGAGGACCTGTCCTCAACACAGACTGCGGATTTTGGGGTTTTTACAGGACTTTGTGGGCCTACAAAAGCCAGAGAGCAACAGGACGCCTGGGATCAAAGAACACACACACATATACACACACACCTTCCTTCCTTCCTTCCTTCTCACCCTTTCCCCTGCTCTTCCTATTCTCTTTGTGTGTGTTTGTATATCTATACATATCTCTATATATAGATATTCCCCTTCCTTCCTTCCTTCCTTCCTTCCTTCCTTCCTTCCTTCCTTCCTTCCTTCCTTCCTTCCTTCCTTCCTCACCCTTTTCCCTGCCCTCTTCCTATTCTGTGTGTGTGTGTGTGTGTGTGTGTGTGTGCATGCGCACATGTCTATATCTCTACCTACCTACCTACCTATATCAGGCCTGGGCCAACTTCGGCCCTCCTTCCAGGTGTTTTGGACTTCAACTCCCACAATCCCAGCTGTTAGAAATTGTGGGAGCTGAAGTCCAAAACACCTGGAAGGAGGGACAAAGTTGACCCTGGCCTCTCTCTCTCTGTGTGAATTCCCCTTCCTTCCTGCCCACCCTTTTCCCTGCCCTCTTCCTATTCTCTTTGTGTGTGTGTGTGTGTGTGTGTGTGTGTGTGTGTGTGTGTCTATAGCTGTATCTATTCCCCTTCCTTCCTTCTCAGGGCCCTTCCACACAGCCCCATACCCCACAATATCAAGGCAGAAAATCCCACATTACCTGAGTGTGGACTCAGGTATTCCAAGCAGATATGGTGGGATTTTCCGCCTTGATATTGTGGGAGATAGGGCTGTGTGGAAGGGCCCCCACCCTTTTCCCTGCCCTCTTCCTATTCTCTTTGTGTGTGTGTATGTATATGTGTGTATCAAGTCTAGGCTAATTTCGGCCCTCCTTCCAGGTGTTTTGGACTTCAACTCCCACAATCCCTAACAGCCAGAATTGTGGGAGTTGAAGTCCAAAACACCTGGAAGGAGGGACGAAATTGGTCCAGACCTGTTCGTATGTGTGTGTGTATCATATATATTCGAGTATAGGCCGACCCGAATATAAGCCGAGGCACCTAATCTTACCACAAAAACCGGGAAAACTTATTGACTCGAGTCTAAGCCGAGGGAGGGAAATGCAGCCACTATGGATCAATTTCAAAAATAAATATATATACTGTACATTATTATTATTATTTTTAAATTAAAATTACATTAATTGAGGCATCAGTAGGTTACATGCTCTTGAACATTTATCCTATTTCAAAGTAAAGCAGTAAACTAGCTCTTTAAGAGGGAAAAGGAGGGTCAGCAGAAGCAACCTGGGGTCAACAGTGGCTTTGTAATGACGGGGACTGGGGGCAGCTGCCTCTTCCCGACCCGATAGGCAAGCCCACTGCCATTTAACCACAACGTGATTTAGTACAAATAAATACCATTTACTATAAAGGGATATAGTAGACTGAGTGGGTTTGGAAAAAGAACGGCGAGGGGTCTGTGTTGTGCCCCCAAACCAAAGCGCTCAGAGGAAAAGCCTTGACGTACAACTGTCCCCAAAGCGGCATGTGCAGTGCGGGTGAGCAGAAGAACCCTGTCTCCAGACAAGAGCCGTCAACCGGGCACCTTCGGCAAGCGACAAGTCTTCTGGGAGGCCAGGAAGGAAAACCCAGCCCCGAAGAAGAAGGAGAAGGAGAAGACATATCCGACCATCAATTAAAGAATTGGATTCATTACAAAGCTCCTGCTGTTCATTGTGCTTTCTGTGGCGCGAAGGCACTCCTCGGCCATAAAACCGCCTGCTGATCCAAATGGAGCGAGGCACCGACGATCCCGAACAGGCTTCCGGGTGCAACAAAAGGGGAATGCTAAGCAGCAGCACCTTCTCCTTCCAAATCAGAGGGAAACCAACAGAGGATTGGCCAAAGGGCAGGGACGAGAAGCAGGATGGACTTCGTGGGAAATAGGTATTCTTTGCGCCACACCGACCATCAAAGAGGCATGTGGTAAAGATGATGCGCTTCCAAGGAATCAAAACACAATAGCAGTGTTGTCTTCTGTTGAAAGAGACAGCTACCCCTATGCTCTGACTACAAAATTGAGAATGCTGTTCATTTGTTCAGTCACTTCCGACTCTTCGTGGCCTCATGGACCATCCCACGCCAAAGCTCCCCGTCGGCCGTCACCACCCCCGGCGTCTCCTTCAAGGCCAAGACAGACACGTCAAGGGTGCCACCCGCCCACCTGGCCCTTGGTCGGCCTCTCTTCCTTTTTCCTTCCATTCCCCCAGCACAACAGTCTTCTCTGAGCTTTCCGGCCTTCTCATGATGTGGCCAAAGGACTTCATCTTTGCCTTCATTGCCCTTCCCTCCAATGCGCAACAGCGGCAAAACCCCACAAAACAGTGAAAATACCATGATATATATTTTAAACTAGCTTGGGGACCCGGTGGTGCCCGGGTTATTTGAGGAAGGCATTGTGTGCCAAGGTTGGTTCCTATCAGATGTTTCTGTGGCTTGCAGTGGTCACAGGAACTTAGTGAAGGTACTGTGAGTCCCATTGGCCATGGTCCGTCCCCCTCCAAACGGCACCAGGATGTAGAGTGGGTCATGGGGCCTCTGTGTGTCACGTTTGGTCTTGATCATTCTCTGGATGAGGGTTGCAGCGGTCTCGGAAGGTGAGTGAAGGTATTTCAAGTCCCATCATCTGTGGTCCATCCTCCTTGAAACAGCACCAGGGTGTAGAGTGGGTCAAGGGGGCTCTGTGTGCTCATTTTGGTCATTTATTTATTTATTTCAGGATTTTACCCCGCTCTTTTCAACCCCCGAGGGAGGGGGGACTCAGAGCGGCTTACAGCACGGCACAATTCGATGCCCACATAATAACAATATAAAACCCCAAAACCCTTCAACAATTAAAATACATTAAAAATACATTAAAATACAACTACATTAGCACCTCATTGGCTGAGGGTCGCGTTATGAAGTGGGTCATTGGGCCCCTGTGTGCCAAGTTTGGTCCTGATCCGTTACTGCAGTGGGCCGCAGTGTCTGACTGCCTGAGGCTTTTCCTTTTCCCTCTGCATCACCTTAGAATGTTGGAATGTGGATGGCCAATCGGAGTCCTTTACGCAAATACCATTTCAGTGGCAACCAATCCCCTCTGTCTGGGGCCGTGAAATGTTGGATTTCTGAGGCTGGCCAATCAGAGTCCTTTATGCAAATATTCCCTTAGTGGCAACCTACTGAACCGCTGTCACATATTCCTTGGCACCTCCGCACCTGTCTTTTGGCTAACTGAAGCATTCAGTTGCACTCTGTTTTGCTGGCCAATCAGAGTCATTTATGCAAATTGTCTCTCAGTGGCAACCCATTCCCTTCGTCTGGTGCCGTAGAGTGTTGGAGTTCTGAGGCTGGCCAATCAGAGTCCTTTATGCAAATAATCCCATAGTGGCAGCCAATCGAAAAGCTGGCACATATTCCTCTGCACCTCCCGCCCTTCGCACCTCTGCACCTCCGCAAACACTGACTTTTATTATATACATACTGTAGATAGATTAATATTTTTATAAATCCACGAAACAGCGAGTCCGCAATGAGTGAACCGCGAAGTAGCGAGGGAACACTGTATTGTGAAGCAGCTTGAGTTGGTATTTTGCCCTGAAAGGTGGGATAGAGAAATATAACGAAGTAATCAAGGAGGGAAGCGTGACTCACGCCTGGATTTGGAGCCTTCAGAAGTCGTTTGGCCTTTATGTTCTATTTCCTGTTATTGGGGTGGTTTGAATCTTCAAAACTCTTGGCACAGGCATTAGCATGATGTGGTTTTTTAAGGCTATCGTTAACAATGTGCAAACTCCCGGTGCCGCTGCATTATTATGGGCTATAAATGGCAAAGTAACACAACGATATTCTGTGCAAACGAGATAACTGCCCTTATAGAGTCATCCTCCCAACAATGCATTTAACTCCTCTCCGGTAATGAGAAAAGTATCTAAATGGCTGAGAGGCATGTTTAAAATTTATGCGGCTTGGCACTCAAAACAAAAAAGAAACCTTCTGAAATCTCCAGAAAAGTATGGAAACAGCAGAGATGAGGGTTGCACAAATGCACTGCAATCTGGCGCGCATATATATATATCTATATCTCAGTTATCTGTATGCTGTTGTTCAAGAGAAAACTTCAAAACATGTTCAACTTGAAAACACACCAAAGTTCACTTTATGGTTTTGCATTTGAATAGCGTTTGATCGCTCTCTCGATCGGCTCGAACTCCTTCTGTGGATTTTGAGAGAAGGGTCCGCTTTCCCACACGTGCCGAAAAAGGCGTAAACTGAGTGGGAAAGGAACGGTGCCTTTAAAGTCACGTGTGCGCTAATCCTGCTCAGCTATTATTATTATTTTTAAATGTAAGAAATCCCGGGAGACGATGCTCTGGGGGGAAGCGCAACAAACTGTTTTGTCGCTTCAACATCAGCCTCCATCCAGGTGTTTTTCTCCTAACTGGGAAAAAATATAATACCTTTCCCCCCATGGTAAGCAATGGAGTCGAGGACGTGGTTTTGAGCAGGGAAACCGTTTTTTGTTCTGAATTAATTCAGTTTTATTGGAGGGGCCATTTGGACACTTCCGGTAAGACCGTGACAGGTCCCGAGAGACGGGCCGGTCTGGACGGGCCCACATACTCCAAGGTCACCTCCACATCACGATAAGGAAGGAGCCTGCGGTGGTGCAGTGGGTTAGGCCCTCGTGCTGGCAGGACTGCTGACCAAAAGGAGAGAGTGCAAGATTCGGGCATCCGTGCGTGATATCACGTGCATGTAAGGAGGGCTTTCTGTGTAGCTTGAATTCTTGTCCAAAAATAATGTTGATTCTTTGAAAAATTAGGCGGTTGGGGGCTTGGCAAAGCTCTGGTGGGGGATTTAGTGACCAACCTGTTCTATAGGACAGAGTTTGATACTATGATATGATATATTTATTTATTTATTTCTTCGCATTTATCTACCCCCCCAAGGCTCGGGGCGGCTCACAACAATCAGTTGTTACATAGTAAAAACAGGCATATATAAAACACAATACAACAACAGATAAAAACTGCCATTAAAACAGCATATAAGATGGCAATAGCCAAACACTATACACAGGAGCAGCAACCACAATTACAGGAGGCTATTCGCACACAGGTTATCCAGATCCGTAGGTCTGCTGGAACAACCAAGTCTTACAAGCCTTCCTGAAAGGGAGAAGGGCCTGGATAGTGCGAACATCGGCAGGCAAGGAGTTCCAGAGGGTCGGAGCCACAATTGAAAAAGCCCGCTGACGAGTCGCGGTCAACCGGTAGGTCTTAGCACTGGGGATGACCAGGAAGTTTTGCTCTTCAGAGCGCAGAGGTTTAGTGGGATGGTATGGGAGGAGACGGTCCTGCAGGTACACTGGCCCGAGACCATGTAAGGCCTTAAAAGTCAGAACTAACACTTTGAAGGTGATCTGGCATACTATCGGTAGCCAGTGCAGCTCATGCAGAATTGGCGAGATGTGACAGCCAACTGGGACCCCTGCCAGGAGTCGGGCTGCGGCGTTCTGCACCAGCTGGAGCTTCCGGATCACGGACAAAGGAAGGCCAATGTACAGAGCGTTACAGTAGTCAAGCCTCGAGATGACCGTGGCTTGGACCACTGTGGCCAAGTCGCACCGGGACAAATAGGGGGCCAGCTTCCTCACCTGTCGCAGATGGAAAAATGCCACCCTGCTGACGCTGGAGACCTGGGCCAGCGATATATATGTACTAGGCTTGGTTGATCCATAAAAAAAATGGTTCTAAACTAGAAAGGGGGGGGGGGGATTTTTTTATTAGTAATAGAAATACTTACAAAAAAATTGCCAAAAAAATCTAAATTGATATATAATTAATAACGAAATTCTTTATTAGTTCTTATTCCAGCGCATGCGCACAGCAGGAAAACAGGGCTGACATCCCAGGCAAATCAAGGGGGAAGCATTTGCCTTCACTTCCGGAGTGCAATTGACTGGAGCTGAAGATTTATAGCATTTAGAAATGGTTCCACCAACTTTCTGCATATTGACGAAAGTACAGAGAGTGTAAGTAAATATACTAACAACATGATAGAAGCAAGCTAATGAAGCTATATCAACAAATAATCAATTGGTGCAAATGAAATGCACAGATATGAGCTTCTTCTAACACGGTGGTTCTCAACCTGGGGTCCCCAGATGGTTTTGGCCTACAACTCCCAGAAATCCTAACAGCTGGTAATCTGGCTGGGATTTCTGGGAGTTGTAGGCCAAAACTGGAATAAACCACACTGAGTTCTAGATGGGACTCCAAATAGGAGGGAGGGAGGGAGGGGGGGTATTCTAATCTTGGAAGCAGCAAAAAAAGGAGGAGGAGGAGGCTGGTGCAATCACAATGTATCGGCAGGTGTGAGGAGAAAGCAAGCAAGTCTACAGGGGTGGTTTCCGCAAGGGTAGTAGTCTATCCACTCATAATATCAGGTAATCTTTGCAGGAATAGGGGTCAGTTACCTGTAATCCACAATTACATGTGTTGTAATCCACTCGGGAGTGATCTCAATAGCCCCGCTGAGGGAAAACGCGGAAGAAGCCCAGGCTGCAGCGCTCACTGGGGGAAGAGAATGCCATCAGGCCAGCTGAGCCACCGGATCAACAAGGGTGGTTCCCAAAGGAAGTAGACAAGCAGAGCGTTCCACAATCGGCTTGGGGTGATGCCTCCAAAGATAACACCCCATAAGGCATCACCCCAAGCCGATTGTGGAACGCTCTGCTTGTCTACTTCCTTTGCGGAAACACCCTTGTTGATCCACTGGCTCAGCTGGCCTGATTGATGGCATTCTCTCTCCCAGCGAGCGCTGCAGCCTAGGCTCTTCCAGGGTTACTAACACAGCACACACACACATACCAGAGTCCTGTCCCTGCCTTCTGTCTGGTCGGGAAGCAGGGGAAGCATGCTAAAGGTTTGCCAAAACCGCAGACATGAGGAATGGATGGCAGAGGCAAGGGATCGACCCACGCCCTCTGCCATCCATTGCTCCTGTCTGTGGTTTTGGCAAAGCTTTAGCATGCTTCTCCTGCTTCCCCCGACCAGACAGAAGGCAGGGACAGGACTCTGGTGTGTGTGTGTACTGTGTAAGTTACCCTGAAAAGTAATTTTGGAGGACATAGATATTTCTGTTAGAAGAATCTCTACTGAGAGGGGAAGATACGATCTAATTACAATAATTAAGAAAAATGGCGGCCCCCAGGTTCGGTAAGGAAATTATACTTCCGGGTTGGAGCATGTGGTTCAAAAAACAATTAAATTAACTTTTTATACAAATTTAATCCGATTTCAAATATTTTTTAAACTGCGGAGACTAACCCTAATATGTACTGTCTATAGTGGAGATGAAATCCTGATGATTTCCAAATGTTGCATAACACCTGCCACGTGAAGTGCGTGTTCTTCCTCCGTGTCACGGCCCTTTCCGGGTGCCTTTTTCCCTTGAGGCGTCTCTGATTTCACATTATTATCCAGTGGCAGAGATCTGCAGGGTTTTTTTTAAAAAATATATCATTTCCCCAATCATGTACGATCTGTTTGGCGAGAGATAACAGCCTGGAAACCGCGCTTCTTTCATATCACTTTCAAGTCTCTGTGGGAGAAAAAACAACACCAACCCCAAAACACAAACAAGCCTGGCCATCTGTCTCCAGCCTCAAACAACAGAGGAAACCCCATAGTGGCGCTAAGAACAATTTCACCCAAGCGTCCTGTGTGCGCGGCTCAATTTAATTCTGGCCATACTCGCTCTTGTTAATGAAAGTCTGGGAAAGAGCGGCTCTTTGTACAGTTGCAAGATTGCCTCACACTTGTAATCGGCAGCAGATTCCCCAATAAACAAGCAATAGCCTTTATTTCCACTTCCTGTCCGCTTCGCTCTCAGAGTTGACGTTGTGCGTTTGGCGCACTATGCTTCTTGTGATGCGCAATTCAAAAAGGCAGTAGTCTAAAAGAGGCAATGACTTTGCAGTTCCTTTTCAATGCTCATTGAATCAGAAACAGTGAACATGGGAGTGACCCATCTCAGCTCTATCCATTGGGCTAAGGGTTGTGCAAACTCTTGGTTTATGACATCTATTTGGTTCGCCACAGAAAACCCTCAGGTTCATGCGCTGGAGTCAGACACAAAGTAGGAGAGCTTGAAAAAAAAAGAGGCATGTCTTTGGACTATAGTTCTGAGTATCTTCTAGTGCAGTGTTTCCCAACCGGTGTGCCGTGAGCGATCATCCGGTGTGCCGTGGGAAATTAGCCCCCCCCCCGCTGAGGATGGCTTGCGCAGGGCGAGAGAGGAGGGGGCAGAGGCGCGTGCCTTTTCCTTCTCCCTTGGCCCCCGCGCGCCTTTCCCATCTCCTCTCTCTGTTTTCACCGTTGACGCTGCTGCCGTGGGTCCACGTGGGGCCAGGAAAGGAGCCGTGCGCCAGCGAAGAGAGAATCCAAAGGGGAGGAGTCAGAGACCTTGGGAACCTTCTTGTGGATCCCAGCTGGGCAAGGGAGGCTGGAGGGGAGGGAGCCTGGTTCCTAGAGGGGCAGGAAAGGCGGGCCTGAGGAGGAGGCCTACTTCCTCCCTCCCTCCCTCCCTCCCTCCCTTCCTTCCTTCCTTCTTCCCTCTCTGGGAAGAGCCATTGTGACTCTGGAACAGGGGTGGGCAACTATTTTTTCCAAGGGGCCACATGAGAGCCAAAAAATATTCTGCAGGGCCGCACCTAAAGGCGGAACTACATGCTAATCTACATTATTTATTTATTTATTCACTTACTATATTTACTATATATTACACATCATTAATATTAACATATTAATATATCAAGAAATATTCATATATTATTAGTATTAATATCATATATATATATAAATTATAATATAATATAACATTAGGAGGGCCAGATAGAATCGGCCAAAGAGCCGCATCCGGCCCCCGGGCCGTAGTTTGCCCGCCCCTGCTCTGGAAGGAAGGAATGAGGGGGAAAGGGTCTCTCTCTCTCTCTCTCTCCCTCTCTCTCCCTCTCTCTCTCTCTCTCTCGTGCTCGCTTGCTCACTTGCTCGCCCTGGAACCAAAGGACTGAAGGTGAAGGCAGAGAGAGAGAGAGAGAGACTCAGGGAAGAACAATCCCATGGATTCAAGTGACCCCTGATAACTTCCTTCCTCCCTCCCTCGACAGGAAGAGGAGGTAAAGGCAGAAGTGGGTGGTCTCTTCCAACAGTAAGTGAAGTATATTTATTTATTTATTTATTATTCGGGCTTCTATGCCGCCGACTCCCTGGGGCTCGCGGCGGTATACATCCCAGCAACTCTCCAACTCCCAAATGTCTCAGTCTATTTTCCCCAAATTTCCTCAGTGTTCACATTTGGGCATGTTGAGGATTTGTGCCAAGTTTGGTCCAGATCCATCATTATTTGAGTCCACAGTGCTCTCTAGATGTAGGAGAACTGCAACTCCCAAACTCAAGGTCAATGGCCTCCAAACCCTTCTAGTGTTTTCTATTGGTCAGGGGAGTCCTGAGTACCACGTTTGGTTCCATTTCATCATTGGTGGAGTTCAGAATGCTCTTTGATTATAGGTTAACTGTAAATCCCCAAAAAACAAACAGGGTACTATATCAATACTTATGTTGCAAAATAGAGTACTAATGCTGATATTGATAGCAATGCATTAAACATGAAAAAAACCATATATGTTGATTTTTAGTATAATCCAGATTATCCAGATATAAAATCCGGATTATATTCCACTCTAAGTATATAATTGTCAAAATAGAGTACTATACTTATACTGATATTGATAGTAATGCATTTAATATGCAGTGTCCCTTATTTTTGCGAAAAAATCACGTAAATGTCCCTTATTTCTTCTATCATTTTGACTTGGTTGTTTTATAAGTAGCTCGCATGTTGAAAAAGTGTGGGCACCCCTAGATGTTGTGTTCATCAAAACAGGCCCAGGTTTCACACTGAGTGTATAAATACATTTAAAAACATATTAACTATATGTATTACTGCGTTGGAGTGTCATTTTGTGTCATTTTGGTTGGTGGTGTGCCCCAGGATTTGGGAAATGTCAAAAATGTTCCGTGGCTCAAAAAAGGTGGGAAAACCCTGTTCTCGCGAGCTGGCGAGGCAATTTTGGTGATGGCAGGACTTTTCGAGGCTCGTCAGAAGGGTGACAGAATGTTAAAATTCGGTCCTCAATTAAAAGCAGCTTTGAAAGACAATATAGGCCTGAAGATGCAAAGTGATGGTACCTCTATTAGATCCAAGGCGTCCCGTTGTCCTCTGGCTTGCAGGTCCGAAGTCCTGTAGCAGGCCACAAAATCCTAGCCTCTGGCGAGAGCAGGCCCTCCGCTATGCTGAAGATTTGGCTGAAGACCTAGGTAGACCAGCAGGTGAAATGAGATTGCCTTTTTGCAGCCACCTAACTTTCCAGCCTTGCTCGTCCTTGAGTCCTTTGGAAAGTGAGGCCAGAGAGGAAATCCAGCCCATAGGTAAACTCCGGTAAAAGGAGGAGTTGAGGGCGGGTCACCAGGTTTGGAGCCAGAACGCAGCTCCTCCCCCAGGTGAGCACCTGCCAGAACAAAGAGGCACATGGCAAGACAAAGGAACTATGAAACAAAGAGCCATGCAAGTGGATGGCAAACCAAATACAGGTATACACAGCCCCCTGGGGGGCGTCACAGTCAAACTATTCCCAACAGATCTCGCTATTCCTCTTCTGCCATGAAGTTAACATTCAAAACGCCTAGAAAACGTTACTCCAAATGTAAGAGGAAGGCTATAGTGAAGCACACTCTTCTTTCTTCATTTAAGTAAAAGGCATAGTCCATGTGAGAAATAAATGTATTTCTTTGAAAGGCGCAGATTTCTGCTTTGAAGAGATTTTGTACTCTGACAGCCTCAAAGCGGCTCTTTATGACATGCCATGCGCACCCTCCTTGATGCGTGCCCATGAAGGAAACGATTGAATAATGAAATACTTGAGGGGCCCAAGACATTATTCTACATTACATACACAAATGCACTCTGTTTACAAACCTGCCGTGCCGACCTGCAGTGAGTGAATCTGCAGTCAGGATTCTGTTAGACGTACGACTGTCATAAAAACAGAAGAGGGATTTCGCTTCTCCCGAATCTCGCCTCCCATCCTCCAAACTCAACCAACACTTCATGAAGCTTCACTAACAACTCAGCGCTGGAGACAGGTGAAGTGTTATGCCTCATCTGTCATGCTCAGCCAATGGGAGAAGCCCAGTGACCCAAACCAGAAGCTCAGTGTGCATCAACATGAAGTATGGGAAGGTTGCTTGGAACTAATGGCTAGGTAATTGAGAAATGACGGGGGAAGTTTTGACAACTCCTGAAAGATGTTCGATCTGCAGATGCGAGCTGGAGGAAGGGATTGGTCTTGCGTGAACCCACCACACAACTATATGTGAAAATCTGTGAGTGCTTAAGAGAGAGAGAGTGAGATTCACGGGGCACACACTGGGCATCATTGCTGCATTCATTGTATACCTTGAACAACCGGGTAGAAGAACTATAGCTCTCTGGCAGAACATGTATTATTGTATGCCAATGGTCTCAAGGTCATGTGGCAGAGACTGCTGTGGTAGCTCCAGGGATTTCTGGATGGGATGGATGACCTAGAAGAGTGATTTCCACATTTTGATTCTCCAAGTGTTTTGGGCTTTAATTCTCAGAACCCTTGGCTACCTTGGTCAAGGCGTCTTGGAGAAGAAGTCCTGCGTCATGGGGCGGGAGCTGGCGGGCTCCGTCACAAAGCCACAGAGGAATGGGCACTCTCACCGGAAACAGCCCTGCCTGGTGAGGCCATGAGTTCTCCCGCCCTTTCCGGACTCTCAATGGTGGCTTCCTTCTAATAGGAATATATGGGGCGTGACTTTGAGGCCCTAACTTTTGGGAAAGGAAATGCCAGACAATAGTCTGGAAGATTCTATGGCCATTTGAAAATTAAACTTGTAGCGAGCGTGCATGACTCAGGGTTATTTATTTATTTATTTATTAGGCTTGTGCGAGGATTCATTTCAGCCATTTTCCTTCCTCCAATTCAACTTCTTCAGATTGGTCGGGTGGCCATAACGGCAAGGGCCGAGCCATCACTGTTTCCCCTTCATAACAGGACCACGTGGCAACCAAACATGGCTCCTCCTCCCCTTTTTGGGAGCACGTGACACGCAAAGTGGCTGCTGGCATGTGCTCCTTCTCACACGAAGTTTCCCTGTGAGCTCTGCCTGTTGGGCCGATCGGAATAGAAGAGCGCCGTAAGCGGCCTGCTTTCTTAACCTCGTCGCTGAAACCCTTGAAGAGAGGAAAGGGAAGGGTCCCAGGAACAGAAAGGGGACCCTCCTAAGCCCCCCATTGCTGCCAAGTGTTTTGGACTTTGATTCTCAGACCCCTGCCAATGGGCCAGATCTAGCCGTACTTTCTGAGTGTGGACTGAAAAAGGCTACCTGGCTACCTGCCCATTTTCAGGAGGCATATGGAAATGAATGCGGGGCTCTACGAGAATCCAGCCAGCAGAAATGGACTGAGGTTCAGCTGAAATGCACAAGCCTAGTATTTATATCACCATTAAAAGGCTGTGGCGCCCCCTAGGGGCTATTTACACCTGTATTTGTATTTTACCTGCATGGGCCTTTGTTCTATGGTCCCATTGTTCCGCCATGCGGTCACTCTCTGCCATGCGGCCACTCAGGGGCAGAGTTGTGCCTTGGCTCCAAACCTGGTGTCCCCGCATTCAACTCCTTTTCCCCCCGGAGTTTACTTGAGGGGCTGGACGTCCCCTCCGCCTCCATCCCAGAGGTATCACGGACAAGCAAGGCTGGAATCTAGCTTGCTGGGAAAAAGCAATCTTATTTGACCTAGGAGTCTTCCTTCGCTCTCAACCAAGCTGCGGTGCACAGGAGGCCCGTCCTCACCAGAGACTGCGGATTTGGGGCTTTTACAGAACTTAGTGCGTCTACAAAGGCCAAAAGAGCAGCAGGAGGACCCGGGATCAAGAGAGATGCCGTCACTCTGCAAACATAGGAAAGTGATTGAAATTCCCTTTGTTTAAAGGACCTTTTGCAACCAACTGAGCATTTTTGAGGCACCATGCCCTTTCTGGTTGTTGTTTCAATAAATCCTGTTTGGTTCACCCTATTTTTGAGTCCAGCACTCCTCCTTATGGCGATCCTGGGTTTCCCTGCACGAGGGAAGGCCTTACCTCTATTCCCAGGGCCAAAGCTTGCATTGTCCAATTCTTAAAGCCTTTTTGGGCCCTGGGGACAGAAGAAAGGCTTTTATTTATTTATTTATTTCAGGAGTTTACCCCGCTCTTCTCAACCCCCGAGGGAGGGGGGACTCAGTGCGGCTTACAGTACGGCACAATTCGATGCCTACATAATAACAATATAAAACCCCCCAAAAACCCCTTCAACAGTTAAGATACATTAAAATACATTAAAAGAGTTGCCTTAGCATCATACACGTTCATTCCAGATTAAAACCATGTTCAGTCCATAAAAGCATTGGTCCTCTTCATCTACTTTCTATCTAAAATCCAGTCCTAAAATCCAGTCCTAGTGCTGGTGAGCGAACGCCTGGTCCCACGGCCAGGATTTTACTTTTTTCCTGAATGCCAGGAGGGATGCGGTGGATCGTACATCGATAGGGAGCGCATTCCACAGGCGGGGGGCCACCGCCGAGAAGGCCCTCTCTCTCGTCCCCACCAACCGCATCTGGGAATTAGGCGGGAGCGAGAGCAGGGCCTCCCCGGATGACCTTAGATTACGAGGTGGGACGTAGCGGCCGATGCGTTTGGACAGATACCCTGGGCCAGAACTGTATAGAGCTTTAAAGGTCAAAACCTGTCACGATGCACGGACTTGACCGGCCCCTTAATCACACACACAGAGACGAGCTGAAGGCTAACTACTTTATTGAATATATAGAAACAGTTCAAAAGGTAAATTGTCCATAAAAATAGCAAAAGCAATTCCAAAGGCAAAAGGTGCAATAGTTCCAAACACTTGGTAAGTTTCCAAAGGCTTGGCAGGGCTCCGCTCAGCAAAGCGGATCAAGGAACAAAGCAAGGTTGCAGGATACAAAACAATGCTTGAGTAGGCCACTAGCCCAGCTTGGCTCAGTGGTCGAGCTTCGCTACATGTCTGCTCAGATGAGACGTGGCCGAAGTACTGAGGATCCGTTCCCACGGCTCCTATACTTAATCTTTCGGCCGAGGTCCCCGACGATCTAGGCTTCGTCGTCTCCAATCTCTGTTGTTGGACCTCGGCCTGTCTAGGCTATGGTACCAGCCCCTCCTGCTAGTCTCGATGTCCCGTCTCCTATCGAAAGTACGGCTTGGCCTCCCCACATCTGCTTCCCTATCTCCGTGAGAGCTCTCCTCCCTAGATTCTTCCCAGCCGCTTTCTTCCATGTTTTCACTCAGAAGATCCTGTGAGCCTCTCCCCCCCGGCCGTTCGTAAGTTTCGCTATCACTGCTTTCCATTTGCACCTGGTGATCTGTCTCTTCATAAGGGTCAGGCCAACCTTCATCCCAAGCCAAGCTTTCAGTGGGAGAAAGAGGCCCAGTGATGGGAAACTCTCCTTCAGCTAACCCTTCCAAATCCTCTTCAGAATCTATCTCTGCTGCTGCAGGCCCTAATGCCAATGGGACCCCCGGTCCTGTCCCCTGCCCCCCAGGCACGAACGAGAACTGCTGTGCTACAAAACCAGCACTTTGAATTGAGCTCGGAAGTGGACAGGCAGCCACTGGAGCTGACACAACAGGGGGGTGGTATGCTCCCTGTATGTAGCTCCAGTTAGTAGTCTGACTGCCGCCCATTGGACTAGTTGGAGTTTCCGAACCGTTTTCAAAGGCAGCCCCACGTAGAGTGCATTGCAGTAATCTATTCGGGATGTGACCAGAGTGTGGACCACCGTAGCCAGATCAGACTTCCCAAGGTACGGGCGCAACTGGCGCACGAGTCTTAACTGTGCAAAAGCTCCCCCGGCCACCGCTGAGACCTGGGGTTCCAGGCTCAGCGATGAGTCCAGGATCACTCCCAAGCTGCGAACCTGCGTCTTCAGGGGGAGTGTATCCCCAACCAACACAGGCTGTAACCCTATGCCCTGTTCGGCCTTTCGACTGACCAGGAGGACCTCTGTCTTGTCTGGATTAAGTTTCAATTTGCTAGCCCTCATCCAGTCCGACACAGCGGCCAAGCACCGGTTCAAAGTCTGGACAGCCTCCTTGGTGACAGGTGGGAAGGAGTGACAGATCTGGACGACATCTGCGTACAGGTAACACCTTCCTCCGAAACTCCTAATGATCTCTCCCAGCGGTTTCATGTAGATGTTGAATAACATCGGGGACAGGACTGAACCCTGAGGGACTCCACAGGACAACGGCTGTGGAGCCGAACAGGTGTCACCCAATGACACCTTCTGGGTACGACCTTTCTCCTCCTAGTACTTTAGTTTCAAAATAGCCAGTATTTTCTCAAGTCAGCACTATTAAAATTTTGCTCAATCTGGGCATCCTTACACCCCTCACGTCTTTTTAAAGACCCCTAGGTTATAGTCTATGTGGGGGGAAAGGCCTCAATTGTCCTGAAAGAGGTGAAGGTGGTGCTAAAATGTCAGAAAATGTGACAAGATACCCAAGAGCATTTCCCCAGAAAGGGCCATTTTGGCGCACCAAAGGAGGGCCCAGAGATTCCCGGAGAGAACATATTAACTCGTAAATCTGTGAACAACCCAACCCACCAATGCAGAGGGCCAGCTACAGTTGGGTCTTAACCCCAGGAAAGTTGGGTACTTTTATGAACCCATAAATCTGCATATTTGTGCCTCTCTCCCTTGGATCCACCTGCAACAAATTAACCTTTCTTGTTCACAGGACAGATTAAGGCGGAAGAAGCTCTCTGAGTTTACTCAGAAAAGAGAACAAGGATCCCAGTGCCGGCTGCATCCCGTTCCAAGTTGCTCCGTCTGCACAAAAGTTCCTCTCATTTCTTCTGGGGACCGGTGCGGGTTCTTCCAACCATAGCTCACTGTCAAGGCGCCCTTCGCGCTCGTTTCCCCCCCTCCTCTCCATTTCCGCCTTTTATTGGTAGTTATAGTCCTGCCTCCTATGGCAAATAATTTTTCCTCAACCTCTCTGTGTCAACATCTTTCAGCCAGTATAGGCCGTGTACACTACTCCTTCCTTAATCATTATTTGGCCAAGCTACACACACGTTGAGCTTGCTCAATCTGTCCTCATAACTCACCCCCTTCTGCTTCTCCCTCTCTCTCTCATTCCCGTGACTCGGCTCTGAACAACCTCCAATTTGTCAGCACCTTTTGGAAATCATAGTCTCCAGAGAAACGAATGTCTCCCACCCACGGCGGGTCCTCTCGCTTTGCCGGTTTGCCAAGACGAAGGAGACGGGAGTCACGTTGCCGGCTCAAAGGCAAAACTCTGAAAACATTATTATTATTATGTAATATGTATTTCGTTAGTCGTGTAATTAAAACCAAGCAGGCAAAAAAGAGACGAAAAGACTATTTGGACTGTCAGTTTCTGTAGTTGACAACTCTATGGTTATATATACACCAAAATTGAAAATTCAAAATACTCTTTAAAACAATGCTATATGGAGGAGGGTGTTATCATCATCCAAATGGGATTATTTTTTTGTCGTGTCAGGCGCGACTTGAGAAACTGCAAGTCGCTTCTGATGTGAGAGAATTGGCTGTCTGCAAGGACATTGCCCAAGGGACACCCGGATGTTGTTGATGTGTTACCATCCTTTGTGGGATGCTTTCCTTGTGTTCCTGCATGAGGAGCTGGAGCTGATAGAGGGAGCTCATCCGTGCTCTCCCCGGATTCGAACCTGCGACCTATGGGTCTTCAGTCCTGCCGGCACAGGGGTTTAAACCACCGCACCACCTACATCCATCTAAAAGGGATGTAGATAAGGCATATACCATCAGGGCGAAATCAGATATGACAGCTGTGGACAAAACAATTGCATAACAACAACAACAACAACTACTACTTTATTTTTGTATCCCACCACCATCTTCCCAAAGGGACTCGGGGTGGCTGGTCAACATAGTTTAAAATATAACACAGTAAAATGTATAAAGCAACATCATTAAACAACATAAAACAATCACCAGGCAGACAACCCATAGCCTGACACGGTAACCATCCAGCACTGAGCTCGGGTGGCGAGCGGGGCTGGCGTGGTCCAGTGGCAAGGACCGGGCTGAGGGATCAAGTGCTGGAGAAGGGCAATGTGGGCGAGAAGGCACTCCATCTAACGGGCAGGAGAAGGCATTGAGCTATGGCTACCACCTCTGTATCCACAATCTTCCGTGATCTTCCTGTGGGTACCTGTAATCATGGAGAATAGTACACTCTGTTCTGGCCACACTTGGGCTGGACGTACACCACAGAATAGCCCCATAGGAAGGCATAGGCAAGGCCACCAACACTTCCGTTATTCACTGAGTGGCTTGGGCCAGAAGGCTGCAATACGAGCATCGCGCTGGAGGGCCTGGAGGGCCCACAAATGTCTCTGGAAGGAAATATATATATATATATATGTCTGGAGTCTGGATAAATGGAAGCTCCCAAACAAGGAGCAAGGCCCCACAATGTTGTTCTTTGTGGGAACATAGATTGTGTTATAATAAACCGGCCCACCATGGATGTAGTCATAAGTTGAGCGATGGCAAGGCCGTGGCTGAGGCTCTCTCTGGGGTTACGTTACAGCACTTTGGTGCCTGATAACCAGTCAAAAACATTCGTCTTTCCCTCACAGTTTTCCGTTGTAGCATGAAACCTAAATACATTTTCTATGTTATACTTGCTCAACATAGCCTATTACTGGATAGCCTTCACATAAAGGGCCGAAAGCTCCAAAAGTCCGTTCAAGCTCCTGATTTTTAAAGTGAAAGGGTTTTGTTCTCTGCCTGGTAATTGATTTATGTAGCCCAGTGCCCAGCCAGGGAGAGGAGGGAGGGGGCGCGTCGCAGGCGGTCGGAGAGGGAAACGCACCCTTCGCTCGTTATTTCGATTGACGCTTGGAGAAAGAGCTGGAAAAACTCACTCGGAGTATTCCTTACCTAAGGGAACCCTATGACATCCATGGCGTAACTATGAATAAGTAGACAGGTGATGCACACACACACACACAATGCATCTAGGTGGGGGGTTGATCTAATTGTACGTTTCCCCCAAAACGCTAATGTTTGCATTGTTCATCCGTCATATTCCAGAAGAATGGGCTGCACAAGGAATAAAAATAAGACACATCCGTAACGAAGTGCCACGTTGACCTAATCGATGGGGCTGAAGTTAATGGTCTGAAAAGGCCGGAAGATCACAGCCGTGTCATCAAGCAGGCGAGAAGGCTAAAGCTGCACCTAGAGACGTGGGGGCTTCCTCCCCCCTTTCCTTTAAGGGTGGCATGGAAAGCCAAGAACTGGACAGAGGACCTTCCACAATTAGGTGCCGTCCCTTAAGAGCCTTGTAAACGGCTAAAACGGCCTCTCGGGTCTTTCTGGACAGGAAAGCCAAATAAAAATCAAGCAGCAGCTCATTGGGAAACCCTCTTGCTTGTGCAAGAGGATACACCTCACGCCACGACAAATAATGCAAAGGCAAGAGGTTGGATAAAAATGGCCACAACTCATTTACTGAAAAACAGAAACAAGGATTGGCGGCCATGCATGAGCCCAGGGTCAGGGGTCGGACAGCGCATGCATGTCCTAAGGCACTTGCAGGCCTGGGTGCCACCGGCCCAATACCGGTCCACAGAAACTCGGCACCCCAGGGAGCCAGGGCGTTATCCCCTCTACCAACCAAAGGGGGCGATAAGCCAGGCCGATCCAGGGCCCATGCGACACGCCACGCCAGGCACAGAATTGTGACCAAGAGCAATGGATACAAACAGCGACAAAAGCCAACATGAAAATAAATATATAAGCAAAGTGGAACAACCCAACGTGCAATAAAAGAAGTAGGGAGGGTGGGAGGAAAAACCATCTCAGGCCCCCTTGTGCTCACGGATGTCCCGGGCAGCCTAAATGCACTGCGCGGGTGGAAGGGAGGGAGGGCCGGCCAGCTGACGTCAGGGAGCAGGGCGGGGCCAGCCCTGCCATTGGACAGCCGGCGTGGATGGCGCGAAACCTTCCCGCCACCCCCAAGGGCTTCTGGGAAGAAGAAGCCTCTTCCCAACTAACATGATGGCGGCGAGGACAGCCACCACCCCGCAAACTGCCTGGCCGGTTAATCGGCTAAGCCCATTATTTCAGTTCAGAGTGAATTTGGCACCGTGAAAACAGTTCTCCTGTGAGGAAATAAGCATAAGATAAAGCATTTCCATCACAAAAAGAGAGAAGCGAGCCCAAGGCTTGGATGCAAAGCTGCTCTCAATACGTGTGGCCTTCAGTCGGCTTCGGGCTTCAGCCGAAATCGGGAGGAGAGTGCTGTGTCTGGGCGTTTTGGCCCTCGCAAGCAAAAAGGGTGAGGGGCAATTATAATATTAACAGTAAGATAAGTACTAATGAGAAAGACAAACAAAAATATGTTGGTTGTTGCAACTTGGCTGGAATGAAAAAAGCCAAACGCAGCAATATTCTTGAAACGTCCACAGGAGCCGGACTTCAAAGCAGGCGGGCAACGGAGGCATGGCAAGGATTCAGGGTTCCCCGTGTCCTGCCTCAGCCATTCATCAGAAGGATTGGAAGGACAGCCGTGAAGGGACTCAACACCCTCGGCTGTGAAGATGGATGACTGAATGTCAAAGCCAGCACTATCAATCGCACCTTACTTCCAATCTTTATGTATGATGGTGGAAGATGGACGGTGAAGAAAACGGATAGGAATGGAATCAATTCATGTGAAATGTGATGCTGGAGGAGGGCTTTGCCAACACCACGGGCTGAGGAAAGGCAAACACATGGGCTTTGGGCTATGGCTACACTGCCCACTTAACCCAGTGCCCGCCTGTGGCATTACGTTCTGCATAACCCCAGAGCAAACTTGATGGTGGCCACATGCACTGGGCCAAACCCGCTGCGGTGTTGTGTTGATGTCCAGCTGTGTTGCGACCACATGGGATATGCTTGGGCATCACACCAATCCTCTGTGTGGCCACTGCTGTTCCCTGCCAGCCACGGGATCCACGGCAAGTGCCTGTCCGTTGAAGTTACATCTTATGATGTCAGAACTGAGTGCCCACACAAACAACAAGGACCAACTCCTCTAATAGTGTGGGTGAGTTCGGATTAACGTGGTTGTGACCTCATTGATCAGGGTGGTGGTGTCCATCTAGTAAGATCAGGCCAAATGGAACCCAATCCAACTCTCCAGAATGCTGTAAAACATGTGGGCACCCCAGAGTCCCACGTAAGCTCCAAAGTATCTTCTGATTTCAGCTAAAGTGAGGCAAAACCAAGTCAAGGTCAGAAAACTGGGATACTCACTGGAAGTTGTTGTGCATCTTGGAGAAAGGCAGTGCTGGGTTTGAGATGAGTGGATACGTAGATAAGCCCTTAGTTAGGGCTGGGCTTTAGCATCACTGGTTAACCACCAGCAAAAATAGATCTTACCAATCGGAAGGTTGGCAGTTCAAAGCCCGGGTCGGGGTGAGCACCCGACCTTCAGCCCAGCTTACTGTCCACCAAAGCAGTTCGAAAACAGCTGTGAGCTGTGAGTAGAGAGATTAGGCACCGCTTAAGCGGGGAGGCATTTTACGGCTCCATAATTGAAATACCAGAAAATGCTGGCGATTAAAGGAAGGAGAACGCCTGTGATCAAGGCCCTTCGTCACAAAGGATGGAGCGACAGCGCCCCCTTGTGGCTGGAATCGAGCACAACCTCCAGGACGCCAAAGTTGGGGGAAAAGGTCGACATAATACCACTATCTGTTGCCTGTCCTGTCTGCTTATTGGCATTGAATGTTTGCCGTGTATGTGTTCTGTGATGCGCTCTGAGTCCCCTTTGGGATGAGAAGGTGGAATATAAATCCTGTAAATAATAATAATAATAATGAGAGGAAATCAATTCAGGACCTTCCCTAGGATCTGAGCCTGGGAGGGGGCTTCTGTCACCTCAACCCTTCACAGAGAAGGAGGGCGTGCTGTAAAATTCTATCGAGCTATGGCATCGCCCATTGAGAACAGGGTGAGCGGGCACACAGTAGCCTCCAGGTCTGGCTACTGAATGCATGGAAGCAATGTTGTTCCTGTGGATCCACCCGCACTCCAGGCAAGGCTATGATGGGAAGCAGGAGGAGGCTACGAGTAGAGAAGGTTAGGATTGGAAATGGAAGGGGGAAGGGATGAACCAACATGACAGTGAACTTAGATCCTCAGTGAAAATGGGATCCAATGTTGATGGTAGGGTTTCTATGGCTGAAATACATGTGAATAAATGTGTTCTTTGCACTCACACCTTGATGGTATAACTACGGATATAATTCGATTCTTCAATAAAAAATCAGAAAAATAAAATGGTAACATGTAAGGTCTGTATCATTATCATGACTCTCACCACCACCTATCTCACCTTCCTCCAGGTCTTACTCTGAACTTTGAAAGCATCCCCCAAGCATCAACATAGGTTGAGCCCCAAATGCAAAACTGCGTCAGCACCTTGGACAGCTCTGACGGACAACCTCGTGAAATGCAAGCCCATCATCGGCCCCCACTCCCTTGGTAGGGAACGGCAGGAGGAGGGGGAGCTGCATACTTTCCTCTTTGCTACTACTCGTCTCTCTCCTCCAAAGCGCAACAACAAAAATGTGCAGCACAAGTATCCTGAGAGCAGTTTGGGGGAGGGGGTTACTTCATTCATAGACACCATATAGGAGAAAAATGTTGTAGCACCTTTGAGACGAACGGAAATAAATAAGTTTGTAGTACCCGCTTCATTGATTGATTGATTGATTGATTTTATTATTTATGAGTCGCCCTCCACGTCAGTGCTCCGGGCGACTTACACACAAAAACACATAAAAGAATTCAATAGTTAAAAGCTAAAAGAATAAAAAGATTAATTAAAATAGTTCCAGTAGCTCAGGCTAAGTCTGGAGGGTGTCCTTAGCCGTAAGCCTTTCGGAAGAGCCAGGTCTTCAGTGCGGTCAGGAACTGGGGCATGTCCCGGATAGCTCTCTGATCCGCCGGCATCAAGTTCCAAAGGACAGGGGCCACGATGGAAAAAGCTCTCCGTCTCGTGGTGTCGAGGCGGGCCTCACTCACACCTGGGATGCGGAGAAGGTCCCTGTTTCCTGAGCGCGGCGACCTTAAATGAGCTGGTTCGGACAAGCGGTCTTTTAAATAAGCTGGGCCGGCACCATGGAGGGCCTTAAAGGTAAGCGACAGGATCTTGTGGATGGCTCTGAGCTCGACTGGCAGCCAGTGCAGGCGCTGCAGAGATGGCGCGATATGGCATCTCAGTGGTGTCCCGGTGAGGAGTCTGGCGGCTGCATTCTGCACTAGCTGGATTTTACGAGTGGTTGACTGCGGCAACCCCACGTACAAGGCATTACAGTAGTCCAGCCGTGATGTCACTGTGGCATGGACCACCGTAGCCAGCGCATCTGATGGAATAATAATAACTGTAGGCTGAAATCTCTTTCTTTCAGTCCCAAGGGTGCCATGAAACCCCTTTGTACATGAACACAGGCCAACACAGCTGTCTCTGAGTGCAACTCAATGGCATTACTAAATGTTGGTGTCGCCCACTTTGGTAACTCACGGTGGCACCCCGATGGATCGCCTGCTCTGACTATACCAGAACAGTGCAGCCAAAATGCACACGCACACACACAGAGTGCTCAGTTCCTTGCTCCGATACCGCCCAGTGACGATAGTAACAGCAGAGAAATGCAACTGTAGCAACGATGAAGTAGCAAGGAAAGAACGGGAAATTCAATGGCACGATGAGCCATTCGGCAGCAGGAAGCAGGTCTCGCAATAATCCAATCACAAATCAAGCCCACTGGCGCAATTCAGAGTTCTGGTTATGACCTTCAAAGCCCTAGATGGCTCTGGTCCAGGCTGTTTGGCTGGCCACATCTCCATGTGCTGTGTGAACCTGCCTGGTCCCTGAGATGTCCATGAGGGGTCCTCCTCCTCTCGGTCCCATCTCCACCTCCAGCTCAGGTGGTGGGCAGGCGAGAGAGGGCCTACTCGGTGGCTGCTCCTCAACTCTGGAGCTCCTTGCCAAGGGAAGCCAGATCGACCCTCTCTCGGCGGTCCTTCCGGCAGCGGGCTAAAACCTTCTTATTCAGGCTGGCTCTTAAAAATGAATGTTTTAAAGACCGGGGACTTCATTAAAACCAGTGTTTCTATGACAATGTAAGCAATGGCAACCCCTGGCGCCCTTCACGCGACGCAAACCTCAGCTGTGGGGGTGAGGTAAGAATTTTCTATTGCTAAAGTGCTGCCTTCCCAAATAATTCTTAAGCCAAATGGCATTTAATGTGTTTTTAAATTCCCCACATAGAAACGAGCAAAATGGCCAGTTTCCCCGTGTGATGTTAATCCCCGTTGCCCACTTGCAAATAAAACAATGGCGCTATCTGTACCAAGCCTGGATTACCCATAAGGCCACCCTAGGCCATGGTCTATGGGCGTAGGCCGAGGGGGCGGCAGATCAAGGGCAAAAAAATAAATTTAAAATTTTTAAAACTTTTTTTCTCCCGAAAGAGCCCCCAATGCAGCGCTCTGGCACCTCCCTCGCCATCGCCCACCTGGCCCACCCCTTTTAAAGGAGGGCGCGAGGAGGAGGACGGAAGCCCCACTCTCGCGCCGCTGACGCACATGCGCAGCACGTCTTTGGGGCGGGGCTTCCCCGGCCTGGGGGCGGATTCGCTTCTTTTGGCCTAGGGCGCCAAAAGAAGCTAATCCGGGCCTGATCTGTAGGAAGAGACAAAAGGCCAATTTCTCAAATGTTGAACTACTTATTTATCTATTTATCATTCAGATGTCTATGCGGCCACTCCCCAAAGGCTCGGAGCGGTTTACAAGCAGAATAATACTACAGTTTGCAATAAAATAGTAAAATCAAGGTTAAGAACATTTTATATCCCCTTAGCCTTGCTCAAAGGCCTGCCAGAACACATGTGTTTTACATGCCCTCTGAAAGGTTGGTAGGTCCCGGAGTGCCCGGGTTTCGGCAGCTAGGGCGTTCTAAGGTGTAGGGACCACAATCGAAAAGGCTCTGTGCCCAGTGGCAGTGAGGTGGTAGACCTTGAAATTCGGAATGTCCAGCAAGTTCAGACCTTCAGAACAAAGTGATCTCTGGAGCAAGACGGTCCCTCACATACACTGGCCCTGGACCATACAAGGCCTTGAAGGTAAGTACCATCACTTTGAAGGTAATTCGGTGCTCAATCGGAAGCCAGTGCAGTTACTGCAGAATTGGAGTTATGTGACACCTCGCCGGCAGCGGCATTCTGCACCAGCTTGAGCTTCCGAATCACCACCAGAGGTAGGCCGATGCAGAGGGCGTTGCAGTAGTCTAATCTTGAGATGACCGTAGCTTGGGTCACTGTGGCCAAGTCCTATGATCGCCAATACAGAGGCTTGGGGAAAGGTCAGGGTAAAATCAAAACCACTTCCTGTGATCCAGGGTGATTTTTTTTTTTAAAAAAGACAAATAATGGAAATTCTGGAGGGATGCTGGGAGGAAACAGATCTCTACCGCGTGATGGCAGATCAAATGGATGCATCCTAAAGGAAGTGGAGAGAAGGAGGTGGTGTGGTGGGGGAGGGAAGCCAGCCACTTCATCTCCAAATGGGGCGTTGTGACGCTTGAGGGAAAACCAGCCATCCAAAATGCTTTCCTTATCCTGTGAGATGCTGAAGCCCATGGCCAGGGGATAGGCTTTAGTGGATTTGGAATCGAGCCAGACAGGTTCTGACTGAGAATCCTGCAGCAGAGAGTTCCACAGTCCCCTGCTGCCATTTGGGCCAGGTTACATAAGAACTAAGACCAGTAAAATAACCCTTTGCCCTGCTCTTTCCCTCTGCCTCTGCTCCATTTTCCTTAGATACATTGCAGCCACTGCAACAGCAGACAGCCCTTTCCAAAATAGCAACCTCAGTTTTCTCCCAAGGACACATTTGTATCCCTCTCTGCCACTTGGTTAATAACACATAAAAACACACCTTTCCCAAGCGGCACAACTTCTGCCTGCTTCCCCTGGGTGCTATTTTGGTGCCTGGGGGCGGGGGAAACGCTTCAGTATAAACCACGGATACGGAGTCCTCGTTGACTTCCTATAGAACCGGTATCCGCTAAATTTTAGTTTCATCAATTGGCTACATTTTTGTCTCATTTCTCACTTACAATATTTCTATATATTCCTGTCATTTCGGATTTCTCGTTTGCCCCTAGGTCATACCCAAACCCACCGGAACTACACCATTCCAGCCAGTTTCTTTGTTTCTTTGTTTCTTTGTTTCCCGCCTACCCAGATTCTCATTGGCTGATTCATGAGGGGCGCTAGCTCGCGATTGGTTGGGGTGCCGGCCGGCTTTCTGGCACTCAGCTGTAGCCAACGTTCCAACCAACCAACTGAGAGCGCACGTAGCCTAGGTGGGCGCCAAATTTGAATCTGAATGGACTCTTAAGGTATACATGTTTGTAATGTTGCCAAATAAAGTATGTTAGCTTTGCAGAATCTCAGGACTCACGGCTTTCATCCTTCTCAGCTGGGACAGAAATCTTCTCTCGGTGGGGGCACGCTTCTGGATCTTGGTGAGACTATTTAAATTGGGTTTTATTGGGAAAACTAGTGCTTCCAAAAGGTCCACTGAGGTTTTTCTTGCATCCTCGCTCTTAGAGGCGGTCGGGGCTCTCGGGCCCATCCGGGCAGAGCCCCATTTAATTGAGTTCGACTTCAGATATAATCATTAACTAGTTCTTTGTCATGTTTTCAAAGCTTCACCCACAGGTTGAGAACCACCGTAAAGTAAAACTGAGAAGGATTTTAAATACATATCTGTAGAAATAAAGTGAAGCAGGATGGGGAAAAGTCTGGCAGGGAGGGGGGCCACCTGAGCCGTTGCAAGGGAGGGGCGAGAGCGAGGTACGAGGGTCACGGAATCCGAGAAGGGTTGGAAGAGACCCCCTGGTGGGCCATCACCCAGCCCAACCCCATTCTGCCAAGAAGCAGGGAAATCGCATTCAAAGCAACCCTGGCAGGTGGCCACCCAGCCTCTGCTTAAAAGCCTTCAAAGAAGGAAGGAGCCTCCACCACACTCCCTCCGGGGCAGAGAGTTCCACTGCTGAACGGCTCTCACCGTTAGGAAATTCTTCCTAATGTTCAGGTGGAATCTTCTTTCTTGCTGTTTGAAGCCATTGTTCTGCAGCCTGGTCTCCAGGGCAGCAGGAAACAAGCCTGCTCCCTCCTTCCTAGGACTTCCCCTCAGATATTTATACATATCTTCTCTCCGCTTACTCTACTGCAGGCTAAACATGCCCAGCTCCTTAAGCCGCTCCTCATGGGATGTGTTCTCCAGACCCTTGATCCTGTTAGTCTCTTTCCTCTGAACACTTTCCAGCTTGTCAATATCTCCCTTCAGTTGTGGTGCCCAGAATGGGACACAGTGTGATTCCAGGTAACGTGGTCTGACCAAGGCAGAAGAGAGCAGGGGGAGCAGGACTTCCCTGGATCTCGGCACTAGGCTATGTGGGCCAAAATCCCAGGCCAATCCCAAACGAATCACTGTAGAAAGTCCAGCTGAGAGGGGAGGACTGAGCTCGCCCTCCACCACTGGCCTAAAGTGAGCCAATGGAGCAAAGATGGCAATTCAAAAGCATAGAAGCAGTTGGGGGGGATAACATCACATACAGCCAACTCCCTGTATGTGATCCCACAAACCCCCCTACTTCCAGCATCACCTTTGGCTGGGTTTGAGAACAACAAGGTTGAGAGATCCATCACTGCATCTCTTGCATCACTTCTAATTTGGTCTCCAGTCCCGCAGTCGCTGTACTCGGGGCAGGCTCTCATTCATGATTAGTGGCAACGTTGACATGAGAAAGTAATTCCATGGAGGTGGAAAAAAAAAACACGGCACACTCCTAATGAGGACCCAAAACCTGGCACAAAGACTGTCGGATCAAAGTGGCAGGTGGAAATGGCCAGAGATCATTCTCACTCCAGGGAGAGCGGGTGGGAGCTGAAGCCAACTTATGGCGGCGGATTCAGCCGCAGAAGCAGCAGGTGTGGAAGCGGAGGCGGACGCTGCAGGCCGCGAGAGGAACATATTGGGGGGCCGGCGGAGATGGAGTATCCCTGGATGGACGAGGACTCCAGGCCCTTCCACACAGCCATATAACCCAGAATATAAAGGCAGATAACCCACAATATCCGCTCTGAACTAGATGATCCGAGTCCACACTGCCATAGAGTCTAGATCAGGCCTGGGCAAACTTCGGCCCTCCAGGTGTTTTGGACTCCAACTCCCACAATTCCTAACAGCCTACTGGCTGTTAGGAATTGTGGGAGTTGGAGTCCAAAACACCTGGAGGGCCAAAGTTTGCCCAGACCTGGTCTAGTTCAATGTGGATTTAATACAGTTGTGTGGGAGGGGCCTTAAGCTCTTAAAACCACGTCACCATAATGTGGAAGGTAACACCATCACCCGCTGAGTAATGTACGTCTTGTTGAAAACAGCTCTAAACTGGGTGCGGCTCCGGTCATATTATGAGCTCACATTCAGGTTTCTAGAGCAGCAGAAAACAATCCCGTTCCATCTTCAACATGTCACCCCTTCGGACATTTAAGCCTGGCCCTTGCCTCTCGGGCTTCCCTTTCCCCAAGTTAAACGTCCCAAGCTCCCCAAGTTCTTCCTCAGAAGATTTGCTTCCCAGAGCTTTGACCATTTTGACCACTCTCCTCTGGACATTTATTTATTTTTCACGTTTCTATACGGCCCCTCTCAGCCCGAAGGCGACTCGGGACAGTTTACACAAGGCAGCCTCTGCCCTCAATACAACACAAGCAAACAAACCAAAAGATAACCATATAACAACAACGTAACAATTAAAAACATACAATAGCAGTCTCAGCGTCATGTTGAAATCAGTTTCCGTCACATCGTCGTCATTCCATAGATCTAAATAAACCGTTGTGTTTCATCAGCAAATGCTTGCTCAAACAGCCAGGTCTTGACTTTCTTGCGAAATGTCAGGAGGGAGGGGGCCGATCTGATGTCTCTAGGGAGGGCGTACCAAAGCCGAGGAGCCACCACTGAGAAGGCCCTGTCTCTCGTCCCCGTCAGTCATGCCTGCGAAGAAGGCGGGACCGAGAGCAGGGCCTCTCTAGATGATCCTAAACATCTCGATGGTTCATAGGGAGAGATGCGTTCGGACAGGTAAGTTGGGCCAGAACCATTAAGGGCTTTAAAGGCCAAAACCAGCACTTTGAATTGTGCCCGGTAGCAAACTGGCAGCCAGTGGAGCTGGTGCAACTGGGGAGTTGTGCGCTCTCTGAATGCCGCTCCTGTTACCAACCTGGCTGCTGTACGTTGGACTAGTTGCAGCTTCCGGACAGTCTTCAAAGGCAACCCCACGTAGAGAGCGTTGCAGTAATCTATACGGGATGTAACCAGAGCGTGGGCCACCGTGGCCAAGACAGACTTCCCAAGGTACGGGCGCAGCTGGCGCACAAGTCTTAACTGTGCATAAGCTCCCCTGGTCACCACCAAAACCTGGGGTTCCAGGCTCAGCGATGAGTCCAGGCTCACACCCAAACTGCGAACCTGCGTCTTCAGGGGGAGTGTAAACCCCGTCTAACACATGTTTACATTTTTGAAAATCATTCGCGCACGCAGCTCCCTCCTCCAATCACAAGTGCCCCCCTCCCCTTGCATGCGGCCCCATCACCGCGCTCGTGATTGGAGGAGGAAGGGAGCTGCGTGCGTGCGCTCTTGCTGACAAGCTCGTCTGCCAGCCAGCACATCTCCAGCCACAGCAGGACTGAGCAGCCGCCGCCTGTGTGCGAGGGGAGGGGGCACGCACATGTGCTTGTGTTTGAAGGGTTGCGTGTGCGCAAGGTGGCAGGCTCTCACGTAGTACTGCCAGTGCGCGGCATCTCATTCTCCAGGCTGCATGCTCATCTCCCCAGGCGCCGGAGGAGAGAGTGGGATGGCTGCATGGGCGCCCAAGAGCGCCCCTGAAGATGTGGAGCATTATGCGGCCACGTAACCGGCGTAATGGTTTGATGCGCCCCTGGATACGATTATGAGAGTGGCTGAACAGAGAGGAAAGGATAGAAAGGGAAGCTCAACGGATGCTATGCTCGTTGTAAAAAGTGAACATGAAGGAGGAAATTATATTAATTTAGCGGAAACCGTTGTATCAGCCAAGAGGCAAAACGATATGATTCTTGTTTCACTTTGACCAGAGGAGGATTAATCGCAGTTGAATTTCATTATTAATTATAATGAAATATTTAATAAAATTTATACAGCCATTACATTTCTTTCTATATTCATTATTTTTCTAATTCTGAGTTTGATTATCAATAATTATACTTTATAGAAAGGGGGTTGATAACACCTTGTACCAGCGAAACATTGCAATTCTTTAAAAATGTGGTTCAATGTGGTATTAACGACTGCGGAAAAGGTTAAATGTCACTTTTATCTTTTCCTCTCAGTTTCTTCTTCTTTTCCTTTTCTCTTTTCTCCTTCTGTCCTGTCTTTTTTCTATTTATTTCTATCATTCAGTCGTATAGAGGAGGGGCATTTAAGGTGAAGTAGCGATTGTGTTTTGCAAAGAAATGTGGCAGGTCACGTGGCCGATGACATTCCTGTGCAAGTTCTCTGTGGGGGGTGATGTGCCCCCCCACCTCAAAGGTTGCCCCACTTTTCCCTAGAAGTTTTGTGACCAGAAAGATATCTATGCTTGATTTAAGTGAAGTATAGGATCCACTTGTCTCTGCTGATTTCTTTCTGTTGATGGTTATGAGCAGTGTTTGCCAACCGCTGTTCTGCGGCACACTAGTGTGCCGTGAGCGATCACCTGGTGTGCCGCGGAAAAACCTCTCTTCCCCCCTTTCTTCCCCCTCCTGCCGAACTCCTGCTGCTGCTGCTTGGGGGAGGAGGAAGAGCCAAGTGGCGAAGAAGAAGAAGGGGCCGGGAGGCCGCCTCCTTCGGCTGTTTCCCCAGCCAGCCAGCCTCCAATTGAGGGAGGGAGGGCGGGGAACGGAAGTGGAAGTGAGGAGCGCAGTCCGAGGCAGGGCCACCGGCTTTTTCTTTCAAACTGCAGGAAAGAGGGAAGGAAGGCAGGCAACCGCGGACCGAGTGAGTGCCTTCCCTTCTGGTGTGGAAGAGGGAGAGAGCCATTCAGGAAGGGAGCCACCTGGGGGTTCTGTGTGGGAAGTTTGGCCTCGTTCTATCATTGGTGGGGTTCAGAATGCTCTTTGATTGTAGGGGAACTATAAATCCCAGAAACTGTAACTCCCAAATGTCAAGGTCTATTTTCCCCAAACTCCCATCTGTGCTCACATTTGGGCATATTGAGTATTCATGCCAAGTTTGGTCCTGATCCAACATTGTTTGAGTCCACAGTGTTCTCTGGATATACAGTAGGTGAACTACAACTCTAAAACTCAAGGTCAATGCCCACCAAACTCTTATAGTATTTTCTCTTGGTTATGGGAGTTCTGTGTGGGAAGTTTGCGTCTTCCTGCCATTCCTGCCAGGATATCTACTGTATGTTGTGTTCATCAAAACAGGCCCAGGTTTCACACTGAGTGTATAAATACATTAAAAAACATATTAACTATATGTATGACTGTGTTAGAGTGTCATTTTGTGTCACTTTGGTTGGTGGTGTGCCCCAGGATTTGGTAAATGTCAAAAATGTGCCGCGGCTCAAAAAAGGTTGGGAAACACTGGTATGAGGAAGAGGACGGCCACACTTTCAGCGGTGACTTTGAGGAATATTTAAGTATGGAAAACTCTAGAAAGGGAACGAACGGGCCTTCTGTAAATAATGTGAGCAAAGGAGGCCCAGCTTTCTGTTTAATTAGGGCTTCCACTCTATCTCGGCCGAGCTGGTAATGAATGTGAACCGGCATCTGGTGCGCTTTGTAAAGGTGATTTCGAGCAGCCTCCAAACGTAATTGATGCGAGGAGGCTCTGTGGCTGGGAGCAGGCCCAGGTCCTTCTGACAGCTCTATCCATCATGCAAAGGTTGGAAGGCAGGAAACAGTATTAAGGAAGAACGAGGACCTCAAAATAAAACAATCATCTCTTCACAACTTTGTTACGAGGAATTGGACAAAAGTCAGGATTGGAAACGGAGGAGAGACGGAAATTAATGGGCGAGAGCGACACGGGCCGTAAATCAAACGCCTCGCAACCCCCCCGACATGTCAGAGAAGAGGAATGAAGTGTGATTGACAAGGGAAAGGTATTAATTTGGCATGATCAAGACTTCAAAAGGGAGAAAATGATTTGGGAAAATAATAGAAGTGGATTGGTTTACCGAAATGCCCAAATTCCCAGAGCTCCAGATGCAATAGAATAGACCTGCACGAGCATTCAGGACACGCCTGAGCATGGGAAGAGTGCTCAGGGAAGAGGAATAGGAACCGTCGTGTTTGGCCCCTTCCTCCATCCATTTTAACTTCTATATCCCTGCACATTTATATAATTAACATTCAAAGTACAGATATCTATATGTATAAAATGAGAGCTGTCGTGTTTAGTAGCTTATAGACAGCAAAACCACACAACGCAGACACACCAAACCAGGCCACATACACACACAACCCAACGAGGTAGGTTTACCACACCCCCACCCCAAAATATAGCCAACGGTCACAAATCACACAAAACATTATGGACTACAATTCCCATATACCACCGCGGCAGAACACAAAATGACGCCTAAGCCAGCCGTGCACCACAACTCCTCTCATCCCCCTGCCCAAATTTTAAAGAAACGACGACTGTGCGTGGGAAGGCCAGCGCATAACCTCCTCTCCTCCTCCCTCCCATCCCAACTGACATCCAAAAAAACCTGCGTGCGCACACACCAGCCCCAATCAGGGGCCAGGCACGCACCGCAGCTCCTCCCCCCCCCCAAATGAAAGAGAATGAAATAAACCGCGGCGGCAGCGACAACATGGCGGAGGCTTCCCCAGCCCTTCTCAAGCGGTGAGCCATGCGCCGCTACTGATGCTGTTTCTACCCCCGCCTTCTGAGCCAAGAGTGAGCTTCCTTCCTTCCTTCCTTCCTTCCTTCCTTCCTTCCTTCCTTCCTTCCTTCCTTCCCCAGCAGGCCGTGGAGTCCCCTCCTCCTCCCTCCCTCTCTCCAGAGAGGGGGGGGGGGAGAAAGAGAGAAAGAGAAAAGGACGGAAGGAAAGATGGAGCACAGGAAGAAGGGAAAGGAGAGACAGAGGGAGGGAAGGAAAGACAGACAGAAGGAAGGACCCTCATCCAGAGACTGATCAGGACAAAACTTGGCACACAGAGCCCCCATGACCCACTTTGCATCCTGCTGCATTTTGGAGGAGGGTGGGCCACAGATGTGGGGACTTGAAGTACCTTTACAAATTTCCCGAGACTGCCGCGACCCTCATCCAATGACTGATCAAGACCAAACTTGCTGCCCATTTGGTGCTGTTTCAAGGAGGGTGGACCACAGATGATGGGACCTGAAGTACCTTCACTCACCTTCCGAGACCGCTGCAACCCTCATCCAATGAATGATCAAGACCAAACGTGACACGCAGAGCCCCCGTGACCCACTCTATCTTCTACTGCAGTTTGGAGGAGGGTGGACCGTGGATGATGGGACTTGAGGTACCAAAGACCAACATTGGCACACAATGCCTTTCTCAAATAACCCGTGCACTAGCTTGGCTGGGTCCCCAAGCTAGTGGACTCAATAAAAATAAGATGACATTTATAGACAGAAAGCTACATATTTCAAGGTTCAGGATAATTATTGGAAGGAAAGAAAACTTCATTTGACAACTTGTGACATTTTCTGGGGGAAAGTACCCAAACTCTGTTTCTAAAATTTGAACCAACCTGAGTGAGCGTGGTTCGTGCACCTGTTGATACCTCTATCTGACACAGGCATAGACAAGTACGTCAGAGGCTTTCCCCTCTGCTCAAGAGTATCTGCATAAGGATGGCACAGGGCAGATTTGGAGGAGGGAAAAGGCGGAAATAGTCTTCGGAAACAGTCTTGGCGGAGCGGTCCGTTCCTGGCTCGAAGAACAGGGTAAAGTTTCCAGAAATCAGAGCCTGGTAAAGAACTTCCATTTTGCCATTAAGCTGACAACTCAGTGAAATCCAGAATTTAAATAAAACATTTCCGCCACGGACGCTTCCCGGGGTGACTTTATGTCCTACTGTTTCCACATTCTGCTTGATATCCCTAAATAGTCCAACATCTGTTACCCCGATGGAGCCAGATATCTATTTTCATGCCACGGCTGCTTTCAGCTTTGCAAGTTTATTTCGAGTGTCTTAGTAGTAAAAGAGAAAAGGCTTTTTTCTCCTCCTCCTTCCATGTTTTTCTTCTTTACATAAGAATATTCCAGTCCTCTCCCATAATTCAGCAACAACCCACCCCACTCGCCTGACTGAACAATCAAGGGCAGGACTATATGTGGTCTCCCTCACCTTACCCTCTCCCAACCCCTTCCTCCTGCTTGGCCGAGTGAGCAGGTGAGTGAGGAGATGCGTGCTCCACTCCCTTTCCCACTGCCTGGCTGCACCCACTCTCCTGTCCACCCAAGTGAGTGAGCAAGAGAATGCACTTGCCTCCCGTCTTCCACTCTCCTGCTTCTCCTGCTTGCTTCCTCAACCAAGTAAACAAACACGTGTGTCCTCCCTTCTCCTACTCCCTCAACGTCTCCCCTTCCTTCTGTCTGCCCAAATGCGTGAGTGAGCCATATCCTTCTATCCCAGCCAAATAATTTAGTGAAAAAGACACACTCCCTCCTTACACCTCATTCTCTCCCTCCCACCCACCTGAGCAAGTCGGTGAATGAGGGAGTGTGTGCACCCTCCCTCCTCATGCCCCCCTTTCCCAATGCCCACTGACCTACCCAAGGAAGTGAGGGGTGATTTGTGTACATTCTCTTTTCCCCACCTGCCCAAAGGAGTGAGCAAGCACATCTTCCTCATCACACTCTTCCACCCCATCCCCTTCCCCACTCACCCAAGTGAGTGAACACTGGGGGAAGCCCACACAGAGTTGGGCACAGTGACACCACCAGAGTGACACCACCAAAGATTTGACTGCTAAGTAAGCCTGGCTTCACTGAACGCAGCTCAAGTTGGACACCGGTGATACTGAAGTCTCTATTAATATTTTGGTAATAGCTATTTGTTTGTTTGTTTGTTTATTTATTTGTGGTATTTCTAACCTGCCTTTCTCAGCCCGAAGGCAACTCAGAGGCTGGAGAATAATGGATTCCCCGAAGGTTAAAACCAGAAATGGGACAGGACAGCTGTTCTTATTTCCTTCACACTAAGGATGAGGGAAAATGGGCCCACGAGTGAAAGGCCGTCCTCCAATGACTTCGTCACATGCAATAAAACCAGCATTTCTACACATTTAAGACTTGGCAACCCATGGGGCCCATCGCATGGCACGAGCCTCCGCTGTGGGCTGCAGGTATTTCACAGTTTCTAAAGTGTGGGTTGTTCCCGTGATTCCCGAGCTGATTGGCCATTGACCTTTTTCTTAATTCTCTGCGTAGTGACATGTAAACACGCCCAACGTAACATGAGATGGGACCCCCCCTTGCCCATTTGCAAATAAAATGATGATATCGTCATGGGGGGGGGGGACTGAGACGGGTAGCATAGGATCCTTTCTTCTGCCGTCATCTCTAGAACCGAGGAGGGGAGATATAGATATCTATATCTGTTTCTATATCTATATCTGTGTCTATACCTGCTTTGCAGCAGCTGCAGAGCTGTTTGGGCTGGAAGTCAGCCTGAAGAAAATGGAAGTCCTCTACCAGCCCGCACCACAGGAAGAACACCATCATCCCCACGTCAGCATAGGCACATCTGTGCTTAAGTCCATCCAGCAGTTCACCTCCCTGGGAAGCATCACCTCTTCAGACGCCAAGATTGACAAAGAGATAGATCACAGATTAGCAAAGGCATAGTGTGCATTGGGAAGGCTTCACAAAAGAGTCGGGAGAAACAAGCACCTGAGGCAAAGCACCAAAATCAGAGCTATCGTACTGTCTATTCTTCTTTATGGGTCAGAAACATGGGTCACCTATCGCCAACACCTACGACTCCTCGAACGCTTTCATCAGCGCTGTCTTTGCACAATCCCAAATGTACACTGGACCGACTATGTGACTAATGTTGCTGTCCTTGAGCAAGCAGGGGTCACCAGCATTGCGGCCATGCTAATGAGAATGCAGCTGCGCTGGGCAGGGCACGAGGTCTCTAGGGTGGAATACCACCACCTCCCAAAGATACTACTCTATGATGAACTCACCACGGGTCAGCGCAAGAGAGGCGCCCCCAAAAAGAGATATAAGGACTCCCTGAAACAGCACCTCAGGCTCGGCCAGATTGATCACCAACAATGGTCCACCCTGGCCTCACATCGGGAGGCATGGAGACGCACAATCCACAATGCTGCGGCCTCTTTCGAGAAGACACACCGAAAGGGTCTCAAAGAGAAAAGACAACGCAGAAAGAACCGCAACCTGGAAACAACATCACCCAAGGAGACTTTCTGCTGTGCTTTCTGCAACCGGACTTGCCTATCTCAGATTGGCCTTTTTAGTCATCAACGCCCTTGTAAAAAGCGTGGGGCAAGTCCTTCCTCAGAATCTTCGTTCGCGAAGTAATGCCGTGAGAGATTTTTCCAGAAAATTGGGTCTGGGATTGGTGGATTTTTCATGTTTGTTTTTCTGGAAAAAAATCCTTTGTTTTTTCTAATTTTCAAGGCCAATATGAGGCAATACTTTGCCTAGTTTTGGGGAAAGGTGGGGCGGGCAAATTCCTGATGCCTCCATGAAATATTCTCTCCTCCACACTGTTTGTTTTAAAATGGCCTCCTTGGATGCTTCTGCACTATAGGATTAATGCAGTCTGACATTTGTATTACGCAATCCAGGGATTTGTAGTTTGGTGAGGCATGAGCACTCTTTTTGGCAGAGAAGGCCGAAGATCTTGTAGAGCAGTGGGTCTCAACTTGTGGATCCCCCAGTTGTTTTGACCTACAACCCAAGGAAATCCCAACGAGTTTACCAGCTGTTAGGATTTCTGGGAGTTGAAGGCCAAAACATCTGGGGAGGGACCCACAGTTTGAGAACCACTCCCATGATTCCATAGTATTGAGCTATGGTAGTAAAGTGGTATCAAGTTGCGTTAATTCTACAGTGTAGATGTACCCCCTGTGTTGCAAGGGGTTGGTAATAGTGACCATGTTTCAATGCAGTTTGAGACCACCTGAGCTGCCACGGCACAAAGTTATTGAACCCTGGGATTTGTAGCTTAGTGAGGCACCAGCACTCTTTGATGAGAAGGCTGGAGGTGGTGTAAATCCACAACTCCCGTGGTTCCATGGCATTGAGCCATGGCAGTTAAAGTGGCCCCAGGCTGCATTAATTCTACAATGTAGAGGCATCCCTGGAAAGCCATATTCCCATGTAGGAACAACCCTGAATCATCGACACTGGTATCGTTCATCATGTAAACAAACCCATTGTGCTGAGTGTGTTCTATACCCGTGGTTTTCAACCAGTGTGCCGTGGAACACTAGTGTGCCATGAGAGATCATCAGGTGTGCCGTGGGAAATTATTTTCAAACTTCATTCATATATAAACTATAAGTGCTACCTAAGAAGTGACGCGAGAGTGCTATGGTCGTGCCACCTTGGATTTGCTCAGACGCAGCTAAGTAAACAAAGTAAACAAACAGAGAGACTGACAGAGAGACTTGAGAAAGAACTTCGCGTGTGTCTTTCTACCATTCCTGCCAGGATATCTATTTTGTGGTTATCGAAACAGGCCCAGGTTTCACACCAAGTGAGTGTATAAATACATTTAAAAACGTATTAACTATATGTATTACTGTGTTAGAGTGTCAAGGTTCAAAATCACTGTTCTATACAACCTGAACTCTCAGCACCATTTAAAAACCTCATTTGCATAAATGTAGTTAGAATCTGCTTGGGTTTTGCAGGTGTGACCCACAGGGGAAGAAAGCCCCACTCTGCAGGTACTAGGCATGGGAAAAATGAAACGGAAATTAAATGGATTCGTTAGAGATTCGTATGTAATGGGACTTTTGATGTTTTACGTATCGCTGTCGCGAACCAGGAAGTAGACTTTCTTTACGGCACTTCGGGCGCCATTTTTGTATCTGGGTCATAAAGCATTCGTGTGGTTTCTTTGCCCTTAGTAAGCGTGTTTTGTCATTGGCTGATGGATACCAGGTGGACATACACTCCCCTTCACTCCACCTTTCCTTTAGCCAATCAGAGGCAAAGAAACATGGATGGGGTGAGCGAGGGCCTCCTCCTCCTCTCTCGCCAATGACAGGCCTGCGAGAAAGGAGGAGAAAGGCCCCCGCGCCCCTCTCTGCCTCTCTCTAGCCTCAATCCATGCATCGGGGCTAGAGAGAGGCAGAGAGGCGCGCGGGGCCCCTTTCCCACTAAAATATAAGCCGGCCCTCGCTCACCCCCCTCGCCTCTCTCTAGCCTCGATCCATGGATCGAGGCTAGAGAGAGGCAGAGAGGCGCGCGGGGCCCCTTTCCCACTAAAATATAGCCACTCTCTAGCCTCGATCCATGGATCGAGGCTAGAGAGAGGCGAGTGGGGTGAGCGAGGGCGCTGGCGAGCGTGGGGGGGAAAGAGGGGCGAAGAAGAGAAAAGAAGGGATGGAGAACCAGAGAGCAAAGGAAGGAATGAAAGAAGAGGGTAGAGAAGGAAGAAAGGAGGGAAAGGGGAAATAATAAGGGGGAGAATCGTACTTCACTTTCACAATTGTCCTGAGAGCTAGTAGCTACTACCTCTTATATTTATGTTATACATCTACAGCTCCACTTAATTGCACTGCAGAGGTGAAGGGGAATGTTCCCCCCTTGATTTTTAACTGTTTCCCTGCTTTTCCTACTTTAGAACCACTTTAGAATTTCGTTAGTACTTAAGTTACATTTTAGCACTTTTTGCAAATTTTTTTGTAAGTCTTTAATATACTAATCAAAAAAATAATCCCCCCCCCCCATTTGATTTTAGAATTGCGATTTTAGGATTCTAACCCAAGCCTAGCAGGTACACATTGAACATTGATTTTATCGGTGTTCTCGAGGTGTCGGGACTTCTTCATTGTGAGTAACTGACAACATTTTTTTCATCATTGGAATTTGCAACAGGATTATTTCTGCATGTCTACCATTGTGGGAAGTGTCGGTAATTTGCTTCCCCAGGTACGGATGCTCAAGAAGAGGACGGCCGTGCTTTCCCTTTCGAGGCGGCACAAATAGGGAATTGTTATCTCTGGCTGGGTTGCTATTGCCGAGGAAAAATTCACAACCAATGTTCCTTGGGCGATGCGCCTCTCGTGCCTGAAATAGAGATGGCTGTCTGATCCTTTTGTTTCCCAAAGCCCAGTGGAGCCATTTTGATGGCTTTCCCCAATGACTGCAAACACAACGCAGTGATAGCACATCATGTTCAGTGTTAGTTCATTCTCCCTCCCCTGAAAGTTTGTGTGAGGAGTTATTGTCAGCTCCAGAACAGCACATCACCTCCAAAGGCACAGAGGAAAGCAGCGTTCTTTCAGTGTGAGAGAGCTGTTTCTCTCCAACACCACACAGAATAACAAAACAGCACATTGATACCAGAAGTTGCAACGATGGCAGACGTGGGAGGCCGTCCCTCGGGGAAGGGAGGGAAAGAGTATGGTCAGAAAATGGCCGGAAGCCGGTTTGTTCAAGTATTGAAAAAACCCTGATGGGAAGAATGCTGAACTGATGAAGATCTTTCTTGCTTGGGACGAACCAATATGTAAAATGTGCACGTGTGTGGTTGATTTGGGTAGAAAATAGCATGTTCTGCACATGAAACAATATAATTGAAAAAAAATCTGTTTTCTGTGCAAAAAATGTGTGTTTTCTGTTCCAGATGCACTTGTTGGGTTTCATCACTGACTGCACAAGTCTGCAGCCCTCAATGAGTAGGTAGCCTAGATAGATTCGAGTGAGGGATTCCTTCCCCAATTTCCTCAAGCAAGCTTATCTTAAGAACGGGCTTAGAAGGGGGGGGGGGGTTGTCTTACTCACCTTGCATGCCACTATCTCCTCTCCCTTTGAATAATTAGCAATGTGATCTCTTCAGGGAAAACGTAACTTCCCCTTTAAAGGTATGTTTATTGCCCTGGTGAGGCCACGTGGTCAGTTCTCCATATTGGCCTGTCCTTCTTCTTTTGTCTTCTATAAGAGTGAGGAGGCACCTTGCTGTTGTCCAGGCAAGATGTAGTAGATATTGTTGTAGCACCAAGGAAGCCAAGCCCAGAAGTAAAAGGTACTAGAAGTAGAGGTACTACTATTAGTAGAGGTACTACTATTAGTAGAAGTACTACTACTAGTAAAAGTACTACTAGTAGTAAAAGTACTACTAGTAAAAGTACTACTACTAGTAAAAGTACTACTAGTAGTAGAAGTACTACTAGTAGAAGTACTACTACTAGTAGAAGTACTACTAGTAGTAGTAGCCGAAGGCTCAATTACAACAGATATAGCTATTGGGTCACCCTGAGTCACCTGCGGGCTGAGAAGGGCAGAATACAAATATAGTAAATAAATACATTGTGTATTGTTTTTCATTTTTCCTTTCTTTAGAAGATAGCTCAGTGAGGCTAGTGAGCTCCAAGAACCATTCCTATCCAGAACTGATTTCTTTTGTCTTTAATAAACAAATTATGTTTGTCCCTATGAAGCTGTGGATCTGCAACCCTGTTCCGTCCTGTTGAATGGAAGCCAATCCTTGCTCACTACGTGTACGTTTCTGTTGCTGATCAACGGTGCACCTGGCACTCTGCTATGTTTTTGTGGAATTGCCCCCAGAGAGGGCTGTTTTTGAGCCTAACTGCTCCTGATTCTCAACAGCACTGTTTTACGTGAATTTTGTGTGCAGAATGTCACAAATTGCAAATGGGTCTAAAAACCGTTGTGGTCTGCAAAACTTTTTGTCACAGTAGAAAGAAAATTGCCGAAGTCCCTCACCTTTTTTGACAAGGAAATTAGTTCAGACAGTCTTTCCTGTATTGAACCAGAATGAACAGATGTTGCAAAGGTCAGACCGACTGTCAGCTGCAGTGCGACTGCACATCTGTTAATGCTTGTAATGAGGGAGCGCTCTGCTATACATACCCAGCTACGGCTAGGTCAGTGGGTATCGGTCTTCCTACTTTACGTTCCCTTTATTGGCAGGAATGGCAACCGCTGAGAGGTGGCTTGCTGTGGCTTAACACCGAAGCAGCTTGAGGGGAAGGAGCCTGGGGAGGCATTTCCTCCTCCTCTCATAAAACTAGAGCTCAAGGTCACTCATTAGATATGTTTAGATGACAGTAATGTGAGCGAAAGATGAAAGCATGTGCTTAGCACAATGCACACTTAAAGTCATAAGAAGGTTCGGTGATCATGAGCCTAGATTGCATTGTGTTGACTAAGCTATAAGCTTAGATGGCTTTTCAAAATAGGATCATGAAGAGCAGCCGTATCTCTTGCAGGGAGTAACCAGAATGGCAATGGAGATCACCTCTGGTATCCACAATGCCCTAAATTCAAAAGGCCCGTTTACACTGCACAATTGTGACACACACTGTGAATTATAATGTTATGATTCCACTTTGACTGCTGGGTTTGGAATTTAGTGGCACGCCAGAGCTCTTTGGGTGGGAAGCCCCAACACCCCCCCCCCTCAACGGCTGATCCAAGGTTACATCGGAGGTCGCTACGGCAGCTAAACTTATTTATTTATTTATTTATTTATTTATTGCGATTTCTGCGCCGCCGACTCCCAAGGGCTCGCGGCGGCTCACATACTACTGGCTCAGCGCCAGAGAAACAGCATAGAAACATACAGCACAAGTGATACAACTTAAAAACAAATAATACAGTTAAAACAATTAAAACAGTTAAAATGGCAGATTACACAGCAGCGGTGTGAGGGCCTACTCCTCGAAGGCCTGCCTAAACAGATAAGTTTTGCAGGCCCGTCTGAAGGGGAGTAGGTCCCTCAGGGCTCTGGCCTCAGCCGGGAGGCGTTCCAAAGCGTAGGAGCTATCACAGAGAACGCCCTCCGGCGAGTAGATGTTAAACGGGCTAATTTGGCAGATGGAACTGCCAGCAAGTTGGCCTCTTCAGACCGCAGTGATCTCGGTGGGCAATATAGGGCGAGACGGTCCCTCAGATACGCTGGCCCCAGGCCGTGGATGGCCTTAAAGGTAAGAACCAGCACTTTGAAGGCGACCCGGTGCTCAATGGGCAGCCAGTGCAGATCCCGCAAGATTGGAGTTATTCGGCAACCTGCTGGAGCCCCAGACAGGAGCCGGGCGGCGGTGTTCTGCACCAGCTTGAGCTTCCGGATCGGCGACATAGGCAGGCCAACGTCGAGCGCGTTACAGTAGTCCAGCCTCGAGATGACCGTGGCTTGGATCACCGTGGCTAGGTCGTTCCGGGAGAGATAGGGGGCCAGCCTCCTCGCCTGGCGGAGGTGGAAAAAGGCAGCCTTGCTGGCCATGGAGACCTGGGCCTCCATGGTCAGCTGGGAGTCCAGCTGGACGCCGAGGCTTTCACTGACGGCGCTGGTTGCAGTGCCGCACCGTCCAGGGTCGGAAGCCGGGCACCCATCCCGCCCGGGTGGCCCAGCCACAAGATTTCCGTCTTCGCCGGATTCACCCTCAACCTACTGGCTCGCAGCCATCCAGTGACGGCTTCAAGGCAATGTTGGAAATTATCGGGGGGCGGACTCGGCCTGCCCCCATCCTCAGAATGAGCTGAGTGTCATCGGCATACTGGTGACAGGTCAGCCCATAACTCCGCACCAGCTGTGCAAGCGGCTGCATGTAGATGTTAAATAACAGAGGGGAGAGAATGGCCCCTGAGGGACCCCACAAATCAGTGGGGGAGCCCTCGGAGACCACCCCACCCCTCCTCACACGCTGAGACCGCTGGCGGAGGAAGGAGGCCAGCCATTTAAGGGCTGTCCCCTCACTCCGGCCATGGCCAGGCGGTGGATCAAAAGATTGTGGTCGACCGTGTCAAACGCTGCCGTGAGGTCCAATAACACGAGCAGCGCAGACCCGCCTTGGTCGAGCTGGCAGCGGAGTTGATCTGTGATGGAGACCAGGACCGTCTCCGTCCCATGCCCCGAACGGAAGCCGGACTGGAAGGGGTCAAGCCATGTTGCATCATCCAAGAAGGACTGCAACTGCTCCATTACTGCCCTCTCAACCACCTTGCCCAGGTACGAAAGATTCGACACCGGGCGGTAGTTGGAGGAACCGCAGGGTCAATGATGGTTTCTTCAGTAATGGAGCCACCACCGCCTCTTTCAAGCACTCTGGAAAAACCCCTTGCTCAAGGGAGCTATTAATGATCTTCAACAGAGGCCCACGTGGCCCCTCCAGGCAAGATCTAACAAGCCAGGAGGGGCACGGGTCGAGGAGCAGGTGGTAGGACGAGCTGCAGTCACTATCTTGTCAACAGCATCTGCGTCCAGAGGCCGAAACCGGTCGAGGTGGGCCCGGCGGAGGGCCACGGAGTCTCTAGCTCTCTCACTGTATCAACTGTGGCAGGGAGGTCCGGCGGAGGCTCAGTATCTTGTCTGTAAAAAGCTCTGGAAAGCACCGGCAGTGAGGGCCTGATCGCTATTTTTGGGACAGTAGGGACCGTCGTCAAGGACCGAATCACCTTAAACAATTGAGCCGGGCGTGAGCCTGCAGACGCTATCAAGGCAGAGAAGTATTCATTTTTGGCTGCCTTGACAGCATGCTCATAAGTCTCCTTTAATAGCTTATAAGCTGATACTGAGGCTTCGTCACGGAGCTTCCGCCACTCGCTCAAGCCGTCTCCTCTCCCGCTTCATGGTCCTGAGGTCCCCTGTATACCAGGGGACCGATGATTGCGGGTCGGAGAGGCGCCTAGGAGCGATCTCGTCGAGGGCTCTGGCTAGTGAGATGTTCCAAGCCTGGACAAGCTCCTCAACTGAGACGCTGGTAGACTCCAGATCCCTTAGAGCATTCAGGAACCTATCAGGTTCCATAAGTCTCCTTGGGTGAACAAAAATCCGTTCGGCGCCCTTGCATGGGGAACTTGAATCATAGCCCTATCATTTGTGGAGATCCATGTCCTGGGGGCACAGAACAGAAGCTGGTAAATACCCTTTCCTTCTGGACTTGTGAGTGTCCACTGGTACTTGACCAGGGTTGGTGCAGATATTGGGCAAAATGAGGTCCCATCCAGACACGGCCCAAAACACGGGAGCTTGCGCATTTTTATTGGAGGCATCCAAATGTTGCCTCTGGTAAAATCGAATTAGTTCGAGAGAAAGCAGGGAAACCCTGGCAAGACTTGGATCATTGATAAGATCTGGGTCTTTCCGGATATAGGTCCAGTGTGGATTGGGCCCAGGGATCGCGCCGTGCCATCCCTAGGCCCGATCCCCTCAGCCCTCTCAGGTGTTTTGGGCTGTTTGAGCCCAGAAAACCCAGAGGGCCCCAACCCCCTCCCCAAGCTTTCCCCAACAGACCTCAAAATAGAAAAGAACTTACCAGCCCCCCATTAAGGTCCTGCCAGAGTCCTCCTGGTGCATAGAAACCATGCATGGGGGGGGGGGAGGAAGGAAAATTCCTTCGTGCCCCCCTCTCCGGGCACCTCATTTATATGCACCAAGAGGAGTCCAGAAGGACTTTAATGGCAGCTGGGTACATTATTTTCTATTTTAAGGCTTCGGGTTTTTTTGGGTTGTCTGGGCACGTGAGAGTTTTGGGGGGAGGTGTGGGGACTTAAACACACACCTAAGTGGGTGTCCTAAATCCGCTTTGGCACGCATCCAAGTGCTGTCTGGAAGTGTCCTGAGACAGCCATCTCAACGAGCCCATAACGTGATTTCCAAATATTCAAAAAATAGTCCTTCATTTGGCTGGCCCTTTAAAACCTTCCCCCCTCGCTTCTTCTTCATGGTGGTGGTGATGATGATGATGATGATTTTATGTGCTACCTGCCTCTTCTCATGGCTCCAGGTGAGTTCAACACAGTGAAAAGTTTCATAGTTTTAAATGGACTGAGTAGGCCTGCCGGAAGAGGCGTGCCTCATTGCGTCTCAGACTGACAGTTTATTTGGCTGCTGAATCTCTCTTGGCAGGGCATTTCACAACCGGTGGCAACTGGAGGCAAGGTCCTCTTTGTCACCACAGCCAGTCAGGTTTTGGCTGAAGTAAACATTCTCCTGAGGACCTCCGTGTCCGGGGCGTAGGACAGGGGAGAAGGCCATTCTGTAGGTCAGTGTCTCCCAACCAGTGTGCCATGAGCGATCACCAGGTGTGCCGTGGGAAATTGGGACCTCCAATATCCTTTCTTCCCCCTCCTGCCGAACACTTTGCCTTCTCCACTCGGGCTCCCTTCTTCCCAGCCTCGCTCTGCTCGCTTTGCCTCGCTTTACTCACGCTGCCGCTTCTGTGGGAGGGGGGAGGGAGTAAGACGTAACCTGTGCAGGCGCTACTGCGCAGACTCGCCCCACGTCTTCCTCCCTCCCCTCCACAGTGCTCTCTGGATATAGGTGAACTACAACTCCAAAACTCAAGGTCAATGCCCACCAAACTCTCTTGGTTATGGTAGTTCTGTGTGGGAAGTTTGATTCCATTCCATCATTGGTGGAGTTCAGAATGCGCTTTGATTGCAGGTGAACTATAACTCCCAGCTGTTGAGCAAAACCTTCATGTGTGTCTTTCTGCCATTCCTGCCAGGATATCTATGTTGTGTTCATCGAAACAGGCCCAGGTTTCACACTGAGTGTATAAATACATTTAAAAACATATTAACTATATGTATTATTGTGTTAGACCTGAACCAACATCATATAGGGCTTTAAAGGATTGCAGGTGAAACCCAGCTGTTGAGCAAATCCTTCATGTGTGTCTTTCTACCATTCCTGCCAGGATATCTATGTTGTGTTCATCGAAACAGGCCCAGGTTTCACACTGAGTGTATAAATACATTTAAAAACATATTAACTATATGTATTACTGTGTTAGAGTGTCATTTGGTGTCATTTTGGTTGGTGGTGTGCCCCAGGATTTGGTCCATGTAAAAAATGTGCCGTGCACTCAAAAAAGGTTGAAAAACACTGCTGTAGGTAACCTGAACCAACATCATATAGGGCTTTAAAGGTCAAAACCAACACTTTGCACTTTGTCTGGAGATGAATTGGCAACCAGAGGAGTGATTTTACTACAGGTGTAATGTGCTCACTTCTAGGCTGGATCTACACTGCCCTATATCCCAGGATTTGATCCTAGATTATCTTCTTTGAACCGGATTATATGAGTCTACACTGCCAGATAACCTAGAATAAGCAGACAATCGGAGATCAGATCCTGGGATACAGGACAGGGTAGATCCGGCCCTAGATGCCCTCATGATTAATTTGGCTGTTATGTTTTGAACTCACCGGAGTTTCTGAATTTGGTACAGAGGTAGCCCAATTTACAATGCATTGGAGAAGTCCAGCCCTGAAGTGACCAGCACATGCGCAACCGGCTGCATTTCCTTGGCCTTTTCTCTCTCTCTTTCTCCTCCAAACATGTGTGTCTTATGCTCCCCCTTCCTCCCATCCCACAATGTGGCTGGATGTTGTTTTGAATGCAGGTCTAAATGCTGTACTTTTGAATTGTGAGCATGGGCTGCACTTAGTTTCAAGTGCTAATTATGAAACCCTTAAGTATAGAGGAGGCTCCGGCATCAGAGACACAGGTGAGTCCAAGGGCTGTCATTTCCTACCAAATTAAACACAGTTCACTAAACTAAAAGCATCTTTGCTCAGCCTTGCCTCGCGGTCCAGCATTTCATCCTTTGTAAACAAATGCCTCATATTTATCTACAGTGCTCAGGAAAATATGCTGCCAGCACATCGCACATACTTTCGTTCAGCCTAGGTTGCTTGTTTTGTTTGTATTATTAATAACTTGCAAAAGCAATTAACTTTTCAATGTTGCGAGCTTTGCAATTTTTATCTCGTTTAATGCTCACAAAGAATCTGATCGGTTGGTTCGGGCAGAGAGGTTAAGAAAAGAACTACTTCTAGATTACCCGTTATGCCAAAATGTGTTTGTATTTTCAAAGGATAAACATACACATTTCTCTTGAGTAAGACTTTTTGGATTCACTTTGCATTCCATGCAAAACGATGATCCCATTAAAAGCTTTGCATTGCATAGGAATTGCTTCAAAGCAAAAAGGCTTAGGAACAGACCATGCGAAGAAGATATATTTTTAGCTGGAATTTGAGTGCACATCTATGGTGAAGTCATTTTTTTGTTACAGGTTTTAAATATGGTTGAGATATATATATGTGTGTGTGTGTGTGTGTTGAAGGGTAAAACTTGGCAAACCCTAAAGGGTTAAAGGAGAGATTAGCTTGCAGAACCTCCAAAGAGTTTCCGTTACCTTGGAAACAGGAGGCGGAGCCTGCAAATGGCTTTGGAATCTTCAAATTCAAACTTTTACAGTTGGTTGTTGACAGCAAAGAAGAGAGCGTGTGTGGAGAGTTACGGAGACTGTTTTAGCCAGCTATCAGCAGTTTTTAAAAGACTGACTCTACTCTGAGATAGAGTAGAAGTAAAGGCTGACTCTACTCTGAGAGAGAGTAGTAGTAAAGCTGTGGTTGAACTGCCAGGAGAGCAGTTGGTTTTAAGGACCAGCAGAGTGTAAAAACTGCTGAGTTGTTAGTTTTAGGAGTGCAGTGATATAGTATCAAGCTGTATCCCCATAGTTAGTGTATTGTAACCTTAAGAAACATACCTCTGAGGAGATATTGTAACCACCTAAGCTTTGAACTCTGAAACCTCTACGCTTAAACCACTGTTTGAACAATCTTTACAGTTCTTTGACAGAGACATCTCTTCTCGTGATTCTTTCTCTCGCAAGCCTTGAAAACAACCTTTTCCTAGTGGGTAGCCAAGTATGGTGAAAGGTGGCAGCTAATGGAAATATAGACAGAGTCCTCACATAGTTTAGTGGCAGAGATCCTGTCACAGTTTTGAGTTTGAATCCTCACATTCTCTCCACAGTTTAAGAACAACAGATCTTTACATAATTGGCAGTTAAAACAAATTAGAGAATCATTACAACATCTAGAGAAAGTGAAATATTGTGACATGTTTTGCGTGAGAAGAGTTGCCCAATTCGTTTTGACAAAATAAATTTTGGATTGTATGAGCAGAAGGTTTAAGATGCTGTTGGCTTAGTGACAGCTAATGGCCCTCATGTCAGTCGGGCAGCTGAATCTGCTGTAGCCCAATGTTGGAAAAAGGGTTAATGATCTTGAACCTATCCCTAGCACCTCATGAGAAGTCCTTTAAAGGTCAGTCTAACACCAGGCCATGGGCCAACCTTATGTTGGTCCATAAAGCTTCTTGTGAGGTCAGTTCCATCCTGTCTACTTACTGGCATGCTCTGTTTTATCCACTGAGGGTTCTCTGGGCCCTTCTAGGCAGACCTCAATCCCGGGAGGAACTGCAATATTTAATCCCAATTCTTCCTGGAATTGAGGCCTCACATCTCCCTTAAACCCAGGGTTTTCCTTTTTGGGGGTGGCGGCGATACAATTTTGACACACCAAGAGCTTTTGCCTGAGGAGCCTGAGCATCAAGCCAGATTCCTCAAGCGAGTTTGGGGAGTACCGTAAATGGGGGCAGGAATGGGAGGGTGGGTGCCATACCATTCCTTTGGACTCTTGGAGCCCAAAGAACCGGGATCGCAGTGGGGATTGACCCCTGGCATCACAGAAGCCCTTACATTAAGGTCTGGCTCTTTCGAGTTGCTTCTGGTGTTCTCAATGATCACGTATGGCTTGAAGGCTCCACTTTCCTGAGTCCTTCCCTAGCTAAGGGCAAATAAGGCCCATCCCGTCCTTTCTGGTAGATTAGAGACCCTGGCCCCAGGGTAGGGAAGTGAAATTGATTGATTTGTGGAATCTAGTTTGTTTTAGTTTTCAGTGTAATAACAGAATGCAGAATACTGTAGCACGTGTGGCAGCAAGCCTCCCTCGTGGGCAAGAACTGGCGGAAGAGCAGATCCCGCGTCACATTAATGAAACCTGCCTGTAATTTAAAAATATGAACCATCAAAAATGTATTGTTGAAAGGTTTCATGGCTGGAATCACGGGGTTGTTGTAGGTCTTTTGGGCTGCATGGCCATGCTCTAGAAGCATTCTCTCCTGACGTTTTGCCTGCATCTGTGTGCATCCTCAGAGGAGGATGCCTGCCACAGATGCAGGCAAAATGTCAGGAGAGAATGCTTCTAGAACATGACCTGTCGTAGCACAGAGACCAAGGAAGCCAAGCCCAGAAGTAAAAGGGGATAACAAAAGGTTTATTGAACAATAACTGGAAAATGGACTAACAAAAAAATAGCCAACTCGGCTCAAAAACTCTCAAAAATCCCAGGAAAAAATCCCACAAAATAAAGCAGCAAACAGCCCAAAACAAACACCAGACGTCCGTCTGCGAAGTCCGAAGGGAGAATCCAGAAGCGTGGTCGTAAATCCAGTCCAGAGGTCCAGGGCAGGAGAAAGACAGATGAAAGGAGGAGACCATCCAAGGCAATCAGGAGCCGAGGATACATGAATAGCACAAATCATAGTCCCCATAAAATACAATGCCAGCCTCCCTCCTTTACATACAATACCAAACTCTGTAGCAGGAACTCACGTAGGCTCAGCGGAGACCAAACCCCGCCACCGGAATACACGGCAGGTAACTAAACAAAAAAGCAGACACTGAATCCCAAACCTTCCATCTTTTCCCAAACATCAGCTAGAGCTGCCACAGCAGCTCACCCCAAGAACAAAGTGGAGAAATAGCCCATAACTCACGAGTATCTGGAAACTGGAACAAGGTACTCGATATCAGGAACACAGGAATGTCAGAGACAAAAACCAGACATCAACTCTTTGACCGCCGCAAATGCAGCCCCATAAACCCATTTCTTATATAGCACTTAAACATCACTGTCGTCTGAAGACCCTCCTTGATCATGAGCACCAGCTGCTGCATCTCCTACAGCTATTGTGCTCTGTGCACCCCTCCAATCTTGCCAACGCTGTTCAAAGCTTAAAGTGTCCCAATCTGTTTCTGAACCCCCAGAAGGCCAGTCTAAGTCACTGTCAAAGCCAAAGAAGGTGTCAGAATTAGACTCTTCGTAACACACATCCCTTACTTCCTGGACCAATGTTGAGTCTAAATCCGTATCACTTTCCTCTGACCACATTTCTTCTTCCCCAGGAAAACCTTGGAAGTCTTCTGAATCAGAAGGAGCTCTAAGTATCTGCCGGATCCTTTTTCTCTAATCCAACTCTTCCAAACTAGAATCACTAGCAGCCCTTTTAATCCCAGCTGCAGACTCTTCATCACCCAGAGCCTCACCCCATTCCATACTATTGCTTGATGCTATTGACCCAGCATTTTCCCCAATACTACTACTTGTAGTAGCCGAAGGCTCAATTACAACATGGCCATGCAGCCCGAAAAACCTACAACAGCCCAACCATCAAAAAGTCAGCCGTCAAAAGGCAGGGGAAACATATATTCAACCAGTCATCGGTTTGAACTCTATGGGCCTACTGCTTGGGTGATACAAAACACCTCCCCTCTTATCCTTATCCGAAATGCTAGGTCAGACCGAAGTTCTGGAAATACACAGCTAGACAAACTTCAGACTATGGTCACTTGCAGCCATTTCCGTACTGAATGCAGTTTTCTCATAGAGAACTGCCTTAATTATCGAGGTCAATAAACTCTTCAGCACCATGATGTTGAAACACCATAAAACGATTCAGAGAGCGGGCGGCAGGCGAGGTTGGCCCTGCTCTGGGTTTTATGGACAGTGTGGGTGTTTACAGTCTCACCCTTCCCCTTCCAGGTCCGTAAATCCTGACAAAGGGCCATTTACACGTTCTATGACCTGCATTACCCAAAGCCATAAAGGTTTGCCAATGAATGGGACACACTCTGGCGGCTCGGTTTCCCGGACGCCTGCTGCGGCATTTATCATATTTATTCCCCATCTCCACAATGGCCAATGGTGATATTTGTGTAGCTTCACTAAGGGAATTCCTAATATTCAGATTAAGCCTTTCAATTTAAAAACTGTATTTGGGGTGACTCAAGAGGCTTCTGGGTTCACAAGCTGACTCATGTTTATTGCAGTTGAACTGTTGTGAACCCGGACTTGCTATGCAACGGGCACGGAACTGTGAAGAACCGATACGCATTTCTGAATGCGCAGTTGTTATGAGTCAGTGCTCTATGCTTAATCAGCTTTCACGTGTGGGATTCCTTAAGGCCCTTGAGAAATATATATGTTCTTCACATTTTTGTTCATGCTATCAAGAACATAGGTGGCCATACGCTCTCACCCCGGGAAACACGGCTGCTGCTGCTGCTGCTGCTGCTTCACAAGGCATTTGTAATTCCACCTCCGGGGAGGAGAACGAACGCCCTTTGGGGTTTGCGTAACCAGAACCCAACTGTCTTGATTAATCCCACTGTTATCGCACTGTTTCATCTGCCTTTAACATGTGCCAGTTTCTCCCTTCTCTTACCGTTTTCCCCTCACATCCTGGAAGGTTTGTTTGTCGTGGATCTTAGAAATCCGCAAAACCTTCCCCAGAAGTTTTATTTTATTTTATTTAACTGCTGATGGGGATATATGAATGCGCACAGGCATTTGCCATTAGTTCTCCTCAACCCCCTGCTGCCTTGACCTTTGCCCTCTTGAACCCTGCTTCCCTTTGGGGTCACTTGCCTGCCATGCTGGTGCCCACTGTGCAAATTCAAGCTCTGCTTAATTTCATAAATATGAGAACAAAGGAACCGTTGCATAGAGTTCTCGTGGGAATAGCTTTCCATTTGCGTTTCCAGTCCGGCTTCCGTTTGGGGCACGGGACAGAGACTGTGCTGGTCTCTATCACAGACCAGCTGTGCTGCCAGTTGGACCAAGGTGGGTCAGTGCTGCTCGTGTTATTGGACCTTATGAGGACTCACCCATTGTAATGCTAGGCCGAGACCAGCATAGCAGTTTGGCATCCAGGAGAAAACAGGATAGCCAGGAGAGGGTGAGTGGCTTGGACTCTTCTCTGGGAGGCGGGGAGAGAGAGAGAGAGAGCTGCCTGGGAGGAGCCCAGAGCTGAGGGGAGGAGCCGAGCTACTTGAGAGGGAAAGAGTGTGGCTTATTTAGGAGTCTCCTGTCAGCCCTCAAAGAGTGATGAGCCTCTTGTCAGAGCTCGAGAGAGAGAGAGGGGAGCCGTCTGTGGTCAGAGCTGTGAGTGTAAAGCAGTCTCGTGACACAGCTGTGTGTGAGCTGACAGGGAAGGCTCTGTGTGATAGCTGGCAGGTAGTCAGTCACAGGCTTTCAGAAATCTCTCGGGTTTAGGGATTAGCTCACCTCTCTGAAGGAGCCAGCTATAGGAAAGCTCTAAGAGGGAGAGTTCATAGCTAGGTGCTTCTGGTAGACTGAGAGTTAGCTCAGGGTACTAACTAGGATAGTTAGTTGGTAGACTGCTCACCACTAGTTTAATTATTAGTGTGAGGGAGTGTTTTTACACTGTCTGTTTTAGGAACTAAGAGCTAAGAACAATCTTCTGTAACCAACACGCTATTGAACGTTAATTGATAACCGTTACACATTTGTGCCTCTCAAAGCTGCTTGTTAGTTTAATAAATATTCATCGTTATTAACTTTTCAAGACAGTTTCTGTGTGCCTCATTACCTTCAGTGTGCCAGTTCCAGTAATCTCACGTTCCCAGTTTAGAAGAAGATTTTACCTCAGAATCCTCTCAGCTTATTTTGGTGATTACAATTGGAGCCTAGATTAACTGTTATTTTTATAAGAAATCCTGAAATTAATATTTTAGGTTGGTGGCAGCGTCCAAGAGATTTAAAATCCTCCAAAGTTTATAGCCAAGTCGTCACAGACCTCAGGGCAGCATTTGACACAGTTGACCATTCTCTATTGAGCCACTGTTTAGCCATGACGGGAGTGAGGGGGTCCGCCCTTAAATGGGTGGCCTTCTTTCTCCAACATCGAGGACAACGGGTGGAGAGGGGAGGGATGGTCTCAGAAAGGGTCCCCCTTAACTGTTGGGTCCCCCAAGGGGCTATCCTCTCTCCTCTATTATTTCACATCTATATGCGACCACTTACCCAGCTAGTGCGTAGTTTCGGTCTGGAGTGTCACCAGTACGCTGATGAGACCCAGCTGGTGCTGAGGATGGAAGGCCGGCCGGACTCTGTACCCGATTGTTTCCATCAGTGCCTGGAAGCTGTGACTGGGTGGATACGGGCCAGCAGGTTGAAGGTGAACCCATCGAAGATGGAGGTCCTGTGGCTGGGTCGCCCTGGGGTGGTTAGCCTGCCGGCCCTGGTTAAAAGCCTGGGGGTCCAACTGGACCCTCTGCTGACGATGGAGGCTCAGGTCTCCACCGTGAGCAGAGCGGCGTTTTTCCATCTGCACTAGGCAAGGCGGCTGGCGCCCTACCTTTCCAGTAACGACCTAGCCGTGGTAATCCAGGCCACGGTCATCTCGAGACTGGACTACTGTAACGCCCTTTACATTGGACTTCCTTTGTCAGTAATCTGGAAACTGAAGATGGTGCAAAACGCTGCGGCCCAACTGCTGGCTGGAGTGACACTAACATGCCACATCACGCCAGTCCTCCAGCGTTTGCACTGGCTTCCCATCGAGTACCGGATTGCCTTCAAAGTGCTGGTGTCAATCTTTAAGGCCTTGCATGGCCTGGGGCCAGTGTACCTGAAGGACCGCCTCTCCCTGCACGTTCCCCAGAGACCACGACGGTCCATGGACCAAAACCCATTGGAGGTTCCATCAGTCAAGATTTGCCGACTGTCATCGACTCGGCAGCACACCTTTTCCGTAGTAGCGCCTACCCTGTGGAACGCCCTCCCGGCAGAGGCACGCGCAATAACAGAGCTACAGGCCTTCAGGAGGGCCCGTAAGACCACCCTCTTCCGCCAGGCGTTTAATCTCTAAGGTTGTGCTTTCCATTCTCGTCCTAATCCGTTTTTACTCTGTTTTTAACTACGCTGTGTTGTGTATTCATTGTTGTGAACCACCCTGAGCCTTTTTGGGAAGGGTGGGATATAAATTGAAATAATAAATAAATAAATAAATAAATAATTTAGCCACCTGTGTGTCCATGACTCTGTCCATTTACAGCCCTCATCAGCTGTTTCAGGATTTTAAAATGTGCACATGCGCTGCGCAATCCACACCACTGTATCACAACGTAGCCCAGTATGTTTCTTGAGTGCGGGGATATTCAGTGACGCGAGGTCTCTTCCAACTCTATGATTCTATGCAAATATGTGTGTTTTATGGCCAATCTCAGATTTAAGTACATCCTTTCAGTCTGTGTTTTGCAGCCAGTGATGTAATTCAGAACGCATTTTTGGCAAGCTTCATATAGTCACACACCCCTTTCATCCAGGTTTCCCTCAGACGTTGGGCCCTGTGCACGAGAAGAGCCCTGAATAGCTTATGGTTCTTAATTACACGAAGCCCCACTTCTCCTGCAGAACTGGCCATATATTCCATGGGTTCAAGATGGGTTAGTTTTACCTGGCCTGTGTAGACATGGCAGAAGCCTTTGCATGTTCTGTCGAAGCTGCAGGCCTGGACTTCTTCGTCTAGTCCAGGCCTGGTCTAGTCTATGACCAAGCTTTCTTAGGGATGGTAGGGCAAGCAACACTTCTGTTCCTTCTCCATCCATCCAAGGTTTCTTCTCGTCCTCCTGTGCCTTGTGCCGCGGTGTTTTCCTTTGGGGGGGGGGCAATCTTTTATGCCGGAAGCCTCTTGAAGTTCTAAACTGCCACAGGAAGGTGGCGTGGGGGATCATGGGAGTTGTAGTCCATAATGTTTTTTTTAATTTGTGGCTGTTGGCTCGTTTTTTGGGTGGGGTGGGGTGTTTTGGTAAACATACCTCGTAGGGTTTTCCGGGTATGTGGGCTGTTTTTGTGTGTCTGCCTTGTGTGGTTTCTTTGTCTATAAGGCAGGAACCACGACATGGAGGATTTTATCTATATAGATTAAATGGCTCTTATCTCACCACTGTACATTCTGGATGAAAAAGAACAGCCCTGTCCTAACGAGAGAGACCTTTTGGAGGCCGTTCCCCCATCTGGCTTTGTAAAAGCAGCTTTTCCTCAGCTCTAACCTTCTCAAGAATGCATGCCTCCCTTATCCTCCCCCCCGTGGTTTGATTTATGGCGTTATCAAGTTGTTGTGCTGCATCTGCAGATTTGCTTTTGGTTGCAACATTTGTTGTTTGTGTTACTCTTCTCTGGCCTCCTATCGGGCACTGATGCTCAAGTGATGCTGGATTAAACAAAACATGCCACACCGCTCATAAACGCATCTAGCTTAGTTTTAAAACCAATGAGCCTTATAATTAAAAAAAAGTTCTGGGAGATAAAATGAAGATGGTAGAAATATCTCACAATGCCAATCACGTACGTAAAACATGCTTATGGGACTTGCAATGTTAGGACTATCAAGTCAACTTTGACTTCTAACACCATGAATGAGGTCTTGGCCTGCCCGATGAAGGCCAGCAGGGATGGGACCACCCTGGCCTCTCTTGGGAGGGAATTCCACAGCCTGGGCGCTGCCAGCGAAAACGCCCTCTCCCGTGTCCCCACAAAAAAGAGATACACACTTCAGATAACAACCAGGGCTGGAGACAGGCGTATAAGGCTTTGTAGGCAAAAACCAGCCCTTTGCATTGTGCGCAGAAACGTGTTGGCAGCCAGTGGAGCTTTCCTGTCGCCAGCCCCAGTTAGCGGCCTGGCTGCTGCTCTTTGGACCAACTGAAGCCTCTGAGCACTTCTCAAAGGCAGCCCCCATAGAGTGCATTGCAGTAGTCAAACTAGGGTGTAATCAAGGCATGCACCACCGTGGCCAGATCTGACCTTTCCAGGAATGGGTGCAGTTGGCGCTCTAGCATTAACTGTGCAAAAGTACTCCGGGTCACTGCTGATACTGAATTCAGGAGTACTCCCAAACTGCAAATCTGCATTTTCAGGTGGAGTGTGACCCCCATCTAACACTCAGGGACTCCCCAGATATCTCTTAAGACTAACCGGGAACGCCCCTGTCTTGTCTGGGTTAAACTTCAATGTGTTCACCGTCATCCCAGTCCATTACAGCTGCCAGGCACTCGTTCAGCACCGGAACGGCTTCCTTGGAATTAGGTGGAAAGAAGTAAGAGAGTTGGGTGTCATCTGCAAATAGGTGACATCGCACTTCAAAACTCCAGGTGACATCTCCCAGTGGTTCCATATATATGTTGAACAGCCTGGGGGACAAGACAGGGGTCTAGGGGACCACATAGGTCAGTGAACAAGGAGTCAAACGGGAGCCCCCCGGCACCACCACCTGAGAACGTCCTTCAGGAAGGAACGGGGCCACTGAAGGACACGACCTCCAAGCTCCCCCCAGAAAGGCCACTCAGAAGGATATCATGGTTGATGGTATCAAAAGATGTTGAAAGGTCCAAAGGAAGCAACAGGTGCACACACACACACCCACACACACACACACACACACACACACACCTTGTTCAGTTCTCTGCGAGGTCATCCACCAAGGTGACCAAAGCTGTCTCTGTCCCATACGCAGTCCTGAAAACAGACTGAAATGGATCCAGATAATCTGTTTCATAGGTACCCTTGGAGTTACGAATCCCCGGCATCTCCATTTAAAAGGATGATTTAGCACGGGATTGAGAAATTACAGACTTCTAGCTGCCCGTCTCACCCAATTATTTTGCAAAACGGGTTCTAGGAATGACCTTTTGCTCAACAGAAACCCAACTAGAAGCAAACTTCCAGGTCACGTTTTGTTCAGAAATGAATCCTTGGAGTTGAAATGGCGCAGAAGAGGCCAAAAGGGAGGAGGGAGGGGGCGAGCTTCCTCTCGGCTGCCCTGGGGACTAGGATGCGGAACAAGGGCTTCAAACTACAGGAAAGGAGGTTCCACCTGAACATTAGGAAGGAGTTCCTGACTGTGAGAGCTGTTCAGCAGTGGAACTCTCTGCTTTGGAGCGTGGTGGAGGGAGCTTCTTTGGAGGCTTTTAAACAGAGGCTGGATTTATTTATTTATTATTTATTTATTATTCCATTTTATATTCCGCACAGGCTCGGGCGGATTACAGCCAAAATCAATAAGACATTCGATAAAACATACAGTAAGATATACAATAAAAACAAATACATAGCCATAGTGACCTGTTTCTTGGATCAGGCATGAGTTGGATTGCGTTTGGGTTTAGGCCCCTGAAGACAGATGGATGGCCATCTGTCGGGGGTGCTTTGAATGCGAATTTCCTGTTTCTTGGCGGGAGTTGGACTGGGTGGCCCACAAGTTCTCTTCCAACTCTATGGTTCTACGATTCAATGCAAAATATGGCCGCGTGGCTGGGCCATCCAGGGAGGCTCCATCTCCCCTTCACTTTATTAATGAGTGTGCGGCTTCTCCATGTCCGGTGTAGCAAGAGAAGGACAGGCAACCCCCCGAAATCTGTGAGTATTGACAATATTTGGCTAAATGGACCAATAGCTTGACCTGGTATAGCACAGCTTCCAGTGTTTTTAATTCGAAGTGCTACCTACGATCGTGCCCTTTCCATGATGACCTCCACCAATGGGTTTCCTCCTCCTGAGCTTATTCTCTTTGTAATTAGAGACAGACGTTGGCTAACCAGTTGCTGTTCTGGCTTTACAGCACATCACCATAACACAACACTCCCCCCCCCCCCCGGTGCGCATAGCCACATTTTGTTTCCTCACCGGGGAACCACAAAGCTCCTTTTCATGCTGGAGATCTTTCATTTAGAGCAACTCGGCAGGTGCATTGTTGGAAAACAACAACGACAAATCCCAAGTGGAAACCAGATCAACCGTAAGCCGTGGAGAGAACGGCGGTTGTGATTCTCGAGGGCCCTTGAAACTCCTCATGGCATCTTCCGGTGTTTTCCATTCCTTGACGCATCCACAGGTGACAGACTTGCAAAAGAAGCCCTTTAACAAGTCTGAAGTTTACTCTTGAATTCCCATTCAGGGTATTATCCATTAAGAGACACGACTTCTTTTGGGGTACTAATTGGAGTAATAATAATGCCTTTCTCCCCAAAGGCCGTGAGGGCCATTCTCTACATACAATGGAGCATAGGATGTGGATGTTTTTAATGCAGGGTGTTCTCTCTTTTTTTGTTAACACGTGGGTGCTTTTGAATAATATCGTACTCTTTGTAAGGTAGTCTTTCAATGTATCAATTTTAAAAAAATGCAATTTACAGTTTATTGCCAGGTTTTAGCTGACTTTCTTGGGCCTCATCCCATTTGACAATTTCAGCGTCCTAGAGTGGTCCGTGACATTGGGAGGGCGGAGCCTGCTGGATCCCATCAGGTGGCGCTCAGCTGCTTCCAGCAAAGCTCCTCTCCGCATCCGGGCCGGGCCCTAGAAGGCTGTTCAGAGAACTTCCCGTGTTCCCATTGAGAAGAATGGAGTCAGTGTGGGGCAAGCTACGTAGGCAGTAATGCTTTTGCCCATGGATGGGGAAAGTGCGGGCGTGGCGTGGTATCTCAGCCCCAGCCCAGTGTTCCTGCCTAGTGGTCAGAGCCAAGCACCGGGGGTCCCAGCTGATCAGGGTCATCTTGAAGATGATGAAGAATGGCTCAATGGGTATGGGTCTCCAAACGAGAGTTTGCAATGGGTCAATGAATGGTTAGAAGGATATGGGACTGCAGATGAGTTTAGTGAAGAATCCTTTAGTGAGGAATCCATAGAAGCGGATGATGGATCAGACTATGAGAGGCCCGGCGGCCTTGGTTCCCAAGAGAGAGTTTCCACTCCCTTCCCAGCTGAGCATTCTGGAGAAAGGGAGTTTCCTGCTTCGCTCTCTGATTGTGAGGCGGCTGAGCCGGTGAATGAGCTGGACTTTGAAAGAAGGGCCAATATTCAGGCTTCGAGGAGAGATTGGGGCCTGAGAAAGGGAACATGTTGGGCGCACAGAAAATAGTTTGGTTTAATAGCTGGTGCCCGGGTGATTTTAGTCAGACCTGAAGCTACGTTTAGAAAGGAAAGGACCTTGTTCATGTCTCCAAGTTCACGGAACCGCCGGAGCAGTTTGCCTCAAGTTCCACGTTGACTGCGGCAGCGGTCTGTCTTGTCTACGAACTTTTGCCTTGCTCAAGTACCCTGCGTTCATTTGGATTAAGCCAATTGGGCTTCCTGTCCAAGAACTTTATTGGACTATTTTCGGATTTGCTTTTTATTGCTTTTCTTATCCTTTTTGGACTATCTTTTATTCTAAATGAAATTACATTTATTGCATTTGCCTGGTGTGTGTGATTAGGGCAGTGTTTCTCAACCTGGGGGTCAGGACCCCTGGGGGGGGGGGTCGTGAGGGGGTGTCAGAGGGGTCGCCAAAGATCACCAGAAAATGCAGTGTTTTCTGTTGGTCATGCAGGTTCTGTGTGAGAAATTTGGCTCAATTTTATCATTGGTGGGGTTCAGAATGCTCTTTAATTCTAGATGAACTATAAATCCCAGCAACTACAACTCCCAAATATCAAGTCTCTTTTCCAAAACTCCACCAGTGTTCAAATTTGGGCATATTGAATATTCTTGCCAAGTTTGACCTAAATCCATCATTGTTTGAGCCCACAGTGCTCTCAGGATGTAGGAGAACTACAACTCCAAAACTCAAGATCAATGCCCACCAAACCCTTCCAGTATTTTCTGTTGGTCATGGGAGTTCTGTGTGCCAAGTTTGGTTCAATTCTATCATTTGTGAAGTTCAAAATGCTCTTTGATTGTAGGTGAACTATAAATCCAAGCAACTACAACTCCCAAAGTACAAAATCAACCCCCCCCCCCCCAAACCCCCCAAGTATTCAGATTTGGGCATATTGGGTATTTGTGTCAAATTTGGTCCCCTGAGTGAAAATACACCTGGTATATCAGATATTTACATTACAATTCATAACAGTGGCCAAATTACAGTTATGAATTAGCAACGAAAATAATTTTACGGTTGGGGGTCACCACAACATGAGGAACTGTGTTAAGGGGTCACCGCATAAGGAAGGTTGAGAACCACTGGATTAGGGGAACGGCCTGCGTTCTGGGGTGCAACACGTGGGCCATGCGGGGTGCAGGACCGCGGTTTCTGCTGGCGAATCCCCCCATCATTATCCCATGCTCTTTGGAGCTTAATGGGATAAAGGCCGTGGGTCCCGCTCCAGAGGAAAGATGGCAGCTAACTAGGATTTAAAAACCAGGCGTTTCCTTTCTCCCAGGGGTTAAATATGAGGGCTTTGGTCCAGTTTTTGTCAAAATACCCTCCCCACAATTTGTGGTATTCTTTAATCATTTAAAACCACCTTGTTTTTTTATCAACAAACTTTTATTGTGTCTAATTCGGTTTTCTATGAAATTATTCTGCCCATGATATTAAAAATTCAATAAAAGCAAACCTCCCAAGAGAGGCCCGGGTGGCTCCACCCATGCTGGCCTTCCACAGGTCAAGACCTCCTTCTGCCAACAGGCATTGGGAGGAAGGGAAGGGACGGGTTTAGGGGAGGTTGGGTGGGATGGGGAGGAGATATCGTCAGGGAGCTCCTTCTTTCCCCCCTGCGGGGGGGGGGGGAGGGGTCCTTTGACAATCCAACCACTCCATGCAGCGAGTTCGCACTTCCTTTTGCAGACGCAGTTGCTCGGACACGCTCCGGCTTAGGCACCCACTTCAATGCAGTTCCAGGTGAGGTAACCGAGGAATCTGTCGGGTCTGCCTTGTTGGATTCGTTTCAGCTTGTGCAGCCTGGTGACATGGGCAAGATCCTCGGAGAGGTGAGAGTAACCAATTGCGCACTAGATCTTTGCCCTTCTTGGCTTATAAAATTTGCGGAGAGGTTTTCGAAGGTAATAAAAGCCTTGCTGGATCAAGGGCATCCTATTCCATCACGCCTAAAACAGGCAATAGCAAGACCCATCCTGGAAAAGGCATTCCTTGGCTCCTCAGTCTTGAACAACTATCGGCCAACTTCAAGTCTTCCTTTTCTGGGCAAAGTTGCTTCCTAGCTCTAGGGATTCTCGGATGAAACTGATTATCTGGACCCATCACAGTCCGGGCTCAGGCCTTGTCATGGCACTGAGATAGCTTTGATCGCCTTGGTGGATGGCCTCCAAGGCAGAGAACTTGACAAGGGGAGTGTGTCCTTGTGGGGTCTCCTGGGTATCTCAGGGGTATGCAATACCATCAATCGTGGTCTCCTTCTCGGGTGGCTCTCCGGAATAGGCCTTAGGGGCACTCCTTTGCAGTGGCTCCACTCCTTCTCGGAGGGCCGGACCCAGTCGGTGGAGCTGGGTAGACACCTGTTTGGATCCTTTGGGGTCCCACAAGGTCCTATTCTTTCCCCATGTTTTTATAAACATCTACATGCAACTGCTGGGTGAGGTCCTCCAGAGTTCTGGAGTTTGGTGCCCTCTCTATGCACATGACACACAACTCTACTGCTCCTTTCCATCTCATTCCAAGGAAGCCGCTTGGATCCTGGACCAACTGTGATGGGCTAGATGAGGGCCAAGAAGCTGAAGCCAAATCCTGACAAGAGAGAGGTCCTCCAGGTCAGTCGCTCAGCCGATCAAGGCATAGGGTGGCAACCTATGCTCGATGGGGTTTCACTCCCCCTGAAGACACAGATCTGCAGTTGGGAAGTCCTCCTGGATTCATCATTGACCCTTGATGCTCAGGTGTCGGTAGTGGCTGGCAGGGCTTTCGCACAGTTGAAAGTCATGCGCCAGCTGTGACCGTGCCTCAAGAAGTCTGACTTGACCATGGTGGTCCATGCCTTAGTTACATCAAGGTTGTATTAATGTAACACACTCTACATGGGGCTGCCCCTGAAAATGGCCCGGAAACTGCAGTTGGGGTAAAGGTCGGCGGCCATGTTGTTAACTGGAGCAAATTACAGGAAGTGGTCAGCTCCCCTGTTTAAACAGCTCCATTGGCTGCCAATACGTTTCCGGTCCCAATTCAAGGGGCAGGCCATCACCTATAACGCTGCCTATCTTCATGACTGCATCTTCCCTTACAAACCCACAGGCTCTCTAAGACCTTCTGGGGAGGCTCTTCTCCCACTCCCACCTCCGTCGCGGGCTTTCTCAGTGGTGCCCCCCCCGGCTCCGGAACCCCCTCCCCAGGGAGATCAGGCTGGCGCCCTCCCTGCGCACTTTCTGCAAGGAGCTAAAGACGTGGCTGCTTCACTATGCTTTGGACTAGGCAATTCCATGGTGAGCTTTCCCCAGCTAGGATCCAAAAACCTTGTCCTTGCACTTTACTATTGTTGTAATCAAAGCTATTATGATTAATTGCTCATACCCTTATTGCTACTATATGATATATGCGCTTTACTCACTAGCTCTATCCGCTATTGTTTTTTCACCAGTCCGCCCAGCCACCCACCACCAGATATTGAAGTTTGCTGTTGGTTGTTAGTTCTAATGTTTGTTTTATATATTGCTTAATGTTGTTGTTTTTGTTTTGTTTTGTATTGTTTATGATATTATCTTGTTGTTATGCATTTTAATGTATTACGTGTCAATTGTATTGCTGGGCTTGGCTTCATCTAAGCTGTCCCGAGTCCCTTCGAGGAGCTGGAGGCAGGGTCTAAAAACAAAGTTGTTGTTGTTGTTGTTTTCGTCGTCATCGTTGTTTGCATTTTAAATGCTATTTTAGTGTATTTATTGTTTTGTAATTTTGTTTTCTGTACACTGTTACTATTAAATTGTTTTTTTAACTCTTTTAGCTGCAACGGTTCTTAGACGACACAGCTGGACTCGATCCCTTCCAGTCTGGCTTCCGCATTGGGCATGGGACGGAGACCGTGCTTGTCGCCATTACAGACCGACTTCGCTGTCAGCTCGACCAGAAGGGGTCAGCGCTGCTTGTGTTGTTAGATCTCACTGCAGCCTTTGACACAGTAGATCACGCACTACTGACCCACCGTTTAGCCATGACAGGAGTCAGGGGCACTGCCCTTAACTGGGTGGCCTCCTTTCTCCAAGATCGGGGACAACATGTGGAGGGGGGAGGGACGGTTTCTGGGAGACTCCCTTCAAGTCGCGGGGTCCCCCAGGGACCCGCTGCTATCGATGGAGATGCAAATCTCCACGGTATGCAGGACCACGTTTTCCATCTATGCCAGGCTAGGCGGCTGGCTCCCTACCTGCCCAGGAGCGACCTGGCTACGGTGATCCAGGCAACGGTCATCTCGAGACTGGACTACTGTAATGCCCTCTACATTGGCCTTCCTTTGTCATCAATCCGGAAACTCAAGCTGGTGCAGAATGCTGCTGCTCGACTGTTGGTGGGAGCATCTGCAGGAGAGCACATTGCGCCCATTCTGCAGCAATTGCACTGGCTACCAATAGAGTACTGGATTGTTTTCAAGGTGTTGGTGTTGACCTTTAAGGCCTTGTATGGTCTAGGGCAGTGTTTCCCAACCTTTTTCCAGCAGCTGCTCCAGCCTTGAGGGGCAGTGCCAAGCCAGCGGTGCCAGAGCCAGCACAATGCTGGCTTGGCACTGTCCCTCAAGGCTGGAGCAGCTGCTGGGAGTGCCAAAGCCGGGAGGGGGCAGAGCCAGGCTGCGCCATGCCCCCCCTCCCCCAGCTTCAGCTCTCCTACAGGCCGCGCCATGCCCTGCCCCCTCCCCCAGCTTCAGCTTTCCTACAGGCTGCGCCATGCCCCGCCCCCTCCCCCCAGCTTCAGCTCTCCTACAGGCCGCACCATGCCCCGCCCCCTCCCCCAGCTTCAGCTCTCCTACAGAGGAGGAGCATGAGCTTCAGTGGGCGGGGCTCCTCCTCCACACGGCTTCAGCGAGTGAGGGGCGAGAGTCATGGTGGGAGTCATGGCGGATTGGAGGCTGGCTGGGGAAACGGCCGAAGGAGGTGGCGCCCACCCTTCTTTTTCTTCGCCACTGCCCGGCCCTTCCTCCTCCCCCAAGCAGCAGGAGTTCAGCAGGAGGGGGGAGGAAGGGGGGCAGAGAGCTTCTCTTGCGGCACAGCAGGAGGACCGTCACGGCACACTAGTGTGCCACGGCACACTGGTTGAGAAAGACTGGTCTAGGGCCAGTGTATCTGAGGGACCGCCTCACCCCATATGTTCCCCTGAGATCACTGCGTTCGGAAGAGCAAAATCTCTTAGTAGTTCCATCTGTTCATTCCTGCCGCCTGTCTACAACCAGATCGAGAGCCTTTTCCGTAGCGGCCCCATCGCTATGGAACTCAATGCCAGATGAAGTCCGTGCCATTAAGGAACTGGCCCCGTTTGGGAGAGCCTGTAAAACGACCCTTTCCAGGCAGGCCTTTAATCTCAGTGGCTCCTGAGGAAGTGGCCCAAATCCTTGAGCCCTATGTCGATTGTTGTTTCTAGGCTCTGTTTTATATTGTTGCTGTTCTTAAATTGAATTGTTGCTGTTTTATAAATTGATTTTATGTAAACCGCCCCGAGCCTGCTGGAAGAATGGGGGGGGGGGGGGAGTGCTGAAAAGTTACCCCCAAAGGGAAAGCATATTCTAATACTATCCCAAGACAAATACATTTGAGTCATATATTTTAATGCCACCAAAACAACACATATGGTGACAGAGAACTGCCCTGTTGAAGTATCATGCATTTGGTCAGGAGGTCAGCTGAGTTATTAATGTTTTAACGAAGTGTACTTGCAGATGGTTCTTCCTCTTCCAAACGTTGGCCGAAGGGAGAGGAGGGTTCCTTTGGGTGACGTCCCTGTTTTATTAATGAGCCCTTTCTCCGATTTGACATGAAAACGAGGCTTAAAAGAGCTTCATTGCAGATGTTAATCTGTTGTTCGGAGTGACAGGGACAGGGGCATCCATCCATCATTCAGGCCATTAGCCCAAACCCAGCGGGGACCCCATTGACTCCATGCCACGACAGTTAAGTGGTGAGAGTGGCCCCCATCCGCTCCCGTTACGAAACGCAACACAAAGGCCTTCGCTTCAGCTCCCAGGATCACCTGCTTTCTCTCTCTTCTTTATTCAGAGATTTTAGCCATGGCTCAAGAGAAAGAATGTTCTAGAGAAAAACCACAGAGGAGGATTTATACAATTTAAACCAGTTAAATTAGATTAGTATACATGGTATGAAGAAGTCAGCCTGAAGAAAAGGGAAGTCCTCTACCAGCCTCACCACAGGAAGAACACCACCATCCCCACGTCAGCAGTCTCTGCTCCGTCCCCTCCGGGAGTGTACGCCAAGCAGACATCTCTCTCTCTCTCTCTCGCACGTGCGCCCTCTCTCTCTCGCGCCCTCTCTCTCTCACACACACATGCTTTCTCTCTCGCGCGCGCTCTCTCTCTCGCACACGCTCTCTCTCGTGCCCTCCCTCTCTCACGCGCGCCCACTCTCTCCCTTTCTCTCTCGCGCCCTCTCTCTCTTGCGCGCTCTCTCTTTCTCTCACGCGTGCCCTCTCTATCTCTTGTGCGCCCCCCCTCTCGCCCTCTCTCTCACTCTCTCTCTTGCGCGCCCTCTCTCTCTCGCCCTCTCGCACACTCTCTCTCTCGCACGCTCTCTCGCCCTCTCTCGCGTGCGCGTGCGCCTTCTCTCTCTCTTGCATGCTCTCTCTCTCTTTTGCACTCTCTCACACATGCGCTCTCTCTCTTGTATGCGCCTTTGGAGTGAGTTTGCACACGCTGCGCTCTCCCCAAGCCTCCCGACTCCCGAGGAGACCTTCAGAGCACAGCGGAGCTTTCCAGCCGGTGGGAATGCATGGGGACCTGGGAGGTGGCGGGATGGGGCCTACTCGCCTGTCTCTTCTGCTCCGGAGGCACCGTGGCGAAAGCCAGCCAAGTGTGGGTCTGAGTGTTGTGTGTGCGTGGGGGGGGGGGTAGAGGTTGACTTAAAAGGGGCGTAATACCCAAGTGTGGCCTAGGGTGCAAAAATGGGTTAATCAGGGCCTGAATTATGATTCTCTTTAACAGCACAATTTGCATTTTGTGAATCTCAGAATCTTCTCAAAGGCCGTTTCCTTTTCAGTGCAAAGAAGCCAAGCCGTAAAGGCTGCTTTTCCTCTTTCCGTGTATGGCCTCTCGCCACGAGGGGCCCTTCCATCAAGCCCTATAGTCCAGAACATCAAAGCAGAAAATCCCACATTATCTGCTTTGAAGCGGAATATATGGTAGCGTGGACTCAAAAAGATATTGTAGGATATCCTGCCTCAATGTTCTGGGTCCTATGGCCGTATGGAACGGCTCCAGGAGCGGGAAGCAGGGTTCGCCGAGAAAAGACGGAGAAAGCAAGGGATTGTTTGAATTGTAGTTCTGGCAAAGACGGAGATCCTGTGGCTTGGTCACCCGGGCAGTGGGGATGTTCAGCTTCCAACCCTGGACGACATGACATTACGTCCGTCGTCATCTGTTAAGAGCTTTGGGGTGACTTTGGACCCTCTGCTGTCGATGGAGACTCACATCTCCGCCGTCAGCAGAATGGCGTTTTTCCATCTTCGCCAGGCAAGGGAGCTGGCCCCCTACGTGTCCCGACACGACCTGGCCACAGTGGCCCAAGCTACAGTCATCTTGAGGCTAGACTACTGTAACGCTCTTTACATTGGCCTTCCTTTGTCGGCGGGCTTTTTCGATCATTGCTCCAGTACTTTGGAACACACTGCCTGCCGACATCCACGCTATCCAGAGCCTCCTCTCATTTCGGAAAGCCTGCAAGACTGTTTCAGCAGGCTTTCGGGGTCTGATTAGCGGCAGTTTTCCTTCTGTGTAATTCCATATCGCATCGTGTATTATTGTGTGATCGCAGTGCTTTTAATGTATTCTTACTGTAACATTTTGATTTCTCTTAGCTGTGTTTTAGCTGTTTTCTTTCTGATTGTATGTGAGCCGCCCCGAGCCACTGGGAGTGGCGGCAGATAAATGCGAATAAATAAATAAATAATATAGTTTGGGAAGGTGGAGAGCTCTATGCCAGAGAATTCAAAAGGCCCTGCCCGGAACTACATTTCCCAGAATCCCGCTCAGCATCAGAAAGCCCCCATCGGGGGAGGGGGAGATTTGCCCCCTCCACAGCTCAGCCGGCCAGAGTTCCCCAAAGAGGAGGGCTGACTCTGATGCTTCTAGTAAATAAATAAATACATCTCTGATACTGCTAGTAAATAAGCCTCTGTGCTGGGCTGAAAAGAAACCCCCAAATGACAATTATATTGGTTAATTTGGGAGACATTCAATGAAATAGCATTTGTGGCTTTAAAAACGTTTTTGTCAACATTTTAAAAAGTTCCGTAAAATAAATCGAGGTGTGCATATTCCTGGGTGACCCCCTGTTGTCTCGTGTCGCTGGACAGAAGGAAATCCAAGGAGATCTCTATTTTGGTTTTGTTTAAAAAATTTGTTCATAAAAACTTTGAAAACTCCCTCAAAATTCGTGGATAAATAAAACATTCTGACACATGTTGTGCTACCAGTAGTAAACGTGTTGTACCATTGTGGCAAGTTTCACCCCAACAGCTGTAAAAATGAGGGCAGAAGGAGCCCCTGAAGCTTCTCCGCTGGCACAAAAAGGAACGAAATTTCATTACTCTTGTTATTCTAACGAAATTTTCACTAATTATACTTTAGAAAAATTTTGGAAACAAAATGCCAATGACCCCTAATTTTGCAATGACTTTTGAAACTTTTTTCATTGATCGCACAGCCCTAATGAGTATTATAGTACCTATATATACACATATAAATGCATGAATATTTACTTTGGAGTAAAAAAAAAATTCTACTAAACTCTCCTAAATATTATTCCTTCCTCTTGTTAATATTATTTTGTGTTGTTTCAGGTTTTCTGCACAATTAATAATATTTAGTGTTTTAGAAGTCCACTATTTCACAGCCGCCTGGTGGGTGGGGGAGGCCCGGCTGCCTAGCTTGGGTGGCGAGGCATTACGCCCGACATCCTCAGTGAAGAGCCTTGGGGTCGTTTTTGACCCGTTGCTGTCGATGGAGGCCCAGGTCTCCAGCGTCAGCAAAACCGCCTTTTCCCATCTGCAGCAAGCTAGGCGTCTGGCCCCCTACCTATCCAGAGACGACCTGGCCGTGGTGCTCCAAGCCACGGTCATCTCGAGACTGGACTACTGTAACGCTCTTTACATCGGCCTGCCCTTGTCATTGATCCGGAAACATAAGCTCGTTCAGAATGCTGCTGCCCGATTTCTCACTGGGGCCCCAGTGAGATGTGACATAACACCCATCCTCCAGCAGCTCCACCGGCTTCCGGTCAAGCACCAGATCACCTTCAAGGTGATGGTGTTAACCTTCAAGGCCTTGCATGGTGTGGGGCCGCTGTATCTGAGTGACCGCCTCCTCCCCTACCAACCCCAGAGGTCACTTCGTTCCAAACAAATGAATCTCCTTGAAGTGCCGACCTTCAAAGCAACCCGTCTTACATTGACCCGGCGCAGAGCCTTTTCTGTAGTGGCGCCGTCAATATGGAACACTCTTCCTAGTGATGTATGGGCCACACAGGACCTTCTCTCCTTCCGCAAGGCCTGCAAGACTCACCTTTTCTGTCTAGCCTTGGATTGCTAGGCCAGAAATCTTTCTTTAAGCTAGTTTAACATGTTTGCTTTTACCTCTGTGTGTTTTTACTTGACTGTAAGCCGCTCCGAGCCCTCGGGGAGGGAGTGGCCGCGCACAAGTCCAAATAGTAAATAAATAAATACCTGGAAATCCTTCTCAATGTTTTGCTGGTGCCTCTTTTCTTGTGACTTGGACCCACGGCTTCCTGTTCTGATCTCGGGAGCTACGAAAACAGGCCTGGTTCCTCTTCTACGTGGCGTCTCTGCGGAGGATTAAGGAGAGCAAGCATATGATTTCATGGTCTTTCCTTCTCCAACTAAACACACACAGCCCCTAAATGGTTCTTCGTGGGATTTTGAAGTGTGTTTCCCCACAACCCTTCATGCTTTTATTGTATGTTTTAATGTATGTTTTAATTGTATGCTGTAATCCGCCCCGAGCCTGCAGGGAGGAGCGGAATATAAGATTGAATAATAAATAAATAAATAAATAAATCTATGAAAAAAGCGCATTTCCCCCCGGATGTGCTCTTCTGGGGATTTTGGATCTCATGCAGCCGGGCTGGTGCAACTTCAGGACACAATGGCCTTTCTGCCCAAGCTTTCCCACTACTCCTCCAAAGCGAGGGATTCGTGTAAATAGCATGAAATGGGCATCAATGTTCAAAAATATTAGAAAAAAGGAAGACCAACATGTTTTCAATTAGTTACGGAACATCACATTGCCTCTGGTTCCTCACAACCAACACACAACAGATAACAAGAATAGCAACGATGCCATTGATCTTTCTGATGCGAAGAGTATTATGAGCCTTTTCTTCATAATTAATAAAACTCCTTTAGCCAATCAATAGCCTGTCAGTAAGAATGAGCATTTCCCACCCCCTTGGCTCTCGGTACGGATGCGAGTGGCCGTGGCCATGCGTGCGCTCCCTTTAAACAGAGTACAAAACGGTACATCTGTTGAATTTAAGTTATGGGGATTTTTCCCTCACTAGGAAATGAATAAAGCAGTTGTGATTCATCTTGTTGTAGCCGAAACATAAGCGGGAGGACGTGATTGGGCCCTTTGAGAGATCAAACGGAGAAAAAGTGCTGTAAAAAGCAAATAATTGGGGGCCAGGGGAGCCTCCGTTCCCTGCAACGCCCTCCCCTTGATTCCCCCCATGCGTTACTCCTTAAATAATATCTTCCTTTTTGTTTTCTCTTGCTGCATTGGCCACTCCTAGAAATATGAGACTGTTTTAAGGTGTGTAATAACTGCAGCCAATGGGTCAGCGCTGGCACAGTTAACCACTTCTTTGCTGCTGGGTAGGCGACTGCGTTTGGCCACGAGGCTGGTAAATACCATATATGTTTGCACATAAGGCAACCTCATGCACAAGCTGAGGGCAGGTTTTGGGGTCAAAATGATGAAAGTCACTGTGACGCATAGCTACATCGGGGATCATTTCATAGAGAAGGGAAAATACCAGCGCAGTGACCAGCCTCCTCCGCCGTGGCCATTGCATCACCCAGCCATTCAAACAGGCCGGAAGGGGCACCACGCCTTTCTACCTAGGCCTTTGGAGACACCTTTGAACTTAAGTTTCTAGACTCATGCGTGATGTTTCCATGCATAATAGGACCTGTCTTCGGGCGCATAATGCCTTTCCCATCACACTCCCATTTCTAGACACAGTTGACATATGAACTGGGACTCATAGGGTGGTTCTTGAGTTGTTGCCCACATGATATTTATTCCCAGCTCTGATTTGGACGGTCAAGATGTGTGTCTTGCAGGCATGACAAACCAAAAAGGATTTCCCATGCTAGTGTGGCATTTTTTTCTTGCAACCCCTCACAAGAGCCTTTGTGAGCAGACCAGCATCAAAGACCATTTCCCACACCATGAGGGGTGTGCATGTGGTTATAGCCACACAAACTTCTTTATACATTTAAAAATGTGCTAGAACTTGTCTGAATTCATATTATACGTCTTGACATTTAAGTCTTGCGATCCTTGCCCTTGCCTATCTCTTTTACCTTCTCATTTTGATTGTTTATGTCACAGCAGATGCCAGTTCAGAGAGCCAAACCCAATTGAAGGGTAAATAGTTAAAATGGTGAATCGTAAATCAAATGGCTCCTCGCTGCCTCTCTCTCACCCCGATCCCGAGGAGCGAGGGCCCAAGTTTGCCCAGGCTGGTCATATACCTACATTCCATGCACATGCAATAATACAGCAGTAATAGCAATGGGAATAAGAAGAGGTAAATTTCAAACCGAAGTGTTCTGAGTGGTCCCTGCTTCATGCGGTGCAAACGGGCTCTTCTTTGTGAGCCCAGGGAAATTAGCCCGAAAAGACAGCGTTTTTCTGCTTGGGTGCACACACATACATATTCTTGGGGGGGGGGGGGGGTTTGCTGCAGAATCTTCTCTATGAGGCCGGGATTGTGCCACAAATCCCCCCTCCCATGAATATGTAGGGGTGTGCTCCCAAGCGGGCTTTACCCCCGGGCTAATTTTCCGTTTGCACCGCTTGCACCGCACCGCATGAGCCCGTTTGCATGAGGCAGGGACCACTCAGAATACTTCGGTTTCAATTTTACCTCTTGTTATTGTTATTACTGCTGTATTATTGCATGTGCAGGGAATGTAGGTATATGACCAGTTGGATTACTTATAATATTAGGCACTTACAGTAGCATTCATTCTATTATACATTAGGTTGGTTTCTCACCCCAATACGAGGGAAGGAGCGAGTTTAGGGCTTGCCTTGCCATAATACTTATTGGCAAGGGAGGCGGGAGGGTGGTGAGAGAGAAGGAGGGTGCCCCCCCCCCCTTACGACCTAATAACGACACTTAAGAAAATCCTGGCCCCCGAAGTTCTATAAAGAAAGTCCACTTCCTGGTTGGCGTTCCAGGTGCGGAAATACTCGAAAGTAGCATTTCTTACGAATTTCTTACGAAACGAATCATTTTCATAACTTTTTTCTCATGCCTAGTAAATAGTTTGTTTAAATATTCACAGAGTCTCTGGAGATAAGTATTTGCAAAGCAAAAGCACTTAATGGTCAGTGAAAACGCCAACAAGAGGAAGCCTTAACCGGCATGAAAACAAACAGGGAGGAAAACCTGCATTCAAACGCCAAAAACTCTTTAGCAAAATCAAAGCAAAGCAAACAGGGAAAGGCAGGCTGAGGGCAGCAGAGGAGATGTCGTCATCAGAATCAATCCAAGGTCATCAGCATTGAAGTCATCAAAGGTTGTCCAAGAAGGTATCCAAAGGGATGAAGGAGAGAGGTAATCCAGGAGCCAGGCCAAGGTCAAGGAGAGGAGATAGGCGTAGAAGCGGAGACACAACCCACAGTCCGACTGGGGAGCAATCCAGTGGAGTCCAAACCCCACCACAGGAAGCAGCAGAATCAGTCTGGAAACAAGGCTTCAAGATGCAAGATGGCAGGATACAAGATGCAAGAGTCCCAGGATCCAAAGGCAACTCCTTGCTAGCCACAGAGGTCAGTCCCAAAATGCCCATCTTTTAAGCTCACTACAAGTCAGGTCCACTTGATGAGGTCGACGCCCTATCACCATCCTCAGGTGTTACTCTCCCAGCAACTGCTGCCCTTTGACTGACCCTCCAAGATTTCCACCTGTGGTTAAGACTTAGAACATCCCACCCATTGTCTGGGGACTCTGAGGGCCAATCCTGATCATCAGTGAATCCTACCCAGGTGTCTGAACTTGTGGGCTCCTCACAAGCCCTCTGAATGTCTCTTTCTTGAGTCCAATCCATTTCAGTAGAAGTGTCCTCTGTACTCTGACTCCCATCATTCCCAGAGAATCCCTCAAATGTCTCAGAGTCTGTAGGTGCTGTAATTATTTGCTTGACTCTCTTGAGTTGCAAGTGATCCTCTTCGCTTGACTCACTTGACTCACGAGTAAGCCTCTTTCTGCAAACACCGGTACTCCTGCTACAAACAGCCCCACTCAGTTTCATACTCTCCCCAGACGCTGAGCCATCAGAGTCTTCTGAATCACTACTATCAGGAGCAGCTGGAGGCTCAATCACAACAGTTCAGCTTTGAACTTCTCGTGATGGGATGCTGCTTCCCTTCCCTTGTAGTACTACATTTTATAAAGGAGCACACCTGAATTACATTACTATTGCCCTATGACCCCAGTACCAGTGAGACTGATATATTCAATGTCACCTACCCACATCTGATGAAATATACCTTCTCTAGGAATGTTCTAATAATAATAATCTTTATTTATACCCCGCCACCATCTCTCTCCCCGATGGGGACGGACTCGGGGCGGCTCACATGAGGCCAGGCCCAAACAACAAATACGATACATAAAAATCAAAAACATCAGCAGCAACACAATAAAAATGCAGACATATAAATAAAAACAATGTACAGATAAGTATCTCAAATCACAAATGACAAGGCAGGCCGCACGCACAAGATGAAAGGTTAAAATGTTAAAATCCCAGGGTGAGATGACAGGAGCAGGTTATTTGCGAAAGAGAGCGGGTATAAACACGGGTTGTGAGGGGCCTTGATGTGATGGGGAGAGTGGGCTCCAAAAACAGGGGCATTGAGGAGAGCCATGGTATGAAGCTAAATGACTACTCTCCAAAAGCACAGCGGAAAAGCCAGGGTTTAAGGTGGCTTTTTTAAAGGTTTCCAAAGTCAGGGCTTTCCTAATCTCTCTGGGCAAGGAATGCCAGAGTCAGGGGGCCCCTGAGAAGAAGGCCCTCTCCCTTGTGCCCACCTAATCAGTCTGTGGGACTGGCAGGGGCGACAGGAGGGTCTCTCCCGAAGATCGAAGAGCTCGGGCTGGTTCATGGAGGGAGATCTGGTCACAAAGGTAGGCAGGTCCCGGACCATTTAGGACTTTATAGGTGATCACCTGCAACTTGGATTGGGTCCCGAAAATAAATGGCAGCCAGTGAAGCTCTTTAAACAGGGGGGTTGACCGCTCCCTGTAGCTTGCCCCAGTTATTAATCTGGCTGCTGAGCATTGGACAAGCTTCTGGGCCATCTTCAAGGGTAGCCCCACGTAGAGTGCATTGCAGTAATCCAGTCTAGAGGAAACCAAGGCATGGGCCACTGTGGTCAGGTCAGACTTCTCGGTCCTCCAGGTGATTCCATGCTATGCTTCCAACTAGACCTTATCACACAATCATGCTGGGGGTGTAGCAGAGTTCAGTATAGAGGATAGCAATGATATCTTCCAACAGAAGTCATTAATTTCAATAGAGTTTACTATTATCTACAGTTTTTTTGTTTCCCTGGAAACAGTTTCCTGTGCCCCCCCTTTTTCTACAGCTGCCAAAAATAGCGCGATGCTATATTAGTGCAATTGGGAGTACAGTTGCAGAACTCCCCAGCCAGGGTGACTACTCCTAGATCCTATGCTGGCTGGTAGCTGTAATCAAAATGATATATTGTTTCCATTGCTAATGTTCTGCTGTGTCCCATCAGTATGGGAAATACGTTGCAGAAAGCCACCGAAGAGGGCTTTTCCTGTTGTGTACCCAAGTTCCGGAATAACCTCTCCTTAGAGGCCCCATTGGCACTGCTATTTATGGTCAAAAGCCCTTTGCCAAAGCCTGTAGTAGGGTCTAAGAGATTTTTCTCCAGATCTGCCTATACGATTGTTGTTGTTTGAAGCCATTCAAACAGATTTTGTCTTTTATTGTGAAGTTGTTTGATTTTCTTTCAGTTAGAATTAGTGGTACCTGATTGTTTTACACTGTCCCATCTAAGTAAACTGACTTTATTGCGTGTTGTCCTGAGATCCCATAACATAGAGCAGAATACAAATATTGAAATGTGTAGGGACATACGCAAATACAGTCTGACCCCCCCGGCAGGAATGGCAGAAAGACACACACGAAGGTCTTGCTCAACAGCTGTCAGTCTCTCTCTGTGTTCTTATGCATCAATAAGGAAGGAAGGAAGGAAGGAAGGAAGGAAGGAAGGAAGGAAGGAAGGAAGGAAGGAAGGAAGAAGGGAAGAGTGAAGGAAGAATGGAACCAAAGAGCAAAGAAAGGGAGGAAAGAAACAGGTAGAGAAGGAAAAAAGATAAAGGGAAAGAAGAAGGAAAAGAATAAGAGAGAAGGAAGGAAAGAGGGAGGGAAGGGGAGAAAGAGGGAGGGAAGGTTGGCCACAGCAACGCGTGGCAGGTACAGCTAATAAATTTATACAGCTTGAATGGTGGGAGTTGTAGGCCAAAACACCTGGAGGGAGGGCCCATGCCTGCCTTAAGTAAGCAAACCCTGTTAGTTTTCGGCCCCTGCTTAAAGGTCCCTCAACCCTGTGTCCCGAACGACCCTTGACCCGGCTTGGCTGAGTGCAAGGGAATCACGGGAGTGGTAGTTGGACACCATCCTGAGCCTCCCAAACTACAAATCCCGGGATTCCCCAGCCTTGAGCCCTGGAAGCCCAAGGGGTGCCTCACTGCATGAATGCTACGGTGTAGATTCGCCCGCAGGCAGCCGGGGGACGCGGGAAAGTCCCATCCCAGGATCTTCTCTCTCCACGCGGCTCTTTCTGCCTGACGCAGTCCCCGCCTTCAAACCCTTCCGAGGCCGAAACCCTTCTGAGGCCGAGGAAGGAGCGGAGGGGAGGAGGAAGCCCAAGAAGGCAAGGGATATGCTGGGACATAAATCAGGTCATTTAATAGTGTTTCTTCATATCCAAAGTTCAATGTAACCATGATCTGAGGATAACCCTTTAGGAATGCCTGCTTGATTCTTAATATGCTGGGACATAAATCAGGTCACCCCTTTCTTCATATCCAAAGTTCAATGATGATGGCCTTCCAATTGTCACAGGGGCCTCCACAGGGTCCTTGAGATTTTAGACGTCTAGTTCTACATTGTTTTTTATTTATATGTATGTATTTTTATTGTGTTATTGCTGATGTTTTGATTTTATTTCATTGTAATATGTTGTTTGCGCTTGGCCTCATGTGAGCCACCCCGAGTCCCCTTTGGGGTACAAATTAAGATTATTATTATTATTATTACTATTTTGGCAGTCTAGCAATGCTTTTCCTGCGGATATGGGGATTGGCTGAATATTCAAATGACGACTACATTTCCTTCATGGAGATAACTGATATACTGCTAGTCTACACAGTGTTTACAAAGAGGGCTTGTTTTCATATTTAACTGAAAAACAGTGAACTACGTGAATTCTGGCACTGGTTCTGTTCTGGAAACTATTTCTACACTTGTGCCTAAGGTTCCAGCAGGTGGCGCGTTGAGCCAGTTTTCCCTGCTCTCTTTGAACATTGGAAATGAAGTAAGTGTATGGTGATTCTTCCTCAAGGCCGCCCTTCCAAGCCCTATGGAGCAACCTGGGGGCAAAGGAAAGGCAGGCAAAGTGACCCCCGTTGCAATGTTTATTGCAAGACTTCAAAGCACAGAGCCAAAAGGGAGCAGAGGCATTACAGTGTAATTGACCCTTTGACGGCAAAGAAGGGTCTGTGGGCTCCCTTGTCAACTGGCCGGTGGGCGATGGAGTCATTCATTTCCCATTATTCCCATTCTTGAAGAAGAGCCATTGGTTTGGAAGAAAGTGACAGGTTCTTTAGCTCTTTCTGGATTCCATGTTGCCCGCTGTAATTGAATATCACAGTCACAATTGAATTCTCCATACAGTTGGCCCTCCAATTTTTAAGGTTAGCTTTTGAAGATTTGATTATTCGTGGATTTGATTGAGATGGACGCTATACGAACCTCTCGCTCCTCCAGTGCAACTCCATGGTCAACGTCACCTGGAAGTCTGGCCATCGCATTTTGCTGCAGGACCTCGAGACTTCTAGGGAGATGCTCTCTCGTGTAAAAAAGAAGAAGCCCTAGCATTTATTATTTGCATGCTTCCACTTTGTAGCAGTCCTGCACCCCTAGCCAGCTCAAGAAGTGGATTTTCATGTTGAGAACCAGCACCGCCTTCTTTCCTTTCCGGCATCACCAATAAGGGGCGGCACGTGTGCGTCTAAGGACGGAGGCTGCACAGCCTTGTCTCATTGTAGCATATAATAATAATAATACTGTTTATTTCTATTCCACTCTTCTCACCCCGAAGGGGACTCAGTGCAGATTACAATATACACACGACAGACAGTACAGTGCAGTTTTAGAAGGACTTCTTCGTTCCTGGCTGCGTCATACAGGGTGTGCGCCATAGGATGTGCATGCTCCATTACGACATCATTGTTGTTATGTCCTTGCGTCACTGCGCCTACACGTCACAAGGGGGTGCTGTTGTTCCATCCTCATGACGGGAGCCTCTGTTTTTCCACCACTTCCGCATGTCCCTTCTCCCGACAGCCGAACTTTTTCAGACGTTGTAAAGTCCATGCAAAAACCTTCCCCACTTTTTTCCGTGGTCCCCAATTGATGTTTATTCACAGCTGGCACAGCTGGGCTGTGTAACTGCTTGGGTGGGCAGTGGACGGGGCTCAAATAGCTGGTTATCCAAACCAGCTTGGGGTGGCTTTGAACTAGCAACCTTCTGATTGCAAGCACAGCTGTGTTACCGCTGTGCTATATATATATAAATTCACATGTGGAGATACGTCATGGCAGCACTATGCGACCCATATGTAGACTAGTAATATTGCGTGACACAGTTCAGTAGGTTATTATTCCAGTCAGTCCTCTACATCCGTGGATTCTGTACCCACACGTTCCACCATCCACACCTTGATCATACAGTTAGTCTTTGGCATCTACAGTTTCTGCATCCACAGAAACAGATACAGGGAGCCATATTTTATTCTGCAATTTTATATATGAGACAACATTTTATTGTACATAATGATACTTGAATATCTGTAGATTTTGGCATCTTTGGGGATTGGGGTGAGTCCAGTCCTGGTGCCAAACCCTAATAGGCACCAAAAAGACGATAGAAAAATCTTGGGAACGAATGTTCGGAGAGGATAGAAATTCAAATCGGAAGCTCGCTCGAATGCTGGAAGCGCTCAATAGATATTGAACCACGTATTATTCATCTGTGAACACAGAGACCAAAGAACATAAGAACATAAGAAGAGCCATGCTGAATCGGGCCTCAGCCCATCTAGTCCAGCATTCTGTGCCACACAGTGGCAGACCAGTTGTACACGGGGATCTCTAGCAGAAAGGAGGGCAAAACCCTCACCTGCTCCCGACCCCCCACAACCAGTACCCGGGGAAAATCCTGCCTGCCTCCATCAACACAGAGGTGGCACTTGGATGTCCATTTCAGTAGCTACTGATTCCCTTGGTATCCATGAACCTGTCTAATCCTGCCTTGAAGCTGTCCAGGCTGACCGCTGTCACAACCTCCTCTGGAAGTGAGTTCCATAACCCAATGGCCCTTTCTCTGGGTGAAGAAATATTTCCCTTTATTAGTCCTAACTTTCCTACCTTGGAGCTTCAGGGAGTGCCCCCTAGTCCTAGTGTTGGGTGACAGAGAAAATATTTTTTCTTTATTCACCTTTTCTATCCCATGCATGATTTTATACACCAAAGTACCCCAGTTCTGTCCATGAAGTATGTGTCGCTGCAGGAAGATTGTTTATTTGTGGCAATCGGTTCAAATCAATGCCAGATGCAATTCCGAAGGCTCTTTGCATCCTCCGCAGAGCACCATAGGGTCACAAGAGGCCTCGGAGCAATTCCAGTATTAAGGGGAAAGTGGCCGTTTCCAGGACTTGTTGTGCTTTTTCCCTTTGGGGAAGTGATTGTGCAAAGCGCACAAGGCCCAAAAGCGGAACATCGTCCGGACGCTGTCTGGCGGGCGGGGGAATGCGCCCTTTACCCAGATGGCACCCCACGCAGCGGCGTCCTTTGCCTACCGGTAGGACCGCGGGAGCGTCCTGGACAACGCAGAAATCCCGGGACCTCTTTTGAAGTATTGGGATCCCCCCCCCCCTTTACAACCCATGATGTAGTGCTGCCTGGAAGCGTCCTGAGCCATGCAAATGCAGCATAACTAAGGGTGGACATTTTAATGGCGTTTACTCCATGCTCAGGCCGTGGCCATGCCCAGCCATGCTGATGAGGTGTGGGCATCCCCCTGCCACTAAGTCAGCATAGGGCACTCATATGGCCACAAAATATGGCATCAACTAGGGTTTATGCTGTGTGGAAGCACCCTGGAACGGCAGACAATTAATTTGAATGACCCCTGGCAGGTTATGAGAGTCGGGGAGTGTGTAGCCTGCCAGGCCCTCAGGTGCAGGAGGGCACGCTTCCCCATGGTACGAGGCTTGCTGCAATGGCCTCTGAATCCTGTGGGCCGTTTTCGTAGGGCAGTGGTGGGTGGGTGGGGGGTGGGGGGTAAAGTGTGGTACCTGATAGGATGTAGGGCACCCAACATGGGCTCAGGATAAATAAAGGAAGCCTAACATCCACTTGAGACGCCTCTCCCTGTTCTTCAGTAATGAGAGGAAAATGCATCCCAAGCATGCCAAAGTGCCTTCAGTTTTTATCCATGTGGGAAATACGCAGTCGTGGAAATATTTTCCAGACAAATAGGCCCAAAGGCACCAAAGTCTTTGTCTATTGCTCATATTCTGAGCACGCTGTTGCTTAAGTACACAGGCAAAGTCTAGATGGAGATGCTTCCTTCAAGACTTAGACCTAAGCAGTACTTCAAAACATACTCAACATGTGTAATGGAATTATGTATTTTGAGGGGGGGGGGGGGCTAAAATAGCTGGAGACACTCCTTTTGAAGTACAATTTAAGTATGCACAGGCAAGATAATGGTATCAAAAGACTTTATTTCCCTTCTCTGGATAAGTTTGAACAAGGCATGAGTATGACAGGGAAGAGAGCTCCTCCGAGGCCATCGTCGTCCATCAGGTAAATAATTCATACTTCGTAGTTGAAGATGCTTAAGTAAATGCTTGCGTAAAGGGCTGGGGGCTCCCCTGGCTCAACGCTGGGCTTCCTCGGGGCGGCGATGCCTTTGGCTTTATTGGCATCCAACAGAGGAATGGCAGGAAATGTTTCTCAAGCATCGGGTGGGACATTCCCTCCCTGGAAGAACATGTTTCACGGGCTTATGGGATATTTGCTCTCAGTTTCCACGATCAGTAAGGAGGAACCGCTGCCGAGCAGTTGTTGGTGGAGAGGACGAAGCGGCCCTTGGCCTGCCCAAAGAGCAGGCTGCAAATAAGCCTGGAAAAGAGGAGGCAACAGGATGGCCTGGGATACATGCTGACCCCCAACTCTCCAAAAATTGCACGAAACACACGTGACAACAAAATGTGACCAATGTAAGATGCTCCACTTACATCGGAGAAAACATGAAATGCAGAGCTACAGGATGGAGGGCACCTGGCTCAAAAGCTGTACCTGTGAAAAAGATCTTGGAGTCCTCGTGGATAACAAGTTAAACACAAGTCAACAGGTCTAGTTTCCGAGAGGGCCCCACTAAATTGTGGGGTCCCTCAAGGGGCTATACTCTCCCCTCTGTTATTTGACATCTGCATGCGGCCACTTGCTAGACTGGTTCGAAGTTTCGGGCTGGAATGTTATGGGTATGCTGATGACACCCGGCTTGTTCTGAGTCCAAATAATAAAGAAATAGCTAAACATGCCTATTCAGTACATAAAATGCACATATTAAAACGTATTTCTACAAAAGACATATTTTAAAATGCACAGAATAAAGATTAAAATATAGTGAGTTTAAAATTTATGATTAAAAATGGCCGGGCGGACCTGTTGGAAGAGATGGGTTTTAAGTTCTGACCGCTCGTTGAGCTGTTGGAGCTTCTCTGGCAGGCGGTTCCTCGGTCTTGGGGTGGCCGGCGAGAAGGTCCTCTGGGTGGGTGATGATTGGCAGTTGGGTTCTGGCAGGCGGAAGTAGCCAGCTGGCCGCCCCCCAGAGGACCCCAGTGTTCGGGATGGATTGCACGGGAGAAGGCAATCCTGTAGTAGTAGGTAACCTGGACTCAAACCATGTAGTAGGGCTGTAAAGACCAAAACCAACACTTTGTGCCTTGCCCATGTTGGTTTTGACCTTCATGGTTTTGACCTTTGATCCTAGAACACGGCCAGAAGCCCCGTTCATTCATTTGGATAATGTTAAGTTTATACTTATCTGTCCCTCCTGAAATTAATATTAATATTTGGCTGTTTGGTGCCTGTTTCTTCAAAGAAAATAAATACGGGAAGATGTAAGTAACAATTTAATTTCTCATCATTCCTCCCAAGACGCTGTTGCTACGTAACAAAATAATTAAGGCACGAACGAATGAGGAAACGAAGCACCTAATGTTTGTGAGCTTACCCGTATCTTATGAATCCTAAAATGGAATTGTTATTTATGTGTTTTCAGTAGATATTACGGGAAGATACAATATTTGGGATCCGTGGCTGAAACCTGATACGTGAAAGTATGTGGCGTAATCTCACACTGTGTAATTTTTGAGTAACCTTCTGTCATTTTAATAGAAACCAAGAAGAGGAAAACAGTACTTACTTACGCATTGGAAAACAAACCCACAACAGCGAGGAACTTTTTCTAAGAAAGAACAAAAGGAAAAACCAGACCTGCCACAAAATTATGTTTATTTTTCTCCCAATAGTTTTGCGTAAGCACATTTTACGTGTAGGAGGAAGACATTGGTAAATCCATCATCCATTGTTATATTGATAGTTAAGATTCTCGGCAGCAATTAACAATACGAGTGCCAACAACTACCAATTATTTTACTTTTGATGAATTATAGGCTCCTCTATGTTCACAAGTTCCACCGTGCAAAATAGAGAGAGTAATCACATGTCGGCTGCGCAAGGATCTCGATTCCATGGCTGGGTTGCTTCTGTTATTTTGTAGAACTGTGTTCTAGATCAAGGGTGAACAACACGCACAGCAGGTTTGGGAGGATAGTACGTTCCCACCTCAGAGGACATTTACAAAGTCAAAGTATCATATGTATTTTGTGCCCTAAGGCAGTGATTTTCAACCTTTTTTGAGCTGCGGCACATTTTTTACATTTACCAAATCCTGGGGCACACCACCAACCAAAATGGCACAAAATGACACTCTAACACAGTCATACATATAGTTAACATGTTTTTAAATGTATTTATACACTGACTTAGTGTGAAGCCTGGGCCTGTTTTGATGAACACAACATAGATATCCTGGCAGGAATGGCAGAAAGACACAAACTTCCCACACAGAACTCCCATAACCAAGAGAAAATGCTATAAGAGTTTGGTGGGCATTGACCTTGAGTTTTGGAGTTGTAGTTCACCTATATCCAGAGACAACTGTGGACTGAAACAATGTTGGATCAGGACCATACTTGGCATGAATACTCAATATGCCCAAATGTGAACACAGATGGAGTTTGGGGAAAATAGACCTTGACATTTGGGAGTTACGCTTTCTGGGATTTATAGTTAACACACAATCAAAGAGCATCCTGAGCTCTTGCAACAATGGAATTGAACCAAACTTGGCATATTGAACTCTCATTACCAACAGAAAGTACTGAAAGGGTTTGCTTGGGAATTGACCTTGAGTTTGGAAGTTGTAGTTCACCTACACCCAGAGAGCACTGTGGACTCAAACAATGTTATGTTGCTGTTTGTTTTCTGTCCAGAATCACAATGTTGGGAGGAGGCTCACCACTTTAAGGTCCCTAAAACAGGCATGGGAAAACTTGGGCCCTCTGCGTGCTTTGGACTCCAACTCCCACCATTCCTAACAGCCTGAGGTCCTTTCCTGCTTAAGTGGTTGAGGGGGGGAAAGGGAAAGGGCCTGAGGCTGCTAGGAATGGTGGGAGTTGGAGTCCAAAACATCTGGAAGGCCCAAGTTTGCCCATGCCAGCTTTCGACAGAGTCCTCTTCCTCCCCCTTCCCCTTCGCACCCTTTCTTCCACCTCCTGCCCAACACTTAATTTTTCCTCTGCACTGCTGCTTCTGCCATTTGGATCCAAGGGGGCAGCGTGAGCGTGTTCAGGAGGGGAGGGAGGTGTGACCGGTGTGCTGGCGCTACTGCACAGACTCGCCCCAGAGCAAAGTGAGGCAAAGCGAGCAGAGCGAGGCTGGGAAGAAGGGAGCCCCAGTGGAGAAGAAAAAGTGTTCGGCAGGAGGGGGAAGGAAGGGGATTGGAGGTTCCCATTTCCCACGGCACACCTGATGATTTCTCAAGGTACACTAGTGTGCCACGGCACACTGGTTGGGAAACACTGCATTACATGATATAACCATCAATGCTTCATAGGGACTTTGTCTTTCTCTCTTCAGTCATTATGACCTCCTTCAGTAAGGCCTTTCTTTCTTTCTTTCTTTCTTTCTTTCTTTCTTTCTTTCTTTCTTTCAAACTCAAACTACTTGACCGTGGCTTCCTAGCCTTACCTGGAAAAGCCAAGAGGCTGGGCCACCACATGTTGTGTTATCTCATTGAGATCTCATGAGGGAAGATGCATTCAAAGGACCAAAAGCCGCTTGGTCCTAGCAACAATGGGTGCCTTGCCACAGTTGTGTGTCACATTTTTCAACCTCCCATCGAGATCAATTCTGCCTGGAACCGGTTTCAAGGGAAGTGGAATTCGGCGAGGGCCTTCCCCCCCCCTTGTGAATGCGTTTGGTGTTTCCCTTTCTGAAGTGACACGACGTTGCGCTGAGCAAAATGAATGGCGTGTTTTCCCTTTGAAACATTTTGAGGCAATTCATATTCTCTTTGCAAATGCACACTTTTAATCACATAAATAATTCACGAGCCTCCGTAAAGACCAACCTGTCTTCCTCTTTAAAGATTTCACTCTATAGGGCTCTTTAAGTCTTCTCGGCGGGGGGTCTCCGAGGATCCCAACGGCAGCTGCAAGTCAGCCTGTCTGGCCAGCAGGATACCCTTGTAAAAACAGTGTATACAATCCCTGTCTGTGTGATAACTTGGGTTTCAGGACTCTGGCGCGCAGCAGGGGGCATCGCATCCCCTTTGCTGAGATGCTGGCAATGGGCCGAGATAAATACATACTTGGGGGTTGGGGGGGAGGGGATGCAGGGATGACAAAACAAACGTGCATCTAACGGATTGTCTCATATCCCCTCCCCCCTCCGCAAATGTTCAAAGCAGTTCTGACATCTTTCAGGAGTGCCTGACGGCTTGATTTAGCCCTCTTACGCCCCCCCCCCTATTTGACCTTTCCAGGACGTTGAATCAAATCCTGTTAGCATTAAAATCAATGGGATCGGCCTTGGTCTATTGCTTGCATTTGTGGTAGGCTAATTGGCAGAAAGTGAGCAGTGGAGAACTGAGTAACTCATCATCATCATCATCACCGTCTACTCCTAACGGCCCCTGAGTGAGATGTCGCGGAGCTCAGTGTGACTTTCCCAGAGCCAGCCATTATGAGCCACCCACAGAGCAGGGCCACAAAGGTACCCTTGCATTACTTTATTGCTTCTCTATTGATTTCAGTTCAGACATTTACATATGGGGGCGTTAGTAGGGTAAAACGTACCACAGATAGAAGAAGAAGAAGATGCCTCTATCTGTGGGTCTGTTTACATTATTGTAAAAAAAGGAAATCCTATTTATTACTAGTAGGGACTTCTTACACAATCATTTTCCAATCCACATTGACCTCTCTCTCTCTCTCTCTCTCTCTCCAGCCAGGAGAAGAGGGCGGGTGAAAGGAACCAGGTGGGCCATTTGGACAACACATGTTCCAATTTCAAAATGCTTCGAGTCGCCAAACATAGATTAACCCACAACTGGCACTAGAAATCTGGGTGGGCACGACTTCTGTTTATTTATTTATTTGTGTATTTACTATATTTATATCCTGCCTTTCTCGACCCAAAGGAGCTCAAGGCAGCTTAAAACAGAGGCAATAATTCAATGCCTTAAAACAGTGTTTCCCAACCAGTGTGCCGTGAGCGATCATCAGGTGTGCCGTGGGTAATTGGAACCTCCAATCCCCTTTCTTCCCCCTCCTGCTGAACACCTAACATAACATTGTTTGAGTCCACAGTGCTCTCTGGGTGGAGGTGAACTACAACTTCCAAACTCAAGGTCAATTCCCAAGCAAACCCTTTCAGTACTTTCTGTTGGTAAGGAGAGTTCAATATGCCAAGTTTGGTTCAATTCCATTGTTGCAAGAGTTCAGGATGCTCTTTGATTGTGTGTTAACCATAAATCCCAGAAACTGTAAATCCCAAATGTCAAGGTCTATTTTCCCCCAAACTCCATCTGTGTTCACATTTGGGCATATTGAGCATTCATGCCAAGTTTGGTCCTGATCCAACATTGTTTCAGTCCACAGTGCTCTCTGGATATAGGTGAACTACAACTCCAAAACCCAAGGTCATTGCCCACCAAACTCTTGTAGCATTTTCTCTTGGTTATGGGAGTTCTGTGTGGGAAGTTTGTGTCTTTCTGCCATTCCTGCCAGGATATCTATGTTGTGTTCATCGAAACAGGCCCAGGTTTCACTACTGAGTGTATAAATACATTTAAAACATATTAACTATATGTATGACTGTGTGAGAGTGTCATTTTGTGTCATTTTGGTTGGTGGTGTGCCCCAAAAATGTGCTGCGGCTCAAAAAAGGTTGGGAAACACTGCCTTAAAACAATTCAACAAGAAGTAAACATTCAGTTAAAAGGCTAAACAAGATTAAAAGCAATTTAAATATAAACATTATCACTTACTCCTCTAAAATCACATTATCCACAATCAAAGTCAGGCCACTCCAGTGATCATTCGTTATACATAAATCCAGATCCATCTATTGCGCTACATTAGTTGTCAAAGGCTTGGCACCAGAGCCATTTCTAACCTTTTTTCTGAATGTCAGAAGCGAAGGCGCGATCTGATATCTCGGGGGGGGGGGGGGTTCCACAGCCGAGGAGCCACCACTGAAAAGGCCTTGACTCTCATCCCCACCAAACACGCCTGCGAAGGAGGTGGGACCAATAGCAGGGCCTCCCCAGATGATCCCAATCTCTTTTAAAAGGTACATTATTCCAAACAACAACAACAACAACAAACCCCAATTTTCTCTAAAGATCCTGTGCTTGCTCTCCCATCCAGAGAAATATTCTTTCATGAGAACAAGGAAACTATGTGTTCTTTAAAGGGGATTTTTAATGCGATATTTCCTGGAAAGACCAAATTAATCTCTAGGTGTAAATAAAATACATTCAGCTGTCCACATTGGCTGGGGTTAAAAGTATACCATCCCCCCAAAGTTTAAGAAAACAAAACATGAAAATAATAAAAAATTCCAATTTTTGACCTGAGAGAACACTTTTCTAGGAATATCTCTGCTGACGGGCCCTGTCGGTTTTGAATGTGTTGTGCCCCACCTTGAGCCATCGGGAGGGGTGGGCCATGAATAAAATGTCGCAAAATGTATTCTTAATTTAAAAAACAACCCAATTTTTGAGTCTTACTGATTATTCATATTGCTTCATAGATCCCACAAGTGCTTTACTCTAGCTGGGTGGGCACTACTTGTCCTTGGCAAGTTCCCACCTACTTGATGGCCAAAAGCGGCAACCTTCCTGCGAAAGCGCTGGAACCGGAGCCTTGGCCTGTTTATTTTGCTCTTCTGTAAACAGTTTTGTTTGACAAAGGGGGAGGGAATCCCCCTTTCCTTTTGGACCTGTCAATTTTGTGCTAGTTGGTTCCCTTAAAAGCTTGCTCAGAGCATCGCGGGCTTACCACTTAGTGTTCCAATGTGAAGAGGACCAATTAAGGCCCTTCAAGCGCACGGTGACAAGCCTCCGTGGGAGCCAAATAGCATCAAGAGGCACATCTGAAAGCAGGGCACAAAGAAAAGTCGGCTTGAAGGCCTCCCGCCTCCCATTCCTTTGAAAAGAGTTTGTGTTGCCAATGACAGCTGCATATTGTCTGTTGTGTGTTGAGTTGCCGTGGAACCGAGTGACCACAGGACAATTATTTTCCTATTTATTCACAGGAAGGTTGCTTAGACATTGAGCATTGGGGTGCATCTCAAATGCAGACCTGGGGTTGTTAGAGTAATTAAGTCTTAAAGTTGGAAAAGACCACAAGAACCATTAGGTCCAGCCTGCTGACCTGCAGAAATATATTATCAAAGCTATTTATTTATTTATTTGTTTGTTTGTTTGTTATTTGGACTTGTAGGCCGCCACTCCCCGAGGGCTCGGAGCGGCTTACAATCAGGTAAAAGGCACAGAGGTAAAAGTCGGAGAGATAGCACAGTGGTAACAACAGCTGTGCTGGCAATCTGAAAGTTGCATGTTCGAATCCTGGGCTGGTTTAGACACCCAGCTATGAGCCCTGTCCACTGTTTACCCAACAGTTCAAAAACAGCTCAGCTGTGATTAGATAAAAATGGGAACCACCAAGCGGGGAGGGATTTTTTCAAGGACTTACAATGCCTAAATAAAGTAAGATCGGCTGCTGAAGGTGGAATGCGGAAAACAGAGGCTGCACGTCATGAGGATGAAGCAACAGCACCCTGCATTCTGCACCAGTGATGTAATGACGCAATCACACCCTGTGACACACCCTGTGATGCAGCCTGAAGAAAATCCTTCTAAAATTGTACTTGTCATATGTTGTATTTTGTATGTAATTGTATGTGGAACCAGCAGGGACTGTCTGCCGTATGTGCGATGTAATCCGCTCTGAGTCCCCTTCGGGGTGAGAAGAGCAGAATATAAATAAAGTGTATTATTATTAGCTTAAAACTAGCTTAAAAAGATTTCTGGCCTAGCAATCCAAGGCTAGCCGGAAAAGGTGAGTCTTGCAGGCCTTGCAGAAGGAGAGTTGGTCCTGCATGGCTCGTACATCGCTAGGAAGAGTGTTCCAGATTGACGGTGCCACTACAGAAAAGGCTCTGCGCAGGGCCGATGTAAGACGGATTGCTTTGAAGGTCGGTACTTCAAGGAGGTTCATTTGTTCAGACCGAAGTGACCATTGGGGTTGGTAGGGGAAAAGACGGTCCCTCAGATACAGTGGCCCCAGACCACGCAAGGCCTTGAAAGTTAACACCATCACCTTGAAGGTGATCCGGTGCTCAACTGGAAGCCAGTGGAGCTGCTGGAGGATGGGTGTTATGTGACATCTCACTGGAGCCCCAGTGAGAAGTCGTGCAGCGGCATTCTGGACGAGCTTAAGTTTCCGGATCACTGACAAAGGCAGGCCGATGTAAAGGGCGTTACAGTAGTCCAGTCTCCAGATGACCGTGGCTTGGGGCACCGTGGCCAGGTTGTCTCTGGATAGGAAGGGGGCCAGACGCCTAGCTTGCCGCAGGTGGAAAAAAGCGGTTTTGCTGACGCTGGAGACCTGGGCCTCCATCGACAGCAACGGGTCTAAGACGATCCCAAGGCTCTTTACTGAGGATGTCGGATGTAATGCCTCCCCATCCAAGCTAGGTAGCCGGACCTCCCCACCCACCGGGCGGCCCAGCCACAGTGTCTCCGTCTTTGGTGGATTCACCCTCAATCTACTGGCACACAGACAACCAGTCACGGCTTCAAGGCACTGATGGAAAAAAGAGGGTACGGAGTCCGGCCGGCCTTCCATCCACAGAAAAGCCACGTCCATTAGCACTTGGCCTATGAAAGACTGTTTTAGTTCTGGCAAATTGACACAAAGCACATTTCTGATAGAAGCAGGTTGGCCGCCTGGTCTCCCAATGGATGCTGCGTACTGATGCGCATTCCCTTTCAGAGGCACTTTCGCTTTGGGAGCATGTGTCGTTCCTTATGCCAAATTAGCTCATACAGATGTTGCAAAATTAGTGCCCGTCCTTCTTCTAGACATGGCCTTAGGGTAAGGCTATTTAAAGCTTATGCTTGGGAATGCTTTGACCAGATCCAATCGATTTTAGTGTCTCTGGTTCACAGATGCTACAACTTCGCTGACATTCCCCCGCCTTATGATTTGCACAACACAGCAGCACAATGTTCGGCACATCACTGGTCTGTAACCTGAATACTGAATTCTAAATTTAGCAAAACTAAACATCTGGGTAAACAGGATTAGGATTGGCATTGTGCCTGAAATTTAGCAATTTACATCTAAAAAGCAATGGTCAAGCTGTTACGTCTGAGGTGCAAAGCGCAAAAGGTTACGTGCAGAGTTGTGCATTGATTGTTTAGGAAACAAAAGCTGGGGAGCGCTCCATAGGATCAGGAGAAACGCCTCAAAGTGTTTGGTGAGTGTATTACGTATTTGTGAGTGAAAGCCCAGCCTTTCCTGGCCTCTGTATATGCTCTCAAAGGCGACGCTGCTTTTGGGCTTGATAGACTCCTTTGAGATTGGACTTCAGAAGCGTCTTGAGCTGAAATTCTGAAACAATTCTCTGGGGGAAAGTGAGTGTGTAAATGGCAGGAGTTCCTATAGGAAGGGTTTTAGGCGCCAGGAAATGACGGCCAAGATTTGAGACCAGGCAGCTAAGCATCTCCTGGCCTGACACCCCCATTTGTATTTCTAATTTTTATGTTTGCTTAACATTGTTTACTGGGCAGCGGCTGCTATGAGCAATACGGATCAGTTCTCCTGTCAATTTGCATGCGGAGGGTAGACTGACTTTGTCACCCCCTCCTGCCAGACCCCCCTTGTGGCCTATCAGTCCCTGACTTCTCTTCATGGAGTTCGCCATGGGGCGCAGTATCAATGGGAGAAGAGATCCAATATGTTGCCTGGTAAATCTGGATTGGAAAACTTTCACAATCCCTGTGTAGTCCTATGATTAGTGAATATATTAAATCCAATATATGCATTGCGTGTGCAAGCGTGACACACCTCACGCCAAGAACCACATGCAGACACGGTTGGTTGGATAAAATTGGCCACAACTCAATTTATTGAAAAAACAGGAACATAGGGTTGGCGGCCACGCATGGATCCTGGATCAAGGTCGGACGGCCCCCACGAAAGTCCAAAGGCGTTTGCAAGCCTGGGGTGCGAGTGGCCCAATGCCATCCATGGAGACTCAGCACCCCCAGGGGCCTGGGCATTATCCCCCTTACAACCAAGGGGCAATAAGCCTGCCTGATTCAGGGGCCATGCCGCACGCCGAACATGGAGTTGCAACAAAGAACACAACAAAACGTAAAACCAAGAACAGAGCAACAATAAAGTGCAGGGAAACAAAATTCACCAACAAGCAATGCAATGAGTAGGGAGGGTGGGAGGAAAAAACAAGACTGCCCCCACACGTGGCGAGGCAGTCCCTGGGCAGCCTTAAGTAAGCTGCCCGGGCGGAAGTGTGGGCCGGCCAGAAGCAGGGAGGGGGCGGGGCGGAGCAGATCCCGCCTCCTCATTGGCTGTCCGGCGTGTGTGGCGGGAACCTTCCCACCACCCTGGAGGCTTCTGGGGGAAGAAGCCCCCTGAGGCAAAGAAGATGGCGTGAGGGCAACGCTGCCCCACAACCAGCTTGACCAGTAAGTCGGTCAAGCCCATTCATAACTATGATTATAAATCATGGCACTGGAAGTGGTGGGCTGTGTAAGTTGTGGTCACGATGGTGGAAAATTGCCCCTCATCTCTTTGCACTTGCCCACGCCTGGCTGAAAGGCTTCCTCTGCCTTTCACACCCTCGGATTATTGGTATAGTTGTTGTTCTTCTTCCAGATTTGACCCACGTCTCCCCCAAGTTTCCAAGCAGAGTCCGTGCCTGCCTCGGCTGTGAAGTGGAGCTCGCTGAAGAGGTTCTCTCTTGCCTTTCCCGCAAAACAACTCTGGCGTGCTCTTTTCCAGGCGTTGCTCCTTGAAGTCAATGTGAGGGGAACTAGCATTACTCAGGGTGTCGTCTGGGAAGAACATGTTGTGGAAAACAAGAAATAAATTGTTTCCGCAGTAACTATGCTGAAAGCCTGTCAAGTTTCCCTCATGTGAATGTAAGGAGCTGAAACATGTATTCGCTTGATTGTGAAATACCACACGCTGCCCCCCATTCCCTTGGCTAGACCCACCAGACCTGGCTTAGCCCGAGCACCCCTCCTTATAATGGAGAGCGGGGCAATGGTTGCCCTACATCAGGCGGACTTGGCAGATCTCTCTACTGAACGACACTTAAACTACACTCAGACGATACGTATAGAATAATATGGAGGTGGGGGAAATGCCACACAGATAGGTTACAAAGTATCGCCTTTAATAAAAATGGATTTGGAGAGGAACGAGTGGGGCAGGATTGGGGTTTTAGCGTGGCGCAACAAAAGTGTTTACCTAAACAACACATTCGGTAGGATTTGTTGTCCACACCCTTCCTGAGGATTTTACACCATGGCGCAATGACTGGCACTCAAGAGGAGGCCAGAGGAACGAAGGAAAGGCTATAAGGGTGGCAGTGGAGCACTTGTTTACACTCCGAAGGGTAGGACCAGAACCAAACCAAAGGGTTTAAATGGGAAGCGTAGAGATTCTGACTCAAAGTTAGAAATAACTAGCCATGGCCTAGGGGCGCAAGACAAAGGGGCGCAATTCACACAGACCCCAAAAATGTTGAAATAAAACCACAACGCAACTCTCTCTCTCTCAGGAGAGGGTGGGAGGAGAGCGCTGCGAGGGGGCAGGGGAGGAGGGAATGGTGCCCCCCTCTCCCCCACCCCCTTGTCAAGGAAGGAGGGCACGAGGAGGAGGAAGTGGCGGAGGGAAGCCCCCGGGGCCGCTGCCGGGCATCCGCGGCACCCAGGAACATGGCGGAGGAGGCAGAAGCACTTGTGCCCTCCTGCTGCGCATGCCCGGCAGTGACCCTGGGGGGCAGGGCTTCCCTCCGCCTCCTCACGCCCTCCTTCCTTGACTCAAGAAAGGAGGGAGCGCCACAAGGAGAAGGAGGCAGAGGGAAGCTCCACCCCTGGGGCCGCTGCTGGCACCGGGGGTGGGGCTTCTCTCCGCCTTCTCCTCACATCCTCTTTCCTTGACTCAAGAAAGGAGGGCACACTGCAAGGAGGAGGAGGAGGCAGAGGGAAGCCCCGCCCCCAGTAGAGGTTGGTTTGGGGGCATAATTCCAAAGTGTGGCCTAGGGTGCCAAAAGGGGTTAATCCGGGCCTGCTTGTGTGGAGGGCGCGGCAAGCCTGGCTCCCCTCCAGAGGTCCCCATAGCGCAAGCAGAGGCCACAGGAGAGGTCTCGGCCTCAGCTCCAGGATCAGCCGAGCCCCGCCGCTTCGACCAAGGGCATGCCGAACCCTGCTCCGGAGGGCAACAGTCGCCAAACAGACCGTTCCGGCCACTCACCTGGTTCGGGGAAACCTTCAGGGGCCTGATCCGTAATGACGATGGAGGAGGTCTATCTAGTGATGGACAATTACACCGCTTCTGCTTGGCCTCTGCTTCCAGTGGCTCAGTCGACAGTGATCGATTCCATCACCCTTCCCCAATTTTCGCTCTCGGCATCCCAGTTAGCGATAGTGGGTTAGGTGGCAGCCCACTGGCCTCCATCTCAGGCAGCAATCGACCCCTTGTAGTCATGCCTCGCAGGCCTCCCTCTCTCCGGCTTCAGTTCCTAGAGCCTTGCAACCCAAACAGGGCTGACCAAGTAAGATCTCGTTCTTTCCTGGGGAGGGGTTGGCAGGCAGCAGGGAGCTGCTAAATGGGAGAGGATCCTCTGGATTTCTGGGAAAGTCCCATGAGAGATCCCAGTCGAGGTCCTCATTCTTTGGGTGGGATCGGGTTGGTTTTAGTAAAGTCAACAATTTGCCAAGACGCCCAAGCCTCTCAGGCAGGTCGGCGTACTCGGCCGCCAAACAACCCAACAGCCTAGAGTCCCTGTGATTTTTCCGCCAATTTTGGGGATCTTTTCACAATCTCGGCTGTGGCTGAGTGGCACCATCTAGGTTACTCACTCTCCTGCCGAGTCTTTTGGAATCCACCGTAAATCGCCCGAAGGCCATCAGTTCCTCAAACTTGGCTAGGTAGCTTCTTAAAGCATTCCGAAAACCAATTGCAGTCAAAGTAGTCATGTAAGTCCAAATCTGTCCAAGTGTCAAGGGCGGAGGTTCAGTCTACCACACAGGGACTGTTACCTCAACGCCATCTTGTATATAATCCTTTTACTGGTCGTCATTTTAGTAGATGGTTATTTTTGAGTCCCAGTTCTGTGATCCCATGACCGTATTATTTATTTATTTTTATTTATTTATTATTCCGATTTGTATACCATCCCTTCTGACTGGCACGGGACGGTTTACAGCATATCGAATTACATCATAAAACATATCAATAACCCACAGGACAGATGTCACGACCTGACACTGGTTTTAGAGATTATTAATTAAAATAATACTCCCGGTAGTACTGCCACCAACCTAATATTCAAATTAGGATTTTGGATTGCTAATTAAGATGTTTACTTGGTAGTTCTTTAACCAAGCCGCCCAAAACAATCACACTGTGAGGAACTAAAAGATAGAGAGATGGGGGCTTCTTGAAGTTAACAATAAAAATAATTTATTAATTAACAAACAGCTATCAATGAGGCACAGATCGTACTGGTTCTACAAAGAGGCAACAATAGCGTACGGTTACTGATAATATGCTAAGCGTGTGGTTACAGAAAATAGTGCACTAAGCTTAGATCTTAACAATACTCTAGTCAGTACTGAGTCTTGACTAAAATATAAACCTGTCATCCTATTGTCTGAAAATAGCAGTGAACAGCTAGTTCCTACCAGGAGCTTCTATACACCAGAAGTCCCTCTGAGTCTTGCCTGCCTGAGTTAGCTTGCTGTTAACTCTCCAGCCTCAGAACCCACCTTTCCTCTAGACACTGAGGAGACAAGGTGTTTAGTCTGACTCTACAAAGTCAGCCCTAATGGCTCTAACCTAACTATCAGTGTCACCCCAAACACCCTGGATGTGCCACTATAGTAACAGACTTGTCAGAATCTATGGCTGAGGCTTGGAGGATATTGTCACTCCAACCTCAAACCACGACAGCTAGAGCTGAGATGTCTCTCAATCAAAGCTCTGCCCAAGACTGAGGATCTTTCTGACAAGATCCCTCCTCTAGTCAGCTCTGCTCCTCCCTCTGGCACTCAGCCAATCACAGGGCACTCCTATCTCTGAGCAGGATTGACTCTAAGGCCACGCCCCCTCTCTGGCTATGACCCCCTGATGGCTGCTAGCTGCAAATCCCTTACCAAAATGGATGCCAGCTATCTTCCAACAGAAATGCAAAACTTCCAAGCAGGCTTTCCACCCACTTAGGACAGGTGAGTCCTTACAACAGATAAAACAAGCAATAAAACCAATTTAACAATATTCTGCTATAACCAAGGGTGATCACAGATTGAAAGCAAGTCGGAACAGTGCTGTTTTACAAGCTTTCCGGAAAGCCGGTAGCTCATTAACTGCTCGGACTTCCGGTAGCAAAGTGTTCCACAATTGAGGTGCTGCCACAGAGATGGCTCTGCGTCTGGTTGACAGCAGGTGGATGGTTCACAGGGAAGGAATCTGCAAGAGATTGAGGTCTTCTGAATGAAGCAATCTCTGGAGAACATATGGGCATAGGCAGTCCCCCAAGTACACTGGCCCCAGACCATGCAAGGCCTTAAAGGTCAAAACCAACACTTTGAAGATGATCCGGTGCTCGATCAGCAACCAGCGCACCTGCTGCAGGGTTGGAGTGATATGTGCCCTGGCAGGCAGCACGGCCAGGAGTCTCACGGCTGCATTCTGCAGCAGTTTAAACTTCCGGATGACTGAGAAGGAAGACCAATGTAAAGGGCGTTACAGTAGTCCAGCCTCGAGATGACCGTCGCTTGGATCACCGTGGCTAGGTCATTTCCGGTGAGATAGGGTGTCAGCCGCCTAGCCTACCGCAGGTAGACGAAGGCGGATCTGCTGACAGCGGAGACCTGAGCCTCCATTGTCAGCAGCGGGTCCAACTGGTGCGACTCTTTACTAAGTGTGACAGGCGTAATGCCTCGCCATCCAGAGTAGGAAGCTGGAGCCCACACCCACCTGGATGACCCAGCCAGAGGATCTCCATCTTAGATGGGTTCACTCTCAGCCGACTGGCTCGGAGTCAACCAGTCGCGGCTTCAAGGCATTGTTGGAAACAATCGGGTACAGAGTCTGGCCGGCCATCCATCCATCCTCAGCACCAGCTGGGTGTCATCACCGTACCAATGACACTCCAGACCAAAACTCCGCACCAACTTGGCAAGTGGTCGCATGTAGATGTTGAATAATAAAGGGGAGGAATGGCTCCCTGAGGCACCCCACAACTTAAGGGGAGCCTCTCAGAAACCATGCCTCCCTCTCCACCCGCTGTCCCCGATCCAGGAGGAAGGAGGACACCCATTTAAGAGCAGCCCCTCCCCTAACTCCCGTCATGGCTAGGCGGTGGGTTAACAATGCGTGGTCTCCTTCGCCCTTTGAATGTAACCATATCACTACGAGGAATGCTTCAAGCCTCTCTCTCTCTCTCTCTCTCTCTCTCTCTCTCTCTCTCTCTCTCGTCCTCTATTTATAATACACGTTTTTGAAATGACGTTACCCATAGCCAGCATATACATTTAATTAGATAAGCCGAACATTTTCATGGAAGTTCGGAATCAATTAACAAACTTCTGTTTTTTATGGGAAATTGCTGCACTCGGTCCGTTTTGTAAGGGACTGGGTGTGAAATAAATCTTACGGATTTAATTAGTGCTACCAGTCAAACATTAACGATGTTATGATTAATCTCCATTTCAAAAGTGATAAAGTGAGATAGTAATGCACTGATGCAGAATAATAATTATTTAACAAGAGAAATATTTTCATTCACATTAAACAAGTTAATTTAATCAGAAGTGAAATTATCAACAAGCCCGGCCAAGACCAGATTAATTTCCCAATTTCCTTTGTGATGGAACACGCTTATGTTTATGAAAAAACATAGGATCATCTAGATCAGGCATGGGCAAACGTTGGCCCTCCAGGTGTTTTGGACTTCAACTCCCACAATTCCTAGCAGCCTATCGGCTGCTAGGAATTGTGGGAGTTGAAGTCCAAAACACCTGGAGGGCCAACGTTTGCCCATGCCTGATCAAGATCATCCCCTCGGGATAGAGAAGGGCAGGGTATAAATAATTGAAATAATTGAAATAAATAAGTAATGCAGAACACGGAAGACGTCTTCCACAGTTTTTGATCTCCAGTCTTCTAGATGTGCTGGACTTCAGGTTCAGAATCCCTGGACACGAGCAACGCTGGTTGGGCTCCAGGGCGTTGGGTTCTAAAACTTCTTGAACACCCAAGTTTGGGGAAACTGTCAGAAGGCTCTGCGTGGGGTTGTCCTTTGGAAGGGGCCTGAGGCTGTGAGGAATTGTGGGAGTTGAAGTCCAAAACACCTGAAAGGCCCAAGTTTGCCCAGGCCTGGGTTAGGAGGTAGAAGGTAGCTTTCAGGATCACAATCTTGTTTTCCGCTTCTTCAGGGGATTAAGTTATCCATCCATACGATTTACTGGGTTTGACTCTGCAATCCTTCGAAATACTAGATCATGAAAACATTAGGAACTCGGCACTTTTTTTTAAAAAAAGAGAACTAATTTTGGGTGGGGGGTCACAATTACAGGTCAATTACCTGCCCCTTCCCTCCATAAACCCTCACACGCATGTGCATGTCCTGGCAAAAGCATGCCAAGGAAGCTTGTTTTCTAGCGGCTGTGCTCATCTGAAGTGACCACCGATCTCCAACCACGCAAACACGCTGCATATATAATTGAAGCTCCAATCCTTCAAGGGAGAGCGGACAGGTGCGCTGCCAAGCTGACTTTCCAAATCCAGACACTGTGAAATTAATCTTTGGGAAGACGCTTGGCCCAAGGTTTCTCATTTACAAAATGCAGATGAAAAATGTCCAGATAATACCCATTGGCTGGAATTACGGGGGTTTTGTGGCTGCGGCTCTTGTGCTGGGCGCAAGGGACTAAAGTTGGAAAGGTCATCGTTTGGCGACTCCCGTTATTCCTCATTCTTTTCTCCCCATTTCAGTAAGGTTACAGGGGAGTGTATCTACGAATATATCGTGTGCCAATAGCAAGTTCATTCTCCAGCATGGCTATTTATGCCTCTAAAACAGCATTGCCCATGAAAAAGACGCAAGCCACAGAAGATTCAGTGTATAGTATCTTGCTATTTGTAGACATATAAGGAGGAAGGAAGCTGGGTGCATTTAGCTGGGAGAAAAAAATATTGAGAAGAGGGATGGTAGCCAACACGGCACTGACTGTTTGCCGTGTATGCTGCCTCGGAGTGCGGCGGAGTCTCCTTCTTTGGAGGCTTTAAGCAGAGGCCCATGGGTATCTGCCAAGAGTGTTTTTATTGTACTTTCCTGCATGGCAGGGGGTTGGAATGGGTGGCCCATGGGGTACCTTCCAACTCTATGATCCTATGATCCTATGAGATACCCATTTAAAACTAGGGTTAGACAACTAAGGGTGGTGTTTATGCCATGTTTGAGGATCCTCTGGGAAATTTTATGGTCAAAATAATAATAATAATAATACACTTTATTTATATTCCACTCTTCTCACCCCGAAGGGGACTCAGAGCAGATTACATCACACATATGGCAGACCGTCCCTGCCGGTTCCACATACAAATACATACAACATACAACATATAACAAGTACAATTTTTTTAGAAGGATTTTTCTTCGGGCTGCATCACGGTGCATCACAGGGTGTGATTGCGTCATTGCGTCACAAGGTGGTGCTGTTGCTTCATCCTCATGATGGAGAGCCTCTGTTTTTTCCGCATTCCATCGGGCAGCCGATCTTACTTATGTTTTATCTTCTATGTTGTAAACCGCCCCGAGACTCTGGGAGTGCCGGTGTACAAGTCTAATAAATAAATAAATATAAATAAACATTCTATATGTTACCTTTCCATGCATTTTATTGCTGTTGACCTGTTTATGTTAATTGTTGTGCTTTAACTGTTTCTTTGTGGGCATCTAATGGCTGCCAATCGTAAGCCGCCCTGAGTCCTCCTTCGGTGGTTGAGAAGGGCGAGATGCAAATGCTCTAAATAAACAAACAAACAAACAAACAAAGAAAATAACGTTGACCCTACATAGCTTAGAAAACCAGATGGGACCTTGTGTCTTAATGGCATTTAGGACGACCCTTGCCCAGGCCATTTATATGAGATTTTGTGTCGCGTTGGGAGAGTGACAGGCCTCACGAATGCAGGGTGCGCTTATTATGCTGCTGGGAAAGTGCTGAAAACCGTAACCCTGCAAGAAGGGATCAAGCCAGTCTGAAGCACTTCTGGTTGGGAAGCAGCTGAGCGATAGCCCTGATAGGAAAGGGAAAACACTTTTTCTCGTTTTTAAATATTTGAGTGAAGTGTAGTTGATAAATGTCAGGACTCTTATGTTCTCTGCGGGCCTTGAGAGTTATTTCCCATTCAGAGACCATGTGTTGTGCATACTAAGCTCTTTCGTGAGTCTTCAGGTGGTCCTATTGATGGCATGCAGATCGGTAAAAGCCCTTTTCAAAACCTCCAGGCCGAGGAAAAAAGGAACTTGGTGTCAATCAGCCATTAATTGCCTGAATTTCAGTTGGCAAACCTTTATTTGTAGAAAGAACTTTGTAGAAAAGGTTTCTTTAGCCTGGATCATTTGCCATGTTATCTATCTGTCAACACCCTTAGATGGAGGTATTGGCTGAAGCGTGGCCTCTTCGCATGGTGAGCAGCTTCCATCATTCTTCATCATTAGTTATGCTGGTTATAGCAGATAGGAATTTCACTCACCATTTCGGTTGACCTATGGAATCCTATATTCCCCCGATAGGAATTATGATATGATGTCATCGGAGGCACCCCTTAGCTAGGCTTGATCTTAGGATGAATTTATCATTTACTAACTGGTTTATGAGAAAGAAACCAGTCCAAGGCTGAGGTCCTGAATTGGGAGATGTGCTGAAAAGTCAATGGGTTGGGCTGGCTGGTGGTACCCATGTTAGTGGGGCGGTTAATACGTCCTCCAGGTTTCAACCTAAGCTTTAAATCAGCTCTCCAAGGCCCCAGCTACCCATTTCCAAACAGGTTAAGCACCTTGGAGAGTTCCTTTAAATCTAGCAGAATGCTGTATTCAAGTCATGGTGCTACTGACACGGGAACAACGACCTGCCATTTAAAATGGACCCCCTCCCCAAACCATTCCAGTTTTGTTTATTTTCACTTTTTGTATTTTTAGAAGTGTTAATGACATCTACTCAATGGTCCCAGCAGCAAAATAAATAAATACATAAATAAATAAATACATAAATAAATAAGGCTCTAGAATTCCCCATCAGTCGGTAGAGAGAATTAGGAGACATTGGCCAGAATACAATTATGACTGCATGAATTGCAATGGAAATGGTAGATAATAAGAACTCAAAAATTACTAGGATTCGGAAGGGCTAGACAATTATGAGGATATATGTTTATATGCTCTAGTTAGGATTGTCTGTGCTGTCATATTTCCCATTTCTATGCCTGCTATCAAAGTTGGACAGTGAAGAAAGCGGGTGGAAGGAAAATGAACTAATTTGAAAGTAGTGCTGGAGGAGAGTTTTATGGATATTTATTTATTTATTATTTATTAGTCAGGCTTCTAGGCCGCCACTCCCGGGTGGCTCGGGGCGGCTCACAACAAGTCAAGCACAACAAACATAGCTAAAACAGCCCATGGTTAAAAACACATTATACACACCAAAATTATGAATTAAAACACAGGGTGCTGTGCAACGACCAATACACAGCGCAATACAACATAAACAGCAAGAAAGCAAGGAAGCTGGGACCCTGATGGTAACTTAAGGGCCGAAGGCTTGTCAGAAGAGGAATGTCTTGAACGATCGCCTAAAAGACGGGAGGTCTTGAAGGGCTCTCGTCTCGGCCGGGAGAGCATTCCACAGCGTTGGGGCGATCACCGAGAACGCTCTCTTACGGGTTGCCGTCAGCCTGAGTGTTTTAGTGGAGGGAATTGTCAGCAGGTTGTTATTTTCTGACCGCAGTGATCTCGTAGGGCAATATGGGGTAAGCCGGTCCCTCGGGTACATTGGCCCCAGGCCGTGTAATACCTTAAAGGTAAGCACCAGCACTTTGAAGGTGATCTGGTGCTCAACTGGAAGCCAGTGCAGATCCTGCAAGGTGGGTGTTATGCGACAACCTGCTGGGGAACCAGACAGGAATCGGGCGGCAGTGTTCTGCACCAGCTTGAGCTTCCGGGTCACCGACAGAGGAAGGCCAACGTAGAGGGCGTTACAGTAATCCAGTGTCGAAATGACCGTGGCTTGGATCACCGTGGCCAGGTCGTTCCGGGACAAATAGGGGGCCAGCCGCCTTGCCTGTCTTAGATGGAAAAAAGTTATTTTACTGTTCATGGAGATTTGGGTCTCCATGGTCAGTTGGGAGTCCAAGTGAACTCCCAGGATCTTTACAGAAGGCGATGGGCATAATGCCACACTGTCCAGGGTCGGAAGCTGGACCTCCCCATCGCCCGGGCGACCAAGCCACAAGATCTCCATCTTCGCTGGATTCACCTTCAACCTACTGGCTCACAGCCATCCAGTGATGGCTTTGAGGCAAAGATGGAAATTATTGGGTACAGAGTCAGGCCGGCCCTCCATCCTCAGAATGAGCTGAGTGTCGTCAGCGTACTGATGGCACTCAAGCCCAAAACTCCGCACCAGCTGTACAAGTGGCTGCATGTAGATATTAAATAACAGAGGGGAGAGAATGGCCCCCTGGGGGAACCCACAGACTAGTGGGGAACCCTCGGAGACCACCTCTCCCCTCCTCACTCGCTGAAGCCGATGGTGGAGGAAGGAGGTCAGCCATATCATGGACAAAGACAAGCCAGTGGGTTCTAGCACAAACCACGTCTACATTCTCCCTGGGAGCCAGGAAGACTGGACGGAGGCTGTTGTACTTTGGCCATATCACGAGAAAACATGATTCACTAGAAAAGGCAATAATGCTTGATAAGGAAGAAGGGGATTTTGTTGTGGTTTATTCGTTGAGTTGCTTTCGACTCTTTCTGACTCTTCTGCCTTCAGGGTCTGAAAAATGGGCTTTCAAAAGGATAGCGATGCAAGCGATGGCCCTGAAGGTAGAGAATAGCCATCCCACGTACAGGGAGACCTGGGATATCTTTAATAATGAGTGCTAGACTCAAAATAGTGAACCAAAACCAAGATTTATTGAATAACAACCAGTAAAAATGCTGGTGGCCCAAAATGCTTGAGGTTGGTTGCAAAAGGGGTCCTTGAAAAAGGAAGTGATCACTTGCCTCTTTGTTTGCAGAGTGATGGTGCTGTCTTTGATTCCAGGTTCCTGTTGCCTTCAATGGTTCCTTTGACTCGTGAAGTCCTCTGGATCCCCAAAATCTACAGGCTTTGCGCGAAGGCTGACCTTCCTTTGTCCCTGTAAATTATGGCTGAAAGCGTAGGTTGGCTTTGTAGCAGGTGAACTGAGATGCTTTGTCCCAGCAATGGCTTAGATTTCACCTTGCTGTGTCCATGTGCTCTTCTGGAATGAAGCCAGAGAGGAAGTCCTGCCTCCCAGGTAAACTCAGGAAGGGGAGGAGTCCAGGGTGGTGATGCCAGGTTTGGAGCCAAGACCACAGCTCCTCCCATAAATGTCCACATGGCAGAACAATGGGACAAAGGCCATGCAGGCAAATGGCAAACCCGGTACACAATACAGATATAATATGAGCCCCGTGGGGGTGTAACAGTGACCTCTTGGACCAGCCCATGCCAGAGTTCCCTGTCTCCTGACACCACCCCCCAGGGTCTCCTTCAAGGCCAAGCCCGTCACTTCGAGGATCCCATCCGCCCACCTTTCCCTTGGTTGGCCCCTCTTCCTTTTTCCTTCCATTGTCTTCATTATCATTATCTTCTCCAAGCTTTCCTGTCTTCTCATTATGTGGTCAGAGTACTTCATGTTTGCCTCTAATATTCTTCCCTCCAATGAGCAGTCGGGCTTTATTTCCTGGAGTATGGACTAGTTTGATCCTCTTGTGATCCAAAACACTTTCAGAATTTCCTTGTAAGACCACAGTTCAAAAGCGTCTATCTTCGTTCGCTCAGCCTTCCCTAAGGTCCAGCTCTCGCATTCATAGGTTACTACAGGGAATACCATTGCTTTAATTGTGCAGATCTTCATTGCCAGTGTGATGTCTCTACTCATCACTATTTCATTGAGATTGGTCATTGCCATTGCCTTCGCCAGGGATCATATTCAGTCTGACCTCTCCGCCATGACCTTCCCGTCGTGGGTGTCCCTTCACAGTTTCGCTCGTGGCAACATTGAGGTGCTCAAGGTCCAGCACTGTGACACGGCAACAATCCTTTGAAGGAGAAGAAAGGAACAGGAAAAGAGATATTGCATTGCAGGTGGATAGACTCAGCCAAAGAAGGCGAGACCTGAGCAGCCCTGGGAGGCCCGAGTCGTGCGGATGGTGTTTATTTATTTATTTATTTCTCGGACTTCTAGGCCGCCACTCCCGGGGGGCTCGGGGCGGCTCACAGTAAAACGAGATATAATAAAAGCACAATACAACTATAAAATCTCAGAGTTAAGATTAAAACAACGATGTGCTGTAGAGGATACAAGGCACCGCACAATGCAATGTAACACAGCGATAACAGGCGGGCCAGGCACTGAGGACGTCTTATAGGCCGAAAGCCTGCAGGAAAAGGAATGTCTTACAAGGCCGCCTGAATGACATGAGGTCTTGGAGAGCCTGTGTCTCTGTAGCAACTCAGCCCCCATCTGACCCGGGGGGGGGGGCAGGGTGCGAATCAGCCCCCACCTCAGCAAGGGGGGCCCCGGGGGTTCCGTTTGCTTTGGATCCAGATGAAGGTGATGCAGGGGATAATGGATCCGCATCACCAACGGACAGCCTGCGATGGGAAGACACCTGGCCGGAGGCTTATTCTAATAACGAAGGCTCTCCTGATTCCGGACCTGATACGGAATATGAGAGACCAGGAGGTTTCGGTTCCCAGGAATGGCTGTTTTCACCAAATGTGGCGGAGGACATGGAAGCCGAGGCCGAGACGCTTTCCCAGGAAGATAACGGCGCAGATGGTGCCATTCCTGAGCAGAGATTCGGCCATAGGGGGAGTATTGTAGCTACAAGGAAAGATTGGAAACGAGGCCTGGAAAGGTGCTGGTCCCACAAAGGAGGGAATTAAGTAGTCACTCAGTGGGAAAGTTCCTCAGTTTGGTGGCCACGTCTGAACGGGAGAGACGTAGCAGTTGGCTGTCTTCCTGGAAGCTGGAGTCTGGCTTGCCTGGCCAAAAAAACCCTTGGGACCCTGTCGATTCCATGAACTTTGGATTGCCTTGTTACCACGGACTCAGTTGCCTTGCCTGATTCGCTTTGCTTTTATGGACCTTGCTTTTGATACTTGCTTTCTGAATACCTTTGAACATGGATTGCTTTTTACCCTGGACTATTTGATCTTTACCTTTTGGACATTTTACCTTCTTCAGCTGCTTCTAATTTTGTGCTTAATAAATAGTTAATTGACATTGTCTCTGTGTGTGAGATTACGGGGTGGAGCCAGGGCCTGCGTTGTGACAGTCTCGGCCGGGAGAGCGTTCCACAGCGTTGGGGCAATCACGGAGAACGCTCTCCTACAGGTTGCAGTTAGTCTGATTGACTTCGTAGATGGAATGGCCAGCAAGTTGGTATTTTCTGACCGCAGTGATCTCGTAGGGCAATATGGGGAAAGACGGTCCCTCAGGTACATTGGCCCCAGGCCGCATAAGGCCTTAAAGGTGAGCACCAACACTTTGAAGGTGATCCGGTGCTCAATTGGAAGCCAGTGCAGATCCTGCAAAATAGGTGTAATGTGACAACCTGCTGGAGAACCAGACAGGAGTCGGGCGGCAGTGTTCTGCACCAGCTTGAGCTTCCGGGTCGCCGACAGAGGAAGGCCAATGTAGAGGGCGTTATAGTAGTCAAGTCTCGAGATGACCGTGGCTTGGATCACCGTGGCCAGGTCGTTCCGGGATAGATAGGGGGCCAGATGCTTTGCCTGTCTCAGATGGAAAAAAGCTGTTTTGATGGCCATGGAGATTTGGGTCTCCATGGTCAGTTGGGAGACCACGTGAACTCCCAGGCTCTTTATGGAAGGCGATGGGCATAACGCCATACCGTCCAGGGTCGGAAGCTGGACATCCCCATCACCCGGACGACCCAGCCACAAGATCTCTGTCTTCGCTGGATTCACCCTCAACCTACTGGCTCGCAGCCATCCAGTAACGGCCTCAAGGCAATGTTAGGGTGACTTGGAGGTCTCCCATTCACTGGGTCACCATAAGTCAAAGTCAACGTCATGACAGTTAACAACAGCAAAACCTAGAGTTACACAGTCATGGCTGCTTTGTATTTTCATTCCTATTCCCTAAGCACGTATCTACTGCTTTAGAATATTAATTAGCGATCCCCCAGGCAAGAGGGAATTTCTGCCTGTTGTGATGGATTGCTCGTGGGAGGGGATAGGCACGTCAGCCAGCTGCTATGTGAGCAACAGGAGTTCCGATCACCATTGATCACGGTGATGGCTGCCCAGTAAGCAGGAATGAGAGTTTGGGCTGAAGAGATTATGTACGTAGCTATGGAACTGAGGTAGTGATGCTGCTACACTGGTGACAAATAACTGCAGCCATTATCATTTTTTGAAGCTGTCTTGATGTTTTGTTTTCTTTATAAATGTACTTAAAAATATATATAACGCAACGAACATAGGCAAAAATGTTTATGTCATAGAGATGATAGTGTGCATAAGTGATCCCCACCATGTTCTCAGGTGAACGTGAATGGAACGGGCTTCAGAAGAAACTCATGTGAAACCATCTAATTAGTCAGTCCTTAGTAAAGGCAACTTGGAGATTATGCGTTTGGAGATGTTCAGCTTGGAAGATGGATAGATTCGGTCAGGAAGCAACATCCCTGAGTCTGCTAGACCTCAGCCGTGCCATTGAGGACAAGGTAATTCGAAGGCATCCCATTTACAGAGTTGTCATATGTTTAGGTTGACATGGGTCACCTATCGCCAACACCTATGACTCCTCGAACGCTTTCATCAGCGCTGTCTTCGCACAATCCTAAATATACACTGGACCGACTATGTGACGAATGTTGCTGTCCTTGAGCAAGCAGGGGTCACCAGCGTTGAGGCCACGCTATTGAGAACACAGCTGCGCTGGGCAGGGCACGAGGTCTCTAAGATGGAGGAACACCGCCTCCCAAAGATACTACTCTACGGAGAAGCGCAAGAGAGGCGCCCCCAAAAAGAGATACAAGGACTCCTTGAAACAACATCTCAGGCTCGGCCAGATTGATCACCAACAATGGTCCACCCTGGCCTCACATCGGGAGGCATGGAGACGCACTCTCCACAATGCTGCGGCCTCTTTCTAGAAGACACGCCGAACGGGTCTCGAAGAGAAACGACAATGCAGAAAGAGCCGCAACTTGGAAACAACCTCACCCAAGGAGACTTTCTGCTGTGCTTTCTGCAACCGAACTTTCCTATCTCAGATTGGCCTTTTTAGTCATCAACGTGCTTGTAAAAAATGTGGGATGAGTCCTTCCTGAATCTTTGTTCGCGAAGTAATGCCGAGAGAGAGAGAGGTTGACTCGAGAGCAATTAACAACAAGAAGAAAATATCGGCTCCCCTTTCATTGTTTGGGCCCCAACTCCTGCCCGTCTGCTTCGTCCAATTACCTTGCTTCTTTTCAGAGTCACATTCCTTCTGGTTTCACATTAAGATGCCCCCCCCTCCGCTGTGGGTTGCTGGCGTGGCACTCCTAATTTGACACGGGACAGCGATAGAGTTGACGCTTGCCATTGTAATGTTATTAAAACCAGCTCATTCAGCATGCTCTTTTTTCAGCGCACACCACCGTCCTCCCGACCCAATGACCTTCCTATAGATTTCTTTTAATTTAAAGCCCATAGGAAGCAAATTTCTCAACAGAAAGTCATCTAATTCAAATTTTACTTAGCATTACAATTTCCGAAATTCAATCAGGAAAATATCAAAAGGTGATGGTTGGTTGAAAAGAAGCCATGATTTAAGTTTCTGCCCTAAACACAAACCCCTGTGTTACAAATGGGCAGAGTCAAAACACAACAAACCGTTGTTTTCAAGCAAGGATTGGGGTGGCTGCAACCCCTTGGAGAGGGCAACGTCCGGTCACTAAGCAGAGGCGAATTCCAGCTCCAGAGCCATCCCGTCCATATTTACTTTAGTTATTATTGTCATTCATAGCATTCATCTCATCATCGTATAATGTGGATGAGCAAGGCTTTCAGTAAGTAAGCATAAGAAGGAAAAATAAAAAAGAGTAACCCAGTGCCCCTAACCCAGGCCCGGATTAACACATTTTTGCGCCCTAGGCCACACTTTGCAATTATGCCCCCTTTCAGCCAGCCTCTACCGCACACACCCCACACACACACCACTCAGACCCACACTGAAAATAAAGCCTTGTCTTCTCCTCCCTCCTTGGCGGGCCTGAGTTGATGCTGCTGGGGGCCCTGGGGGGCGGGGGCAGGCGTGCCGTGGGCAGCAGGAATGGAGCTCAGGGCAGGGGCTTTCTTTACGCTCTGCAAACCTGGTCCCGGATCTCTCTCTCTCTCTCCCCCCAACTGAGGAGACAGCAAAAGGCGAGAAAGGAGGCCACTCACCCAGGGCGCTGCCCTTTCGGCGGAGGCAGGAGAAGTGTCAGGGCTGCTGGTGTGCGCCTGGCCTCCGAGCCGCCACTCTTCGTCCTGTTGCGCCAAAATCCTAGGAGGAGGGGGAGGAAGGTGCAGGAGCCACGGGCAGCGAGTCTGGGGATCTGCAGGGGCTCCTCTCTGCACTTTGCCTTTCCTTCCTTGCCCGCTGCAAAGGCTGTTGGCGGAGGATGCTGGCGGGGCGGCCAAATCGGGCTGGAGGAAATGGGCACCTGCTCAGCCTTTCCCCGCAGGCAGCCAATGGCGCATGCCTGCCCCCTCTGCCCACCCACTTGCTCGCTCGAGTCTGTCCCACCAGCGCCGCCCTCCCTCACCTCCCGCCTTTCTACTCAGCTGCAGAGACGAGGCCCCGCCTGAAATAGCCCCGCCTGACTACCCTCAGCGTTCTTGCCTTTCGTGCGTCGTGCGGGGGTCGAGGGGCTTCAAACATGCCACACGCCTTTGCGAGGAGGAGGCTCAGGTGCACGCCCCCTTCTCTCTCCAGCCCCAGGCCGCCGCCGGGTCCTCTCCCCCGTCCAAGTGGAGGAGGCCTCCCTCTGGGGAAGGCGCCTGCAGCGAGGTGCGCTCTCCTCTGCTGGCGCCCGTCTGGGAGGGAGGGAGGGAGACCTTGCTGGAGGTTTCCTCCCAGAAGCACGCTCTCCTGACGTTTCACCCTCAGGGGTGGGCTGAGACAACTTTTTTGGGGGTCCATGATTCTGCGCCCTTTTCAGCATGCACCCCTAGGCCATGGCCTAGGGTGGCCTTATGGGTAATCTGGGCCTGCCCTACCCCCAGTGAATGTAGAAGGCTGGTTGTAATGTCAAGCTAACTGACCAATATATGCAATCAAAATAGATACATCTATATATATAAAGGGAGAGTCGTCATGGAAAGACCGTCCCAAACAGACAAACCTTACAACGCAGAGACACCAAACTTGCCAACAGAAATAGGCCTCAGACAAGATACGTTTGTAGCAAAGAAACTTTCCCCCCCAAAACCTAAAAGGCCCCCAAAACAACGAGTTAAAAAACCTACATTTTCCAGCATCCTCCAGGGCTGCCAACTACTCTCCCAGCCTCTACATTCTGACAACATGATTGGCTGCCAATAAGGGCGGATTTGCATAACTCCTGTACTGGCCAGCCAACATGAACATTCCGACCCATAATAAACTGTCAGAGGAGGATAAGGCAAAGGGCTGAGGCACAAACACAAACACCCAATTCACTTCCAACAGAAAATTTACACCCCTACAAATCACAGACCACGCCCAAAATTGACAGTAAGGCTTCGTTAACTTAATTTCCCTGACTAGGCCTCACTTAATGGAATGCTGTTTACGCTCTGAATTGACAGTAAGGCTTCATTAACTTGATTCTCCGACTAGCCCTCAGCTCATTGGACATTGTGTATGGCCTGAATTGACAGTAAGGCTTCATTAACTTGCTGTTCCTGACTAGGCCTCAGCTCATGGGACATTGTGTATGGCCTGAATTTACAGTAACCTACCTTGGCACACAGAGCCCCTATGACCCACGCTACATTCTACTACAGTTTGGAGGAGGGTGGACCATGGATTATGGGACTTGAAGTACTTCCATGGATAATGGGATTTGTAGTACTTCTAAACCCATCATTCCCCACAGACCACTGTGTCCAAGAACCAAGACCGATAAAGACCAAACTTGGCAAACAATGCACCCCATGACCCACACTCCATCTGACTGCAGATTAGAGGAGGACACACCATGGATGATGGGATTTCAAGTACCTCCACTCACTTCCAAAGTACCCCACCCACACACGCATCAACCTCTACATCAACACAGCAGACGGAAAGACAAAAAGCATTGTATATCCACAAGCAATGCAGAACGCCAGCAACACCACACAACAACAACTCCACAGGACTCCAACATCCCACCCACCAAAACAACCCACAACAACACAGCCATGACCCCAACAACACCATAACTAACAACAACTCCAACCCTTACATACTCAGACTTCCTCGCATCTCCAAAATAGGGCACAGCAACGCGTGCCGGGTACAGCTAGCTATATATATAGCTAGTAGTAAACAATACTAAAGTAAAATTCCAAAAGCTTAGGAAAACAAAATCATTTTTATTTGAAATGTTAAAATAGTGAGGGAAGGAGTCCTCCCCAAAGGCAATTCCAATGCTATGGGGCAGCGAGTGAGAAGGGACAGCCAGACCAAGGAATAGGAGGAAGTCTTTGGCTGGGAAAGAAACACAGAGTTCCTTGAACGCAGGTCTTGAGGAAGCCAGGAAAAACAAACCATGGTGGAAAGAGAAGTGGGGGCTCGGCTGTGTATGGCTTTGGGTGTTGAAACAGGAATCTTCTATGGAACCTGAGACAAGGAATGGGCCGTTGCTCCTTCTTCCATGGTTGCCCAAGAACAGGCAGGACAAGATACTGGACAAGCCAAACCTCTTAGTGTCGTTGCATACAGAGGACAATGGCTGGGCCATAGCCCTGCCGTCTCCCTCATCTTTGCCACCTGCCATAAGAATGCTAGTGGAAATGTATCCTTCACCAGTGACGTGTAGCATCTCAGGGCCTGTCTTCATGAATACAGAAAGCTTGGACTCACTTGAAATCTAGGCTGACACTCTATATCAGTGATTTTCAACCTTTTTTGAGCCGCGGCACATTTTTTACATTTGCAAAATCCTGGGGCACACCACCAACCAAAAATGACACAAAATGACACTCTAACACAGTCATACAGATAGTTAATATGTTTTTTAATGTATTTATACACTCACTTAGTGTGAAACCTGGGCCTGTTTCGATGAACACAACATAGAGATCCTGGCAGGAATGGCAGAAAGATATGTCTGAGCGAATCAAGATGGCGCAACCATAGCACTCTCGCATCACTTCTTAGGTGACACGAGAGTGCTATGGTTCCATTTCTTAAAGGGACAGATGTGCCTTATAGTTTATATATGAATGAAGTTCGAAAATAATTTCCCACGGCACACCTGATGATCTCTCATGGCACACTAGTGTTCCGCGGCACACTGGTTGAAAATCACTGCTCTACATGATACATAGCAACTTATGGTCAATATTCCAAACCCTTTGCCCAACTTTGCTCTACTTTAAGTAAAGTTGGGGGGTACTCTGGAGTCTGCAAGCAATTCCAGAGCATTTGCAGGAGACACGGTCATCTGGAGAGCTGGATATAGTCCATTTCATGCTGATTCAGATAGCTATTGTGCCCTTGCCATTTCCCTGTGTTGATCATTGAAGGGGAAGGGGGGTGGGTTGTTGCTGTCAGTGCTACCCGTCAGCTACAGAACCCCTCACAAGCAGATTGGTGTCATGGCTATGTCTGCTGATGTGTATTACTCAGTGCTGGTTGTGAAGGGGTCCCATTCTGGCACCAGCAGGTGCACTGAGATGGCCAAGGGGCAACAAAGAAGACAAGGCGATGGTCCAATGGGGTCACACACACTGGTGACCTTGGCCTAACAACACAAGCAGAAGACTTTGAAACAGTTGAAATCCAACTTACTACTAATGCCTTGAAAGATCTCTCCAGCTATTACAAAGATAACCACCGGAGGCCTAACCCTGCCAAGACACAAGTGTGTGCTTTCCATCTATGCAACCGTGAAGCCAACAGGAAACACTGCTTGAACACCAAGCACAAAGTACCTGCATGCAATAACATTCTGCGGAAACTTACTGGCAGCACATATGAGGTGCAGACCTAAAATTAATAAGAACATCAGCCCTGGCCTTGTCTTACTCACCAACCGTGTACGCCTCTCCTGTTTGGCAGAAGTCTGCTCATGCAAAGCAGGCGAACATAGCATTGAACAAAACATGCAGAATAATCACACGATGGCTTGAACCTACACCTGTTGAGAAACCCTACAAGCTAGCTGGAATCCCCCCCCCCCCCTTGTGTGATGGAAATTTGCTGCTAAATGAACCCAAGAGACAGATTATCCTAAGGAAAGTGTCCAAAGGGAAGCCAATCCAGCCCAGGTCATGTGCAGGCAATTCTAGAAGATAAAGGGAGACACAAACTTCCCACACAGAACTCCCATAACCAAGAGAAAATACTATAAGAGTTTGGTGGGCATTGACCTTGGGTTTTGGAGTTGTAGTTCACCTACATCCAGAGAGCACTGTGGCCTCAAACAATGTTGGATCAGGACCAAACTTGGCATGAATACTCAATATGCCCAAATGTGAACACAGACAGAGTTTGGGGAAAATAGACCTTGACATTTGGGAGTTACAGTTTCTGGGATTTATAGTTAACACACAATCAAAGATCATTCTGGACTCTTGCAACAATGGAATGGAACCAAAGTTGGCATATTGAACTCTCATTACCAACAGAAAGCACTGAAAGGTTTGCTTGGGAATTGACCTTGAGTTTGGAAGTTGTAGTTCACCTACACCCAGAGAGCACTGTGGACTCAAACAATGTTATGCTATGTTGTTGTTTGTTTTCTATCCAGAATCCCAATGTTGGAAGGAGGCTCACCACTTTAAGGTCCCTAAAAGAGGCATGGGAAACCTTCGGCCCTCTGGGTGCTTTGGACTCCAACTCCCACCATTCCTAACAGCCTGAGGCCCTTTCCTGCTTCAGTGGCTGAGGGGGGAAAGGGAAAGGGCCTGAAACACCTGGAAGGTCCCAGTTTGCCCATGCCAGCTTTCGACAGAGACCTCTTCCTCCCCCTTCGTGCCCAGTGAGGCTGTTAAAGGCTCCTCCCTAAACTACAAAGCCCAGAATTCTGCAGGAGGCTGCAACTGGATTTAAAGCGGATTCATCCTCTAGTGTGATGAGGTTGAAGAAGTCTTTACACAGGGCCAGTAGTTCAGATATTCAAAGTAAAAGGATGAGAGAAAGAATAATTAAATCTAGCCATGGTTCAGGAATGCCAGGGAGTGCAGGGTTACTAAGAGGAAGATACCCACTCAAAGAGGCTGGGTGCTTTTGAACCAGGTGGTGCCTGTGTTGTTGTCTCTGGGCTTGAGGGCCTCTCTTGAGCATCCCATCGGCCCGGCTGAGCCGAGCGCTCCCTCAGCCGCCAGCTGCTCAGGTTTGGAGAGGGAGCCACCTGGAACGGAAAATGCTTCGCAATCCAACTCCAGATCCATTTTCCCAGATCCCAGAGGGTGAGTTATGACGTATATCGCAATAAAGTCAACATATTGCCCACATTACCCAAATACAGTTTCATGACGCACCTTCTGAAATTCCAGATTGGGTTTATTATGCCACGAGAATTTTGAATCCATTTTAGTCACTTAAAAATTGACGGCTGTGACTGAAAGTCAAACTGACCTGAATGATGGGGCGAGGTTTCAGAGAACGCCTGCTCCTCCCGTTGCTCTCTCTTCTCTAAATGGGGATTTTTGGAATGTTGTTCAGTTGACAAAAGAGGTGAGCTTCTGGCCCTCAAAGAAGGAGGGACGCCCCTCACATGAGGAGGCACCTGGCCACCCTGGCAACTGGCCCCCAATCCTCCTACTCTTCCTCTCCAGAGAAGGCCATTGATACCCAGCGAATAAGAGAATACATCCAGAAGAAAACAAAAGACTTCAACTTTTTTCCATTGCTTCCATAAGTAAGGCCTATAGTAAGAGTTTTCGAAGTAGAGGTAGCTACCTGGACTATTATAAACGAGAGGTACCTAACTATTCCCCCCCTCTTCCCCACCCCCTACTCTCTTCCTTTTCTACCTCTTTCTTTCATTCCTTCTTTTGCTCTTTGGTGTCATCCTTCCTTCCCTCTTTCCTTCCTTTCCTCCCCTTTCTCTACTTCTTCCTTTTCTCCTTTCTTCCCTCCCTGTTTCCTTCCTCCCCTTTTTATTTCCTTTTCTCCTTCCTCCCTTCCTGACCTCTTTCCTGCCTTTCCTCCCCTTTTTCTTTCCTTTCTAGTTTCTCTTCTTTTGGTACCTTTTTCTTTCCTTCCTTCTCTCCTCCTTCCTTCTCTCCTTCCTTCTTTCCTTCCTTCATTCCCCCTTTCCCTCCTTCATTCCTTCCCCTTTTCCCTCCCTCCTTTCTTTCTCTCTCCTTCCTTCCTGTCTGTTCTCAACCAATACCATGGAAGAGTCCCTTCTTACTCTATTCTAGGAGTCTATTTAACATAGTTATCTATCAGGCATGGTTTAGAACCCAAAAATCGTGATTCTAAAATCAAATTGGGGGATTTTTTATTAGTAATAGAAAGACTTACAAAAAAATTCCAAAAAGTTCTAAAATGTAACATAATTAGTAACGAAATTCTTAATTAGTTCTAAAGTAGGCAAAGCAGGGAAACAGGACTGACACTGTTTTAAGCACAGGCAAATCAAGGGGCAACATTTCCCTTGGTTTCCTTGCAGGGAGATATAATGCATTAATATATTATTATTATTATTATTATAAAAAGCCAGGGTTTCTTTGCAGGGACATATCATGCACTAATATATTATTATTATTATTATTTAAATTAAATAGTTGCCCACTTCTGGTCAAGGCTTGCTTCTCCAGAGCATTTATTAGAATTAAATGCCCAGGGCCCTTCTTCCAGGAAATTAGAAGGAGTAAATATTATTAATATAATATTATTATTATTAGAATTAAATGCCCAGGGCCCTTCTTCCAGGAAATTAGAAGGAGTAAATATTATTAATATATTATTATTATTATTATTATTAGAATTAAATGCCCAGGGCCCTTCTTCCAGGAAATTAGAAGGAGTAAATATTATTAATATATTATTATTATTATTAGAATTAAATGCCCAGGGCCCTCCTTCCAGGAAATTAGAAGGAGTAAATATTATTAATATATTTATTATTAATTATAAAATAGTTGCCTACCTTCTCCAGAGCTCTTCTCACTGCAGCTTTCCCCCCATTCAGTTTCTCATAGCTCTCTAGGAGGTTTGAACTCTATGGCTTTTCCTTGATTCTGCACTTTTCCTGCTCCTCTCCGGGCTGTTTTCAACCCCTTCTGCCATTGTTTCAGCCTTCCTCGTGTCCTTCTCGCCTGTCCTCCTATGTAGGCTCCTTTCCCTGCAGTTTAAACCGCTTTTTTCCTGAGTCCTTCAGCCGCTCTAGGACTCCCGCTCTGGATCTCTCTATGGTCCGGCTCCTTTTTCACTTCGTGGAGGAAAGGCCTTTCAGTTAAAGTAGGCCTCGAGCATGGAAAGGCCCCATCTGACTGTGAGTAATGTCTGGGAAGCTATTTTGGAGGGGATAATAGGGAGCCTTCCGAAATATTTACAAATCTAACGAAAATTTGGGCCCAGGGAGTGCGGAAAAGAAAGTCCACTTCCGGGATTGCGGCAGCGATGCGTATAAACTTGAAAGTCCCATACATACGAATCCCTTCTGATTTCTTTCAATTTTCATAACTTTTTTCTCATGCCTATTATACACACACACACACTGTATATGTGTGTGTGTGTGATGTATATGATTGGATATATATATATATATACACTGTATATATACACTGTGTGTGTGTGTGTGTGTGTATATATATATATATATATATATATATATATATCTCCAACCAGTGATCCAACATTCATCCATATGTGTGTGTGTGTGTGTCTACAGTGCCATATAATCCAGTTCTAAGTAGATAATCTGGATTTGACATGGCAGTGTGGGAGGAGTGGCTTTGTGTACCTCTACACTGTAGATTTAATGAAGGAGGATGAGGCTGGTGAGGCAAGGAGAAAAAGGAAGGAAAGAAAGGGAAGGAGGAAGGAAGGAGGGAGGGAGGGAAGGAGGGGTTTGGACTGGATGGCCTTCAGGGCTCCCTTCCAACTGGTTGACCATCTGTTGTGAGGGCTTTGGTGGTGTCTTTCTTTATTGCCAAATGAGGTTGGGCTGGATGATCTTTGGGGCTCCTTTCCAAGCAATGTCAGTTTCGTGTGTCCAGTTGTGTCAGGAACTCAGAACTCGAGGCCATCAGGCCCCGACCTTGAGTTCCCGCCAGCTCTTCTCAACAGATAAGAAACAGCCGCAAGGCCTGGGAAAGCTGGACCGTTATGGTTTTGGCGCACAGGTTTCGCGCCGAAAGGCAGGGGGCAGTGTCACCAGGTGATTGATGGGAACACGAATGTAAAAGGTATATAAGATATGCAATGTGCTAGGATGCCATTCCTGCCATCAAACGCCTTGGTCTTCATGCAGTAAACGTATTGGATGGCATCCGGCTTGTGTCTGTGAGTCCTTTCTTGCGAGGCTGAATGGAACCGTGACACAGTTGGATTGCAAACACTATTACCCCCCACCATGGCACCTTCCTCCTTTGCTTGTGCTGTGGGAGTGTGTGTGCGGCAGACAGAGAGTCAGTGTGTGTGCACAGAGTGTGGCCCCCTCCCTCTTTTTTCCTTCCCCCCCTCCTCCTCCACAGCTTCTGCCCGTTGATCCCGTGCCTTAGTTAGAGACATGCAGGGAGCAGTTGCCGCAGCCGCTGCTTCGGACCATATGAGCCACCCTGCTGCCACTCTCCCTCATCCCTCTCCTCCCTCACCTTCCAAGGACTGTGAAGGCAAAGGGGAAGGGGAGGTTAAGTACCCTCGCTGGCTGTGTCCTTGTGCATGCGCCCCCTCAGGCAGTGGTGGTGGTGGTGGTGGTTTTTGTGTTTTTGTTGTTTTCGTGGGTTTTTTCAGTGATGGCCACACCTTGTATTGTGTGACGTTGTGCTGCCAAGTTTGGGGTCATTTGACCCCATAGGTTTTTTTGTTTTTAAGGTACTCACGACAACAAATTTATATAGAGAGATAACTGTATTCTCAATTCTCTGACACAATTTGCCTCAAAATGATGGTCCTGCTACATGAGGGCCAGCGCGGTCAAGTCACATACGGCGATGCTCTCTCGGAGCCCTTTCTCATAACTAATGGAGTGAAACAAGGTTGTGCTCTTGCACTATTTACAATCTTCTTCAGCATGATGCTCCAAAGGGCTATGGCAGACCTCAAAGAAGAAGACGGCATATATATATGCTATCGTACTGATGGCAGGTTGTTCAACTTAAGCCGACTGAGGGCTCGCACGAAGACTCTAAACTATCTAGTCCGTGAGCTGCTTTTTGCTGACGATGCGCCCTTGTCGCCCATTCAGAAGCAGCCCTGCAGCGCCTCACGTCCTGCTTTGCAACAGCTGCAGAGCTGTTTGGGCTGGAAGTCAGCCTGAAGAAAACGGAAGTCCTCTACCAGCCCGCACCATAGGAAGAACACCATCATCCCCACATCAGCATAGGCACATCTGTGCTTAAGTCCGTTCAGCAGTTCACCTCCCTGGGAAGCATCATCTCTTCAGATGCCAAGATTGACAAAGAGATAGATCACAGATTAGCAAAGGCATAGAGTGCATTTGGAAGGCTTCACAAAAGAGTCTGGAGCAACAAGCACCTGAGGCAAAGCACCAAAATCAGTGTGTACAGAGCTATCGTACAGCCTATTCTCCTATATTGGTCTGAAACATGGGTCACCTATTGCCAACACCTACGACTCCTCGAACGCTTTCTTCAGCGCTGTTTTCACACAATCCTAAATACACACTGGACCGACTATGTGACTAATGTTGCTGTCCTTGAGCAAGCAGGGGTCACCAGCGTTGAGGCCATGCTATTGAGAACACAGCTGCGCTGGGCAGGGCACGTCTTTAGGATGGAGGACCACCGCCTCCCAAAGATACTACTCTACGATGAACTCGCCACAGGTCAGCACAAGAGAGGCACCCCCAAAAGAGATATAAGGACTCCCTGAAACAACACCTCAGGCTTGGCCAGTTTGATCACCCACAATGGTCCACCCTGGCCTCACATCGGGAGGCGTGGAGACGCGCTATCCACAATGCTGCGGCCTCTTTCGAGAAGACACGCCGAACGAGTCTCGAAGAGAAACGATAACGCAGAAAGAACCGCAACTTGGAAACAACATCACCCAAGGAGACTTTCTGCTGTGCTTTCTGCAACCGAACTTGCCTATCTCAGATTGGCCTTTTTAGTCATCAACGCGCTTGTAAAAAGCATGGGATGAGTCCTTCCTAAGAATCTTCGTTCGCGAAGTAATGCCGAGAGAGCCTCACGACGACAACAAATTTATATATATAGATAACTATGCTCTCAATTTTCCTCTGACACAGTAAATAAATAGCTACCTCAGTGAGTGTCTTCCAAGGAACCCAGGCTCAAAGGCACAGCCTCTTTGATTTGATTCCAGCAAACTCATGTTAAAGGTTGGCTTATACTTAACAGATATTAAGTCAAAATGTCTTTCCCCAAATGATTCCTGGCCTGCGATTGAATCCAATTTAATTAAAAGTGAACCAATGTCAGAAGGACGATTGTTTGTTGACAGCAAAACAGTGTGCTGCATGACAGGGGACAACATGATACCAGAGGTAAAGGTGACACAGCGTTTCTTTCAACACTGTTGCCAGTTGAAGTTGGGAATTAAATATTCATGGCCATCTACCAAGGAAGGCTCGTTAGCTGGTTTCACTGGGCGGGGGGGAGGTCTACCTGATATTGTGAGGATTTTATTGTTGCTTTTGTTTTAAGAGAATCCCCAAATGATCTCTTCGTGTTATTTGATTTCTCTCTTCCTTGTTCTTCTTAATCAGGTGAGGAAATTATGGAGAAACAGAGAGAGAAATGCGTCCTCTGAAGGTACGATCGTGTGTGTTCAAATTTCTCCAAAATAAAAATGTCAGGCCTCAATCAGCAGGTAATTAAGTGTGTTTGGTCACAGTGGTCCACGCTCTTGTTATATCCCGAATAGATTATTGCAACACACTCTACATGGGGTTGCCTTTGAAGACTGTTCAGAAACTCCAACTGATCGGCGGCCGGATTACGCACTGGAGCGACATACAGGGAGCGCACCACCCTTCTGTTATGTCGGCTCCACCGCACAGTCGGCGCTGACAAAATCACCACCGGTCAGCTGCAAAGGCCACCCTACTGGGATCTGTGTGCATTATTCGCTGATACATCGCACAGTCCTAGACGCTTGGGAAGTGTCCAACATGTGATCCAAGACAACAGCTAGCATAGCCACCTTGGTTGCTGTGCACTAATTCTGTTATGTTTCAAATAATAATAATAATAATAATAATTTTATTTCTTATCCGCCTCTTTTTGTGGCTTGAGGTGGATTACCTACACCAGTGTTTCCCAACCTTTTTTGAGCCGTGGCACACTTTTTACATTTGCAAAATCCTGGGGCACACCACCAACCAAAATGACACAAAATGACACAAAATGACACTCGAACACAGTAATACATATAGTTAATATGTTTTTAAAATGTATTTATACACTCAGAACCCCCAGGAGGCAAGAGGAGGTCTCTACTTGGGGAAAGGGAGGCGGACCTTCCCAATGGATGCAGAGGAAGACCAAATAGACAACGGGTGGGGAGGTGTTTTTTTTGCAATTTTGTGCCTTTATCGAGGTATGTTTCTTAGGGTTTTTATACTTCAACACACTAGACTCTCCCCCCTCCCTTTCTGGAGGTTCCAATTTCCCATGGCACACCTGATGATCGCTCACGGCACACTAGTCTGCCCCGGCACACTGTTTGGGAAACACTGACCTACACCAATTTTCTGGCCTGAAAAGAAGCCTGGATGAAAATAAAATAAAGCCAAAGCGAAACCACGGGAAAACTCTTCTGCATCTTGAACATCAGGATTTACTTTTTGAAATCAATGGCACCACAAACGAGCTCAAATGGAACACACTGCATTATATGATGATGTAAATAATACATGGTAATAAATGATAATTAGAGTATTGATTCCCCCTTTCTTCTCAGATGTTTTACTGACGATGCAGCGTCTCCTCTATTTTATCTCATTCGAGACTACACGTTTCCTGTTCCTTTACCCTTTCCATCAAGGTTCATTGCATCCGCAATTTCCAGTTGCAGAGATCATTGGTTTTGCACATTTCTTGGTAGGAGAGTCCTGCCTCCAGGAGGAGGCCCTGGCTTTGGAATAACAGCATCCTTTGTGGACAATATGATTACAGCTTTTCAAATGATACAGCGTGAAACACTGTGATGTGGGGCAGGTTAAATACCTCTTTTTTTAAAAAACAAAAAAGTTTATTAAGTTTTATACATACATAGTCTAAAATAGGAAAAAAAACAATTTGGTTATACAAAGACTTGTACACATAAACAAACCCAAACCCACGCACCCTACAACACAAGAAGGAAAAAAATATAACAAATGGAAAAGGGTGTGTTTAGAACTCTTGATCTTCTTCATCATGATAACATTTCTTCTTTCTGGTCTTCCTAATATTCCTGTTTGTCAAGGATAAATTCATCCGCAAAGCCATGTTGGAACTATAAACAGTCCTTTTATTAGCTAATGAAGCAAAACATACTTCCGGAGCTTTCCATGTGGCTCATACAGCATAAATCATGGCTAACTGGGGGAGCATCCTTATCTTCAAATGTTTACATTCCAAAGGTCGAAAACCCGGGGCCTTTGTTTCCATCACAGACATGAACTTTCCTTCTCCAGTTAACCCTATAATGGCCTAACTATATTATACAGCTCAAAAAATAGATACAGAAAATAGAAAACATTCACAGAAAACATTTTTTACTCATATTTGTCATACATCTTAGCACTGACACTGTTGTATTATTTTCTTCTTCTCTGATGCTTATGCCTCATTTTTACGGCGGTGGGCGACGGCCAGCAGCCCAAAGAAGACACAAACACCGATCCACAACTGTTTATTGGTTACAGGAACCCTGCCATGCATGGGATCTGGATCATTTGTTGTTGACCAATACCAAAGCACACCAGGGGTGCCACCAGCACAATACCAGGCTAACTTACTGGCACCCCTATACAACTGGGCATGGATGGGCCCATGCCATGCCAACTGAAGTTGTGACAAACTGAGCAAAAACAACCTCAAGGACCCCAACCAAAAAACATGAACAGGATGTAGGGCGGGTGGGAGGCCAAGCTGCTCAGGTCCGGTGCCTGAGAGAGACCCAGGGCAGCCTGGTAAGGCTGCCTGGGACAAAGGAAACCCGTGCCCAGTGAATCCAGGCGCGGGGGGTGGCCAGGCTGTTGATTGGCTGGCCAGCTGGGTGGCAGGAAACGTCCTGCTGTGCCGGGGGCTTCTGGGAAAGAAAAGCTCCCTGCACCCAACATGGGCAGGCAGGAGAGCGCCCCCCACCACAACTATCCACGCCCGGTAAGTCGGGCAAGGCATTTATTTTGAATTAAGTAGTCTCTCACTGGATTCCAGCTTGTTTCTTCTTTATATATTTTCTGTTTCTGATTTCTAGTATTTTAATTAACCAATCCTCAATTTTAGGTTTTTCTTTCCATCTCCACATTCTTGCATACACTATTTTCCCAGCTGTTGTTATATATGCTCACTTCCTCCACTTTGTTGCACTGATCTTGACCACACAGGCTCCTTGTTATCAGTGCATCTGACCTGGTTTACATGGGTATGTAGGGACATCCTAAGTCACTGCTTCTACACAGCCATTTAAACTGGGCCAGGATGTGGAAATGGCAAAGGGAAATCATGCTCCGTGAGAAATCCCAGTTGCCCTCCTCCAGACACATTACAATATCCTTCTTGTGCGTGGGATCCTAACCTGCTCAACAAAAGGATGGGATAGCCATGTAAGTTGGCTTCAAGGGCTTTGGGGACGACCTCATAGCTCCTGAAAAAAGACATGCCTATGGGAAAGGGATATTTCTCATGTGGGGTGCCTCAGGGAGCAATCCTCTCTCCCCTCCTCCTCAATGTCTACGTGAGACCTCTTGCCAGCCTCGTGCGGAGCTTTGGTCTGGAGTGCCACCAATACGCGGATGACACCCAGCTGCTCTTATGGCTGGAGCCTGGAGTCACCTCAATACCAGGCAATTTCACCTTATGCCTTGAGGCTGTATCGAGATGGCTGCGTGCCAGGAGGTTGAAGGTGAATCCCACTAAGACCAAGATTTTGTGTCCTGGCCGCCCGCCTGGAGTGGCGCCCTCCCCCCCGCCCAACTTCGATGGTGCCCCCCTTCATCCATCTCCCACTGTGAAGAGCTTGGGTGTCGTCCTGGATTCACAGTTGACTCTGGAGGCCCAGATCGCTCATGTGAGTAAGCAGGCCTTTCTCCATCTCCGGCAGGCGAGAGAGCTGGCACCTTACCTCTCGGAGGAAGCCTTGGCTACAGTCATCCATGCGACGGTCACATCTAGACTGGATTATTGTAACGCCTTGTATGTTGGTCTTCCCCTGTCGACTACTCGGAGGATCCGCATTAATCAGAACGCGGCTGCCAGGCTACTTGCAGACACACCTTTGAGATGCCACGTAACTCCAACTCTGTGACACTTGCTCTGGCTTCCAAGGGAATTCCGGGCCCTGTTTATGTTGTTGGTTCTGACCTTGAAGGCGCTTCATGGTGAGGGGCCGGCATATCTCAGAGACCGCCTCTCCCCTCTTCGCCGCCAGTGGTCGCCTCGACTCCTCCAACTAGACTTACTGTATGTTCCAGGCCCCAGGGAAGTACGCCTCGAGAGCACAAGGCGCAGGGCCTTCTCCACCTCTGCCCCCGTCTTGTGGGACTCCTTGCCTCCCCGCTTGAGGGCCATGCGTGACCTGCGACCCTTTGCTCAGGCACCCAAGACCTGGCTTTTTAGCAGAGCTTTTAATGTCTAGTGCAGTCTGTTTGGTATTGTGTATTTTTAATGCAATTGTTTTATGTAAATCGCCTGGAGCATTTTAATGGAGGGCGATTAACAAGTGAGAAACTGATGATGATGATGATGATGATATTTATGCTTGTGTGTATTCCAAAGAGAATTTGCCCTGAAGCTTGATATGTAAATAAATGTCCACATTTGGTGAAAGGTTTCTGTTGTTATTAAAATATCAATATATTAAATGTGGAAAAAAGTAAAAAGCAAAGTCCTGGAAACTAATCTGAAATAAAATGTGAGACAAGAGTGCATGAAGGATTTGGAAGGCTGAAAGGAAACTGAAAGGCTTTCGCCTCCCTGGCGGTATGTGGCTGGGCCCCACTGGGAACCGTGGCTCGAAAGGGAATTGACACCACGTTCAAAAAACGGACCTCTGTTTTCTAAACCAAAACCTTACCCAGCCTGATGTAACCCTGACATTGAATGGCAACACCTTGTCTCTTCTCACCCATAAGGCCGGGAACGGGTGGCAGGACTTGCAGTAAACATCTCCAGGCGATTCCAGGTTGGGTGACATGGTCATCATAATAGGTGTCGTGTGCACAAAATAAACGGGGAAAATACACATGGCCTTGTGCTGGACGCTGGAAGTGGCCAAAGCTACCCACCCAGTGGTACACCCGGGACTAACCCTGTGAGGCAACTCCTATGTGAGGTACGTGTCACGGCCTTGCGCCCTCCCTCTCTCCAACTTGGGCAGCTCACAGTGGAGATTTCCTTCCTAGCTATCTCTACCCGTTCACCTCATTTGACTTATGAAGTTCACAATTATGTTGTATTACTCTAGCCCTTGGGAAGCTGGGGCTGAAGATTACGCCCCCACAGATTTCTGCAGAATGCAAGTTAAGTTATGGCCTCCCTCCCCCTGGAAACGTCTCCCAATTTAAGCAGACAAGACGAATGAAGGTGGTGAGGCCAAAGCACAGCAATGAGATTTACTGAAATGGCCTTGTGGTGGTGGTTTGGGGGACTAATCATGGGGAGAGATCCATATCCTGCTGACTCTCGCGTTCCGAAAGCACCACGAAGGAGAATCCAATATTACCGGAGGAGATTCATGGCCGCCGGATCAAACTGAGTTATATCATTGAATCTTGGGTGCTGTCCAATGCGTCTCAAGTACTTTGGGGGACATGCAGAACAGGCTTATTATTGTATACCAAATGATGTGCCTATCAAACATAATGCACAAGCAAAGGAAGAGATGAGTTCACATGTGCATATTGATAGCCTATGTATTATTATTTTAAAAGTCTTAATGATTTTTCAAAACTTTGTAAAAACGCATTTGGCTTACCCATTCAATGAATGGCTCCCTTCAGGAAAGCCATTCATAAAAACAAGTATCACATTAAAGTAGAATTCGGAAGTTAGAAAAATACACATAATTCATATTGCATTCCTGGTAAATCATTCATATATATATATATATATATATATATACACACACACACACACACACACACACACACACACACACTCACACTAGCTGAACCCGGCCACGCGCTGCTGTGGCTTTTTCTCTTTCCTGTGTCCCAGTCTATATAAATGTGTTTTGTGTATGTATATATATATGGATTTGTGTCTATGTGTACATATGTGTGTGTATATGTGTGTACTTATGTATATGTGTATATGTATTTGTGTGTGTATGTGTGTACTTATGTATATGTGTGTTTTTGTATATGTATATGCATGTATATGTGTAGATGTGTGTAAGTACAGATGTGTGTATGTATGTGTGCTTCCACGGCCTGTATTGGAGCCGTGGAGGCTTCCAGAAGCCGGGCCGCCACACCAAGCGAGGCCCTGGCTTCAGCGAAGACAGCAGGCCTTCCTCCTCCTTTTAGCTCTTCATCAGCCTTGGTTGCCACTGTGGGATTATTTGCATAATGCCTCTGATTGGCCAGCACCACTAACATTCCGACACTCTAAACTGCCAGAGGGCGGTGGCTCCCAGCCTCTACATTCTAACTGAGGGAGTATTTGCATAACGCCTCTAATTGGCCAGCACCACCAACATTCTGACACTCTAAACTGCCAGAGGGGGGTGGCGTGGAGGATCATGGGAGTTGTAGTTCTTTTTATTTTTGTATTTTTGACCTTGTTTAATAATATTTTTGTGTTTATTATGGATCAACCACCCCTAATATATATACATCTATATCAATGTCTACATCTACATCTACATCTATCTATCTATCTATCTATCTGAGAGTGAGAGTGAGTGAGTGAGTGAGTGAGAGAAAGAGAGACAGTATTTAATAAACAGCAGAAATTTGGACAATTAATAAAAGCAAGACTAGGTTTGTAACTTTTATTAATTTATGCATTTCAACAGATGGTCAGAAAAAAGGAGAGTCCAGAGAGACGGCAATGAAGCAACTTTCAGGATCATCTGGCTAAAAATAATTTTTTTCACACAAATAAATTCATAATTAATGTAATTCATATAACACATGAATTAATCTGTCTTACAGTATTTAAAAAACTTTAAAATCAGAACAGTAAAAAAAAATAACACTCAAAACTAGGGGAGTTCCAGACAAGAAACAATCAAGGTCATCTAATCACCTCTCAACAAAGGATTCCCCAAGGCAGTAAGAAACCAAATCTTGAAACTGCTGGGCCGTTAAATGCGAATCAAGGTGGCCAATTGAAACATTCACACCTATGTACCTTGAGCAGACAAGAGTTCTTTCTCCCACCCTGGACGTTCCACAGTTTCTAACAGACCTCACAACCTCTGAGGATGCCTGCCACAGATGCAGGTGAAACGTCAGGGGAGAATGCTTCTGGAACATGGTCATACAGCCTGGGAAACTCACACTAGCCCAGTGATTCCAGCCATGAATGTCTTCGACAATACCTATAACACACAGGGGCGGTCCAACAGGTAGACCAAGTACGCGGCCGCGTGGAGCGCCATCTGGGAGGGGCGAATTTCCCCGCCCGCCGGGCGCCGGCGCCACACAGCATCCTGGCCCTGCCTGTGACGCGTCAGCAGAGAGAGCCCCAGAAGCAGGGCGCGCAGGGGAGCATCACCGAGGTGCCGCCGCACGTGACATCACCACCTCATGCCGCCATTTACTTCCTCCTCGACGGGCCTCCTTCACCGTGGAGAGAGAGAGAGTGTGTTGCCTGGTTACCGGGTGGGGAATGGGGGACTCGATGCACGGCGAGGCCGAGGAAGAAGAAGGAGGAGGAGGAGAGGAGGAGGAGGAGGAGGAAGAGGCCGCCTCAGCTTCCGTCAGAGGGGATGAGGACGACGGGGAGCCGGCGGTGCCCGGCGGAGGGCGGAAGCCGGGCCACGGCAGGCGTAAGGTGAGGGGGAGGCCGTGGCCGACGGAGTCCGACCGGGTGCGCCACCGCCTCGAGTCGCATGGGCCCTGGGTGGACCTCCGGCAGCTGAGCGGATGGAGCAACGCCAAGCTGGCAGCCTACTTGCTGGAGCTGGAGCAGGAGCAGCGAGCCGGGCGCCGCGGGTGAGGAGGGCCAGCAGGAGGGAGCAGAGCAGAGCTCTGGGGACGTGGCGGGCACCGCTTCCCATGACAGGAAGGCAGCCCCCGAGTCCCAAGCAGCCCCCTTCCAAGCCACTGCCTCCCAGTTAAGAACGGGGCTCGTTTATTTATTTATTTATTTATTTATTTATTTTGTGTCAAAAGCATCACCTAAATCAATAAGTACAACACTGATCGAAGAAAGGCAGCACAAGCAGCTAAAAACGGGCAACAGCGACCGCATTGTCTGTGGCTTTAAACCAGGCCTGGGCAAACCTGGGCCTTTCAGGTGTTTGGGAAGGGGCCTGAGGCTGCGAGGATGCGCGGAGGGGTGCACCAAAATAATGGGTTTTTTTTTTGGGTGCCAAAATAATGTTCGCTTACCATTTAAAATTACCTTAGACCGCCCCTGATAACACATTTATAATTTACTTCATTATAACTGAGAATCATGGCCCATAATATCCTCATATTCATAAATAAATAAATAAATAAATAAATAAATAAATATTCTGTAATGAATTATAGCATAGACATAAACATGTTCACCTGGACTTATCCTTGATATCTTATTATGTCTTTATTCAATATTCCATGAGAGAGGTACAGCATGGGAATATATGTGGTTCAAGAGTTTGCAAAATGCCGCACGCTGATCTGGGAAAGCTCAATGGAAACCCCAATGCGCTCCCATGATTTCATCTCAAAAACCTTTTTTGACTTTCTATTATTTATGGACATGTTTATTTCCTAGCACACATTCACGGGTGGATTAGGTGAACGGGCTTCCCGCGAGGGAGAAGCCTTTGAGATGGAAATTAGCCTTTGCGCCTGCCGGATTACGGCCCCCCCCCCCCCTTTGCATTTGGCTCCATTGACATTCAGGCCGTAACGCATCCTTCGTGAATAATATAAAGCTGATCCGAAATGCGCGATCCTGCCATAAAGTCTAAACAAAAACACATTGTGGTGGCAGTTTCGGTTTTTTGTCTGGCCTTTTTTGGAAAAAGGAAAATGCTTATTGATTTCTTTCCCTCTCTGTTACCAATATATTACCATGGCCGATGAATTCCTGTTTCTTCTTCCAGTAGCATCTCAAGAGAGGAACATCTAATTGTATCGCATGCTCAGGAGGAGGAAGCCTGGCTGTCAAACACCTGGAAATAATAGTTCTTTGGGCTACAGTACAACTCAGTGTTTGTGGGGTTTTTTCCATGCCAGAAGTGACTTGAGAAACTGCAAGTCAATTCTGGTGTGAGAGAATGGGCCGTCTGCAAGGACGTTGCCCTGGGGATGCCCAGATGATTGATGTGTTGCCCTCATGTGGGAGGCGTCTCTCATGTCCCTTCATGAGAAGCGAGAGCTCAACAGACAGGAGCTTACCCCGCTCCCTGGATTCGGACCGCCAGCCTGTTGGTTGACCGGTCCTGCTGGCACGAGGGTTTAACCCAAAATTGTACCACTGGGGGTATAGTGGTCTGAACGTTGGACACGTCTGGAGAACACGGTTTGATCCATGCTACATTATGGAAGCCCAGTGGATGGCCTTGGGCATGTCTCGAGCCACGAGGAGATGCCCAGTAAGTCGCGCTTTGGACTCTCCTTCTCTTTCCTCCCTCCCTCCCTCCGGGCCTTTCTCCTTCCCTCCTTCCTCTCTTACCTCGTCCTTTCAATAACTGGTGCTGTTCACATAGAGTTAGGAAAACCAATTAAACAGAAAGAGTGACAATCCATCAACATGATACTGATGCCACTAGAACAAGAGTGACAGGAGAGCCACGAAAACAAGCCCCAAAGAACCAAGTGGCCCATGTGAATAGCATGCCGGAATATTTAAAAATGGTACAGGGAGCAAGATAGGAACTGCAATCTATCTATATAATAAAAGTCAATGTTTGTATGTATGTGTGTGTGTGTGTGTGTGGAGGGCGGAAGGATATGTGGCAGCTTTCTGATTTGCTCCCACTGTGGGATTATTTGCATAAAGGACTCTGATTGGCCAGCCTCAGAACTCCAACATTCTAAGGGAGCAAACAGAGGGGATTGGTTGCCCTGAGGGAGTATCTGCATAAAACACTCTGATCGGCCAGCCAACACGAACATCCTGACACTCTAAAGTGGCAGAGGAAAAGGCCTGAGGCAGTCAGGCATGGTGGGAGTTTCAGGCCAAAACACTTTGCGACCCCTTTGCGACCACAAACAATGAGAGAACAAGACCAAACTTGGCACACAGAACCCTCAAGACCCACTCTACACCCTGGTGCAGTTTGATGGAGGATGGACCATGGATGACGGGACTTGCAGTACTTAAACTCACTTCCTTACAGCACTGTGGCCCACACCAATGACAGATCAGGACCACACTTGGCACACAGATGCCCAATGGCCCACTTTACAACCTGGTGTGGTTTAGGGCAGGATGGACGACAAATGATGGGATTTGCAGTACCTTCACCCAATTCATTTCCCACAGAACATTGCAGCCCCTACAAATCACAGAGCAGGCCCAAACTTACCACACAGAGCTCCCATGACCCACTCTACATTCTGGTGCAGTTTTGAGTGGGACGGACCACAGATGATGGGAGTTGAAGTACCTTCGCTCACTTTCTGAGACCACTGCGACCCTCATCCAATTACAAAAAAAGAACAAACTAGGCACACAGAGCCCACATGACCCATTCTGCATCCTGATGCAGTTTCAAATAGGATGAACCATGGATGGTGGGCCTTGAAGTACCTCCACTCACTTCCCTAGACCACTCCAACACTCATCCAATGACTTATCCAGACTAAACTTGGCACACATAACCGCTATGACCCCTTTCTGTCCTGTGAGGATCGGGGGAGGACAGACAATGGATTATGAGATTTGTAGTACTTTCACACCCTTTGGTTCCCACAGACCTCTGTGGCCCCCAACAAAGACTGATAAAGACCAAAATTAGCACACAGAGCCCCCTTGACCCACTCTACATCCTACTGCAGTTTGGAGGAGGCCAGACCATGGATGATGGGACTTGAAGTACCTACAATCACATCCCGAGACCGCTGCAACCCTCGACCACTGACTCATCAAGACCAAACTTGGCACACAGAGCCCCCATGACCCACACCACATCCTGCTTCAGTTTGGAAGACATTGGACCACAGATGATGGGACTTGAAGTACCTTCACTCACTTCCTGAGACCACTGCGAGCCAAATAGACAACTGATAAGGACCAACCTTGGCACTCAATGCCTTTCTCAATTAACCCGGGCAGGGCCGGGTCCCCAAGCTAGTACACAAGAAAAGAGGGACCATTCTCCCCGTCTCCATTGTTTGACCCTCTTGACCCCAACTAAAGCTCACCTTTGATACCAGTGGGGAGTTTCTTCTCGGTGTGAAAGGCAGCTGATAGGAATGGGAATCGGTTCAAGATTTCCTCTGTTGAGTTCTTGATTGTGGGCTCTCCTCTTTCCATTTCCCACTCCCACACTTCCATGCTTCTCTTCCTATGTGCCTCCTTTCTGGTCCCACTCAATTTCCTGAAGACGGAGCTGTGGGAGGAGGAGGCCACGGAATATTATATCTGCATCATCCTGAAGTCACATCTCTGTGGAAGAGCAAGTTTGATTATATTCCGGGATGCTCAATCAAAACCAAGGATGGATGAAAAATCCAAACAGAAATGTGTAAAATGCATAATTAGGCCAAGCTAAAAGAATTACGACAGAGAGGAAATGGCAGGGCGAGTGGAATCCACATGATGGATGAGGAAAGCCCTGGGAAATGGCACCCAGAGAGCCAGGTGCATTCATGAAGTTATGAAGCATGTGGTATTATGGGTTTTGATGACACTCTTGAGTAGAAGCCGACTGAGGTCAGCAAAGAACAGCAAGAGTGCTGGATGTATCACCTTGCCCCTCTCCCCCCCCCCCCCCTCTGGCAGGCCGTTGAAGCCTTCCAGTAGGACCTCCGTGCCTCTCTCGGGACGCTCTTTTCGTGGTGGCTCCTAGTATGCAATGAGAGAAATACTCACACGTATGAAACCAATCAATGTGAAGCCATTAATATATGTAGAATATCCACTTAAGTGTGTAATTTCAGACAAATTGCATGGATTCCTTTCTTGACTATTTAACGAACGAGGTCACTATTTTGCATTGTGATGGGTATTCTCCCAAGTCTCTGCCCACCCAATTCCTCTGAGAAAAGTAGGCACTTTCTGTGGGCAATGGGGCCACGCTTGGGTGACATGTCCAGCCCCTTTGCACCAGTAAGAGGTTGTGGTGAGGATTTGTGGTGAGGGGGAGGGGTCCCAATGTTGCTTGCCACCACCTCACTTACACGTGGAAGAACGATGGACCTCCTTTCAGGACAGTTGGTGCCCAGTAAAATAGGTTTGGGAAGGCCGTCACAATTATGGCAATAGTGTCACAATTGTAACTACATTGGAATCATGTGTATGGAGCTCTTATAGATATGTAAATCTAGCATATGCAAATATTAATTCCGGTAGTGAATGATAGCCAATACTTTTACGCCAGACCCTATTGTCTAGTTCAGTGTTTCCCAACCTTTTTTGAGCCGTGGCACACTTTTAACATTAAAAAAATCCGGGGGCACACCACCAACCAAAATGACACAAGATGACACTCTAAGACAGTAAAGAACGGCTGGGGGATGGTGGCCGGCTGGTAGCAGCTGCTGGAATGCCAAAGCCGGGGGAGGGGGCGGAGCCAGGCCCCCTCTCCCCGGCTTCAGCTCTCCCACAGCTTCTCCAGCCTTGAGGGGGCAGTGCCAAGCCAGCGGTGCCAGAGCGAGCACAATGCTGGCTTGGCACTGTCCCCTCAAGGCTGGAGCAGCTGCTGGGAGTGCCAAAGCTGGGGGAGGGGGCAGAGCCTGCCCCCTCGCCCCAGCTTCAGCTCTCCTACAGAGGAGGAGCATGAGCGGTGGATGGGCTTCAGTGGGCGGGGCTCCTCCTCCACACAGCTTCAGCGAGCGAGGGGCGAGAGTCATGGTGGGAGTCATGGCGGATTGGAGGCTGGCTGGGGAAATGGCCGAAGGAGGCAGCGCCCCGGTCCCTTCTTCTTTTTCTTCGCCACTGCCCGGCTCTTCCTCCTCCTCCCCCAAGCAGCAGGAGTTCGGCAGGAGGGGGGGAGGAAGGGGGGCAGAGAGCTTTTCTTGCGGCACAGCAGGAGGTCCTTCACGGCACACTAGTGTGCCACGGCACACTGGTTGAGAAAGACTGGTCTAGTTAGTTCGAACTAGAGTCAAACCATTGAATCACTCTGATTAATCTTTATATCGATTCACCATATAATATTATTGAAGGCTTTCATGGCCGGAATCACTGCGTTGTTGTAGGTTTGTTTTGGACTATATGGCCATGTTCTAGAGACATTCTCTCCAAATGTTTCGCTTGCATCTATGGCAAGCATCATCAGAGGTTGTGACCCCGTCTTTGGAACTCACTGCCTGGTGAGATTAGGCAAGCCCCCTTATTGTGCCCCCTGGGGCTTGTTTGCATCTGTATTTGTATTTTGCTGCCCTCACCTGCATGGGCCTTTGTTCTATTGTCCAGCCATGTGGGCACTCAGGGGCGGAGTTGTGCTTTGGCTCCAAACCTGAGATCATCGCCCTTGGCTCCTCCTCTTCCAGAGGTCACCTGGGGGGCAGGCCGTCCTCTCTGGCCTCACTTCCAGCAAAGAGCAGGCTGGACGAAGCAGGCTGAAATCTGGAGCTAGTCTCAGACAAAGCACTTCCGTTCACGTATAGTCTCCCAACGCTCTCAAGCCAGGGTTGCAGTGATAGGAAGGCCAGCCTGTAGACTGTAATCTCTGGGGACCCACGGACTTTGTGAGCCAGCGGACCATTTGAGGAGCAACTGGAAACCTGGAAACAACAGAAAGGTACCTTCGCTCTGCTAAGGCAAGTGGACGTTATTCCTTTTCTCAAGGGACCCCTTTTCAGCAACCAACCTCAAGCTTTTTGGACCATCAGTTTTTACTGATGGTAAGCAAATAAACCTTGTTTTGAGTTCACCTTTTTGAGTCCTGAACTCATTGCTTAGAGACTCTCCGGGTGTTCTTTTTAAGGGAAGACTAGAACGCGACCCCCAGGGCCATAGAGTTCGTCCATCCTCTTAAAATCCCTTTTTTGGCCCCGGCGGGACGCCACACCCCTCCTTGGCAGACTTGAAGAAAAATCTGAAGGCCTGGCTTTTGCGTTGTGTCTTTGAAGATTGACCATCCCCTCCAGTTGTGTTGCTCCATTTGTAGTGTTCCCCTATGACGGACTCCCCCCCTTTAAACTGAAAGCCTGCCCCCACTATTTCATCTTTTTGGGGGCCCCTCATTTGCCATCTCCTACTCCTATCTCACCCAGGGTTTTATCATTTTATCTTGTCCATTTGGCCTGCCCGTCCTATTTGGTTTTCATTGTGTGAATTTCCTGTATTATTCCATTTGTTATTGTAATAGTATTTATTATTATTATTATTATTATTTCTGATGTATTTTGTTTTGTATTTTGTATTTTACTGTGATGTATTGTATTTTAGAAGGGCTTGGCCTCGTGTTAGCCGCCCCAAGTCCCCATTGGGGAGGTGGTGGCGGGGTAGACATGAAGTTTATTATTATTATTATTATTATTATTACTTCTGTAAAATGCCTCTCCACCTCTTTTCAGAAATGAAAGATAGTTGTGTTATTCTGGTATGCAAAGGCATCTTGTAGTACCTTAGAGACTACTTGGGGTAACACAGTACAAGCTATTGTAGACTAAGGGCTGAAGGAGACTCATTGAGTTACAGAAGAAACGTCAGGAGAGAATGCTACCCAGGCATAAGCATAGAGAAGAAGGCAGAGTTAGCAATAATCTGCCCAGAGACAGCAGAAGAGAGAAGGAGCTATACAAAGAGAATCAAACTGAGCCTGTGCAGGAATGCAAGAGATAAAGAAACACTGTATCTCCAACAATGAAGTGTGGACAGTCCGTGTTACATTATGATAGGCTGCAATTTTAGCTGCGACATAACTTTTAACCAATAATAAGATTTTGGGCAACCATAAGTTGAACCCTGATGCTTGTATAAATAATGTGCCTCACAAGGGGGAGGGGCCGCTCCCTTGAAGCACCATGTTGTGTAGGGACGGACCACAGCTGTGAAAACAAAGTAAACTGAGCTTTCTGAGAAATCCTGTTGTCTGTCTTCTACTTCTACTGCGTCTGCACGAGCAGCCTGCCTTGTGGGAGTATGGTAATCTGCTACAGGGCCTTATCACACTAAGCCCCCGATTCGTCACATTGCAACATTCACACTTGCCTCAAACAGTCAAGAGTTCTTTCTTCTCCCCTTCTGATATATAAACCTCACTTGCTTAGTTTCCAGACCTTACAACCTCTGAGGATGCCTGCCGTGGTTGTGAGTGAAACGTCAGGAGAGAATGCTTCTGGAACATGGCCATACAGTCTGGAAAAATCACAGCCACCTACTTGGATTTCAGTTGAGGCCTGGAGCCCTACTGGAAGTAGATCAGCGCAATGTGATGGGAGTCGACAGGCTCTGTGGGGTGAAATCGGCATAGGACGGGCAACTTTTCCCAACTGATGAGGTGGTAAGTCTGTCTCCTCAGATGCAATTGAGGAAGTAGACCAGATGGTGGCATCTAGTGTTGGTGCATAGGCACTTATGATGGTTGCCTGTTGGTCTTTGGCAAGCTTAATTCGGAGGGTAGAGAGTAGTTTGCTCATGCCAATGGGTGCTTTGGACAGATGCTTCACCGGGTCATTTCTGATAGCAAAGCCAACCCTGTGTATTCTTCTTCTTCAGACAGTCCCTTCCAGAAGGAGGTGCAGCCTCCTTTTCCTTGCGTCTCCTGCCCTCTGGTTCTCCTGAAGTGCTGCGATGTTGATATTACACTGCCTCAGCTCCCTTGCAGTAATGTCAGCCCTGTGCTCAGGGCGTTTGCTGCCTGTGTGGTCTCACAATGCCTGCACGTTCCATGTTCTAAATTTCATCTCTTTTTTTTGGCCACAAGACAGTATCCAGTCAGAAAGGAGGCATCTTGCCTTGTCTGACCCTAAAGAAGGATGCTCAGTCATAGGTCATCAGCTGCCGGGCTGACTCATTAGAATTTTGTCCACTTTCTCTTCTCTCTCTCTGGCATTAGAACGAAGATAGGACTCACCCACGCTAGACTAAGGAGGTTGGAAGTGTCCTAGTTAGCTGCAAGAACCTTTCCTATCCTGATTGGATTTCCTTTACCCACAATAAACATGTTGTTTTGATCCTATGACTTATGGATCTGCAATCCTGTTCAATCCTATTGAATGGAAGCCCATCCGTGCTCACTGCGTGTAAGTTTCTGCTGTTTATGACTTCTGCATTCTGTACTCTGTTCTATTTTTGAAGGAATCACCCCCAGAAAGGGTTGTTTTTGAGCCTAACAGCTCTTGATTCCCAACAGTTTGGTTTGAGTTTCCTTCTCTAGATGGCTGACCTTACAGGGTTAGACGAGCACCACCTGCCCGGGTTTGAAACCAGAGTTTTCCTTCTCCTGGGATGGTTGCCAAAAGGCTAGAGAGCCCACCCTGCCCTTTGACGCTCTTTGCCAGGCCCTTCTTCGGTTGTGACCTGTCTGGTGTGGGAGGCCCTACCGGTGGCTATTATGCCACCGCCAGCATAGCTCACAACTTCATTATTGTACGCAAGCCTCTCCCCCACATCAAGGGGGTGCCAATGGAGAGGCATAGTAGCCCATGTACTAGCCTGTGATTAGGGGCTTCCAGATTTCACAGTCCTGTCCCTAGTGCCACCATTCACCAATTGCCATGGGACGTTTGTTGGTTTTGTTTTATGCCTGTGTGCCCTTTTCTAAAAATGTGCGGAGGTCAGTGCATGGCTGATGAACACACAGTCTTCACAGAATGAGGGTTTCAACCAGTGGCATGGCTAGCACGATGGTGGCGGCTTCTCATCACTTGCAGCCTTCTTCTGCCTCCACAGTCAGTGTAACATGTATTTATTTATTTATTTATTATTTCGATTTGTTTACCGTTCTTTCCACATTGGCTCAGAACGGTTTACAGCATATCGAACTATCACAGGGAGGCATAAAACAGAGAAATATAAAACAATTTAAACAATATTCCGCTACAGCCAAGAGAGGCTAAAAGGCTAAAAGCCTGCCGGAAAAATACCGTTTTGCAAGCTTTCCGGAAAGCCGGCAGCTCGGTAATTTCCCGCACTTCAGGTGGTAGATTATTCCACAGACATGGTGCTCCGTAGAAGGCTCTCTGCCTGGTTGAGGACAAGTGGGAGGTTTGCAAGGAGGGAATCTGCAAAAGGTTGAGATCTTCAGAATGAAGGGATCCCTGGGGAACATATGGGAGTAGGCGGTCCCTCAAGTACACCGGCCCCAGACCATGCAAGGCCTTGAAGGTCAAGACCAACACTTTGAAGATGGTCCGGTGCTCAATTGGCAACCAGTGCAGACACTGCAGAGTTGGAGTAATATGGGCCTTGGCCGGCACTCCAGCCAGGAGTCTCGCTGCTGCGTTCTGCACAAGTTGGAGCTTCCAGATGACTGACAAAGGAAGACCAATGTAAAGGGCATTACAGTAGTCTAACCTCGAGATGACCGTCACCTGGATTACCATGGCTAGGTCATTTCCTGAGAGATAGGGCGCCAGCCACTTAGCCTGCCGCAAATGGTAGAAAGCGGATCTGCTGACAGTAGAGACCTGAGTCTCCATCGTCAGAAGCGGGTCCAACTGGACCCCCAGACTCTTTACTAAAGGCGATGGGCGCAATGCCTCGCTGTCCAGAGTAGGCAGCCGGAGCTCGCACACCCGATTGACCCAGCCAAAGGATATCCGTCTTCGATGGATTCATTCTCAACTGACTGGCTCATAGCCAACCAGTCACAGCTTGAAGGCATTGTTGGAAACAATCGGGTACAGAGTCCAGCCGGCCATCCATCCTCAGCACTAGCTGGGTGTCTTCAGCGTATTGATGACACTCCAGACCAAAACTCCGCACCAACTTGGCAAGTGGCCGCATGTAGATATTAAGCAATAAAGGGGAGAGAATGGCTCCCTGAGGCACCCCACAACTTAAGGGGAGCCTCTCAGAAACCATACCTCCCCTCTCCACCCGCTATGCACTATGTCAGGGCTGTCCAACTTCTACCAGCCCAAGGGCCAGAATTCCGGTCACTGATCACCTGGGGGGCCGCTCCCCCCGCCCCCGGCCATGCCTCTTCCTCCTCGCCAGCGCGAGGAGGAGGAAGGCCCTCCCCCTCCCCCAAGCGCCACGCCAGGCGGCAGAAGCGGGTGAGATCTCCGCTTCTGAGGCTGGCGTGGCGCTTCAGGAGGGAGGGAGGAGCCAAGAGGAGCCCCCATAGCTCCGGCCTCCCTCCCAAAGCGCCACGACGGGTGGCAGAAGCAAGCGAGATCGCCGCTTCTGAGGCTGGCGTGACGTCCCAGGAGGGAGGGCGGAGCCACAGGGGAGCCCCGGCTCCGCCCTCCCTCCCAAAGCACCACGCCAGCCCCAGAAGTGGCGATCTCACCCGCCTCCGAGACCGCCCGGCATGTCACTTTAGGAGGGAGGGCAGAGCCATGGGGAGCAGAGCAAAAGGGGCTGTGGCCGTGGATGGCGCACATGCACACTTTTTTTTGACTTTTTTGGGATTTTTTTAAAAAAAAATTAAAAAATTTAAAAAATATTTTTGCAGGAGGGTAGGAGGGCCGGATCCAAGGGGCTGGCGGGCCGTATGCAGCCCGCGGGGCGCCTGTTGGACAGGCCCGCACTATGTTATCTTCCGCCTGCTCTGCCATTGAGGTCTTTGAGCCTTTGCGTTGCGCTTGGTCTGGATCCCTCACTGTGGCCTCTCCGGGGAGTACGTGACTTTGGTGGTTATGTCCAGAGGTTCACTGGAACACACACGCTCCCTGACCAAAACAATACATCAAGGGGGATTACCTATTGCCTAACGTTTAGTCTCCTAAACCTAATGCGACCAACATGTGAGAAATGTAAGAATTGTTAGAGATTTAGAGACCCACTGCAGAACAAATATTGTATTTTGTTTCATTTAAAAACAACCCTGCAGCCACGTTGAAATGTTGAAGGAGGAAAAAACCCGCGTCTGTGTTCCCCATTCATATGAAAGAAGCAGTAGGGTCTTTTCTTGTTCCCAGAACAACCGCTGTGACCCAAGCTGTCTGAAGAGATGGACGAGGCCGAAGGACTGGAATGGGAGACAGAGAACCACCTGCCTTGATGGCCGAGAGGCACTCTGTGTGTGAAGTGCCACAAAGAGGCGAAGCAACAGTCTTTAATAGTTCCCGACAGACACACAGTTACTTCACTTTTAGGCTCATACATCCACACTCTGCAGCACAGGCGGAGAAAAGCATCCATCAGGTTTCAGTGAAAATGGGAAAGGAGACCATGTGTGGTTGTCATGCGCGTAGATGCGTAAAATCTGGGGCCATTTCATATTGCGGAAATACAACACCACTTAAATTGCTATGCCTTCATTCTAGGAATTCTGGGATTTGCAGTTTGGGGAGCAATATTTAGAGTTCCCAACCACAGAGTTCTCGTGCTTTGCCAAAACACAAACCCCAGGATTCCCAAAGGAAGTAGAAGTGGAATAACAATACTATTATTTTCTAGTGTGAATGGTGGTAGGCATGTGGGGGAAAAAACCAGAAGGATCAGAAATTGTGAGAAAATCAGAAGTTTTGTAAACCGGAAGCCATATCCGAAGTGTTTGCATGCCCTACACCAAATATTTGGGAATTGAAACTTACTCCTGACGATGCTGCCCTTGTCGCCCATCCAGAAGCAGCCCTGCAGCGCCTCACATCCTGCTTTGCAGCAGCTGCAAAGCTGTTTGGGCTGGAAGTCAGCCTGAAGAAAACGGAAGTCCTCTACCAGCCCGCACAACAGGAAGAACACCATCCTCCCCACGTCAGCATAGGCAAGTCTGTGCTTAAGTCCGTCCAGCAGTTCACCTCCCTGGGAAGCATCATCTCTTCAGGCGCCAAGATTGGGTCTCTATGGGTCTGAAACATGGGTCACCTATACCCAACACTTACGACTCCTCGAGCGCTTTCATCAGCGCTGTCTTTGCACAATCCTAAATATACCCTGGACCGACTATGTGACGAACATTGCTGTCCTTGAGCAAGCAGGGATCACCAGCGTTGAGGCCATGCTATTGAGAACACAACTGCACTGGGCAGGGCACATCTCTAGGATGGAGGACCACCACCTCCCAAAGATACTATTCTATGGTGAACTCGCCATGGGTCAGCGCAAGAGGGACGCCCCCAAAAAGAGATACAAGGACTCCCTGAAACAACATCTCAGGCTCGGCCAGATTGATCACCAACAATGGTCCACTCTGGCCTCACATCGGGAGGCATGCAGACGCACTATCCACAATGCTGCGGCCTCTTTCGAGAAGACACGCCGAACGGGTCTTGAAGAGAAACGACAACGCAGAAAGAACCGCAACTTGGAAACAACATCACCCAAGGAGACTTTCTGCTGTGCTTTCTGCAACCGAACTTGCCTATCTCAGATTGACCTTTTTAGCCATCAACGCGCTTGTAAAAAGCCTGGGATGAGTCCTTCCTGAATCTTCATTCGCGAAGTAATGCCGAGAGAGAGAGGGAAACTTACTCCATACCTTTTCATTTTACTTTTGTACAGCTTGGAAGGTTCCGAAAGTCAGTTTCAGATTCAGTGCAGGTAAGCAAATCCTCTAAACCAGAAAGGCGGCTGACCTTCTTTGGCATTCCTCCCCCTGGAATGAGTGGCGTCTCAGCGTTAGGAGCCATGAAGAGAGGGAGCAGTGCATTCTGGGAAGGGGGGGGCCCTGTGCCCAAGAACTCAAAAGGCTCTGCCCTGAACGACGCATATTTCCCAGCATGCACCAGAGAGCATCAGGAGAGGAGATTGGTCTGCAGCTACTTCTACAATTTACTTCTACAGAAACTGTCACACAAGGAAAGCTTCTGGAGTAAAACAACTACTTCCAAAGCAAGGACTACACAATTAAACAGGAAACAATACTTTGAAATTAGGAATAGATCTTCTGTATTATTACAAAATGTTGTTTATAAAAACTTTGAAAATTCGCCAAAAATCCACGGAGAAGCAAAACATTCTGAAATTTGGTGCGCTAACATGTCTTCTACCATGTTTGCAAGTTTCACCCCAATAGCTTTACAAATGAGGGAGATCGGAGCCCCTGAAATTCCCCCAATTATAGTAATTATGTGCATGTGCACTTACTATAACAAAATAGTAATGACATTTCACTAGTCTTGCTATACTAATGACATTTTCACTAAGTACTAGGGATGTTTGATAAAAAAAAGTTTCAAAACCCATTTTGGATCTAGTCATAGATAGCGTTTTGGATGATTTAGACTTCCGAAAAAATTGCAATAAATTTTGAAATTGATTCGGAAGTATTTCCAAAATTCGGAAGTCTTCGGAAGCCTTCAAAAATGGCTTCCGCTTTCAAGAAATGGGCAAAAAAATCAGCAGAAAGAGAGAGTCAGCCAATTCGGAAATGGCATCCAAAATTCGGAAATGGCATCCAAAATTTGGAATTTAGATTTCGGAATTCCTTTTGGAAGGGCTGCTCTCGAAATTGCTAAAAAAAGTCGGAAGTATCCGAAAAACTTCTGAAATTCGGGAGTATCCAAAATTTTAAAATAACCCTATTAAGTATACTTTAGGAAGTTAGAAATGGCGCACCAGTCCCATCCCGCCCCCCAATTTCGTAATGACTTTTGTGCCATTTCTTATGAATGGCCTCCTGATCGATATTGCCAGCCAGGGAATGGAATCTACAGCAAAGGAATCTAAACAAGCCCCGTTGTATTCTAAGACGGCAGTTAATTGGGATGTCCGTCCTTGGTTGGCACCCACCGGGAAAAGGGGTGTGTTGTGCCACAGCAATTATTTCTCCATTTAAAGGTCACCACTGAAAATTCTTCGCAAGTACAAATGTATGTTTCTACTGTAGGTGACAAGGAGTAAACAAGGGACACGCCACAAGTTGCAGCCTCTGGCATCTCAGGATCATTATTAAAGACTCCGGCTGTAATTCCTTTGGAGTCTTCGGTCTTCATAAACGGACTCCTACCTGCAGAAATGAGGTCTGTGCCGTTGTGCAAGGTCCACGCCCAGGAGAGGACTGCCATCACTTATTACACAGAAAAGCCTGCCAAGTGTCCAATGTACACAGGGGTGTCCAGTGAGCATCAGTAACCAATGCATAATGGAACCAATATGCATTGATCCCATGCACAGCCTATGATGTACATCACATCAGCCCTGATGTTCATGGGACACCAACATATCAGGCACTCATATACTGATGCCCCATTACACTTCTTCACAGTACCTTTTAGCACCTCTGCCACATAGCTGGGTAATGGGTATATTAAGTTACATGATGTATTCTGCTGTATGTAGCACTCGTAAGATTGTAATCACCAACATGTTTCCCTTTTACCTATCAAGCAATACTGTGATTCCCTGGCATTTTTTCGGACTGTGTCTAGACGTGTGTTGCCACCTCATCTCCCACTTCTCCTTCTTCCAGGGGTCGGAGAACGAACAGAATTTGCCAGTGCCACGAAGAGGTCTAGGGCTGTTGGGAAAATGATTAGCGTGAGACATGGGGCTTGATAATTCAGTGACACTGAGCCAATTTTTTAAATAAAATTTTATTTTTTTATCTATATATATAAAAATGTAACATCCATGGTTATAAGCTTATAGGCAACAAAACCACACAATGCAGACACACAAATCTAGCCCACATACACTCACAACCCTACTTGCTATGTTTGCAACTAAAAAAAACCTTTTTAAAAAACAAGCCAATGGCCAAAAACCCTAAAAAAAACCTCTGGGACGACAAATCCCAGAAACCCCTGCACCGAAACAGCTTCTAAACTCCCCCCTCCCAAACTAAAAAAAAGCTTACGGCTGCAATAAGCAGCGTGTGCCAACGCCAGCCCCAAGAAGGGGCCGAGGAATGCCCCATTTTGCAATCTTTGTTTTACAAGGAGACATTTCCTTGAGTTATTTTTCTCCTGAAGAGTCTTTTCTCCTTTCTCATCATGGTTTTTTTTAAAGTTCTAGGGCCTCTGGAATACCATTTTATCTTCCTTATATATAGCCAAACGTCCTCTTCACATCCCTCCCAAGGGATCGCTATGCTCATGCAAAACCTCCTCGCGCGCACACCTCCCAACGGATCGCACACACCTCCCAATGGACAACACACCGTGAGTGCAAACGCCCTCGCCAATCACATGGCCAGCGCGCACCAAAGCTTCTACCAACGTCACCCTCCCCCCCCCCCAAAAACACACATGAGCATAATGTAGAGGGATGGAAGGAAAGGAAAGGACAGAAAGACAGAAAGGAAGACAGAGAAAAGGAGGGCATGGAAGAGGTAGCAGTGACGGAAAGAAAAAAGGAAGGAGAGAGGGAGCAAAGGGAGGAGGGAAGGGACAGAAAGAGGGATGGAAGGAAAGGAAAGGAAGACAGAAAGGAAGACAGAGGGGGGAGACAGAAAGAGAAAAGGACGGAATGGAAGAGGTAGCAACAGACAGGAAGGAAGGAGAGAATAAAGGAGGGAGGGAAAACGGGAAGAAATGCAAGAGGGAAAGGGCGAGAAAGGTCAGAGAGAAGGAGGGAGGGAAGGAAAGAAGGAAGTGCCACAGGAAGAAAGAAGAGAAAGTGCACAGGACAGAAAAAGGAAAGAAAAGGTAATAAAAGAAGGACAACCTGGTGAGGGAGGAGAAAAAGGAAGGAAAGAAAGAGAGGGAGGGAAATAAAGGGGAGGACTGATTGAGAAAAGGAATTAATGGGAGGAAGGAGGGAAAGGAAAGACAGAAGAAAGGAGGAAACACACACATACCCACACACATATATACATGCACAACAATATACAAATATACACATACACACATCTGTACTTACACACATCTACACATATACATGCATATACATATACAAACACACATATACATAAGTACACACATATATACACACACACATACTGTACGAATACACACAAATACATATATGTATATACATACATACACACACAGGCAGTCCCCAAGTTACACACATCCCACTAAGAAACGACACATACTTAAGAACACAGCTGGATTGAATGGCTTTTAGGGGTTGCAAGACATTTGATTGTGCTTTTCAACAACGCCGCAGCAACGCGTGGCCGGGTCAGCTAGTAGAGTATAAAGGAAACAAAACAAAGGAACAAAAGAAAAAAGATCAAAGGAGAAGAAAAATCTGCAAAAGGCTGAGCAGTTAATTATGCCTTAACCTTTCTTAGCCCTCCAGCCCCACGCCCGTGAACCCCTCCCCACGGCCTCCAAGGCCCCTCAAAAAGGACCACACTGCTCATCAGCCACTATTTCTATCTCTTCTCTCACCGAATCCCTTGATGGCAGTCTTCACGTTGACCTTTCTCTTCTTTTCCAGATACACAAGTGCCAACCAATTTCAATCACAAATTGTAAAGTTGTGTCTTGTATTTAATCGTTGTTCTGTGTATTTTAATACGTACTTGTAGAAATATATTTTGGCAATGTTGTAGCCCCAGGCCACGAAGAGAGGCAGGTAAGAAATAACATTATTGTTATTATTATTATGATTATTGATTAAAAATACGCATGGGTTTATCGCCTGATCCGGTTCCTATGGGCCATGAGATGAACTCAGGAATTTACCAGCCATAAATAGTGTGGCAATTTTTCTCTATTAAAATGCTTTCACGACACCAAATGTGGCCTGTGACACAGGTCCGGCTGCTACGCTCTGCCATCCCGCTGGCGTGCTCTTCCACGCCTGTTCCCTGGAAGGTGACCACGTGGGCCAGGGGGCCATTATTGTGGAGGGAGAACAATAATTTCCTGGTGCTGTCAAACGGCACAGATGCCGGCCTGATTTAAGAGGCGCTCCCGCTGCAGGGAGGCAGGCGGCTGATTTCCCCAATGGACGGTGAACCTCCAAAGCAATGCTGCCGACCTTGATCTGGATCTGCCTCTGAGAGGGCGGCGGCACGCTCTCGTTTCAGAGTAATAATGCAGGCCGCGAGAACATTATCCGTTGTGTTGCTCAGCTGTTATACGGGACAGACAAGGTGGAGAATAATGGATGTGTAAGTGATATCATATAGAGTCCAAGAGACTGAACTCGGGAAATGCAAGCAAGGGAAGCCAGATGGAGGCAGCCTCTCTTTTCCCCACAAGGTCAGGTTTTGTGACTATTTGTTTGAAAGGGTTTTTTTAAATCAGTGGCAGCTAATGAATGCATTCATGGTTTAGACCAGGGGCGGGCCATTATTTTTTCCAAGGGGCCACACGAGAGCCAGAAAATGTTATGGAGGGCCACACCTGAAGGCTGAACTGCATTCTAATCTACATTATTTATTTATTTATTTATTTACTTACTTACTTACTATATTCACTATACATTACACATAGTATTAATATCATAATTAATATCCTGTTTCTTCGAGCCTTCGGTCAATAGACATATGTACACCTAAGAGTTGTTTTAATGTATATCTGCTTGTTTTTAATTGTAATATGTGGACTTTGGTCCGTTGTTTTTACAGTGTTTTTATGGTTTATATGTATGTGAGTCGCCCGGAGCCTCTTGGAAGGGGCGACTAATAAATCGAATAAATAAATAAATAAATAAATAAATGTGATTGACCCAAACAGTCATTCTGTACTGATTGTACTTCTGAGCAGGAACGGGCCTGGCTCTCTGAGAGGACGTAAATCACACCAAAGCCTGGTTTGTAAACTACTATAAAGCTGAGGAATCCGAATGCGTTTGGAAGTTTCTAAAACGGCACGTCAAGCGCTTGCCAATGCCCCATTTACTCCCTTTCATGATCCCGTCATACAGCATTGGCCCTCCCCGCTGGGCCTGGAAACACTGGGCAATTTTCACAGCGTGGCCATGCAGATTTTGATTGAATCACGGCAAATGACACAACGGTTGCGCCGGCCTCTTTAGCACGGGGCACACTCTCTTTTCCGAGGCTCCCTTCATTTTGCTCAGCATTATTCCACAGCAGGATGGTTCATTAACCTTGTTCTTTTCATTTTTTTCCGAGATGAAAATAATCTAGTTTCTATTGTTTTGGGATTTCATTGTGGAGCGAAAAATAATCACTGTTAAAAGTGTCCTTTCCCTTCTATGCTGTGCGCAGGACGGGTGCTGTGAGCAACTTGCGCAGTTGAAAAACAACGTGGTTTTTGAAGGAAACTTTGATACCGAAAGTGTTTTCCCTGTTCTACTGTTTCCCCCTTTTTGTTGACACAAATCCACACACACACACACACAATGGGGGGAAAGAAATGAAGGCCAATTCTATGGGATCAATGCACAATGGATTCTAAGCACAATGGGATCAATGCGCATTGGTCTTGATGCACATTAGTTCGATTATGCATTGATTACTTTGCTGGCTCCCCAATAGAGTAATGCAATAGCATTACTGGATATATTTATTTATTGCTTCAAACGTTTATACCGCCACTCCCCGAGGGCTCGGGGCGGTTTACACAGTTTGACACATAACAAAACAGCGAAAGATAACAAGATTAATTACATAACAACGAGGGGAGGGTGTAGGGCAAAACAATGAAAGGGCAGGGGAGGGACAAGGGTCCGGGTAGGCTGAGAGCCCGCGAAGGCTGACATGCTGCCAGAGGGGCCGTCTAATGGTGGCATCAATCTGGCATTACTTTGTGAACGAAGATTCTTAGGAAGGACTCATCCCACGCTTCCCACAAGCTTGTTGATGACTAAAAAGGCCAATCTGAGATAGGCAAGTCCGGTTGCAGAAAGCACAACAGAAAGTCTCCTTGGGTGATGTTGTTTCCAAGTTGTGGTTCTTTCTGCGTTGTCGTTTGTCTTCGAGACCTGTTCGGCATGTCTTCCCGAAAGAGGCCGCAGCATTGTGGATAGTGCGTCTCCATGTCTCCCCATGTGAGGCCTGGGTGAACCATTGTTGGTGATCAATCTGGCCGAGCCTGAGATGTTGTTTCAGGGAGTCCTTATATCTCTTTTTGGGGGCACCTCTCTTGCGTTGACCCATGGCGAGTTCACCATAGAGTAGTATCTTTGGGAGGCGGTGGTCCTCCATCCTAGAGACCTCGTGCCCTGCCCAGCGCAGCTGTGTTCTCAATAGCATGGCCTCAACGCTGGTGATCCCTGCTTGCTCAAGGACAACAACATTAGTCACATAGTCAGTCCAGTGTATATTTAGGATTGTGCGAAGGCAGCGCTGATGGAAGCATTCGAGGAGTCGTAGGTGTTGGCAATAGGTGACCCATGTTTCAGACCCATAGAGGAGAATAGACAGTACGATGGCTCTGTACACACTGATTTTGGTGCTTTGCCTCAGGTGCTTGTTGCTCCAGACTATTTTGTGAAGCCTTCCGAATGCACTCTATGCCTTTGCTAACCTGTGATCTATCTCTTTATCAATCTTGGCGTCTGAAGAGATGATGCTTCCCAGGGAGGTGAACTGCTGGACGGACTTAAGCACAGATGTGCCTATGCTGACGTGGGGATGATGGTGTTCTTCCTGTGGTGCGGGCTGGTAGAGGACTTCCATTTTCTTCAGGCTGACTTCCAGCCCAAACAGCTCTGCAGCTGTTGTAAAGCAGGATGTGAGGCGCTGCAGGGCTGCTTCTGAATGGGCGGCAAGGGCAACATCGTCAGCAAAAAGCAGCTTACGGACTAGATAGTTTAGAGTCTTAGTGCGAGCCCTCAGGCGGCTTAAGTTGAACAAGCTACCTTCAGTACGATATATATATATATATATATATATGCCCTCGTCTTCTTCGAGGTCTGCCGTAGCCCTTTGGAGCATCATGCTGAAGAAGATTGTACAGAGGGTTGGTGCAAGAACACAACTATTTACGTCCCGCTTTTGGGCAAAACTTAAAAGCAGCTTATAAATTAAACCAGATGTTTAAAGGACACAGAAATCATTGCATATGTTTAAGCATCAAAGACAAAACATACAAGGGTATATTCAAATGGAATCAAACTATCAGGAACATTAAAATAGTTCAATACATATAATTAAAACTATAAAAACCTCTTTTAAAAGCAGGTTTTTGTTGTCATTGCAGCTCAGCATTGTATTAAAAGCCTCTTAAAGGAAACTGTCTATTCAAATAAAACCTGTCAGAAGAGAACAAGCTTTTGTCTGCTGATCTGAAGGGCAGGAAACCCACGACAAGCAAGAGTGAGAAAAACAAGGAGCCCTCCTTCCTCTTGCCAGGCCGCTTCCCACTCCAGCTTTGCTTCCCCAGGTATTTTTGAACCACTAAGCAACTGGTTGATATAGTAGCTGAACCAATGAATGGGAAAACCCCCTATCTCAAGAGAAGATGCTGAAAGATAAGTCATGTGTGATTGGATGTGCCACTAGGGGTTGGGAGGCTACTTCCTGAAAAGGCCATTAGTTACCATCATGGTAGGCAATCCCTTGGTTGCTTCAGTTTTTCAGGCCGAACCCCAGAGATGGAGAAAACCCCAACAGGGTCCATTTCTTCTCCACCCTCGCTTTCCTTTGGCTACAAGGGAGCTCAATGCAAGACAAGTACAGTTTACTCAACAAGGCAACGTGCTTGACCTCAGATCGCCCTCAAAGGCAACGTCGCCTGGAGGGAACTGTTACATAAAACTCAGGTCGTGGCAGCCGACTTACGGGTCTTTTCTAATCACGTTGATCTGTTAGTTGTCATGTTAGAGGAGAACTGCATTTGCAGCTACACAAGGAATGCTCCAAACAGCAGAAGTGCCCGTGTATTGTCCTTTGTATCCATTCGCTCTTGCCCACAACACGCTTGTACACTTTCCTTCCACCCCATTGTCGATCACGGTGGCGCTGCGTTACGCCCAGCTAAGTTACAAACGCGCTTTGTGGCGTTTGCTGAAGCCACCCCGGCGTGTGCTCTTGAAGGGTTTTTCATATCAAAACGTGCTGCGAAGGCTGTGATTAGGTAGCTAATGTAATTGCCTTTTATTACAGGTCAACTGGTATGAATCCCATCACCAGTAATGGGGAGAAGTACATTAAGATGGAGCTGATTGGGAGGAATCATTACCGCTGATTAGCATAAAGATCACTCGTTTCCCAGGGCTCCTTTCTGATCAACAGGCTCATGCGCTTGGCAGAAATTATGCCAATTTTTTCAAAGAAAGGCAAGCTGTGTTTACAGTCCCCCGAATTCTCTGCAAAATCACAGAAGGAAAATGAGAAACATTCTTGAATGGAAAATCAATGTATCATCTATCAATCTATCGATCGATCAATCAATCAATCAATCGAGCTATCTCAAAAGAAGTTTTAAAAATTCAAACACAATAGCTCAAACCTGGCCCCAGAAAAAAGGGGATATTCTGCACATTAATTAATTGCAGATTGGCCTGGTGAAATCTAATTATTTGGGAACACATGAGTGGCATCTTAATCCAGAGAACAATGCACGGTAATCAGGCTCCTCCTCCGCAGCAGACTCTACTTCCAAAAAGTCTCACGCCTCAGCCTGGAGCGTCGTGGGAGCCACGCGAGTTATTCCTGCCCAGTCAAAATCATCTTGGTTTTATGTATCAAAGGCATACAGAAATGACTGCGGTCCTTCAGGCATTAGCCAGGATTGCCCACAAAATGTGAATCTTTCCAGAGGTGGAAACACATATCGGCAGAGGTTGGAGTGGGCTGGCTGTGATCACCGGAAAAGGCACCCAAGATGGTGGATGGCCTTGAAGATGCCATAGGAGAGCAAGCGTCTTCGTCACCTCTGCAATCGAGCTGGAAGCGACGCCGCCGAAGCCGGAAGATGAAGAGAGCGGCTTTCTGCCCCCTCGCTGGAAAACCAGGAGAGGCCGAAATCGCACTTTTCAGGCCGGCATGATGGCTTTAGGAGGGAGGAGCCGTGGGGAAGCAGAGCAAAGGGGGCGGCGGGGTGGCCATGGATGGCACTTCTGCCGCCGCGCGCATACGCACTTAAATTTTTTTTTTGAATTTTTAAAACTGTTTTTGAGGGGTCCGGACCTGCTTCCCCCCCATGGGTGCCGCCCTAGGCCATGGCCTAGGGTGGCCTTATGGGTAATCCGGGCCTGGATCAAAGCGGCCTCATGCGAGAGAGCAGCTGCCAAAGAGACTTACAAGAACAACAAGTGGGGAGAGCCGCTCCTCGGCCCCAGGGCACCCAGGGTGGCCGAAGGAGAGAGAGAAGCAGGACTGAGTCAAGCTCGGGCTCTGGAGAGCCTGAAGCCCTAGCTATGGACAAAGATGCAGCGATGGGGGATGGGAGGCCCCCGAGGCGTAGGCCTCAGAGACGTGGCCACCGCCAGAGGAACTTTAAGTCCAGAACTTTTTGGGGTGTAGGTTCTGGTATCTGGAGAAGATCTGCAGCAGCAGCCCCCTCCCAAAAATTGGAATATGGTCTCCTAGGTGGTCCCTCCTTTGTGAATGGGGAGAAGAGAGGGCCCTCCCAAGCTGTCAGGGGCTGGGACTCAAATGCTCGACCAAGGGTCATAAGGGAGAGAGCGTGTCCCCAGTTCACCCTCACTCCAATGCTGGTCGGGTGAGCCAGCTTTACGCCGGCCCCGCGCCACCCAGTTGGCCCTGTCCGTGACCACACTCCATCGGGTTGTATCCTGCCTCTCTCTCTAGGGATCTAGTAGATAACTCCTATAGTTTGTTTTGTTATTGTTTGTGATGTGCCGAGTTGTTTACTGTTAACTGTATTGTTCTGTTGTGAACTGCTCCGAGCCTTTGGGGAGTGGCGGTATATAAACTTGAATCATCATCATCATCATCACCACATTTAATGTCATGTCATGAACCACGTCACAAGCAAGGTGGCAACAGATGGACTGAAGTGCGCCATTTCTGGAGTTCTCCCGAAAGTCAGGAGCACATTGGGAGAAGAAGTGACAACAGGCACCACGAAGTACAGTCGGGTCTCGCTTATCCAACCTTCGCTCACCCAGCGTTCTGTATTATCCAACGCAGTCTGCCTCCCGCCTGGCATAATGTCCAGGGTGGGAGAAAGAAAGAAAGAAAGAAAGAAAGAAAGAAAGAACGAACCCTGGTCTGTTTTGGTGCCAAATTCGTAAATACAGTAATTACTACATAACATTATTGTGTACGGAACTGCTTCTTCTGTTGATTTGTTGTAAAACATGATGTTTTGGTGCTTAATTTGTAAAATCATAACATAATGTGACGTTTAATGGGCTTTCTCTTAGTCCCTCCTTATTATCCAACGTTTTCGCTTATCCAACACTCTGCTGGCCTGTTTATGTTGCATGAGCGAAACTCTAGTGGCTTTTCTTTGCGAACAAAGATTCAAATTCAGGAAAGGCTCATCCCACGCTTTCTACGAGCGCATTGATGATTTGGAGGTTGGATGTGTCCTTTGAGCCTGTGCAATGGACCTTTCTGGTGGAGCGCAGCGTGCACAGAACTGGCCTCACCCTTTAAACCAAAGGTTCGTCTGCCGGGGCCTGGCAAGCTTGGATGGTGGCAGCGAGGTCCTCAGGTCGTAGGTTTGGTTCAAGTTTCCTTCTCTTAGATGGTGGACCTTACAGGGTTGGACGAGCACCACCTGCCCGGGTTTGAATGGGCTCTCTAGCCTTTTGGCAACCATCCTAAGGTGCCAGCTGTTCTGACCTATTTGCCAATTTAGTGCTCATGTGCTTTTCATGCACCCATTTTCTCTTTTCTTTCCGCGCCCCTTTCCCTCTCTCTCCCCAACTCTGATGAATCTTTTAAAAACCATCTTCATGCAAAAGGCAAAGCAAAGGACCTGCCAAGAGATGCGGGAGCAAGGCAGATTCACTTGAGTGAAAGGAACTGCTCAATGAGCAGGCCGTACAAATTGGTTCAGTACCATTACTTACACTATTAGTTTAAAAGCTATATCTGGCTGAGCACGTAGTACCCACGACGGTGTCTCCATTTCACGTCTGTGAAGAACGGAGCGCTTCTTCGTCTTATTGCATTTACCTTTGAAAAGAGATGGCGGGCTGGCCTCCTCTTCCACGGGCTTGATACCCACCGTTCCCTTCGCCTAGGCGACACAAAGTCTTCCCAGAATCCTCTCTTGGTCCTCAAACGTGGTTCTATGGCATGAGTCCAGACCAAGCGTAATTATTGTATGTTTTGCTATTGTTCGTGGTTTGAGTTATCACCTATGGAAACAGGGGCCAGACGTGCTTCATCCATTGAAAAGATCGTGTTTTTGGCAAAAACGATAGTTATCCTGATCATCCCCATTTAAGTCAGAAATGACTTGAAAGGCGGCGGCGGCAGCAGCAACAACAACAACACAACCGTCCGGATGTGTAAATTCCTCAGCATTTCTTTAAGTGATAACAGAATCAATGTCTCAGCATTAGTTTTGGAGCTTAATTTGTAAAATCACAATGCAATTGAACGTTTAATGGGCTTTCTCTTAATCCCTCCTTATTATCCAACATTTTCGCTTATCCAACCTTCTGCCGGCCCGTCTATGTTGCATAAGCGAAACTCTCTCCTGTCATGTTATATGACGTGGTGTAAACCGACATGGATTTTAAATTCTGGGTATGCCCATTATCTCCTTTTAATCGCTTTTGGCCAAATCCAAGTCACATTAGCCCAAACGGCATGATTTCTAAGTGACTCTCCTGCAGCTACTGGTCCAATGCTGGTATTCAGCGCAACGTTGGTATAGCGTAACCACCATGCAAGTATATAAGTGTAGGCACCGGATCCCATCTGATCTTGGGAGTGAAGTACTCTTAGCCCGACAATGAATACCAAATGCTTTGGGCTGTATATCGGAGGAAGGTCCTGGCAAAAGCCATTCTGAGTATTCCTAGCCTAAGAAGACGCTATGAAGTCCAGATGGTGGTCACAATATTGGGCTTGGACAACTTACCGGCCAAGCGGGTTGCGGGGCGGCGTTGCCCTCGCACCATCTCCTTCGCCTGAGGGGCTTCTCCCCCCCCCAGAATCCCCGGGGGGGGGGAGGCTTCCCGCCACCCCACCGGCCGGCCAATGAGGGGGCAGGCTCCACCCCACCCCCTCCCTGCTTCCGGCTGGCCCATACTTCTGCCCGGGCAGCCTTGTTTTACATCAGCTTTTGGAGGAGCGAAGCTTTGAAAAGCAGGAGAGCGGCGGAAGCGGCCTGTAGCACGCCTGCAAGAACGTTTCTGGTCGGTGTAGTACTTTTTGTTTTTTATCTTTAGGGGGGCTTATGGCCTAGATCCAGGATCCATGCGTGGGCGCCAACCCTTCATTCCTATTTTCAATAAATTGAGTTGTAGCTATTTTTATCCAACCAATTGTGTCTGCATTTTGTTCTTGGCGCGAGGTGTGTCACCCTTGCACACGCAATGGGTTTGGCCAACTTACCGGCCAAGCAGGTTGCGGGGCAGCGTTGCCCTCATGCCATCTTCTTTGCTTGAGGGGCTTCTTCCCCCAGAAGCCCCTGGGGGGGGAGCGGGAAGGCTTCCCACCTCCCCGCCAGCCGGCCAATGAGGGGGCTGGCTCCGCCCCGCCCCCTCTAGGCTTCCGGCCGGCCCGCACTTCTGCCTGGGCATTTCAGAGGAAGGTCCTGGCAAAAGCCCTTCTGAGTATTCCTTGCCGAAGAAGACACTATCAAACCCAGGTGGTGGTCACGACAAGTCAAGAGGAGATCTGAAGGCACATGCATACATATACAGATATATGTTACTCAAGCACCATGTTGGGTTTCAACCACAACATTTTGTGATTTCTGGTCAAGACTGAGAGGCTGCCCTCGCCTAGGCAATCCTAGAATTAAGGAATTGATGTAAGGCAGGATCTTTGAGAAGTGCTTCTGCCATTGCGGTTGCCGACTTATGGACTCTACGTACCACTCAGCCATAAACTGGCACTACGTGGTAGCTGCTGTTAAGTTGTAAGCCAGCAGAATCAATGAAAAACAATGGCCCAATTTACTACCTGTTGTATGATAATGAAGTTTTGTTTTGTTTTTAAAGACGCGCCGTATTCTATTTGTTTGGCTCCTCGTAATAGCTTCCTGGTCTGTTCCCCGAATCTTAAATATTTGTTCAGGGAACGCAAATTCCTCCTTCGGTCGTAAATGCGCTTTCTCTTGCTCTGCTGGAGCACTTAATCGGGTCTATTTACTTATCAACCGAGCACACAGAGTTATCGCATCAATAAACATGCTTGCACAGTGAAGTGTGAAGTACCTGCTCCCGAATGCAAGGCATTGTGTGAACAATACAAACAGGAGGAGATACTCCTCGGCTGTGCCATTAGGCTCCTATGTTGGGACTAGGCTAAAAATACCTGGGCCGACGTGAACACACTCACTCAGTATTTTTCTTGTTGTTGATGAACGGCAATGCTCTGCTGTCGAGGGAGATCGCCAGGCATGGCTCTTCCCAAGTAGGCGGAGACCCAAGGTTGGAAGGGGCTGAGTCCTAGATCATGGACACCTCGGAGGAGGACACCTATAAGCAGATATACCTGGCTGCAATCCTGCATTATAAAGAAGTAGATTTACACTCTGGAAACATGTTGGTTGTGAATTAGCGGATTTGTAAATGCTGAAAACCAGAATGATATGACCGCGCAACATCAGAGCCAGGCCTGGATTAACACCTTTTTGCGCCCTAGGCCACACTTTGGAATTACGCCCGCTTTAAGCCAACCTCTATTAGAATTAGGCAAGGAGAATCCTGGCCTCATTCCAACCCTGCCTCTCCTTCTTTTCCCCCGCAGGCTCCGAACCCTTCTTCTCGCGCTCACCTCTCGGTGTGAAGGCTCCTACGGGGCGGCAACTCCCTCCTCCTCAAGCCGCCTCTGCCTCCTCCGCCATGTTCCTGGGGTGCCGCGCATGCCCGGCAGTGGCCCCGGGGGCTTCCCTCCACCACCTCCTCCTCCTCGCGCCCTCCTTCCTTGACAAGGGGGCAGGGGCGAGGGTGAGGGGGTGCCATTCCCTCCTCCCCTGCCCCCTCCCAGCACCCTCCCCCTTTCCCTCACCCTTCCCTCTGAGAGAGAGAGAGAGAGTCATCTCCATGCGCTTGCGTTTTTATTTGTTTCAACAATTTTTTTTGGTCCGTGATCTGCGCCCCCCCCCCTCGGCTTGCGCCCCCAGGCCATGGCCTAGGTTGGCCTTATGGGTGCTCTGGGCCTGATCAGAGCCTGCAAAATGTTTTAATGATGAAGAACCGAACGCTTGGTCTCCTTCTATACTGCCGTATAAAATCCAGATTATCTGCTTTTGACTGGATTATATGGCAATGTAGACTCATATAATCCAGTTCAAAGCAGATAATGTGGATTATCTGTTTTGATAATCTGGATTATATAGCAGTCTGGAAGGGGCCTAAGACTGGATCTTCACCGCCAGGTAATCCAGAGTATCAAACCAGATAGTCCAGATTATATGATTTAAACTGGATTATATGATGCCCTTTATAATGCCATATAATCCAGTTCAAATCAGATAGTCTGGATTTTATATAGCAGTCTGGATCTACACTGCCATATAATGCAAATTATCAAAGCAGATAATCCACACTATCTGCTTTGAATTGGATTATATGAGTCTACATTGCCATATAATCCAGTTCAAAGCTGATACTCTGCATTTTATATGGCAGGGCAGATGGGAGTCTAGTAAGTACAAACTACTTTGTATTGTAAACTCAGCTTGTAACAACCGAAGTAAACAGGGTGTGAAGGGGAAACCGGCAGAAGGGAAGAGAAGCTGGGGCGCCTCAAACGCTCCAGGGAGGGTGGGGGCAATCCACTTTGGTCTGACCCCATTAGCACCCCATTATTATTCCTCGTCCAAATTGGCCTTGAAAACCACACGTTTCCCCCTCTTTGAAGTCACCTTGGTGCAAAAGGGCATTTCTGGCATGTTCATGTGTTCACTGGGCCAGATTATTTTAGACCATGTGATTGCAGTGGCTGCATTTCCTTCTGGTCAAGACAGAGATGCTGCCATCGCCTAGGCCAGGCCTGGGCAAACTTCGGCCCTCCAGGTGTTTTGGACTTCAACAGCCCGGCAGGCTGTTAGGAATTGTGGGAGTTGAACTCCAAAACACCTGGAGGGCCAAAGTTTGCCCAGGCCTGGCCGAGGCAATACTTCCTGGCATGCATGCAAATACATGTATATCTTGGCATGCATGGATATATACATGGCCTATCTGTGCCAGCAAATATCTTTTCTTGTTTCTTGACAATGTGGGTCATTGCCTTGAATTTTCACATTTTTCCTAATAATGTAGACATTTTTAAAAAAATAAAAGAAGTCTGGAGATAGAGACATGAGTTGAAATAAATCTCCAGAGCAGGACCTGGGTGGTCTTTCCTTTGGTCAAGGTCAGCGAGCGTTTGCACAGAAAACCCAGAGCGCCAAGAGGACATTGGCCGCTCCTCCAGAGGAAGCAAGAGTGGACACGACCACCTGGTATGTGCCAAATGTCGCCAAGCATTCCTGGCTCTTGCTTTCCACCAGAATTGGGCCAGAAGCCGCGGTGGCCCCGTAGGTTGAGGAGTGGCCTCAGCTGAAGGTTGGAAAGGGCAAAGAGGGAAAGGGGGGGAAAAGCAAAGACGCTTTCGGGAGCGAAGGGCTGATGGTCTCCTGTGGGATGATGGGGATACTCTACGACTCCAAGCAATGAAGACGAAGGAATCTTTCTTCCCTTAGCGATGTCGTCATGGGATCCATAAACCTACAAGGAAGCTCTGCACATGACTCGTATATATAGATATTTAACATTTTGCCATGGCACTGAGCTTTTTTGCATTCGATGCGTATTGTGCTTTCAGGTGGCTTCTACAATATAGAATTAAAATGCAGTTTGACACCACTTCAGCATCCACGGGAATCATGGGAGTCGTAACTCGTTGAGAGATCAGCACTACAATAATACGTAGCGTTATAGAATCAAAGGGTTGGAAGAGACCCCGTGAGCCCTTGAGCCCCACTCTCTGCCAAGAAGCAGGGAGATTGCTTTCAAAGCACCCCCGACATATGGCCACCCAAGCCTCCAAAGAAGGAGCCTCCACCACACTCTGGGGCAGAGAGTTCCACTGCTGAACGACTCTCACAGTTAGGAAGTTCTTCCTGATGTTCAGGTGGGATCTCATTACATGTAGTTGGAACCCATTGTTCCTAGTCTCCAGGGCAGCGGAAAACAAGCCTAGATTAGCCCTTTCCCCCAAGGCAGCCATCGCTCGCATGAAGAGAATAACAAAAGGATGAGGCTGGGACACAGGGCGGGCGACCCTCAAAGTCTCGTCCTACCACGTTCAGTCGAACCAGATCAATGACAATAGAGGAGGGTTGATGGGAGATGATGAACCTATTCGGAAAAATCAGTCTACTTGCGCGCTGGTCGGGAGAGGCAGAGAAGGCAAGGGCACCTGTACATCCCTTGTGTTCAGTGCGTCTCAGATCCGCTCTCCCACGTTCGCCCGACCCTTCGGACTAATGGCCTCTTACGAAGGAAACAGAATACCAGAGCGATGCTCATTCTCTCCCCGAGGTTTTGACACACGACATTTCCGACCTTCCTGACGCTCTTTTGACTTCTCATTTGTGTATGCAAATTTGGCACCATGCGCTGCACCTTGTGATGTCGGGGAAAGGGAAGGTGTGATTGTTTTGGCCCCAAGTTTCACTCATAATTAAAAATTAATTGGAAACCAAATATCAATGAACTCTTTCATTTGGCTGGTTTTTCTGTGGTGCATCTTCTTCTTCTTCTTCTTCTTCTTCTGGATAATCATTATTCAACAAAGATATGGGCCTAATATTTTGGGGGTGGGTGGGTTGGGGGTGAGATAGTGACGCCTTTGCTTTCTGATAGTTCAGAGTAACAAACATTGTGTCATGCACAACATTATTAAAAATATTGTATACAATTACCTTCAATTTTTTTTTGTATCAGGAGTGTCTTGAGAAACTGAAAGTCACTTCTGGCGTGAGAGAATTAGCCACCTGCAATGGCATTGCCCAGGGGACAGTGCCTGGATGTTTTACCATCCTGTGGGAGGCTTCTCTCATGTCCTCGCATGAGAAGCTGGAGCTGACAGACAGGAGCTCACCCCACTCCCCGGATTAAAACTGCCACTCTTTCAGTAAGCAGTTTGGCTGGCACAAGGGTTCAACCCATAGTGTCACTGGGGGCGCCTTACCCCCATGGTATGTGCATATAGCATGTACGAAACAGGTTCCCTGTTCAGACTTGGGTCCCCTCTCCAATATTTCTCATTCTGTACATACATATAGACAGAAATTCCGAGGGAAAATTTTTAGATCCAAGGCCCTTCTCTTATCTACAAAGTTGAAAGCCAGAAGTGTCTTGGATTTAGGATCCCCCCCCCCCCCGGAAGGATTGAACGTCTAATACACAAGGGTCAAGTATATTTTTATCCATGTGGACCCTTTGGGAGTTTGGAGTAGTTCTGGTGTTGGAATTCTGGGTAAGGGATGCTTAATCTGTGATGATGATGATTTATTTATTTATTTATTTATTTATTTATTATTCAAATTCGTGAGTCACCACTCCCGGGTGGCTCGGGGCGACTTACACCAAAATTCAGGATTAAAAACAGAATAAAAACACCAAAAAACACATAAAAACACAGTAAAATACAATAAGTATGATACACAGCAAGCCGGTGGCACAGGTGTGTGTAACTACATCGGCCTACACAGTGCAAGGAGGCGGAGTAGCCTACAAATCTCAGCATTAATACCCAACGGCCTGCCGAAACAGGAGGGTCTTGCAGGTCTTCCGGAATGCCACTAAGTCCGTAAGGGCACGGACTCCGGAAGGCAGTGCGTTCCACAGGGTGGGGGCAATTACTGAGAAGGCCCTCCTTCTTGTGGCCGTCAGGTGGTTTATTTTAACGCCGGGCACCTCTCGGAGTTGACCCACCTCTGAATGTAGTGGCCTAGCAGGACAGTATGGGATAAGGCGGTCCCAACGTAGAGAGCATTACAGTAGTCCAGTCTTGAGATGACCGTGGCTTGGACCACTGTGGCTAGGTCGTGGCGGGAGAGGTAGGGGGCCAGCTTCCTCGCCTGACGGAGATGAAAGAAAGCAACTCGACTGACGGCGGAGACTTGCGTCTCCATCGTCAGTCGAGAGGCCAGAGTGACGCCAAGACTTTTAACTGTCGACGACGGACATAATGTCACGCCGTCCAGGGGAGGAAGCTGGATCTCCACCCCACCCGGACGACCCAACCACAGGATCTCCGTCTTAGCTGGATTCACCTTCAACCTACTGGCTCGCAGCCATCCAGTGACGGCTTCAAGGCACAGATGGAAATTATCGGGCACGGTTCCGGGCCTGCCCTCCATCCCCAGAACAAGCTGGTGTCATCCGCATATTGGTGACACTCCACCTCAAAACTACGGACCAGCCGAGCAAGTGGTTGGAAATAGATGTTACATAATAGAGGGGACAGGATTGTCCCCTGGGGAACCCCACAGCAAGGTGCGAAACCCCTGGATGATGATGATGATGATGATGAAAATATTAGGAAGTCAGAGCTACAATTTTTATTTATTTATTTAGTTATTTATTATTTCGATTTATATACCCCCCCTTCCCAAAAAGGCTCAGGGTGGTTCACAACAATGAATACACAACACAACGTAGTTAAAAACAGAGTAAAAACGGATTAGGACCAGAATGGGAAGCACAGCCTTAGAGATTAAACGCCTGGCAGAAGAGGGTGGTCTCACGGGCCCTTCTGAAGGCCTGTCACTCCGTTATTGCTCGTGCCTCTGCTGGGAGGGCGTTCCACAGGGTAGGCGCTACTACGGAAAAGGTGCGCTGCCAAGTCGATGACAATTGGCAAATCTTGAGTGCTGGAACCTCCAGTAGGTTTTGGTCCATGGATCGTAGTGGTCTCTGGGGAATGTGCAGGGAGAGGCGGCCCTTCAGGTACACTGACCCCAGGCCATGCAAGGTCTTAAAGGTTAACACCAGCACTTTGAAGGCAATCCAGCACTCGATGGGGAGCCAGTGCAAACGCTGGAGGACTGGTGTGATGTGGCATGCTAGTGTCACTCCAGCCAGCAGTCGAACCACAGCATTTTGCACCATCTTCAGTTTCCGGATTACCAACAAAGGAAGGCCGATGTAAAGGGCATTACAGTAGTCCAGTCTCGAGATGATCGTGGCCTGCATTACCGTGGCCAAGTCGTCACCGGAACGGTAGGGCGCCAGCCACCTTGTCTGGCGCAGGTGGAAAAACGCTGCTCTGCTCACCGTGGAGACTTGAGCCTCCATCGTCAGCAGAGGGTCCAGTTGGACCCCCAGGCTTTTAACCAGCGGCGATGGACTAAGCACCTCATCGTCCATTATTGGCAGCCAGAGCCTGCCTCCTCCCCCCCCCCCAGGACAACCCAGCCACAGGACCTATGTCTTTGACAGGTTCACCTTCAACGTGCTGGCCCGTAGCCACCCAGTCACGGCTTCTAGGCACTGATGGAAATAATCGGGTACAGAGTCCAGCCGGCCTTCCATCCTCAGCACCAGCTGGTGTCATCAGCGTACTGATGACACTCCAGACCGAAACTACATTGAGGATCTGGGTACCTGAGTTGCAGGGGTTGTATATTTATGGAAGAGACAGGCTTCAATCTAGGAACCCCAGTCATGGTCAAAGAATTGCTTGGGCACTTGCTCCCCAACCAGCAAAATAACGAGACTACACAAATTTGTGGGTTGAGCTACGGGAAACTTTTATTATATGTTACCAATCAATAACTGTGTGAAGTGCCAACAAATGTAAGGAAACTGAGGCAGTGGCCGTCCGAGACCTACTCCTCATCAAACAAGGGTGAGGCACAACCAACCATTGCTTCCAGGGCGACCCTTCATGGAAGCCGATGGCAAAGTCCCTCCCAGTTCCAAAGGATACTGGGAGCAGGACTGTCCCCGCTCAAGGCCACCACGGTTCACCCTCACTACGATTCATTGGATCACAGGTGAGGGTTCCTATTCATGGTACCTTAGATGCACACCCATATGTAACCAACCCCTATTTTCCCACATGCCAGCCTATTTAAAACCCACTCACCCAATTTGCCATGAAGTAAATCGTGTAGGGTAGACGAGAAACCTCCCTAGAACATAGGGAGGGAGAAATTCCTACCTGGCCCCAATTGGCAACCATTGAGGTACACTGTGAGAGAGTGGGCGGGTGGCCATGCCTGGATTACCCATAAGGCCAACGAGGCCATGGCCTACGGGCGCAAGCTGAGGGGGGGCGCAGATCACGGACCAAAGAAACCCACACTGGTCTGCGCCCCTCTTTCCCCCCTTTCTCGTGCCCCTCCTCGCTCCTTCTCCCGGCATAGTTTCTGCTCCGTCCCCTCCATCTCTCTCTCTCTCTCTCTCTCTCTCTCTCTCTCTCATGCACGCCTTTGGAGCGAGTTTGCACCTGCTGCACTCTCCTCAAGCCTCCCAACTCCTGAGGAGACCTTCAGAGCACAGCGGAGCTTTCCAGCTGGTGGGAATGGGGACCTTGGAGGTGGCGGGAGGTTGGCTTAAAGGGGGCGTGTGGTGAAGTGTTGATTTTTAATTACATGTGAAATGTAACATAGGCCATAGCAGGGTGATATTAAGGGCCACCCTCTGCAGGGAGGCGGAGTTACCATAGTAACGGTGGGCGGAGCCAGCCAAGGCTAGGTTAGAATGCTGAGAGATTTGAATTTAGTGCTGTGAGGCTCAGAGAGAGCAGTTAAGAGTTTTCCTGTCACCGAAGCTAGAGAGTAGCTTCGGCTGGGGAGTCTGTGTTTAGAGCTGTAGGGAGACAGGTCTGGTGGGCTGAGCTTGTGAGCCAGCCGGTTTGTGTAAAGCCTGCGCGCTAGATAGAGGCAAGGTGCCTTTAGAAGGCAAGAGTGCCTGTGTGTTTGAGATAGTTAGGCGCTGATCTAACTAATAGGCATGAGAAAAATGAAACGGAAATTAAAAGGATTTGTAAGAGATTCGTATGTAATGGGACTTTTGAGCTTTTACGGATCGCTGCCTTGAACCAGGAAGTAGACTTCCTTTACGGTCCTTGAGGCCAACAATTTGCGTTATGATCGTAAGAAATTCTTAAGTATTAATTAATTAATTATTGTACTACTCACTTCTCCCTGTCTTCTCCCCCTCATTTCCTTCCCGGCTTCATTCAGCTTCTTCTTTTTCCTGCATTTCTATGGGGAACTGGAAGTGACGCTGCTGCTAGGTAGGCAATGCATTCTGGAAAGTGTAGTCCTCCAGGCTTTCCCCCTTCTCTTCCCCGTTGCTCTGCCATGCCCCATCGCAGGGGCCAGCTTCAGCCCTCCAGGTACGTGTTTTGGACTTCAACTCCCACCATTCCTCACAGCCTCAGGCCTCTTCCTTTTCCTCTCAGCCTGGGCAAACTTGGGCCCCTCGCTCCCTCAGGATCGGGGCTAGAGAGAGGCGAGGGGGGTGGCGAGGAGCCTCCTCCTCCTCTCTCGCCAATGGCAGGCCGGCGAGAGAGGAGGAGAAAGGCCCCCCGCGCCCCTCTCTGCCTCTCTCTAGCCTCGATCCATGCATCGGGGCTAGAGAGAGGCGAGGGGGGTGAGCGAGGGCCTCCTCCTCCTCTCTCGCCAATGACAGGCTGGCGAGAGAGGAGGAGAAAGGCCCCCGCGCGCCTCTCTGCCTCTCTCTAGCCTCGATCCATGCATCGGGGCTAGAGAGAGGCGAGGGGGGTGAGCGAGGCGCCCGGCGGCGCGGGGGAAAGGGGCGAAGGAGGCAATCAGCTGATTGCCTCCTCCTTCACCCCTCCTCTTTCCCCCGCCCTCGCCCGGATCCCAGTTTGGCCCAATTCTGTCATTGGTGGAGTTCAGAATGCTCTTTGATTGAAGGTGAACTATAAATCCCAGCAACTACAACTCCCAAATGTCAAGGTCTATTTTCCCCAAACTCCATCTGCGTTCACATTTGGGCATATTGAGTATTCATGCCAAGTTTGGTCCTGATCCAGGATTGTTTGGGTTCAGAGTTATCTCCCTAAATCACTGTCAATTCCTCCCAAACCCCTCCAGTATTTTCTGTGGGTCATGGGGGTTCTGTGTGCCAAGTTTGGTCCAGGTCTGTCATTCATGGGGTCTCAGCTGTGGAAGTCAGAGCTGAATTCATCGAAGGTACTGCAAATCCCATCATCCTTTGTCCATCCTCCCCCAAACATATTGTTTTTGTGATTAATCCCTATGCTTTAACTTTTGTCAATTTGTAACAATGAAAATACATCCTGCATATTAGATATTTGCATTAGAATTCATAAGAGTAACAAAATTATGAAGTAGCAACGGAAATTTGGATGGGGGTCACCACAACATGAGGACCCACTGCATTAATCCATATCTCTCTCTCGGCATTACTTCACGAACGAAGATTCAGGAAGGACTCATCCCACGCTTTTACAAGCGCTGATGACTAAAGAGGCCAATCTGAGATAGGCAAGTTCAGTTGCAGAAAGCACAGCAGAAAGTCTATATATTATACATATATCTTTCTGTTTAATTGCTATTAGGGAAATAAAACGTGAACAAAGGAAGGAAGGAGACAAAGGAAGAAGTAGAGAAGGGGGGAGGGAAGGAAGGAAAGAGAAAAGAAGGGATGGGGAACCAAAGAGCAAAGGAAGGAATGAAAGAAGAGGGTAGAGAAGGAAGAAAGGAGGGAAAGGGGAAATAATAAGGGGGAATCGTACTTCACTTTCACAATTGTCCTGAGAGCAAGTAGCTACTACCTCTTATATTTATGTTATACATGTACAGCTCCACTTAATTGCACTGCAGAGGTGAAGGGAATGTTCCCCCTGATTTTTAACTGTTTCCCTGCTTTTCAGACTTTAGAAACAATTTAGAATTTTGTTAATACTTACGTTACATTTTAGAACTTTTTGCAATTTTTTTGGTAAGTCTTTAATATACTAATAACCCCCCCCCCCATTTGATTTTAGAATCGCGATTTTTGGGTTCTAAACCATGCCTAATAGGCGCTGATCTAACTAAGTAATAGCAACAGTAAACATTTCCACTTTGTAACCATTGCGAGTTGTGCCTCTTCGGAAGTGTTATAACAAAGTATCAAACTAAGCTTTTGTGCCAAAATAAACTGTTTATTGTTGTTTCCCTTAAACCCAAGCCTCTCTCTGTGTTGGTATTATATGGTGGCAGCGTAAGTCAGAAATAAATAAGAGGTTTCTTCCGTTTCCAGGGTCTTAAAGGGGGCTCTAAAGTAGGACAAAACAAGCTTTGACCCTGCGGGGAACGGAATTAAAGGTTTTCCCAAAACAAGGAACCTTGGACCTCTGAAAAAGGTTGCTTAACTCCAGGTAAGGGGCCAAACAAGTTTATTAAGTACAATCAGAAAAGGAAACTGGTGGCTTAAAGGGCTTGAGTTGGTTACAATGTCTTTATGAAAGGGGAGTTCTACCACGATGCTATAAATAACACAGTGGCGGTACCTCTGTTTAAAGTCCAAGGTGTCCCAGTTGTCCTCTGACACGCAGACCCGGAGTACTGTGGTGCGTCCTAGGACCTTAGCCTCGATTGAAGACAGGTCTCCCTCTTTGCTAAGAATTCTAGTTGAAGACGTGGGTTAAACCTAGTAGATAACAAACGGTCACCTTTCTGCAGCCGCATAGCTTAGACTTACTCTGTCCAGGTGGTCTTGGCAAAAGAGACCAGAGGCAGGGCCGAGGGACCCCTTATATAACTTCTGAAAGGGGGGTGGAGTTGGAGGCAGGTCACCAGGTAAAGCCTTTGAAGTAGCTGACCCTAGGTGATCACAGGATAAGGCCAAAGGTCACATGACCCCAGACCGCATGGCAAAACCAGAAAACAAAGAGAACAAAGAACTAATACAGGTAAATGGAAAATCCCAAACACAGATAAACACAGCCCCTCTTGGGGCGACACAAGGTTTCTGACAGGAAAGAAGACATCCACATCAGTTACACAGTTTTAATGCCAAAGACGCTTCGTTACATTACGCTTCGTTACAAGGCGTAATTCCAAAGTGTGGCCTAGGGCGCAAAAAAGTGTTAATCCGGGCCTGGTGGGTCAGTGTCAACTCTGGGATGGAGTAGAGTGGGAAGCTTTTCTTGTTGGCCCGACCCGTAATAAGTCCCGGCCGGGACTATTTCCTCTCTCCCTTTGCTGGAAGGGGGAAAAGCCCTCTCCCACCCTCATTTTGAGGGCAGTGGACGTAGCTGGGACTACCTGAAGACATTTTATAGCCCAAGGCAAAGGGAGCAGAGATGCCGGCTGTGGGCCAAATTCGAACTCCAGCACGGGTGACAAGACCATGCCTTCCATAATAACAGAGGCCAACTTCAGACGGCACACACAGCTTTGCCCTTATTCATCCTAATGATACAGCTGGCAGGATAAGTGGTTGGCGAGGTGGACATCACGGTTGTTGGCCCTTTCTCCCTGCCGCCTTCTCCTTCCTTCCAGATGCTCTGCCCATCAGCCAGAAGACGTGCCATTTGGCCCCTTGGGGGCAGGGGGATATCAGCTAGGAAAGAGGGTATTGCAAAGGAACAAACGCCACGTGGGAAACGTGTAAGCGTGAGTATTCCCCAGCGAGTGATGGCTCTCTTTATAAGCATGCCACCAGCCAGTAAACAAGGAGGAGGGGAGACGGGGGTCTTTGTTTGTAGCAGCAATACTGACACAAATCAGACTGAACGGGCTCCCTATATACAACCCAGTGGCATTATTTGCTACCCAGCAAGTTGACAGGGAGCAGCCGTTTGTTGGCATACGAATGCTTTGAGCCTTCACCTGACGCTCCACCTGTTTATACTTGGAAATGAGGACGTGAGAATCTGCCAGTTCCATTTGCATTGTATTTGCGCGTGCATGGTGATACACCTCCCTCCAGTTAATCGAGAAGACACAGAGATGGGAGTGGAACATGGCCACAACTCGTTTATTGGTTACAGAAACAAGGGTTGGCGGCCATGCATGGGTCCTGGACCGGGAGTCGGGCAGCCTGATGTTGCTGACACGCCTGGGTGCCTCCGGCCCAATACTGGTCAACGGAAACTCGGCATCCCAAGGACCACAGGCATTATCCCCCCTTCCACCAAGGAGAGATAAACCAGCCAGATCCAGGACCCATGCCACACGCCAAACACGGAGTTGTGACAAGTGACAACAAGCTAACAACAAGACAGGCTAACAAAATACCTTTATGACAATCCACATGCAGGGTGGGAGGGATGGAGAAACTGTGAGCCTGTGGCCTTGAACATTTGCCATGTGTACATTGTGACCCACCCTGAGTCCCCTGGGGGGTGAGAATTGATTTATTTATTTATTTGCATTACTTTTGCCCCGCCCTTCTCAACCCCCGAGGGGGGGGGGCGGACTCAGAGCGGCTGACAAAAGCACAATTCGATGCCACAGCATACAATATAAAACCATAAGCATACAAAATTAAACAATAACAGATAAGTCAAAATAAAGCACATAATCAACAGACAATTAAGATAAAAACAGTATTCCGTCCACAAACCCAACTCGTAGCCAGTAAGCCATATCCTCACATCAGTTCGCCAATCCAATTCCGGTCAAAGATGCCACGTTTTGCTATTGTGCAAAGGCCTGGTCCCAAAGCCAAGATTTTACTTTCTTCCTGAAAGCCAGGGGGGGGGATGGGGTTGATCTAATTTCATTTGGCAGCCCATTCCACAGGCGGGGGGCTACAGCCGAGAAGGCCCTGTCTCTCATCCCCACCAGCCGCATTTGAGACGTTGGCTGGAGCAAGAGCAGGGTCGCCCCGGATGATCTTAAATTACGAGGTGGGACGCAGCGGCCAATGCATTCGGACAAGTAAGATGGGCCAGAACCGTATAGAGCTTTAAAGGTCAAGACCAGCACTTTGAATTGAGCTCAGAAGTGGACAGGCAGCCAGTGGAGCCGACACAACAATGGGGTGGTATGCTCCCTGTAAGTAGCTCCAGTTAGTAATCTGGCTGCCGCCTGTTGGACTAGTTATTACTAGTTATTACCAGTGATCCAGGCCACGGTCACCTCAAGAATAGACTACTGCAATGCCCTCTACATTGGCCTACCTATGTCGGCAATCTGGAGGCCCAAGCTGGTGCAAAATGCGAGGTTTCTCACCAGTACGCCAGTGAGAGCCCCCACAGAAGTAACATTGCAGCAGTTGCCTTGGCTACCAGTGGGGCACCGGGTCTCCTTCAAAGTGTTGATTATCACCTTCAAGGCCTTATATGGTCAGGGGCCGACATACTTGAGGGACTGTCTCACCCCATACCAGCCCCAGAGGTCACTGTTTTCTACTGATCCTTTAAGGTGGACGCAAACCTGCTTATGTCATGAACAGGATCCTAGCCATTATCTCTGTGTATAGACATGTCTCGAAATAGTAAGCCTTGCTGAAAATTCACAGCGTGAGCTGCACACATGGGTCACCTCGTACTTTGTTGGCATGCAATGGCTTGTTCTTGATGCCCATGTTGTATTAAGACAATTTCTTTCCTCGCGATTCATGAGCGGAAAATATTGCAAAATCCTGGCGGCAGATGCATATTTCAATTGAATGGTATTTTTCTTGATTGCCAGTTGTTGTTTTCCCATCAATGGAAACATCCAGAGAGAAAATAGAGAGCTCAAAGTGAAACCGACCACAAATAAATCCACTTCCACTGCCATACTCTGAATAGAGCATGAAAGTAATATATGTCAAATCCTCCTCGTATTTACATAATTACTGTTTGCATAAATCTCCTTAATATATCCTTCGATACGAGTCGCTCAAATACATTTTGCAACTGACACACGCCGTTTCCACCAAAGCGCCCAGATCTCCTTCTCTTCTCCAAAATATTAAGGAATTTCTCTTGCAAACTCGGCTTCATTAAGTTCCCTGTTTTGATTTCCTGCTGCGATGATTAAAGTTGCCGGCTGCACAACGCGGCGTCTCCGGCGCCTTTTGCGCCCCTTCTCTCCCTCTTTAAGCAATGACAATGAGCATCTTGCAGCTGTTTCTTTTAAATCAACCCATTTTTATCGTAACCATTCTTTTCTGGCAGTGAAAGTGGCTCATTATTTCTCCGCCACCTCTTTCCCTGAATTAAAAATAAGCTCCTCTCACAAACTTCACAACAAAGTGTTGCGTTATGGCTCCATTCGCGCTTTGCGTTTCCCCTCAAAGTAATTACATCCGGTTCTTCTGCTCCCAGGACCACTCCTTGGCTCCTGCCTCTCATCTCAACTTTGTAATTATTCCCAGAGTCATTATACGATATATATGTGCCCTGCTTTCGCACTTCCTGTGCTTCGTTCTGGCAGCCATGCCTACCATCCCATATTCCTTCTACACATCATGCCATTTTGCCTTTCCCGGTTGCCCACATTGCGGCGCAATGAACCTGCCTGGAACTAACACTCTCCTCGGGGGTGTACACTGAAGAAGCTCCTGATATTTTTGTAGGGAGCAAGAAGAGCTTGCTGGTTCCCATTTTGCACGGCCACTTTCCCAATCCCTGAGCCACGTGGCTGTGGCACCTCGGGGGTTCTTCTTCCCATTTCCATTGCCAGCAAGAGACTTCCAAGCACTCTCTTGTCAACAATCCTGCTCAGGTGCTGCCAAATTCCTCGACTGAATCAATCCATCTGTCACGTGATCGTCTTCTTTTCCTTCTTCTTTCTACATTGCGGAGTATTACGTATTTTCAAGGGCATCCTGCCTTTTCCAGTACATCCTGCATTTTCAGTATCTATCTAATTACCACCGTTGTAGTTTATTTTATGTATATACTAGCTTGGGGACCCAGCGGTGCCCGGGTTATGTGAGAAAGGCATTGTGTGCCAAGGTTGGTTCCTATTAGATGTTTCTGTGGCTTGCGGTGGTCTCAGGGACTTAGTGAAGGTACTGCAAGTCCCATTGGCCATGGCCCACCCCCCTCCAAACAGCACCAGCATGTAGAGTGGGTCATGGGGGCTGTGTGTGTCACATTTGGTCTTGATCATTCTTTGGATGAGGGTTGCAGAGGTCTCGGAAGGTGAGTGAAGGTATTTCAAGTCCCATCATCTGTGGTCCATCCTCCTTGAAACAGCACCCGTGTGTTGAGTGGGTCAAGGGGGCTCTGTGTGCTAATTTTGGTCTGTATTGGTCATTGGGTGAGGGTCACACTGTGAAGTGGGCCATTGGGCCCATGTGTGCCAAGTTTGGTCCTGATCCGTCACTGCTGTGGGCAGCAGTGTCTGACTGCCTGAGGCCTTTCCTTTTCCCTCTGCGTCACCTTAGAATGTTGGAATGTGGATGGCCAATCAGAGTTCTTTGTGCAAATACCATTTCATTGGCAACCAATCCCCTCTGTCTGGGGCCGTAGAATGTTGGAGTTCTGAGGCTGGCCAATCAGAGTCCTTTGTGCAAATAATCCCATAGTGGCAACCTATCGAAACGCTGTCACATATTCATTGGCACCTCCTAGAAAATGAACATTCCATTTCCAACAGAAATAAACTGTCATTTGGCTAACTCAAGCATTCAGTTGCATTCTGTTTTGCTGGCCAATCAGAGTCCTTTATGCAAATTGTTTCTCATTGGCAACCAATGCCCTCTGTCTGGTGCCTTAGAGTGTTGGAGTTCTGAGGCTGGCCAATTAGAGTCCTTTATGCAAATAATCTGATGCCTTAGAGTGTTGGAGTTCTGAGGCTGGCCAATCAGAGTCCTTTATGCAAATAATCCCACAGTGGCAACCAATCAAAATGCTGCCACATATTACTCTGCACCTCCCGCCTTCCACACCTCTGCAAACACTGACTTTTATTATATACGTAGATTGATTTATTTATTTACAATATGTATAGCCCGCCTTTCTCAGCCTTACAGTGACTCAAGGCGGGTTACCGATTGGCACAATCCGAGGCCAGGCATTCATAAAAATTGGAATTAGAAACAATAAACAGGGCAATATAAAACATATATAAAAACCATTAAAACATAGAATCATTGGTGTCATCCTGTTAGAAATGTGACCCAGTGGCATCGCCCGGCCATTCCATGTTCACCACCCATAGTTCCGTGTCATCTCTTCCGCTGCTTTCTCAAAAGCTCGCTCAGAGAGCCAGGTCCTTACTTTTTTCTGGAAAGTCAGGAGGGAGGGGGCTGATCTAATACCCCTGGGCAGGGAGTTCCATAGTTTAGTCATTTCGCGTTCTCGGGAGGGCACAGATGTAATTTTTCCATGGACTCATCTGGACTTTTGGAAGCTATAGCCACCCAAAGTAACTTTGCCATGCTCTGAGAGCAACACATCTGCACATCCTTCAGGTATAAGCTGTTTAATTTACCACCTTGATTGGGAATGGAGATGGTCACTTTTGATACGCATGCTCCAATATATTTAGTTTGCTTTTAAAGGATTTGGTAACCACTACTTTGGTTAAGTCAACGAGAAAAATCTTCAGTACGCTTGTGTGTTCAGGGTAAACCTTGACCCATTTCGGATCCCAGCTTTTGGTTGGGGCCTCGATACATTTTTGGGAACCTCCTGAAATCAGAAGAGCAGGTAACTGTTTTTGTTTTGGGGTGCCGAAAGATCAGTTTTCTATCAGCCCATTATGGGGGGGGGGGCTTGCCAAGCTCCCCTTCCCATCGTTTTAGGCATTTAAACTATGTTTTACTCTGGAGGAGAGGCACTAAGCGGCAAGCAGGCACATGCATGCTTTAAGGAGGCTTCTTACCTGTTTCTACTCTAGAGGCATGTGGCATGAGACAGGAGGCACACGTGTTTTCTGAGCCTGCACACCACACACTCACTCTCTCTTTCCAAGGCAAGGAGGCAGGCAAGTGCTGACTTTCTGACTCTAGAGAAAGTGCTCAGCTGGAGACAGGTGCACGCGCTGAGCCTGCACACCGCACATGGATTGTCCCTCTCCAAGGCAAGGAGGCATGGAGCACCACGTGCTCGTGAAAGCAGAGGGGGAGCCCATGACCGGCTCCCGCTTGCTTTCGTGTCGAGCTGGTTTTTGTATTGGGAGGGGGGGGGTTCCCATTATGTGTTCTCAAAAGTAATAAAATAAGGAAATAATTGATGTTACAAAGGGAAAGGGATCCTTGCACAACTCTACTCTTCAATGAGTTATTTTGGGGGGCGAGGGGGGTCTGATCCTTTATATAGAAATTATTTTATTTTATTTTATTTTATTAGTTTGGACTTATCTGTCGCTACTCCCATCTGGCTCGGGGCGACTTACAACATGAAAAACAGGGTTAAAACAGCACATATAAACAGAATAAAATCAGAACAACAACATATCCACCTTGTACACAAGAAGCAGGGTTATAAGGCCTTCTTTATCCGCAGTGGGGTGCCTGCAAATTAATGCCCAAAATGCCTGCTGGAATAGCAGAGCCTTACAGGCTTTACGGAAGGCCAGTCGACCGGGGAGGGCACCGACTTCTGGAGGGAGCAAGATCCATAGCGTTGGAGCGATGGTGCGGAAAGCTCTCCTCCTTGTTGACGTCAGGTGGAAGCTCTTGCAGCCCGGGATTTCTAGAAGGTTATGAGACTCTGAACGCAGTGGTCTGGAGGGGCAATATGGGGAGAGGCGGTCCCTTAGGTACACTGGCCCCAGACCATTCAAGGCCATGAAGGGCAACACCAGCACTTTGAAGGTGATCCGGAATTCCACAGGAAGCCAGTGCAGTTCGCGCAGGATGGGAGTGATGTGGGAGCGTGTTGGCACGCTTGCCAACAGCCGGGCTGCAGCGTTCTGCACCAGCTTGAGTTTCCGGATCACCGACAGAGGAAGGCCAATGTAGAGAGCGTAACAGTAGTCTAGTCTCAAGATGACCATGGCTTGGACCACTGTAGCTAGGTTGTGGCGAGACAGGTAGGGGGCCAGCTTCCTTACCTGGCGGAGATGGAAAAATGCCGCTCTACTGACGGTGGAGATGTGTGTCTCCATCGTCAGTTGAGAGTCCAGAGGGACACCAAGACTTTTAACAGCTGACGACGGACATAGTGCCACCCCACCAGTACCCGGGCGGCCCAGCCACAGGATCTCTGTCTTAGCCGGATTCACCCTCAACCTACTGGCTCGCAGCCATCCAGTAACGGCTTCAAGGCAACGATGGAAATTATCGGGTACGGATTCGGGCCGGCCTTCCATCCCCAGAATGAGCTGGGTGTCATCTGCGTATTGGTGGCACTCCAGCCCAAAGCTACGTACCAGCCGAGCAAGTGGTCGCATATATATGTTAAACCATAGAGGGGAGAGGATAAATAAAAGGCTAATAAAACTAGAGCAGGATATCCTTTTTCCTGTTAATAAACCAAAGGCCGGAGGCGGCTTGCAGCTAATAAATCACTCTCATTTCATTTGTAGCAAAGAGTTTGGGGATCGAAGCCAGGTCCCCCCCCCCCCCCTGCATTCGTTCTAGGAAGAGTTAGAGATGCACTGTTTATGGCGTGGTTAGAGATCAATATATTTCTTTGTGAAAAATAATGTAACTATACCCCAATTAAACATAAAAAAGTAACATGGTAGCAGCAACATCATTACTTCTAATACTGTATTGTAAGCTCTGGCATTGACCTATAGCCTTGTTTGAGTGAATGCCAGTGTCATGTGCAAAAGGGGACTTTTAGTTTTGAATTCTTGTTTTGTTCATACGTACATTTATGGAGATGCCGTTGATTGACTCACTAATCTCCAAAGAGCAATCGAACAAGCGTTTTTTGTTATGTGATAATGCTATTTGTCAATTGCAATTTCTCAAATGGGGATATACGTTCCCTTTATGAGCCTCTTGGGTACTGCTTTCAATAGGAAAACAGGCAATGCGTGTTAATGGAAACAATATATTTCTTTTTTGTTTATTATTTCAAGTATTATGACTATCACAGCAATCATATCAATAAAACAAGCTAAGACGAACAATGTTTGAAACCAAGCGCAAATGCTACTACTCATCACATCTCTGGGAGCCACCACATTAAAATCAATACACTCCCCCACTGAATGAAAGGAACAGGCGGCAATCAATAAGTCATATATTTTAATACACTTTCTCTACAAATCACCAAATTAAACTCTAAAAGCAGTTGCTTCACATTTTGAGCAAGTGTCACTGGTCATCTCTGTCAAATGTCTCTTAGCTAAACAACTGCGTAATGTTGAGCATAATGTCAGGCATGCCTTTTGCTAGTGTTAAATCTATGTTATTCCTTTAAGACAACAACAGGTATTTCCCTCCCGGCAGAGGCACAAGCAATAACGGAGTTACAGGCCTTCAGGAGGGCCTGTAAGACCCACCTGTACACCCAAACCTAAGAGAACATCCAATGGCATCATTTGGCCTATCACCCTCACATCCCACACCAAACAGTTCCTGAACATAGTCAAAAAATACTGGAACATACTGCCCAACATTACACCTTTTGAGAATCCACCTGCCATTGTGCATAAACGCACCAAAAATTTAAAAGATCTATTGGTGCATTCGAGGTTGTCTGGCCACCCACCCACCAGTATCATTACACCAGGATGCAGACCATGTGGTGGGTGTTCCTCATGTCCCCAGGTCTACACAGGAAAGGAAATACTTAGTCCACACAAGAGGAGACCATTCAGGATCAAACATCATACTAATTGCTCCACAGAAAATTGTGTATATGCCATCATGTGTGGGTGTGGCCTAATTTACGTGGGCCAATCGTCACGCCCCTTAAGGACCTGGATATCGGAACATCGTTCCCGAATACGTAATATAATGGATAACACCATTTTGCACAAATACTTCCTAACTGCGGGTCATTCTCCCAGTTCCTTTAAATTCACAGGCCTAGAGAAAGTGTTTACACAACCCCATGGTTACAACCATAACCTCCTCATTAGGAGTGAAACCCGTTGGATCACTTTACTCAAATCTGAACACCCATATGGGTTAAATGGGCCCCTATCCCTCAATGTTCTCCTTCTGTAATTACAGCTGTGTTTCATCCACCTTGTGTCTATTTAACACTGATCCATTGCGGTATTAGATTACCCTTGGGTCCACAGGATATACCGCACATATATCCATCTCCAACATGGTATGTGAAGTTCTTATCTTCTATTCTAGCACTTGTGCTGTAGAAATTGGACATCATGGTAAATGTATTATTATTATTATTATTACAGAAATTGTTTATCCTGTGACGCGCTCTTATTGACTTGCATTTTGCCACTTGACAAAGCCCATTCTGGGGCGAAACGGATTGGGCCCTGCAGCTCTACCATTGCGGCGTCCCCAGCATCCCCTGGCACTTCATCCCAGGTCACAGACCTCCCACACTGCTGTGGCGTATTCCGGTAATAGGATTGCATCAGGGACTTGCTTCACCTCATTTTAGGATATATCGGATTATCGTGGAACTGTTTACCATCCCTATTGAGACTTATCGTTCCACCTGTTTGGATACACCTTCCCTGCAATCCTTTCCTGAAGTACTGTTAACACAGCGGCTTTGTGTTGTTTGGCGATTGTAACACTACAACTTGTATGCAACTATGCAACTATTCATTGTTATGGAATGTATTATCTATTGTGTTTCTTGAGTTGAAGTGCCATATCTGCATATGATAATATATATTACTGTAGATTTTTTCACATTCTTGTCCCACATTGTGGTTCTTTGTCGAGTTGCCGTCAGGCGGTAGAACTTCAAGCTGACCGTAGTGATCTCGGGGGATTATATGGAATCAGGCGATCCATTAAGTACACTGGCCCCAGACCATATAAGGCCTTAAAAGTAAGAACTAATACCTTGAAGGTGATCCGGTATTCAATTGGTAGCCAGTGCAGACCCTGAAGTACCAGGGTGATACAACAAGAGAGATGTGATAGCAAAGATGCTCATAGTTGTATGTTTTCATTATCTATAATAATTTGACAATCTGGTGGTGCCGTGGCTTAAACCATTGAGCTGCTAAACTTGTTGACCGAAAGGTAGGAGGTTTGAATCCGGGGAGCAGTGTGAGCTTCTGCTTTCAGCCCTAGCTTCTGCCAACCTAGCAGTTTGAAAATATGCAAATGTGAGTAGATCAATAGGTACTGCTCTGGCGGGAAGATAACGGCACTCCATGCAGTCATGCCAGTGGCCACATGACCTTGGGAGTGTCTACGGACAACGCTGGCTCTTTGGCTTGGAAATGGAGATGAGCACCAGAGGCCCAGAGTCGGACACGACTGGACTTCATGTCAGGGGAAAACCTTGACCTTGACCTTTGACTACAGTAGAATAGTGAGTTGATATAAGAAGTTTTTGATGTCTTTATTTGAATAACTTGCTCTGGACCAATGTGGCTGATGCTGAATGCATCATGCGTAACAAACAACATCCAAAGTGGATTCCCCCCGTTTCCTCACTCTTGAAGCATTTTCTGTCACACCACAAAGGGTCATCCGCATGTCTGATTTCGGTGCTTGAATTGGTCATCCTACAAGTGATATGATATTTTGCCCAGTCCTGGTCCAGTGCCGCCTGTTGTTTTGGATTGTTAGAATCTAGCTCTTCTGAAATGACAAGGACGTTTATGATGTGCATTTTGGACTCATGCGGACCCATTTCTCGTAAATATGCCCCAGGCAGCCAGGCCTGAATTCAGGCAGTTGCAACAACTCCTCCAGAAACACCCGCTTTGCAGGTAGTGCCAATTTAGCTAAAGCTCTTGAAAAGGAGGACCATCTGCTCCATTTGCAAGAGGAAGAAAGGTTTTTCCAAGAACCACTAATTGCAATTTTAATTCAGTCAAAAGAGGACAAAGAAAAACTCCCCCTTTTCCCTTTGGTAAAAACAACGACTTGTCCTGATCTTAAATAGGTAGCTAGTTATTCCAGAGAGTCAACGTGTATGTAAGCTGAACGGATCCAGTAAGTTTAGTCTTTTAGGGCTGACTCTTGAATTCAGGCTGTTTCAAAACTGAAGGTTGTTGACGAGAGTACTTTAGAGCAGTGTTTTGCAACTTTTTTTTGAGCCACAGCATATTTTTTACATTTACAAAATCCTGGGGCACACCACCAACCAAAATGACACAACATGACACTCTAACACAGTAATACATATAGTTAATGTGTTTTTAAACGTATTTATACACTCAGTGTGAAACCTGGGCCTGTTTTGATGAACACAACATAGATATCCTGGCACAAAACATACTAATACTAACGCAAGGAGGGACCATCAGTCAAAAAATTGATTTTGTCATTTGGGAGTTGTAGTTGCTGGGAGTTATAGTTCACCCACAATAAAAGAGCACTCTGAGCTCCACCAATGATGGAATGGAATCAAACTTCCCACACAGAACCCCCATAACACTATAAGAGTTTGGTAGGCATTGACCTTCACCTACACCCAGAGAGCACTGTGGACTCAAACAATGATGGATCTGGACCTCACTTGGCATGAATACTCAATATGCCCAACTATGAACACACATGGAGTTTGGGGGAAATAGACCTTGATGTTTGGGAGTTGTAGTTCACCTACATCCAGAGAGCACTGTGGACTCAAATAATGATGGGCGGGCCTCTTCCTCATGGTGAGGGGGACACTCCACCCCTTTCCAACCCTCCCTCCGCTCACCTCAGCCTCTCTGCTGGCCTTTCCTCCTCCTCAAGTGGTGACCGCTGGGAAGGGGGCGGGCCCGAGTGACGTCACCCTTCCCTCCTCCCTCCCTAGATTGGAGGCTGGCTGGCTGGCATGTGCGGAGGGGAAACGGCCGAAGGAAGCGGCGCCACTAAACTCTGAGGAGAATTTTATTAAATAGTGTTGAGCCCTTATAAGATCTTCTTTGAAATATAATGCTGCCACCAACCTAAATGATATAGGATGCAAGTGAGCTATGCTCTAACACTGCTGTAAGCACTTTTCACAAACCCTGGCTCCTAGGCAAATATTAACCGTGAGGATTGCTGGGGTAAATCATCCTTTAAAATACAGGAACTGCTGAATGACTTCTTGACCGAATAAGGCACACTTGAGGCAAATGATGTTTATTGATGCAACTAACAACTGAGAAGGCACACATGCGTATTGGTTATAAAAGGTAGTAGAGCTTGGTGGTTTCTTCAAATGGTTATCTTAACACTTAGTTACAATACTAGCCAGATAGTTTATCTTTCACAACGTATCTGTCTATTAATTCCCTCACCCTAATCAAAGAATAGCTACCGTGTTTCCCTGAAAGTAAGACAGCGTCTTACTTTCTTTTGACCCCCAAAATCCCCACTACGGCTTACTTTCGGGGTACGTCTTATATTGGGCGACGGTACCCCGAAAGTAAGACGAAAATAAGACCTACCGCGGGCGGCATGGCGTGGCTTCCTGGCTGGGTGACGAGAGGCTCCCAGAGGGGCTCAAAGGGGCCAGAATCCTCCTCCTCTTCCTCCTCTTCCTTCCAGCGGCGCCTTCCATCCTCCTCCTCTTCTTCCCAGCGGCGCCTTTCCCCTCTCGCGGTTCTGCCCCTCCCTTCAGTGAAGGGAGGAGGGGCGAGCCGCCGCCGGCGAGAGGGAAGAAAGCCGCCGGAAGTCCCACCCGCAGGGCGACTCAGGCGTCTTTCCCGCCCGCCGCCCGCTCGCCCGCGCTCCAAACACGAGCGGGCGGCGGCGCGCCTGAGTCGCCCTGGGGCGGGACTTCCACTGGCGCCTTCTTCCCTCTCGCTGGCGGCGGCTCCGCTCCCTCCTCCCTTCAGTGAAGGGAGGGGGCGGAACCGGCGAGAGGGAGAAGGCGCCGCTGGGAGGAAGAGGAGGAGGATGGAAGGCGCTGCTGGAAGGAAGAGGAGGAAGAGGAGGAGGATTCCAGGCCCCTTTTGAGCCCCTCTGGGAGCCTCTCGTCACCCAGCCAGGAAGCCACGCCATGCCGCCCGCAGTCTTCTTACTTTCGAGTACGGCTTATATAAGCCGACCCTCTGACACCCCGATCGTCTTACAATCGGGGGTGTCATACTTTCGGGGAAACACAGTAGTCACTTGAGATCACTCAGGCCTCTTGACCGTCCTAACTAACTCTTTCGTAGAGCTTCCCTAGTTAGCTAACCAGTCTCTGAGCCAACCTCTCTCACTAGGCCACAAGAGAGCTCAAAGTTGCTGTCTGACTTTCCTGTCAGCTTTCTCAGACTGACTGACTTCTCTGACGGATTTCTCCAACTCCCTCTAAAAGCTACACTTTCCCTCCTCGCCAGTTTGGCTCCTCCCCTCTGCTCCTATCCAATCCTGGGCCGCTCTGCTCCTACCCTGAGAAGTTCCAAACCACTCCCCCTTTCCTAGTAACACCTTCCTGACACGGCTGCCTCGCTGCCACTCCCCTCTCAAAATGGAGGCCCAAACTGTTTACAGGCCTGCCTCACAGGCTTCGACCAGGCCTACCAGGGTCAGGATTCATCACAGCTGTCCTTGCCCAGAGACTGAACAAGGTATGGGGACAATGGAAATACAGAAGTGAAGACACAAGGAACCATGGGTGCCCTTCACTGAGTCAGGAAAGTGGTTCTCCATTTTGTCATGGCCTTTGTGGAGTAGGAGTCAGCCATCTTGTACAGTGTCCCACAATGCATCCTCACAACATTATACCATGAATAAGTATTGTGACAGCAATATAGCAATATCTAAGTAAAGAAAGAGGCCAATGGCGGACCTCAGCTGCTACTGCTTCTCCCTCTAAGTTCGGGGTTCTCAACCTGTGGGACCCTCCCTAGGTGTTTTGGCCTACAATGCCCAGAAATCCCAGCCAGTTTGCCAGATGTTAGGATTTCTCTGAGCTGAAGGCCAAGACATCTGGGGACCCACAGGCTGAGAACCACTGCTCTAAGGAGACCACTATGACATGAAGGGCGCAAAGAGGGGAGAGTTCAGGTAGCTGCCCAGCAGTGCTCAACCGCATTAGGCACATCGGGGTGGTGGGGACTCCATCTTATTCAGACCCGGATCAATACCTTTTGGCACCCTAGGCCACAGTTTGGAATTCCCCCCCCCCCGCCATGCGCTGCCTTCGAGGCTGCAAGAGCTGCCGGGATGCGGCAGCGGTGCCAGCCTCTCAGCCACGAACATGCTCCTCCTCTTCCTCCTCATGCTGGTGCTAGCGGCAGCAGCCAATGGGAGCGCCTGAGGTGGTGCTTAGCTGCTAAGCACCACCGCGGGCACCCCCATTGGCCGCCGCCGCGCCAGTCCTCCTGCTGCAGCTATGCCTTAGCAGCAGCAGGAAAAGCTAGCATGGTGGTGGCAGCCAATGGGGGCGCCCGAGGTGGTGCTTAGCTGCTAAGCGCCACCGCGGCACCCCCATTGGCTGCCGTCGCACCAGTCCTGCTGCGGCTATGCCTTAGCAGCAGCAGGAAAAAGCTAGCATGGTGGTGGCAGCCAATGGGGCGCCTGAGGTGGTGCTTAGCTGCTAAGTGCCACCGCGGACACCCCCATTGGCTGCCGCCGTGCCAGTCCTGCTGCGGCTATGCCTTAGCAGCAGCAGGAAAAGCTAGCATGGTGGTGGCAGCCAATGGGGGCGCCCGAGGCAGTGCTTAGCTGCTAAGCGCCACTGCGGGCACCCCCATTGGCTGCCGCCGCACCAGTCCTCTTGCTGCTGCTCTGCCTTAGCAGCAGCAGGAAAAGCTAGCGCCGCGGCGGCAACCAATGGGGGCGGCGCTTGAGGCGGGCTGGGATTACCAGTGGATGGAGGGGGGGGGAGGTCCGTGAATCTGCACGCCCCCCCCGGTGGCTTACGCCCATAGGCCATAGCCTAGAGTGGCCTTATGGGTAATCCGGGTCTGATCTTATTTCCATAGCAGCTCAAAGTGTCCATGTGCAGACCATATCTAGGGCCAATTCAGGATTGGACTTGCCAGATCAGCGCTGGTTTATGGGTCAGTGTATATCTGTGCCCAGTGAGTGATGGTTCCAGGTTGGATGTGGAAGGTAGGTCCCTTTATGCACCCCCTCTCTTACAAGATCATGAATCATGAAGTATATTAGGGTGCTTCATTCTCTTTGGAAACGAGCTTATCTCCACATTAGGTAAAAACACTGATTTTTTTAAGTACAGTCTTTAGAGAAGAGTCCCCCAAAGATCCTCCTTGTCCCCACATTGTAATCGTATGCGCTTCTTACCTTGCTGTAGTGGCAGTGCTCTGAATCCCGCACCCCCCACCATTACTATATTACCACTTCTACCTATTTTCTCATACAGAAAGGTAGCTACCATTCCATCAGAAGATATTGGATTAATCTGGCATGACTGACACATGGTAAACGTATACCATATTGCATCCTATTTGCACATGACTTTCATACCTTTAATCATTCTCTCTGCCAATATTTGCATGGACAAATATTAAGCCAGCAGTTTGATGATTTCTTTGACTGCTTTAATTTTCCTGTCTCAAATATTATCTACAGAAGGATTGATATCTCAGAATGATATAGAGTCGCCAAGAAAGTTCCTCTTATAGCTACAGCACAAAAACTTTATTTCCCCCCAATCACAATCCATGATGGGACTCCTGGCTCTTGCAAGGCTGCTAGGCGCCCAGAGGTCAGCTAAAAAGCCATCTAACTAAATCCAAAGTGATGCGTATTTAGTCCCATGGATCTCAGCATGACATATTTCAGCATATATACATAACTCGCTCTCGGAAAATAATGAATGTACTTTAGGCACCTGCTAAAATGCCATTTCAATGACTGAACTTTGGTAGTTCACATGTTGAGCAAATAAAATAACACCTGGACATTTTGATTGTGATTTTTACCATGAATGTTTCCTCATATTTATTTATTTATTTATTTACGACCTTTTTATGCCGCCCTTCTCATCCCGAAGAGGACTCAGAGCGGCTTACAAATAAAATGTAAATACGATATCTTATATTATTGCCATAGAACAATATTAATATATATTACATAGTACTATAACATTATATTCTAATATTATTAGTAATATTAAATGTAATATAAAATATATAATTATAATATCATATTATTAGTAGTATTATATTGTATTACATTACAATGTTGTCAATATTATATGTATATACATTATATTATATTCACAGTGCAGGTGTTGTGATTGAGCCTCCAGCTGCGACTGATAGTAGTGATTCAGAAGACTCTGATGGCTCAGCATCTGGGGAGAGTATGGAACTGGGTGGGGCTGTTTGTAGCAGGAGTACTGGTGTTTGCAGAAAGAGGCTTACTCGTGAGTCAAGTGAGTCAAGTGAAGAGGATCACTTGCAACTCAAGAGAGTCAAGCAAATAATCACAGCACCTACAGACTCTGAGGCATGTGAGGGATTCTCTGGGGATGATGGGAGTCAGAGTACAGAGGACATTTCTACTGAAATGGATTGGACTCAAGTAAGAGAAATTCAGTGGGCTTGTGAGGAGCCCACAAGTTCAGACACCTGCCAGCAGCGGTGGCAGCGGTGGCAGCGGTGGCAGCGGTGGCAGCGGTGGCAGCGGTGGCAGCAGCGGCGGCGGTGGCGGTGGCAGTGGCGGTGGCAGTGGCGGTGGCGGCGGCAGAAACAGCGGCAGCAGCGGCAGTGGCAGCAGCAGCAGCAGCAACAGCAGCAGCAGCAGGCTCCCCTTCCTTCCTTCCTTCCTTCCTTCCTTCCTTCCTTCCTTCTTTCCTCCCTTCCTCCTTCCTTCCCTTCCTTCCTTCCTGCCAAAGGTCAAAGGTGCCCTTCCATCTCACTCTGCCCTATTACATTTTCTTCTTTACTAATAAAAACCCAGCAAGCAACTTCTTCCAAAGCATTTTCATTTCTTGTTTTCACTTTCCAAACTAGATTTTAAAAATCAAGTTGCGTGTGTATGGGTGATACGCCTCCCGCCATAAAACCAGTGAGGCATGGACACAACAGTTTGGATGAAAACTGGCCACAACTCATTTATTAAAAACAGGAAGAAGGGTTGGCGGCCACGCATGGGTCCTGGATCAGGGGAAGGACAGCCCACATATGTCCAAAGACACTTACTTGCCTGGGTGCCACCAGCCTAATACCGGTCAACTGGAACTTGGCACCCCAGGGGGCCAGGGCGTTATCCCCCCTTACGGCCAAGGGGCGATAAGCCAGCCAGATCCATTGGCCATGCCACACGCCAAACACAGAGTTGCGACATAGAACATCATAACAGAAACATCAACATAGTGCAAATGATAATTATACAGCAATACAAAGTGCAAACCCAACAAGGAATGAATGCAAGTAGGGAGGGTGGGAGGAAAAGGAAGGTCTGGCCCCGTGTGGCAGCCCAGGCACCCTTAAATGTCCTGCCTGGGCGGAAGTAAGGGCCAGACGGCTGAATGACAAAGGGCAGGGCAGGGCCAGCCCTCCCATTGGCCGGGTGGTGCTGGTGGCGGGAAGCCTTCCTGCCACTCCAGGGGGCTTATGGGGAGAAGAAGCCCCCTCCCACCTCCTTTCCTCGTACAAGATGGCGGTGAGGACATGCCCACCACCGCAACCCGCTCGGCTGGTAAGTCAGCCAAGCCATAAAACAAAGGAAAATCACAAAGAGTCAACACGACAGAGAGGCCAAGCCAAGCCAAGCCAGAAAACAAAGCTGAGAGCAAGCGGCAAAGCAACCAGACTGAAGCACCTCTCTAGCGCCAGGATGACCATTTGCCGGGGTGATTAGATTGTGTGGCCTGGCAGGGGTTTGGACTGGATGGCCCTTCTGGTCTCTTCCAACTCTCTGATTTTACGATTCAAAGGAAAGTTAAGGGACACGGATGTTTCTTTGGATTGCTAACAGAGCTGTGAGTGAGCATGTCTCAGATTGCCGTGGTGTCCTGACATAGTCATATAATGGGATCTTTGCTGTGTTCTTACGTAGCAATGACACAGGTTCAAGCTTCTTAAATTCCATTTGCAGTACTTATTTTGGACTTCAGGTGCCACTTCATGTGCAAGAAATGCTCTCCACTTAATCCTATGGCGGGTTATCTCCAAACCTTCTGCTCCACGAACGAAAAGGTTCCTTTCCTTTGCAAGACGGGACGCTGGCCTCAAGCCTGCAAACCAGTGTTCTTGGGGGCAAAACAAGTGCAGCACCTTGGGCAGCTCTTTCCAAGTCTGGACTAAAACCCAGAGTGAATTGACTACTTGGAAGCTTCGGAATATCATTATACACAAACCTTCAGTCCATGGGCATGGGGATCGTAACACTCTGGATCCAAACCAGTACCGTACTTGCAAGATTTGGTTAGGCAAGATGCTTGTCTTCATTATGGAAAGCAGATTTGGATTCTTCCAAATTACTTCCAAGTATATTTTCATCAACATTTTGATAGGAATTTAAGGAAAATAAAAGATTATAGGCGCGAGAGCTTTCAGAACAGACTTCTAAATGCCATGGTTATTTGGGAACAGATGGCCATAGAAAGCCATTTCTTAGTCTGGATACGAGCATTGCCTGTGAGCTGCAGATGCTCGGGGTCTTTCCTAATGGGCACATGCATGCGTAGTTCCTGGCTTGAATGCCAGTTTGAAGGGAAGGAATGTTATTTTGCCTGCTGAAATGATTACAACTGAAGAGTACACATTTCCCACCATTTCCTAGGTCCATCCAGAAGACGACATATATATATACGCTATCGTACTGAAGGTAGCTTGTTCAACTTAAGCCGCCTGAGGGCGCGAACTAAGACTCTAAACTATCTAGTCCGTGAGCTGCTTTTTGCTGACGATGCTGCCCTTGTCGCCCATTCAGAAGCAGCTCTGCAGCGCCTCACATCCTGCTTTGCAACAGCTGCAGAGCTGTTTGGGCTGGAAGTCAGCCTGAAGAAAACAGAAGTCCTCTACCAGCCCGCACCACAGGAAGAACACCATCATCCCCACATCAGCATAGGCACGTCTGTGCTTAAGTCCATTCAGCCCCCAAAAAGAGATACAAGGACTCCCTGAAACAACATCTCAGGCTCTGCCAGATTGATCACCAACAATGGTTCACCCTGACCTCACACCGGGAGGCATGGAGACACACTATCCACAATGCTGCGGCCTCTTTCAAGAAGACACGCCAAATGGGTCTCAAAGAGAAACGACAACGCAGAAAGAACCGCAACTTGGAAACAACATCACCCAAGGAGACTTTCTGCTGTGCTTTCTGCAACCGAACTTGCCTAACTAAGATTGGCCTTTTTAGTCATCAACGCACTTGTAATAAGCGTGGGATGAGTCATTCCTAAGAATCTTTGTTCATGAAGTAATGCCGAGGCCATTCAGAATGTGCTCTCTTACATTATTATTATTATTATTATTTCTGAAATAAGTGCCAAAAAAGCTTCTGGAAAGGTGCTCTTGCTGAACAAGATTCAAGGTTTCTTATTGGCTTTAGGGAATGGCATACTGGCTGAACATTGACAGGAGGGAAATATTATTACCCTGCAAGAGGGAAAGGTATCTTTGACTTGCAAGAAGTACAGGCTTGGTTTGATTAGTTATTTCAATTCCGGGGCCGGGGGAGAAGGAGGATCCCAAAGGTAAACAAAGGCAACCTGCACAAAACACTAAAGCCTCAAGACTGAAATCATGACTTCAACAAGAGAGACGTTGGGTCTAATTGTCATATCACAATGTAAAATATCATGTTTTCAGCATCCCAAAGTGATCATGATTTTGTGATAGTGGTGTTGGTATCACTGTTATTCTACACAACTCCATGTGAACATTTTCATTTACACAACAATTCCTTCCACAAAATTGGGAAAAAAACCCTATCAAGGAGAACATGTAAGTTTGGCTTTATGGGAAAACATGATGATGGGGATGATACTTCCCATGGCCATATAAAAACACTTCTATGTGCCCCTAGGAATCATGGACAGTAAATCCCAAGCATCCACTATATCTATCTATCTATCTATCTATCTGTCTATCTATCTGTCTATCTGTCTATCTGTCTATCTATCTATATCGCCATACAACCATATGTCTCTGTACCGACTTTGAAATAAAAGGGAAAAATAGGGCAGAGGAAATTCGACACCAGTTCATGATATAATAATAATACTGTTTATTTCTATTCCGCTCTTCTCACCCCGAAGGGGACTCAGTGCGGATTACAATACACATACGACAGACAGTCCCTGTCGGAAGACATACAATTTTACACATAGACAGTACAGTGCAGTTTTTAGAAGGACTTCTTCGTTCCTGGCTGCGTCATACAGGGTGTGCGTCATAAGATGTGAGTGCTCCATTACGACATCATTGTTGTTATGTCCTTGCGTCATTGCGCCTTCACATCACAAGGGGGTGCTGTTGTTCCATCCTCATGACGGGAGCCTCTTGCTTCACTACTTCTCCATCTCCCTTCTCCGGCAGCCTTTTCAGACAAGTCTGTGCAAAAGTCCTTCCCCACTTTTTCTGTGGTCCCCAATTTGTTGTTTATTCACAGCTGGGCACAGCTGGGCTGTTGAGCTGCTTGGGTGGGCAGTGGACAGGCTCAAATAGCTGGTCGTCCAAGCCAGCTCGGGGAATAGAACTAGCAACCTTCTGATTGCAAGCGCAGCTGTGTTACCGCTGTGCTATCTCCCAGCCCTGATGACTGATGACTGATGCAATTCAAAGTAGGGCTGTCACTATGGGTGACACTATAGACGGACTTCTCAAGAAATATCTGATGGATGCCTGTGGCAACAAGATGCTAGACTGGGCACAATTGTGGCTGAACCCAACGTACGTACTCTAATGTTTTTATGTTTGTCTTAATCATTAACTTCTATGAATATGAATAATGACAAATAATGGGGTGATACTAATTATCCGTTGGTGCCATATCATAACATTGATTCGTAGCAGTGATTGCAATGTTATGGAAGGAAGGATTGGAGTGGAACAATTTTTTTGTTTAGTTGCTCTTCCTGGAGAAATTTGGATGAAAAATATTTTGGAAGCATTCCAACATAATGCATTGACCGTAATAAATCTTTTTATATTACTAGCTGACCCGGCCACGCGTTGCTGTGGGATGTTTGTAACTTGGGGACTTTGTGTGTAGTTATGTATATGTGTATATGTATATGAGTGTATATGTGTGTACTTATGTATATGTGTGTTTGTATACGTATATGTGTGTATATGTGTAGATGTGTGTAAGTACAGGTGTGTGTATGTGTATATTTGTATATTTCTGTGTATATACTGTATGTGTGTTTATATATGTGTGTGTGTATGTGTGTATGTGTGTATGTGTTCCTTCCTTCTTCCTTCCTTCCTTCTTTCCCTCCATCCTTCTTTCCTTTCCTTCCTTTCCCCTCCCCTCCTTCCTTCCTTCCTCCTTCTCCTTCCTTCCTTCCTTCCATCCTTCCTTCTATCCTTCCTTTCTTCTCCTTCCTTCCTTCCTTCCATCCTTCCTTCTATCCTTCCCTTCCTTTCTTCTCCCTTCCATCCATCTATCCTTCCTTTCCTTCCTTTTCCATCCTTCCCCTTCCTTTCTTCTCCCTTCTTTCCTTCCTCCTTCCTTTTCTTTCTTCCTTATCCTTCCTATCTTCTCCCCTCCTTCCTTCCTTCCATCCATCCTTCCTTTTCACTTCCTTCCTTCCTTCCTTCCTTCCCTTCCTTCCTTCCTTCCTTCCTTCCTTCCTTCCTTCCTTCCTTCCTTCCCTTCCTTCCTTCCCTCCCTTCCTTAGGAGGAGGAGGACAGGCCGAGGATGCCCCGACTCATGGCGCTTGGGGGAGGAGGCAGGGAAGACGCTGTATGCGGTGGGAGAAGAGCAAGTAGGCCGCCAGCAGCGCCGAGCAAATCCTCTTCCGAGTCAGCCTCATGTTTCCGAGTCTGATGGGTGCCGTCACCTTGCCGGGGTAGAGAAAGGCCCCCGTGGCATGATGCGCTGAGGTGGCTGCTGCACTCGCCTGATGGGAAAGTGCAGGAAGGGAGCCTCTTTTCACCCATGGCACTTGGGGGTGGGGTAAAAGAGGAGGCCGGGAGGCCTCCTCCTTTCTGTCTCTCCTACCTCTTTCCTTTCCTTTCCTTCTGTCCCCCTGCCTTCCTCTGTCTTTCTCTTTCCTCCCCTGCCTCTGCCTTCAATAGTTTCTTGTCGGCCCCTTCTCCCTTTCCTCCCGGTGGCCTACCAGGTCCCCATGGCTGGCCCCCCGGTTTGTTTTTGTTTCCCATCTGGGAGGGGGAGGAGAGCGTGCTGTGTGTTCGCACACATGATCTTTGCGGCCATTTGGCCGTTTGGCGCGCAATCTTTGTGGGATTTTTTCCTCTGGGAGGGGGGAGGAGAGCGCGCGTGCCTCTGCCAGCCCCTGATTGGGGCTGCCTTTTTCTGTTTGACATCTGGGAGGGGGGAGGAGAGCAGCCTCTGCAAGTGCCTGTCCTGCGCACTGTTGTTTTCCGAAGCGTGGGGGATCATGGGAGTTGTAGTCCATTTTGTTTTTTTGGGGTTTTTTCCGTTGTTTTAATTTGGGGGGTGTTGGTAAACATACCTCTTCCAGTGGGGGGTTGTGTGGCTTGTTTTTGTGTTTCTGCCTTGTGTGGTTTTGCTGTCTATAGGCTACTTAGGACGACAGCTCTCTTTTTATATATATAGATATTACGGTGGTCCACCAGCGATACTGGTTTTGTTCCCACTTTGTGTTCCTGAATATTTCTGTGAAAGAAATACTTTTTGGGCCATAATTCATAAATGACTGTGCTAACTGGGGGATTCTGGGAGCTGTAGTCCAAACAAGTAACATTTGTGAACTCTGGCTACTAGAATACATTGCTGGACTGCATTTTGCTCTGGGAGGGATGGTGGTCGATCACACAGGTCTCCGTGACTGTTTTATCTATTGCTTTTCTGTCTCAGTGATTTTCATCTTTTGCTTTGATTTTCAATCCTTGTAAACAGCTTAGAGTTCATGGCTGTATCAAAAGAAATGCATGCCCGAGTCTCGTTAAAATGAGTTTTAGGTCTCTATTGAGAGTGGCGTGTATGTGGTTTCCCTCCTCCGGTGCCTTTCGGAAACAGCCATGCTCCTCCTTTGCCATTCCGATAATAATGAGGTCTGCGCGCGCGAGGCTTTTATGCTTCCTGCTCCATGGGCAGAAACAGATCCGTAATTACTTGAACCCTTTAGACACTTAGCGGAATGAGATTGATGGATCGTTTATTGGGCACTTGGTTCATGACTTTGAAAAGCATACAGCTATTAGGCTGATTAGTGGTTAAATACTCTAGGTCTAGGATTTTATTTAATTCCATCTCTTAAGTAAGAAAAGCCAAGGCGCCGCGTGACATCTCACTGACTGGTGCCTCCTACCTATCCGTATCGAAACCAATCTTGGAGTTGTAAAGCTGGAAGTGTTTCTGCGCCAACTAACAAACATGTTCATGTCAACCCCCCCCCCCCCCCAGACTTTCTTTACCGTCACATCCCAGGAAGCTCCGTCTACTGGGATCAGTTCAGTGTCATTGCTATATTTCATTAATATGTTGTTCATTATCAACATATTCCTTTTTCAGTGTCCAGATGCTCAAGTTCCGATAGTGGTGACAGCTGCCAATATTATTTAGATAAATGACTGTACTGAAGTATTTACTAATTAGAACAGGGGTGCCCACACTTTTTCAGCATGCGAGCTACTTTTATAACAACCAAGTCGCAAAGATCTACCCGGCACGCGCATGCTCCTATCGCTGTGCATGCTCCCAACATGCGCGCGCTCCCAAAGCCACCTTCCACCCACGTGGGGCTTCTCCCGCCAATGAGGCTTTAGTGGGTGGGCCCTGGCGCTCGTCTCTTGACACGGTGTGGTGAGATGACCACTGATTGGTTGCTCCTGGGGGGGGGGGCGATAGCAAGGCGAAGGCGCGCGCAGGGATAGGATGCGAGGCTGTGGGAGGGAGGGAGTGTGTGAGTGAGTGAGTGAGTGAGTGAGAGAGAAGGCCTCGCCGGAGGAGGATGGTCCCCGCGGTGGGGCTGCAGCTGACAAGCGTGCCCTCGACGTCGGTGAGTGAAGCCTGGATGGTGCCCCAGTGCCACCGAGGGCTGAGGCGAGAGAGAGACAGGGCGGAGTGCGAGGCGGGGCCCCATCCAGGCTTCACTCACCGATGTCGAGGGCGGGCTCATCAGCTGCAGCCCCACCGCGGGGACCATCCTCCGTGCTAATATTCAGTTGGGCTTAGGCCTCGGTCTGATCCAGGAACTGTAGTTAGCAGGGACTCCCGTGTGTGCAGCTTGGTGAATCCACTCTTGCTCCTTGGATGATGCGTACTCCAAGGAGATATTACCCACCATCTTGCACTGTCACACCACAGGGACTTCAGGCAGCACTTTTGCTTGGGTCTACATTGAGCCATTAGGGCTGTAAAACAGTTAACTAGTCAGGTTGATGCTTTCCAGGCCCCATCAGGGCCTCTTTGCATCCTCGTGAGAAACTGGCACGGAATGCACAGATAGCTTTCTCCAAGGTTACCTAAACTTTGCCTCCCTGCTGCAAGGCGCTTCGGAGAGGCCATAAAGTACTCCCTACAGAACATCTGCGCCCAGTAATTGGCAGCGCATTCCGATGGACCTTAGGTAACAATAAACATATAGTTTCTCATCAATCATTGGGCTTGATGTTTGACGCACCGGAACTGGTCAGCAAACCCTATATCTGTGGTCCCCTCACCATAGGGATCATCTCGGATCAACTTTTGCTAAGGAAAGATGCTAATCTGAAGCACCGGCTGTGACCGGCCTGCCTTAAGCTACACCCGTCCTTTCCAACGGGCTGCCTTGGTTCGCTGAACTCTGCATGCCTCTTGCCCAAGCCTTGTTCCTGAAAATACTCTGTTGCTTAAACTTCCTTGCTTCCCAAGTGGCCCGTTTGCAGAATCGGAGGGAGTCTATTTAGAGACTCTACCTGTGCATCCGGCTTGGAGTCCCCGCCGCAGGACTATACCTACCTGCTGCCCCTGATTGCTGCTACTTTAAGGCTTTGTACTAGCCTTCGTGCTTTCCTTATTTCCTGCACAATAAAACCGTGTTGTACCTCAAAGCTGTGTGGTTTGTTCAGGGAGGTCAAGTGTGCCAAGGCCCTAGGAGGCGACATGCACTTACCTTGGGGAAAGCTCTTTGAACAGTTCTTGTAAAGTTTTGCTGAAACCCAAAGCAGATTCGCTCTCCCTTGACACGGCTCTGTCACTAAGGTAACTAACTTGCGCGGTGTGTTCCCGGGCTCCTCTCCTTGACCTCCATGTGGGGAGAAATATTATTCAAGGACTGGATGGTACAATTTTGTCCACATGAGAATACACAGAAAGAGAAATGAGATTGCTATTAGTATAGAGGATTTAAAGAAACGCATGGACGCACAGGCCAAATTGTCCAACCAAATTAGAACATGCACTTTTCAATCAATATGATTTACATAAGTGTTTACCTACCATTTGGCAGTTGATTTAATGGATCCAATTGGATTTAGACTTTTAAAAAACCCCTATGGCCTTTGCTTCCATTTCCTAAGCGCATTACGCCAGTCGAGGGAAATTATAGGAACAAATGGTTGAAAAATGACCTTCCTAAGGACGCCACTCCCTCGTGGGCAACGCAACCTCAGTGAGCAGGTGTACGTACGTACGTACCATGGGCATTTTGGAAACTAAAGGCATTCTTGCTCTGATTGTGGGCTTGGCTTGGCAAAGAAGAAAGCTTACTCCGGATAGAATAATCAATAACTTCTACTAATGTGTTCGGCTGGCGACACAGAGGAGATCGATCCAAACTGCCACATGCCTTTGTTTTAGGAAGTGAAGCCTTTTCGCTCTTAATTAAGGGGGAGACCTCACGGCTTTAATGATGATGTTTACAATGAGGACCGTTGCTCAGAAAAGACTTCAAGGAAGGGAACGCTCCAAAAATCCCGCCGTCTTGAGTCTCTCCATGGATTGCACCATTCTGGATCAGATATAAACATTACATGGATGGGGTTTGGTTAGTATCATAGAGTTGTGTAATTTTCCTTACACACACGGATGTGCTTTTTTCTTAGAGTTGTGCAAAGCAAATATTCAATTTTGGATTGTTGAAATACAGTTCTGCAAGTATTAACTTTCTGACGTGGGACTAAATTCTAGTGACTTTGTAGCCAGGACCCCCTTTCAAAGATGAAACCATCCCTTGCTTTTAATGGGCAAACCCCATCAATAGCTTTCAATCACAATGTTCCCGTCCTCTACGTTAGTGTGAGGGGTCCATTCTACAGTACGTAGTGTGATCGCAGTCACGTGGCGCCAGGGAGTGGGGTCCTCCCTCTTTCCCCTTCTCCTCCTCAGAATTCCTGCTTTCCTTTCCTTTTATATTTTATGCTTATTTTTGTCCCTTTTTGTTTTTCATTGTTGAAATCGCTCTAAAAGCAAAGCAGAAGTGTGGGAAATTGAGGTTATGAAGCTATGGAGAAGGACGATCAGGGACCACAGACTGTGGAATCAACAGAAGTGCATGAAACAAGAGGGGTGAGACACTGAGAGTATGCATCCCTCCCTGTATGTACCTGGCATTAATGATGGTGAAACTGCTGGGAAGTAGTGGTTTTGTGAGATGAAGTCCTACATGAATCTAGATTAAGGCCATGCAAGCACAATGTAGGGTCTTAACTAAAAACACATACAAGAAAGGAAATCTTGATGGGGTCCAGGACGGAATTCCTCTGGTGACATTTTTCAAATGAATTTCTCATTTCTCTCTCTCTCTCTCTCTCTCTCTCTCACACACACACACACACACACACACAAAAGTGTGTGTGTGTGTGGGGGTCAGTTCCCAAAATGTCCTCTCTTGGCAGTCTTCATCATTTGGGGGAAGTGATCCCTTTCACAATGTCCTAGAAGAATTCGAGATCTGAGGCAGGCTACAATGGGCAACTGCGCCTGCACCTTGGGAAGTCTGACTTGGCCACGGTAGTCCACGCTCTGGTTACATCCCGTATAGATTACTGCAACGCCCTCTACGTGGGACTGCCTTTGAAGACTGTTCAGAAGCTTCAACTGGTCCAACGGACAGCAGCCAGGTTGATAACAGGAGCGGCACTCAGGGAGCGCATAACTCCCTGTTGCGCCAGCTCCACTGGCTGCCAGTTTGCTACCGGGCACAATTCAAAGTGCTGGCTTTAGCCTTTAAAGCCCTAAACGGTTCTGGTCCAACTTACATGTCCGAACGCATCTCTCCTTATGAACCTTCAAGTTGCTTAAGATTATCCGGACAGGCCCTGCTCTCGGTCCCGCCTGCTTTGCAGGCGCGATTGGTGGGGATGAGAGACAGGGCCTTTTCAGTGGCGGCTCCTCGGCTTTGGAACGCCCTTCCTTATGACATCAGATCAACCCCCTCCGTCCTGACATTTTGCAAGAAGGTCAAGACCTGGCTATTTGACCGGGCATTTGCAGCTGTAGTATTATTACCAAATTGAGACCTACAGAACGACGACAATGCAATTGGAAACCGATTTAATAATGAGACGCTGATATTGTGTTTTTAACGTTAAGTGCTAAATTGTATATGATGGAATTGTGTTGATAATTGGGCTGAGAGAGGCGGTCTAGAAGCAAAGTAAATAAATAAATAAAGCTAGAAAACGAGGGCTTAAAGATGCCGATCAGTTCTGGGGTGATTTGTGGGGCTGGGACTGTTTCACATCTCGCTCTTATGTTAATGTTTTCCAAACAGTTGCTGCTGCTTTCCCCCTCTTATGACTTTTCTTGATTTATGGATCAAAGTGCTCCTGTTCTCTTGGTATTCTGATGCTGTTATTTGTGTCTGATCTCAATGTTGTTGGCTTGCAGGCTATTATACAACATTTCAGGAAGATAATTTCTCCTAAACGGCAGTTTACTAATAGATAAAAGAAATATATATATAAAAAACCATGGCAGGAGAGTAGCACTCAGTGTTTTGGTTCCTTAAAGGACTCTACCCATGAGCTTAAACCAAATCAGGCCCAGCGTCTTGGAAATCCAGACCAACGCAGAGTAGCTCCGCCGCCTCCCTGGCAAACGAGCCATCTGCTGTCACTGGAACTGTTTCTTATTTTTGATGATTCGATTTGCAATTAAAATGACAATTGAAATCTGGGAAAAGGAGAATTAGAAATGTTCAAAATAACCACCAAGCTATGGAGCGACAAAGCGTCAACATGTCTGAGCTGAAATATTTAATTAGTCAGAGACGCCAACAGATAATTACGCAATCAATCCTTCTTCCATTGTGCATAATTCCTTTTAATAATTTACATTGTGCATGTTTTTAAAGCATTTGTGCTCTTGCACACTAATTGTGTCTTTTAATGCTAATGTAATCACTGCCCATGATTACCAAATCTTGAAAGGACATCTTTGGAAGTGTTTTGTAAACAAGGAGGCCATGCGTATCGGTGGCAAAACACGTCAGAGAAAGGAGGTGAATTATTTGGGTTGTTATACAGTGATCCAATAAAAGTTAATCTATTACTATACTTGTTCTACATGATCAGATCTCTCAATGAATTGTCACCCCGTCATGGCGAGGGCGTTTGTGTGTTCCAGGGAATGTGTGAGTAAAGCCATTGGAGCCGTGCCTTCCTAGGGGGTTCTCCCCGGGTGACAAGGCCACAGAGGATGGAGTAGGCAATCTGAAGCCCTCAAAGGTGGAGCAGGTGGATGATGACAGCTTCGGTCTGGAGTGCCACCAATATGCGGATGACACCCAGCTCGTCCTGGGGATGGAGGGTTAGCCCGACTCCGTACCCGATAATTTCCACCGTTGCCTTGAAGCCATTACTGGAGGGCTGCGAGCCAGTAGGTTGAAGGTGAGTCCGGCCAAGATGGAGGTCCTGTGGCTGGGTCGTCCGGGTACGGGAGGGATCCAGCTTCCAACCCTGGACGGTGCAACGCTATGTCCGTCGCCATTTGTTAAGAGTCTTGGAGTTACACTGGACTCTCAACTGTCGATGGAGACGCATATCTCCATCGTCAGTGGAGTAGCTTTGTACCATCTCCAGCAGGCGAGGAAGCTGGCCCCCTACTTGTCCCGCCACGACCTAGCCACAGTGGTCCAAGCCACGGTCATCTCAAGATTGGACGACAGTAATGCTCTCCACATTGGCCTTCCTTTGTGCTGGTTCTAACCTTCAAGGCCTGGAATGGTCTGGGGCCAGTGTACCTAAGGGATCGCCTCGCCCTATATTGTCCCGCAAGACCACTGCGTTCAGAGACCCTTAACCTTCTTGTGGTGCCGAGTTGTAAAAACCCTTCACCTGACCTCGACACAGAGGAGAGCCTTCAGTGCCATCGCTCCAGTACTTTGGAACGCTCTTCCTTTCGAAATCCGCACGTTGCCTAGCTTATTAGCCTTCTGGAAGGCTTGTGAGACCTTTTTGTTTGTACAGGCATTTGGTCAGTAAGTCCAGGTCCTCTGCCACTGTAGCCGTCAGCCACAGGAGTATTTTATTGTGCGTTGTGCACTATTGTATAGTTTTAATAGTTGGTGTCGATCTGATGTTTTAGCTGTGTTTTACGGTGTTTTTAACATATGTGTGTCACCCCGAGCCTGACGGAAGTGGCGACTAATAAGTCAAAATAAATAAATAACATGGTTCATGTTGAAATGGCTGTGAAGGCGGAAGACGGCTGCAACAGATGAGGAACCATTGGTTGTGGGGCTAACTATGCCATGGAGTGTGAACCTCGTTCTGTGAAGACAGTGTGTTGATTGGATGTGCGCTGATCTCCACACATAAAACGCATTCACTCACGGGCGTCTTCTAAGAAAAATAAAATAAAACCAACTGACATCGAACAATGAATTTGGGGGTCTTTGCCTTGAAGACAGAGACCAATCAGGCCCACCAAAGAGGATCCATTTTAACCCTGGCGAGAAAAGCACCAAATGCAATTTCCCCCAACGTTCCCAAATAAAACTCACCAAAGCTGAAGAAAATGCCACTGCGTTGTTTTATTGCGGTCCAGCTGGAACTGATGTCAAACCACAATCATTTGCCAAAGCCGACACACCTTCTAAGGCAATACATACAGTTTATATAGAGAAAAACGAGCTGTCAGATTCATATTTCCCGCCCTATTGCGCCCCTAGGGGGCTTATTTGGTGCTGCATCATGGACCTGGTTAACCTTCCTTGCATTCCTTTGTCCTCAACCATGTGGTCTTGGTGGGAGGGGCTGTGTTTGGTGCCAAGGTGATGTCACCACCCTTACTCCTCCCCTTTCTGAGGTCAGCTGAGGGGCTGGATTTCCTCTCTTTGGCCTTTCCAAGCACAGCACATGGATGAAGCATGCGGAAATCTGGAGCTAAGGCTCAGACAAGCACCTTCATTCACGTATAGTCTCCCAACGCTCTCAAGCCAGGATTGCAGTGATAGGAAGGCCAGCCCTTCACCCATAGACTGTAATCTCTGGGGACCCACGGACTTTGTGAGCCAGCGGACCATTTGAGGAGCAACTGGAAGCCTGGAAACAACAGAAAGGTACCTTCGCTCTGCTAAGGCAAGTGGACGTTATTCCTTTTCTCAAGGGACCCCTTTTCAGTAACCAACCAACCTAACTAACTAACTAACTAACTTTATTTCTGATGAGTGGCCCTCCACCAAAGGTGCTCTGGGCGACTTACACAATTAAAATAAACAGATTACATAGTCACCGCTGGTTACTAACAGTCATAGGCTCTTCTGAAGAGCCATGTCTTGAGTGCCCCTCAAAATGTACGTAGATCAGGAGTGGCTCTTTGGTCTGGTGGGGGGGAGGGAGTTCCACAAGATTGGGGCTGCGATTGAGAAGGATCTCTGTCTTGTGGGCTCCAAACGGACCTCTCTAGGGCCAGGGACAGAGAGGAGATTCTCATGAGCTGACCGTGGCAGTCTCTGGTGGTGGAGTGGCATTCAACGGTCTCTTAGATATGGAGGACCCTGACCTCGAAAGGCCTTGAATGCTAGGACCAGGGTCGTATAGAGGACTCTGTGTTCAACCGGCAGCCAATGCAAGCGCTGCAGGGACGGCGTTATATGGCACCTCATTGATGTTCTTGTGAGGAGTCTAGTTGCTGCATTTTGCACAATTTGGATCTTGCGAATTGCTGCTCGAGGTAAGCCCACATACGAAGCATTGCAGTAATCCAGCCTCGGTGTAACCGTGGCATGGATTACCGTAGCCAGCGCCTCTGTTGGTAAATAAGGTGCCAACCGCCTCGCTTGGCGTAGATGAAAGAAGGCCCTTTGACGAGTGGGGGCCATCTGGGCTCCCATCGTCATTTGGGAATCCAGGATGACACCGAGACTCTTCACCGTGGGGGGTGGGGCCAACGGCTCCCCTTCAGAAGATGGTAATGGACCGACCAATTATGATGGGCGGCCAGGCCACAAGATTTAAGTTTTTGCTGCATTTACTTTCAATTTATGGGCAGTTTTTACTGATGGTAAGCAAATAAACCTTGTTTTGAGTTCACCTGTTTGGAGTCCTGAACTCATTGCTTAGAGACTCTTCAGGTGTTCTTTTTAAGGGAAGACTAGAACGTGACCCCCAGGGCCATAGAGTTCGTCCATCTTATTAAAGCCCTTCTTTTGGCCCTGGCGGGACGCCAGGTGCCTCCGCCCCCTGCGCCGGCTTCTTGCTGATTGGTTGGTGCCATCAGCTGGAGGGGAGGCGTGGCCGGCTTGACTGCGCCTCAGCCAATTAGTGAGCATGCGCCGCTTCAGTTTCTCAGCCAATGGGAAGCAGGGAGGTGGTCCGTGTGTGTGTGTATATACACACACACACACACACACAAAACATACATAAATGTCTGTCTGTCTGTCTGTCTCTCTATCTCAGCATTTGGAGCTGATAAAATGACACCAAGATCTGAGCATTGCCTGTCTCTAGAACAGATAACATTAATCACTGTACAATTGAACATTTCAACACTGTCGTAATATTAAAACGTAATAATGGTTTTGTGGGCCTCTCTCTATCGTTCTGTTTTGCTGGATAATCCCAGCTTTCATGTTCTTTTCACCGATGCCCTCAGCCATCGCAAATTCTGTTTAAGGGGAATGTTTCCTTTTCAGCTTTAATTAGAGATTGTTTATTTACCCCAGAAAGGCTGGGTTCAGTAGGTTTGGCCCTGTACTTGCATGAGAGATAGATAATTAATGTGTGCTGCATAACCCCTCAACATTTTGCTTCTAGAACAAACTACAGCGATAATTTGTCTTTGAATTCAAAACATGAACATCTTGTTCTTTGTTGGAGAGATGAACCTCGTATCCTATGGTTTTTGGGTCCTGAAAGTGTGTGACTCACCCACAGCCACTCAGTGAGTTTCCGTGGCTGAGTTCAGTGTTTGAGTGTTTGAACCATTGCACGATGCTGGTGTAATGCTCACTAGGATTGCAAGATCAGGGCCGTCCTGGTCCTTGATATTTAAAACACCAAAACCTAAAACCTAGGGACCAGCCCTTCCGATGTCACTTCAGGTTGAGGAGACTGGTGATATTACAGGAGGAGTGATGTTGTCAGCAAGCAGCCACTGGCAGATCATACCATAGAATCACCTGGACAACCTAGAAAATTCCTATAAGGGATACGTTTTAAGTCCCGCCAGATTCCCAAGCCTGGAATCCTGTTGGTTGTTGATGAAGATGTCATGAGGAGTTCCATTAACAGAGGAATTCGTCTCACGGGCAGGGACAGGAGCGGGATCGTCTTCTTCGCATGGAGTTCCTTGGCATTCCATTTTGAAAGGAAATGGATAATTTAACAACAGTTCCCATCCCACCTTAAAATCCAACAGCTGGGCTCCTTGGGATGCCATCTCAAAAGTAAATAGAAACAGGGAGATCCTGAACCTGATGAGGTCCAATATAGTTACGCTTTCCCAGTGTTGTGTAAGGAAATGTCTAGTACAGTACACACAAAAATCACAATTTTATAATATATAAAACAAACATATGGGGTATAAAGACGCAGCTTACAGCGTGCGCTAATTCTCTAATTTGTTTTTAACTGCCAATTAATGTAAGGATCTTGTTTGTTTCAACACTGTGGTGGAGAGTGTGACAAGGTAGTTTTCTTATTCTAAACTCCCCCTGATACTACTTGTTAGCTTTCGCTGCCACCATTTAATAAGCTTGGCTACCCACTAGGAAAAAGTTGTTTCAAGGCTTGTGAGAGAAAGAACCACGAGAAGAGATGTCTTTGTCAAAGAACTGTAAAGTTTATTCAAACAGAGGTTTAAGCGTAGAGGTTTCAGAGTTCAAAGCTTAGGTGGTTACAATATCTTCTCAGAGGTACGTTTCTTAAGGTTACAATACACTAACTATGGAGATACAGATTGATACTATATCACTACACTCCTAGAACTAACAACTTGGCAGGTTTTTTTTTCACTCTGCTGGTCCTTAAAACCAACTGCTCTCCTGGCAGTTCAGCCACAGCTTTACTACTACTCTCTCCCAGGGTAGAATCAGCCTTTACTTCTACTCTCTCTCAGAGTAGAGTCAGAGTCTTTTTAAAACCGCTGGTAGCTGGCTAAAACAGACTCCCTAACTCTCCACACACTCTTCAGCTTTCGCTGTCAACAACCAACTGTACAAGTTTGAATCCGAAGATTCTAAAGCCACTTGCAGGCTCCGCCTCCTGTTTCCACAGTAACGGAAACTCCTTGGAGGTTCTGCAAGCTAATCTCTCTGTTAACCTTTTAAGAGTTTGCCAAGTTTTACCTTTACCATATATATACATAAATATAAATATCAACCACATTTAAAACCTGTAACAAATAAGTATGACTTCACCACATGGGGCAATACCAATTAACTATATTCACACACATTAACTACTAAATAACACTAGAAGAAGAAAAAGTAAAGAAGGTGGTGAAGTGGGAACAGATGTGTCTTGTGCACGGCTCTGCTACATATATACATACCACTATTGTAAGAGCAACCTCCTACTGTGAGGCTGCAACATGATTCTAGCTAATATCTGTTAAAGGACAACAGCAACTACCAGATTAGGAGCACTGTAATATTATGCATTACCCTTACAGCAATGAAGAGGATATGAATATGACAGATCATCAGTTGCAAGGAAATCACCATGAAGTGCTCATGATTTCCAGCTGTGTTGATGCTCTAAATGTGTATACTCAGGCTTCCTGTTCCACTTTGACCACTTTGTTCTGTTCTGTTTATATAGGCATCCAAAAATGCCTCAGTTTGTGGTCTATAGCCAGCCATTAACACCTCATAACAGCTGCTAAATGGCGTAACCGCCTGTTGTTATCCTCATGGAATTTAATTCAAATGTTAATTGATCTCCATGCACTGCTCATAAACCCATGTAAATACCAGGTAAGAGCTAATGGAGATAGTTTGGTGTGAAAGAGAGATTTTTTTTGGCTCGGCCAATAGGTACTTTGATTATTACTGGCAGAGATGTCAACGCTGTTGGATAAACCAGAGACATGGAGGGGAGGGTGTTACACAAAGTATAGGTGAAATAGGAAATAGAACACAACCATTCACAGGGCCAGTACTCTCCATGGTTTCACCTGTCTATGTTCAACTAAGTATGACCTTTCTAGGTGTTTTCTAGGTCCTCCAATGTGGCCACACTGTATTCTGGGACCAGGTGTTCTTCATTTTCATAGAGTTTGGTATTATTTTCTGTTATAATAATAATGTAGTAATAATGGCCCCTGGCAGATGGCCATTCAGTCTCTATTGTAAAGCCTCCAAATAAGGGGTCCCTACCACACTCTGAGGCAGAATCATAGTTTAACTCTGAAACCACTATAATATATTGGCTCCCAACACAATGGAAACCTAATTAGAAATACAAAATTGAAAATAACATGCAAACTCTTTTAAGCTGCAGGTTTCCACAGAATGAAGTTATGGCATTTAAGATGGAATCATAACGTTATAAACAGGTAGTGTGAAGGAACTCTTAATCTAATGTTAGGCCACAGTGATATGGACTACTTCCATACAATGCAATGCTGGTTAAGCTATCTGATGTCGAGGACTAACAAGGATTTCCCCCCACCCCCAACTATTTCAGGGACTGGATTCATACTTATGTTCATTGACTAGAACTGTGTCATTTTTTCCTGGAAATATGCTGTGGATAAGCAACCAATAGTACGCTGATGACACCCAGCTCGTTCTGGGGATGGAGGGCAGGCCCGGAACCGTACCCGATAATTTCCACCTGTGCCTCGAAGCCGTTACTGGATGGCTGCGAGCCAGTAGGTTGAAGGTGAATCCAGCGAAGGCGGAGATCCTGTGGTTGGGTCGTCCGGGCGGGGTCGAGATCCAGCTTCCTCCCCTGGATGGCGTGACATTATGTCCATCATCTGCAGTTAAAAGTCTTGGCGTCACCTTGGACTCTCGAGTGACGATGGAGACGCAAATCTCCACCGTCAGCCAAGTTGCCTTCTTTCACCTCCGTCAGGCGAGGAAGCTGGCTCCCTACTTCTCACGCCACGACCTAGCCACAGTGGTCCAAGCCACGGTCATCTCAAGACTGGACTACTGTAATGCTCTCTACGTTGGCCTTCCTCTGTCGGTGATCCGGAAACTGAAGCTGGTCCAGAATGCGGCGGCTAGACTCCTGACTGGCGTTTCAGCGACCGCCCATATAACACCTGTCTTGCAGGAGCTGCACTGATTACTAGTGGAACACCGGATCACCTTGAAAGTGTTGGTTCTCACCTTTAAGGCCTTAAACGGTCTGGGGCCAGTGTACCTTAGGGCCCGCCTTATCCCATACTGTCCCGCTAGGTCGTTACGTTCCGAGGAGGGTCAACTATTGGAGGTGCCCGGCATCAAAATGCATCATCTGACGGCCACAAGGCGGGGGGCCTTTTCAATAATCGCCCCGACATTGTGGAACGCACTGCCTTCCGGAGTCCATGTTCTTACGGACTTAGCTGCATTCCGGAAGGCGTGCAAAACCCTCCTGTTCCGGCAGGCCTTCGGGTATCAATGATAAGATTGGTAGGCACCTGCCTTCCGTGCTCTGCATATCGCATCGATGTATTTTATTGTGTTCTATTGCGTGGAGTGTTTTATTGCGTTGTGTGTTTTTATGGTGTTTTTATTCTGTTTTAACCTTGAATTTAGTGTAAGTCGCCCTGAGCCACCCGGGAGTGGCGACTCACAAATTTAAATAATAAATGAAATAAATGAAATAAATAGTTTCTGGATCAACACTGACCTCTGGATCAGCGCCATGTCAGTGGTTCCCAACTAGCATTGGTTCACCAGATGTTTTGAATTTCCTCTACCAGGCATCTTGTCCCTGTTTGAGATCATTAGTATACGTGACAAACCCTTGCCTACAAAAACCCGGTCCCATTACTAACTGGAATAGAGAGTAAACTTCAGGAGTTCGCATTTTCAAAAAATCCAGGCAGTCATAATGAAGACTTGGGATAATATTTCATCTCAAGTTGTGCTGACATATAATAAAATGCCGGAGCCACGACAGGAGATTTCCACTCCTTTTGCTGAGCAGCTGTGGTTGGGTTTTGTGTATATCATTCTCACAATCACAATTACACTTTTATTTTTAAAAACCCCCCACTTGAAATGGAAAGTGCGCAGCGTGATGGGAATGGGATAGAGATGCGACGTGTTTTCCAATTAACAGAACTGGGGTGAGGGCGGGGGAGAGTAATTTTGTATATAATTGTTCTGAAAACGTATTAATGCAAACATTTATTTCCCTCCAGGCCTGGCAAGTCCTCTGTTACTTATAAATTAATCATAAGCTAATTAAAAGAGCATAAATTGGGAACATTTGTTGATCCAGATGGGACCGACTCTTGACCTGGTGGACGGGCAGGGAGGACGATACATGGCCGGGGTTGCCTGTCCTCCGTTGACATTGCAGCGTCCTTTTCTAACATTGCAGAAAGTGTGTTATAATTTAGAAGAAAAACAGACGTATCAAGAGGTTCCCTTCCCTCAAATTCACAGAATTCTGATATTTAAAATGCTGCCATTTTTATATTTATTTATTTATTTATTTATTATTTCAACTTCTATACCGCTCCTTCTCGCAAGTTCGGGGCAGTTTACCACAATATAACAAACACAACAAACAGTAATAAAACAACGCACTAAAAGTAAAAACGCTTGACGGAAGAGGACCGTCTTGCATGCCCTTCGAAAGAAGGACAGCTCACGAATTCCTTGAACTTCGCCAGGCAAAGCGTTCCACAATGTCGGCACCACCACCAAAAAGGCTCTTTGCCTGGTTGAAGACAGATGGTATGTCCGGACCAATGGGACACCGAGAAGATTTTGCACTTCAGATCAAACCGATCTCTGGGGAACCTATGGAGAGAGGCGGCCCCTCAGGTACACAGGCCCTAGACCATACAAGGCCTTAAAGTTTAATACCAGCACATTGAAAGCAATCCAGTACTCTATTGGAAGCCAGTGCAGTTGCTGCAGGATTGGTGTAATATGGCATCTTGCTGGAGCCCCAGCGAGTAGTCGGGCAGCTGCATTCTGCACTAGGTTGAGTTTCCGGGTCTCTCTCAGAGGAAGGCCAATGTAGAGGGCGTTACAGCAGTCTAATCTCAAGATGACCGTCGTCTGGATCACTGTGGCGAGGTCACTCCCAGATAGGTAAGGTGCCAACTGCCTAACCTGGTGCAGATGGAAAAATGCGGTTTTGCTGACCGTGGAGACCTGAGCCTCCATAGTCAGCAATGGGTCAAATTGGACCCCCAAGCTTTTTACTAACGATGACGGGCATAATGCCTTGCCATCCAAGGCAGGCAGCCGGCACTCTCCCCCACCCGGGCGTCCCAGCCACAAGATCTCCGTCTTCGATGGATTCACCTTCAACTGGCTGGATTATAGCCATCCAGCCCACGGCCTCAAGGCAAAAAAGCCAGTGCTTGTAATAATTGCTTTGAGGGCCTTCCTTTCCTAGAATGTCTCAGTGACTCTGTTGGTTATTGTTGTTGCTGCTGTTGTTGTGCGAAGGCTGACCTTCCTTTGTCCCTGTAAACTTTGGCTGAAAGCATAGGTTGGCTTTGTAGCGGTGAACTAAGATGCTTTGTCGCAGCAATGGCTTAGATTTCACCTTGCTGTGTCCATGTGCTCTTCTGGGATGAGGCCAGAGAGTAAACAAGCCTGGTTATTGTATCAATAGAAACACAAAGGTGCAAACACTGATAGTCTATATCATATTTAGTAAATGAACATGGTAAGTAACGAAGTGAACAATAAACATAACATAATTAGTCTCAACATGCGAGCATATCCACTAGGGACGCATAAATTCCCAGTCCTACCGCCAATATGTCATTCAAAAGCACAGTTGCCCAGATGTTCTTGTTAATGGAACCCAGTTAAATCCACGAGGATTTACCTTTGTGTTTCTCTTCTGGGATGAGGCCAGAGAGGAAGTCCTGCTTCTCAGGTAAACTCCGGAAGGGGAGGAGTTAAGGGCGGTGACGTCAGGTTTGGAGCCAAGACACAGCTCCTCCCATCAAGTCCACATGGCTGGACAATGGAACAAAGGCCTTGCAGGTGAAGGCACCAGATACAAAATACAGATACAAAAAAGCCAACGCCCAAGGGGGCGCAATAAGAGGGTTAACTGAGAGAGAGCCACCCTCCAACCCCTTCATTTTATCCCAGAGTTGATCCTAAGACAAATAAGCACAATGGGGGAAAAGTGCTCCTCCTCATATTTCAAAAAATATCCAGTATCCTTTTGTGTCTTCTGTGACCTTTTTGTGTGACATGAATCAAAACTAACACGCAGGACCCCTCCCTTTGCGGCATAATAATATTGCCTGTGGGAACTTTGCCGTCACCGAAATGCAGACTACGGATGGCACGTCTGAAGGACTCTTTCTTTCCGTCGGCTTTCCCCTCGTGCCCGAGTGCGGAGGCACCTTGCAAAGAGTGCTGAATCAGTGCTCGCCGCCAATGTTCCTCCGGAAGACTCTTAATTCTTTAATAACTACTTTGAAGGGGCCCAGGTTTACAATAAAGTGAAATGCATACAGCAGAACAAATCTAATGAATAGAAATGCTGGGATCCCTTGGCCCCGTTATTATCACACAAGGGGTGGGCAATAAAGCCAGCGATGCCTTGCGTTGCCCTTCCCGGAGAATCTCAAAGAGAGCCTGCTTCACACTTGCCAGTGTTTTGTTAATCAAAGGGAAGGTAATAAATGATCCAAACTCATGGGTGGGTTTCGATATCCCATTTCCAGTTGGTTCGTGATTTTGCTCTGGAGTGCCATCAGTATGCTGACGACACCCAGCTGGTGCTGAGAATGGACAGCAGGCCGGACACCGTACCCGATTGTTTCCATCAATGCCTGAAGCCGTGACTGGATGGCTGCGTTCCAGCCAGCTGAAGGTGAATCCATCGAAGACGGAGATCCTGTGGTTGGGTTGCCCTGGGATGGGTGAGTGTCGGTTGCCTACCCTGGATGGCGAGCAATTAAGCCCGTCACCCTTGGTCCAGTTGGACCCACTGCTATCCACGGAGACCCAGACCTCCGCGGTTAGCAGAATAGCATTTTTCCATCTTCGACAGGCTAGGTGAATGGCTTCTTACCTGTCCAGGAATGACCTGGTGTACCTGAGGGACCGCCTCACCCCATACGTTCCCCCGAGATCACTACGCTCAGAAGAACAAAACCTCCTGACAGTTCCATCAGTCTGCTCCTGTCATCTCTCTATGACAAGACAACGAGCCTTCTCCGCAGTGGCCCCGGCACTATGGAATGCATTGCCGGATGAGGCTCGTGCCATCATGGAGCTAGTTCCCTTCCGGAGGGCATGTAAAACAACTCCGTTTAAGCTTGCCTTCAACTAAGTTCTCCAAATATCATGACCATGTCCTTTATCTGACCAAATGTTTTATATGCATTTTATGTATTTCTGTGTATTTTATGTACTTTTATGTGTATTTTAACTTGTTGTGTAAACCGCCCTGAGCCTGCAGGGAGGAGCGGTATACAAAATCAAATAAATAAATAAATAAATAAATAAATAAATAAATAAATAAATAAATAAATAAATAAATAAATAAATAAATAAATTTGTCCCACAGCCCAATTCATTGTCCACGTGTACACTGACATTTTTCCTCTGGGCTGTTAGGCCAGGGAAGGGGAGAGTGTCACCACTGCCACTCCTCATTGGCCAAAGCACTCTCTACGAAAGCTTGTCCAGCGTGGTCATATCTGCTGAGGTCACAATGGGTCACCTGTGAGATCAACAAGAACGCTCTACCCCGAGAGTGCAGACAGGCTCTTGCAGAGAACGCCTTGGCCGATGCTGTTTCCGCTCAGCTGGAGCAACTAAACATTCGCATGGCATTGTGGAGGGTTTTACCTGATGTGTGTGTGGTCACCCATTAAGCAGCTTGTGTAGACATGGCCTTCAAGGCCTCTCCTTCACGGGGTCACCATGAGTCGAAGTTGGCTTGGTGGCAATTACAAATAATAACAAATATGTAATTGGCTGCCTTAAGCACATGGGCATAGCTGCACAATAGAGAGCATTGTTTCTACCCATCACAAAAAGAGAGAACTCGACAGGGAGTTGTCATTGTCATTGATTTCCTTGTAACATCTCATTAGAATCTCATAATTACCAGAGATGGCCATTGAGAACAAGTCAATACTTCTGTGTCCAGCATTTAATTACTCATCACGTAATTAGTCAGGGCTTCAACTGAAAATAACCTAATTGCGGTGATGAGACACTTCTATATCTTGTGGCTTTTACTTTAATGGCAGAAAATGCAACTCAGAAGTAAACCGTTCCCCACAATTCAGCGTGTAATACAAACATCTTTCTCACACACAATCTCTCCCCCCCCCCCCTCTTGTGTTAAATACATTGGAAGACGCATTGGAGTGCCTTAAGAAAGAGGGTGGTTAATGCTGGCAAGCGTATGTGGCCATCTTGTCACTTTGGAAGCGTAGATTGGATTACATTAACTGAAGGATTTAAAGCTGGCGTTACATGTATGGATCTTATACCAGGTAATGGGATAGCCAACGAAAGAGAAGGGGAGTGGAAAACACAACAATGAGTGCATTAGAAAGCTGCAAATAAAAGGATATGATTTGTACGCAGAATGTACACAAATGGGATTCAGCAGGTGCTTGCTATGCTATCGATGTCCCAGGAAGAAGACTTGTTCCAGTTCCTGAAATCTGTGCAAAGTTCTCAGGTTATTTTATTAACAATGATGAAGGAATCATTGGCCATACCTTTCACACCTACATATTCTCTACTGCAGCGTTTTTCAACCTTTTTGAGCCGCGCCACATTTTTTACATTTGCAAAATCCTGGGCCACACCACCAACCAAAACGACACAAAATGACACTCTAACACAGTAATACATAGAGTTAATATGTTCTTGAATGTATTTATACACTCAGTGTGAAGCCTGGGCCTGTTTCGATGAACACAACACAGATATCCTGGCAGGAATGGCAGAAAGACACAAACTTCCCACACAGAACTCCCATAACCAAGAGAAAATACTATTAAGAGTTTGGTGGGCATTGACCTTGAGTTTTGGAGTTGTAGTTCACCGACATCCAGAGAGCACTGTGGACTCAAACAATGTTGGATCAGGACCAAACTTGGCATGAATACTCAATACGCCCAAATGTGAACACAGATGGAATTTGGGGGAAATAGACCTTGACATTTAGGAGTTACAGTTCCTGGGATGTATAGTTAGCACACAATCAAAGAGCATCCTGAACTCTTGCAACAATGGGATTGAACCAAACTTGGCATATTTAACTCTCATTACCAACAGAAAGTACTGAAAGGGTTTGCTTGGGAATTGACTTTGAGTTTGGAAGTTGTAGTTCACCTCCACCCAGAGAACACTATGGACTCAAACAATGTTATGTTATGTTGTTGTTTGTTTTCTATCCAGAATCACAATGTTGGAAGGAGGCTCACCACTTTAAGGTCCCTCAAACAGGCATGGGGAAACTTCGGCCCTCTGGGTGCTTTGGACTCCAACTCCCACCATTCCTAACAGCCTGAGGCCCTTTCCTGCTTAAGTGGCTGGGGGGGGGGGCCGGAGGCTGCTAGGAATGGTGGGAGTTGGAGTCCAAACACCCAGAAGGTCCAAGTGTGCCGATGCCAGCTTTCGACAGAGACCTCTTCCTCCCCCTTCGCGCCGTTTCTTCCCCCTCCTGCCCAACACTTACTTTTTCTTCTCCACTGCTGCTTCTTCCGCCATTTTGATCTGAGGGGTCAGCGTGAGCGTGTTCAGGAGGGGAGGGGGGAGGGAGGGAGGCGTGACCCGTGCGGGCGCTACTGTGCAGACTCGCCCCAGAGCAAAGCCAGGCAAAGCGAGCAGAGCGAGGCTGGGAAGAAGGGAGCCCCAGTGGAGAAGAAAAAGTGTTTGGCAGGAGGGGGAAGGAAGGGGGTTGGAGGTTCCCATTTCCCACGGCACACCTGAGGATCGCTCACGGCACACTGGTTGGGAAACACTGCTCTATGGGATTGCTGCAATACTAACAGTTGATATGAGTAGAGAAAATGCTGGCATCTTTGAAAATTGTACAGTGGGGATTGTGTAGGCATGACACAATAAATATCTTGGAGATCCCTGATTTCATCAAATCAATTCCTTTATCGATACAGAGTGTAACAACTGGACAACATTGTGTTCCTAGTGACTGTGGCCAGTTGATGCCCAACTTTCTTGAGTTAAACCCTTCCTTGCTTAGCGAGGCCAATTCTTGGGTGGCAGACAGGTAATTTGTTTTTCCGGCTCTATCCATGTGAAGCAGTATCTCCTGATAATGCGATTCATTCAAGGTGCTTGTGAGGATATCTCGTTTGAGGGCTTGCATCCCTCTCCATAGAATTGCTAGTTTGAAGACTGACATCTTCTTGAGGAACCTTTCTTCTCTGTATCTCAACAAGAGGAGTAAGTATTATGTGAGAACATGGGAGAGGGTCTTCTCATCGATGGCCCCACAGTTATGGCATTCATGATGATGATGATGTGATAACACTTTATTTATATTATGTCCTATCTCCCCACGGGGACTCACGGCAGATCACAGTACACATACATGACAAACATTCAGTGTCGTTTGGACAGACAGGGACAGAGAAAACAGTAATTGGATGTCGTCACAACAGGTATGTTGTGACAACATCCAGCTTTTTTTATGCCTTGGAGGTTGTGCTCAAATCCAGCCATGGAGGATGGTGTTGTTCCATCCTCTCTGATGAAAAGCCATCAGGATTTCCTCCTTCATTTTGGTCGCTGGCATTTCTGGTCTTTTTCTTTTAGGGTGTCATAAAATACCTCCCCTGGTTTTAGTGGTACCGGATTTCTCTACTTACGGTTCCAAGCTATTTCAAACTCCTTAGGTAAACAGTGAGCTGAGCTGGCAGTCAGGCGCTCACCCTGACCCAGGCTTCAAACTGTCAACCTTTCAGTTGGTAGATCTTATTGCTGCTGCTGGTGATTTACTAGCTCTACTATAGCCCTGTCCTCAGACACAAGTCCAATTGGCACCAAAGTACAAAAGAAAAACATGGCTATTTACTAGGGGTGGTTGATCCATAAAAAAATTGATTCTAAACTCTTGGGGGGGGGATTTCTGTTGCTGGGTCGTTATAGAAATTAATCTGAATGTTTAAAAATAAATTTCGTAATTCAAACGTAATTAATAACGAAATTTGTTACTATTTCGTTAGTGGGGCCAGTGCGCAGGGGATGCCCGCCTCCACACCCCCTCTGCCAGCCCAGTAACCAACCCGGGTTAAAGGGTAGGCGGGTTGGATTCTGAGTTCGCTGGCGAGAGGGGAGTGGAAGGCAGCTTCTCCTCTCGCCAGATGACACCCAAACACGGGTTAAAGATAACCCCCGTTTGGGTCTCTGCTGGGGAGAGGAGGGTGCCAGGCTGCCCCCTCCACCCTCCTGTCACCATCTGACATGCGGGTTAAATGGATTGTGGGTTGGTTTCTGGGCTTTCTTCGCCCCTGCGAGCTCAGAATCCAACCCGGGTTAAATGGATCACGGGTTGGATTCTGTGCTCGCAGGGGCGAAGGGAGGCTATGCCACCCTTCCCCTCTGCCAGCCCAGTAACCAACCTGCGTTCCCTTTAACCCACGAGCTTGGCACCCTCCTCTCGCCAGCCGAGACCCAAATGGAGGTTATCTTTAACCCGTGTTTGGGTGTCATCTGGCGAGAGGAGAGGCTGCCTTCCACTCCCCTCTCGCCAGCTGACAACCAAAGGCGGGTTAAAGATAAGAAAGGGCGGAAACGACCTAATAATGCCCCCTTTATGTAAATGGCTGACCCAGTTTCAATTTAGAAAGGTCACTTCCGGGTTGGAAGTCGATATAGGGTCAAAATAATTTCAAATACGGAAAATTAACGGAAATCAAAGTATTATGAGCTGATGTATCCACCCCTACTATTTACTTAAGCTTGTATTTATTTATTTATTAATCGGACTTATAGGCCGCCACTCCCAAAAGGCTCGGGGCGGCTCACAACAGGATAAAAACACAGTAAAACACAATTAAAACACATCACAATTCTAAAAATCAAAGGTTAAAACACAGTATGTGATACAAGGAGTAACACACAGCATGGTGCAATATAGCCCATCGCGTCAACGAGCAGGCTAAACGAGGTGAACGCTGATGACATCTTATGGGCCGAAGGCCTGTTTAAAAAGGAATGTCTTACAAGACCGCCTGAAGGACACGAGGTCTTGGATGGCTCATGTCTCGGCCGGGAGAGTGTTCCACAAAGTTGGAGCAATCGCAGAGAACGCTCTCCTGCGGGTTGCAGTCAGCCTGAGTGTCTTGGCAGAGGGAATTGCCAGCAAGTTGGTGTATTCTGACCATAGTGATCTCGTAGGGCAATATGGGGTAAGCCGGTCCCTCAGGTACATTGGCCCCAGGCCGTGCAAGGCCTTAAAGGTAAGCACCAGCACTTTGAAGGTGATCCGGTGCTCAACTGGAAGCCAGTGCAGATCCTGCAAGGTAGGTGTGATGTGACAACCTGCTGGGGTACCAGACAGGAGTCGGGCGGCAGTGTTCTGCACCAGCTTGAGCTTCCAGGTCATCGACAGAGGAAGGCCAACGTAGAGGGCGTTACAGTAGTCTAGTCTCAAGATGACCGTGGCTTGGATCACCGTGGCCAGGTCGTTCCGGGATAGATAGGGGGCCAGCTGCCTTGCCTGTCAGAGATGGAAAAAAGCTGTTTTACTGGTCATGGAGATTTGGGTCTCCATGGTCAGTTGGGAGTCCAAGTGAACTCCCAGGCTCTTTACAGAAGGCGATGGGCATAGCGCCACACCGTCCAGGGTCGGAAGCTGGACATCCCCATCACCCAGACAGCCCAGCCACAAGATCTCCGTCTTCGCTGGATTCACCTTCAACCTACTGGTTCGCAGCCATCCAGTAACGGCCTCAAGGCAACATTGGAAATTATCGGGTACGGATCCAGGCCTGCCCTCCATCCTCAGAATGAGCTGAGTGTCATCAGCATACTGATAGCACTCAAGCCCAAAACTCCACACCAGCTGTGCAAGCGGCTGCATATAGATGTTAAATAACAGAGGGGAGAGGATGGCCCCCTGAGGGACTCCACAAACTAATGGGGAGCCCTCGGAGACCACCTCACCCCTCCTCACTCGCTGAGACCGATGGTGGAAGAAGGAGGCCAGCCATTTTGAAGGCCTAAGTGTTCTCAACCGAAATGTTTTGACCTTTTAGACCTGATCACTTGTTAGATTGTTAACATCTATTGAAATGGCAAAAAATACAAAAAATAATAGTTTAAATCTGCTTTACTTGGTTTGACTGGAATACTGCCCTGAGAACTTGTGACACAGGACAAGGTATAGAAATGATCTTTATGCCTCTGTTTATATTTATGTATTCATGTGTGTGTGTGTGTGTGTGTGTGTGTGTGTGTTTACAAACATTGCAGCTTATCAAACAATAAACATTGACAACACAACAAAACAAAGCTTTCTATTCTAGTCAAATGTCCCTCCTGCTGTGGTTTGTGAAAAACCAAGAGAGGGGAAGAGGAGACTTTGTTGATGCTCTGGAACAAGGACGCCCCCTGCTGGCTGGAAGGAATGAATGAAGGAAAAAAGGAAGGACCCACCCATCCCGGCATGATTCACACACCGCAACCACTCAGGGAGACTCATAGCCCCGAGCGGAAGCCCAGCCTTCAACTCCTGTCCTCAGATATTTACTGAAGTGTCCAAAATCAAAGCGTGTTGTCTTGCAAAGCAGCAGGAAGCATTTGTCATCCCGTTCACCCCACCGAAGCCTTTACCTTCTGCTCAAGGCATGGAGGAACGCTGAAATATTTATCAAAGCCGTGGGTTTGGAGGGTGTGCAGGGAAAGGTGTATCACCTGCTTGGTGAGCTTGTCACATAATTGAGAGGCATGAAGCTCAGGGAGAGCTAATGAATCAGATGAAACATGGCGAGCCATCCACATTAGACGGTGGTGCAGAAAGGCAGAGGGAAGGGCGTGAGGAACCCCCCCCCCGGCTGCAAAGACGCCTCCACTCGTTTTAGATTTTTAATGATCTCAAATTCCAACAAAGACATGGTACTGAAAAACGTAATTGTAGTTATTTGCAAAATTGCACGTTGCTGCACACTGTCCAGATGGTGATTCTGGTAAATTAGTCTTTTAGTTCAGTGATTTCCAACCAGTGTGCCGGGGAAGACTAGTGTGCCATGACAGATCATCAGGTGTGCGGTGGGAAATTATTTTCAAACTTCATTCATCTATAAACTACTAGCTGGACCCGGCACGCATTGCTGTGCCCTATTTAGGAGATGCGAGAAAGTCTGAGTATGTCAGGGTTGGAATTGTTGTTAGTGAATGGGGTGTGCTATGTTTGTGCCTCAGCTCTTTGCCTGCAGTCCTTGGGGTTTGACTTGTACCATGGCCAGGACGGATCAGCTTGGGGAGGGCTTGTCCTGTCAGGGGATCTCTACCTTCACAGGTGCGTCCAGTGTCTGTTGGGGGACTGTTAAAAATCCTTTCCGTCTCCTTTTGAGCCACCTTTCTCAAGATCTTCATGTCTAGCTTACTTTCTGCTCCTCTCTTGTTCAAGATGTCCTGCTCTGTGTCTTTTGCACCCATTGGTCGGTGTCCGATGAGGCTTTCCTCATGGACAGGCCATCTGAGGGAGCTCTTACAGCGCTGGGCATCAGAAGGTACTTGGTGATGACCTCCATCCCTTGGAGCCAGCATATAGAGGGGCTGGAGCACCCTCCTTGGCAAACCCCGTTGTTGCTGGATGGCCCTCTTATTAATGTGGAATTCCAAGCCACTGGAGATCTTTTGGGAAAGGAAGAAGAGCTCCCCTTGAATGGTGTTGATCTCCATCATGGTCTTCTGATTTGAAAGTGTTGGAGGAGGCTCTGGCAGTCATCTGACAGTTTGTTATGGGTTGGAATGTTCATGTTGGCTGGCCAGTACAGCAGTTATGCAAATCCGCCCTTATTGGCAGCCAATCATGTTGTCAGAATATAGAGGCTGGGGGAGTCTTTGGCAGCCCCGGAGGATGCTGGGAAATGTAGTTTTATTTTTACTCGTTGTTTTGGGGGCCTTTTAGGTTTTTGGGGGGGAAGGTTTCTTTGCTACAAACGTACCTTGCTTGAGGCCTATTTCTGTTGGCAAGTTTGGTGTCTCTGCGTTGTAAGGTTTCTCTGTTTGAGGTAGTCTTCACATGACGACTGTTCCTTTATATATATAGATAAGGCGCATCTGTCCCTTTTAGAAATGGAACCATAGCACTCTCGCGTTACCTAAGAAGTGTCGTGAGAGTGCTATGGTCGCGCCATTTTGGATTAGAACATAAGAACATAAGAAGAGCCATGCTGAATCGGGCCTCAGCCCATCTAGTCCAGCATTCTGTGTCACACAGTGGCCCACTAGTTGTACACGGGGATCTCGAGCAGAAGGGAGGGCAAAACCCTCACCTGCTCCCGACCCCCCACAACCAGTACCCGGGGAAATCCTGCCTGCCTCCAACAACACAGAGGTGGCACTTGGATGTCCATTTCAGTAGCTACTGATTCCCTTGGTATCCATGAATCTGTCTAATCCTGCCTTGAAGCTGTCCAGGCTGACCGCTGTCACAACCTCCTCTGGAAGTGAGTTCCATAACCCAATGACCCTCTGGGTGAAGAAATATTTCCCTTTATTAGTCCTAACTTTCCTACCTTGGAGCTTCAGGGAGTGCCCCCTAGTCCTAGTGTTGTGTCAGAGAAAATATTTTTTCTTTATTCACCTTTTCTATCCCATGCATGATTTTATACACTTCGATCAAGTCACCTCTTAAACGCCGTCTTTCAAGGCTGAAAAGACCAAGGCGTTGCAACCTGGTTTCATAAGGAGCTGCTCCGTCCCTTGGATCATTCTTGTTGCCCTTTTCTGTACCTTTTCCAGTTCCGTTATATCCTTCTTGAGGTGCGGTGACCAGAATTGTACACAGTACTCCAAATGTGGCCTTACCATAGATTTGTAGAGAGGTAATACAACATTTGCTGACCTATTTTCGATTCCCTTCCTGATCATGCCAAGCATAGAATTTGCTTTTTTCACTGCTGCAGCGCACTGGGTTGACATCTTCATTGAGCTGTCCACCAAAACCCCAAGATCCCTTTCCTGGTTTGTCTCAGAAAGCTTTGACCCCATCAGTTGATAAGTGTATTTGGGGTTCTTTGCCCTGATGTGCATGACTTTACACTTGTTTAGGTTAAAATGCATTTGCCACTTTGTTGCCCATTCACTCAATTTCGAGAGATCTTTCTGGAGCTCTTTACAGTCAGTTTCATTTTTAACTACCCTGAACAGTTTAGTGTCATCTGCAAACTTTGCTACCTCACAATTTACTTCTACATCCAGATCATTTATGAATAAATTAAAAAGTAACGGTCCTAAAACTGAACCTTGGGGTACGCCACTTCTCACCTCTTTCCACCCAGAGAAATGTCCGTTTATTACCACCCTTTGTTTCCTACAGTTTAGCCAGGTTCCAATCCAGGACAAGACCTGTCCCCTGATTCCATGGCTGAAGAGCTTATTTAGGAGCCTTTGGTGAGGACTTTGTCAAAAGCCTTTTGAAAGTCAAGGTAAACAATATCGACTTTTCAGCAATGCCTGTTCTTTTATGTGCCTAGTAATATTTTCTTTAATAATGGTTTCCATCACTTTGCCTGGAACTGAGGTTAAACTGACTGGTCTATAATTTCCTGGATCACCTCTGGATCCTTTCTTGAAGATCGGTGTTACATTTGCCTCCCTCCAGTCCTCGGGTACAGTGCCTGATCTTAGAGAAAGGTTATATATCTTAGCTAGAAGTTCAGCAATTTCACACTTGAGTTCCTTAAGAACTCTGGGGTGGATGCCATCTGGCCCTGGTGATTTGTTGACATTTAGTTTAGTAAGGCATGTGAGAACATCTTCCTTGTTTATCTCTATCTGGTTTAATTCATTTAATTCCCTCCCTGAAAAAAACTGACTCAGCTGCAGGCATATGTTGTCTGTCCTCCTGTGTGAAAACGGAGGCAAAGAAGTCATTTAGCCGCTCAGCAATCTCCTTGTCTTCACTTATTGTCCCTTTCTTACCATTTTTCGTCAAGTGGCCCAACTGCTTTATTAGTTGGGTTTCTGCTTCTGATGTACTTAAAGAAGTTTTTGTTATTTTTTTTTAATGTTCTTAGCTATATGTGCCTCAAAATCTCTCTTGGCTTTCCTGACGGTTGCTTTGCATTTAGTTTGCCAGAGCTTGTGTTCCTTTCTGTTCTCCTCAGTAGGAAGAGCCTTCCATTTCTGAAATGAGTTTTTCTTCTTTACAACCACATCTTTTACTTCATTTGTAAGCCATGCCGATGTCCTCTTGGACTTTCCCGGCCTCTTTCTTATTTTAGGAATGCATTTTAGTTCGGCTTGTTTAAAAATACTTTAAAACAGTTTCAAGCATTCTGGAGGGATTTGATTTTTTTACTGTTCCTTTTAGTTTGTTCTTTACTATTTTTCTCATTTTGGTGAAATTCCCTTTGTGAAAATTTAAGGTCTCTGTGTTAGTTTTCACTGACAGTTTGCTATCAAACTTAAGTTGAAGGTTATTGTGTTGTGGTCACTGGTACCTATGGGCTCAGTTACAAGGACATCTTGAACGAGATCTTGTTCATTAGTTAGCACCAAGTCCAGGATCCCCTTCCCCTGGTTGGTTCCATGACCATCTGCTCAAGGGAATAATCAGCTAGCATGTCGAGGAACCTTGTCTCTCTTTCATGCGTAGAACAAGAATTTAGCCAATCTATTTGGGGATAGTTGAAGTCCCCCATTATGACTAATGTATTTCTTTTTGAGGCCTGTTTAACTTCATTTTCCAGATAGCAGTCTGCCTCTGGAGTTTGGTTGGGAGGGCGATAGCAGATCCCTAATGCTAGATTAGTTTTTGTCCTGGGACTTTTACCCACAATGTTTCTGTAGGTGAGTTTGAAATTTCTTGAAATTCTAATTCATGAGATTCTAGCTCTTCATTTATGTACAAGGCCACACCGCCACCGTTTTTCCCTCTCCTGTCTTTCCTGTACAGTTTATAACCTGGAATCTTTGTGTCCCATTTGTTTTCCTCCGTCCACCAGGTTTCTGTTATGCCAATAATATCAATATTTTTTTCTTTTGCCAAACATTCCAATCCCAAAAATGTCCCCAGTTCCTAACAAATCTAAACCCTTCCTCTCAACACCACTGCCTCATCCACGCATTGAAGCTCCGGAGCTCTGCTTGTCTGGCTGTCCCTGCGCGTGGAACAGGTAGAATTTCCGAGAATGCTACCTTTGAGGTCCTGGACCTTAATCTTCTACCTAGCAACCTAAATTTGGCTTCCAGGACCATCCGTTTGGCCTTCCCAATGTCATTGGTACCGACGTGTACCACGACTGGATTCGCTCAGACGCAGCTAAGTAAAGGTATGTAAGCTCTCCAACCATACCGGTGATCTCAGGGCGGGGAAAGTACGGTAGGCACAGGCTGAATGCGAGAGCCAGGCCTAGTCACAATATGACTAGACCTGGCTCTTACCTGCGTCCTATCCCTAGGCACACTGGTGATAGACCTCCAGCTATCTCCCCTTCCATCCTGGTGCTAGTCAATGCTAGATCTATTCGGAATAGATCTAGCGGACTGGTGCTAGTCCACGCCGACACAGCCTCTGTTCCATCAGCAGCCATGGACCTAATTTTGACCATGGTGACATTAGGCCTCTCCCTTTGTAACTCGGGGCCCACACATTTGACTGGTCACACCCTGGACTTGGTTTTCAGCGCGTGGATTCAAGTGGACCTAGCCTCCGTAATAGAGGTACCATGGTCGGACCATTGTAGTCTGAGGATCCGGGTGGAGCAACCGCCCCCCCCCCCCATGCAGGGGCGCCGAACAGATTTTGGTTCGCCCAAAGAGACTTATGGAACCCGAAAGGTTCCTGAATGCTCTGAGGGATCTGGAGTCTATCAGCGTCTCAGTCGATGAGCAGGTTCAATCTTGGAATACCTCACTGTCCAAAGCTCTCGACGAGATTGCCCCTAGGTGCCCTCTCCGACCCCGCAAACATCGATCTCCCTGGTACACTGAAGATCTCAGGTTGATGAAGTGGGAAAGGAGACGGCTAGAGAGCGTGTGGAGGGAACTTCGTGACGGAGCCTCATTATCAGCTTATAAGCTATTTAAAGAAGCCTATGAGCGTGCTGTCAAGGCGGCAAAAAACACTCACTACGCCGCCCTGATAGCATCTGCTAACTCACGCCTGGCACAATTATTTAAAGTAATTCGGTCCTTGATGACGGTCCCTACCGTCCCAAAAAATGATGATCAGGCCCTTACTGCCGATGCTTTTCAGAGTTTCTTTGCAGACAAGATAATGAACCTCCGCCGGGACCTCCCTGCCACGGTTGATACAGTAAGGGAGCTTGAGACTCCGTGGTCCTCCGCTGGGCCCACCTTTGACCGGTTTCGGCCACTGGACGCAGATGCTGTCGATAAGATTGTGGCTGCAACCAGGCCTACCACCTGCTCCCTCGACCCGTGCCTCTCCTGGCTTGTTAGACCTTGCCTGGAGGGGTTACGTGGGCCTCTGTTGAACATCGTCAATACCTCCCTTGAGCAAGGAGTGTTTCCAGAGTGCTTAAAAGAGGCGGTGGTAGCTCCATTGCTGAAAAAACCGACATTAGACCCGGCGGTTCCCTCCAACTACCGACCAGTGTCGAATCTTTCGTTCCTGGGAAAGGTGGTTGAGAGGGCAGCAATGGAGCAGTTGCAGTCCTTCTTGGATGACACAACATGGCTAGACCCCTTCTAGTCCGGCTTCAGTTCGGGGCATGGGACGGAGACGGTCCTGGTCTCCATAACAGACCAACTCTGCTGCCAGGTCGACCAAGGCGGGTCTGCGCTGCTTGTGTTATTGGACCTCACAGCAGTGTTTGACACAGTTGACCACAATCTTTTGACCCACCGCCTTGCCATGGCTGGAGTGAAGGGGACAGCCCTAAAATGGCTGGCCTCCTTCCTCCACCATCGGTCTCAGCGAGTGAGGAGGGGTGAGGTGGTCTCCGAGGGCTCCCCATTAACTTGTGGAGTCCCCCAGGGGGCCATCCTCTCCCCTCTGTTATTTAACATCTACATGCAGCCGCTTGCACAGCTGGTGTGGAGTTTTGGGCTTGAGTGCTATCAGTATGCTGATGACACTCAGCTCATTCTGAGGATGGAGGGCAGACCTGGATCCGTCCCTGATAATTTCCAAAATTGCCTTGAGGCCGTTACTGGATGGCTGCGAGCCAGTAGGTTGAAGGTGAATCCTGTGGCTAGGTCATCCGGGTGATGGGGATGTCCAGCTTCTGACCCTGGACGGTCTGGCGCTATGCCCATCGCCTTCTGTAAAGAGCCTGGGAGTTCATCTGGACTCCCAACTGACCATGGAGGCCCAGGTCTCCATGGTCAGAAAAATAGCTTTTTTCCATCTGAGGCAGGCAAGGCGGCTGGCCCCCTATCTATCCCGGGACGACCTGGCCACGGTGATCCAAGCCACGGTCATCTCAAGACTTGACTACTGTAACGTGCTCTACATTAACCTCCCTTTGTTGGTGATCTGGAAGCTCAAGCTGGTGCAGAACACTGCCGCCCGACTTCTGTCTGGTTCTCCAGCAGGCTGTCACATAACACCGTTTTGCAGGACCTGCACTGGCTCCCAATTGAGCACCGGATCACCTTCAAAGTGTTGGTGCTCACCTTTAAGGCCTTGCACGGCCTGGGGCCAGCGTACCTGAGGGACCGGCTCTCTCCATACTGCCCTACGAGATCACTACGGTCAGAAAATACCAACTTGCTGGCCATTCCATCTGCCAAGGTCTCTAGGCTGACTGCAACTCGGCGGAGAGCGTTCTCTGTAAACGCTCTCCCGGCTGAATCCCGAGCCCTTCAAGACCTCCTGCCCTTTAGACAGGCATGTAAAACGTTCCTCTTTCAGAAGGCCTTTGGCCTCTAGATGCCTATGCGCATACCTTGCTACATGTTTGCTGTTCCTGTACTTTGCACAGCATACCGCATTTTAATTGGATGTTTTATTGTGTGTTTTTATTGAGTGCTCTATTTTAATGTGTTTTACTGTACATTTTGCTTGTTGTAAGCTGCCCCGAGCCTCCTGGGAGTGGTGGCCTAGAAGCCCAGGAAATAAATAAATAATAAATAATAAACAAAGTTAGAGTTAGTGCTGCAGCTGCGCGTCAAGTGACAGTGGCAATTTGGGATCACAGCAAGATAAGAGAGTGACCGTGATGGAGAAGTTTTTGAACAGGCCCAGGTTTCACACTAAGTGAGTGTATAAATACATTTAAAACATATTAACTATATGTATTACTCTGTTCGAGTGTCATTTTATGTCATTTTGGTTGGTGGTGTGCCCCAGGATTTTGCAAATTTAAAAAGTGTGCCATGGCACAAAAAAGGTTGAAAATCACTGTTTTAGTTTGAGTAAAATAAATTGACGGAATCGGTGCATATCTTGTGTAAGTTTTGTAGGTATACAGGTAAGCCCAGCAAAGTGCCAACACTTCTCTAATAGGAATTAAGGGAACCACTTGGTTGCATGCAGAGATTACAAACATTACAGGACACCCTGGTACCTAACGATGTGATGGAAACTGATTTCAACATGATGCTGAGGCTGCAACTGTATGTTTTTAATTGTTAAATTGTTTTTTTTCTGGGGGGGAGGGGTTGACTTGTTGCTGTGTTGTATTGAGGGCAGAGACTGCCTGTGTAAACCGTCCCGAGTCGCCTTCGGGCTGAGAGGGGCGGTATAGAAACGTGACAAATAAATAAAATAAATAAATAACGGACGTTGGTCACGAAGTCTCCCTGGATGACCTAGAGCAGGGGTGCTCAGGACGGTGATCGCGATCGACCGGGTGATCTTTGGGCCTCATCTGGGTGATCTTCAGGCCCTCACCCGGTCAATCGCTCGTTGCTCCTCTTGACATGCCACTTGCACGCTCCAAGCGTGCCTGAGACTCCAAGAGAGAGAATGGGCACTTCTGCGCATCTTGCGGCAAGCTGAGCACCGCATCATCTAACGACGCCCCCCTCCTTTGCTCTGTGACATCTGTAAGTGGCCGGAGAAGGACGGAGGGAGGAGGAATGCAGAAGGGCAAAAGAGGGGGTGGCGTGGATGACGCGATGGCATCCACGCCTGCTCTCTCTTTGACTCTTCCGCTTTCCTCCTCCCTCCTTCTCCAGCCTCTCAGAGTCGTCACAGAGCAAAGGAGGGGGGGGGGCGTTGGATGACGCGGTGTTTAGCTGGCCCGTGCACATGCGCAAAAGAGCCCATTCTCCCTCTTGGAGTCTCAGGCGCGCTTGGAGCATGCAGGCTCAAGAGGAGCAACGATGGAGAAAGAAAAAAGGACGCTTTGGGAGCCATTTCCTGTCCAAATTGAAGCACAAAGGTCGGTCTTCTTACTTTATGCCTAATAATATCTGTGTATGTATGCCAGGGAGGGAGAAATGGGTGCCTGTCCCATTCTTCATATTTCTGAGAAACAAATGGCTTTGCAGCTACCAGGTCTCTCTGTTTACTTTCTGCCTGATTATATCTGTGGGGAAATGGCAGGGAGGGAGAAATGGTTGCTTGGGTGTATTTTAGCATGTCCATTGTTTATATTCCTGAAAAAGAAAGAAGCCCCGTGCGGATGGAAGGTGGCAGCAGGAGCGGGTGTGCGCGCGTGCATGCTCACCAGGTGATCTTTTAACCTTGGTTCTTCATATGGTAGCTCCCATGCTGAAAAAGTGTGAGCACCCCTGACCTAGAGGTTCACAGGATAGCCATTCACGGAATACCGTAAAAACAAACTTTTTCCATTCTGTTTTTCCACTTTTGTGGGGCTTTGCACTCCCTACCCCCACAAGCGCAGATGACCGACGACCATATTCCCTTAATGCTTCTAACTGCAAGTGGCATTCAGTGGCTGAAATCAAACAGTCAAGATGACTAATGACCATTTATAGTCCATGGACGCTCTGACTCTTTATTCTTTCCTCCTCCTTTAAAAATACCTCGGTCACTAGCCAATTGCAGGCTCTGGTCCAGCCTGCCAGGCCGTGCTTCTGTCGCCAAGAGTGCTCTCCGTACTTGCGATATCACTGTTGTCCTTTTATGGGAGGTCAACACAGAGCCTGGCAGCAGAGATTCCCTCGTAATTCGAACGGCAGGTCCTGGAGGAGCTCAGATAAACTGGAAACAAAACCTTCCGTCCAAAAGGCCTGTTTGCTGCCAAACAGCTTGTTGCTTGGATATGGCAGCATTTATTTTTGTGTACTCAAGACCTTGGAGTCAATTATAGGTCTGACATGCCAAACAGTATCACCACATTATTCTGCAGCTTCACTGACTTTGGTGGAAATCATTAGGGTGTCAGGCAAGGTCTTTCTAGTGGTGGCCTCGCTTGTAGCAACTGAAGTGGGAGGAAGACCAGGACCGTAAGTGGAGGAAGTCACAGGAGGAGAGGAACTTGGATATTTTAAAAGAAGCCAAAAAGGCAGGAAGATAGAGGATTAATAAAAATTGCCCCTGACAAATTGGGGTAGATGGATAGGTACCTCTTCTGTGGGAAGGTAACGGTGCTCTGTGCAGTCATGCTGGCCACATCACCTTGGAGGTGTCTACGGACAATGGTTTAGGAATGGAGATGGGCACCACTCCCCAGAGTCAGGCATGACTAGATTTAATGTCAGGGGAAACCTTTACCTTTACTTTACTTGAACTGTGGTGCCCAGAAATGGACGCAGTAGACCAGGCAAGGCCTGACCATGGCAGAATAGAGTGGGATCATGACTTCTCTCAATCGTTGTTGTTGTTGTTGTTGCGCTTAACTTTACTGACGTCTCACCTTTCCTAAAAACCAGGCTCAAGATGGCAACGGATTATCTCCCTATGTGCTTGCTTATTTTCCCACTAGGGCATGCAAAATGTGCCTATTAGGGTTGGTCGATCCATGAAAAATTTGATTCTAAACTCAGTTGCGCAGGGGGGAATTCATTTTTTGGTTCGTTATAGAAATTAATACAAAGATTTTTAAATAAATTTTGTGATTGAAATGTTATTAATAATGAATTTTTGTTTTTATTCATTATGCCAGCTGGGAGGCTTGTTCTCCCTTCTTCCCTCCTTGCCCCTCCCAGCTGACAGGCATCTCACGCAAGGAGGGAAGAAGAGACTGCTCCCCCCCCCACCTCCCCTGGATGGGAAAAACACGAGTTATTCCCATCCAGGGAAGGAGGAGGTCAGATGAACCTGCCCCTCCCCCCCCTGGATGGGGATAACCCACATTTTTCCCAACTAGGGAAGGAGGAGGGCAGACGAACCCGCCCTCCTCCTTCCCTGGATGGGAAAAATGCGAGTTATCCCCAACTAGGGGAGGAGGGGGGCAGGTTCGTCTCAGCTCTCAGCTCACGAGAGGAGAAAGGGTGCTACTGCCCTCCAGTCTCCTCTCGCGAGATGAGAACTGAAAGGGGAAAATACGATCTAATTACAAAAATTAAGAAAAATGGCGGCCCCCAGGTTCGGTATAGAAATTACACTTCCAGGTTGGACCAGGTGGGTCAAAAAACTATGAAATTAATTTCATATACGAAATTAAACCAATTTCAAAGAATTTAAAACCGGAGATATCCAACCCTAGTGCCTATTATAGAAATCTGAATGAATGACAGATACATTATGTAACATCTAAGAAGCTACAACTAGTAGCCACTATGGCAGGGAAATGCTACATTTCTCTCTCGCTCCCTCACTTGAGCAGTTGGGGCCACTTTATGTGCTCGTGCCCCCACAGGACGGAAGTGGAGGCCTGCCGCTCTCCCCCATTGGCTGGGAGACACCCGCTGCCTCAACCATTGACTCCTCTGAAGAAGATGGAAAGTACAGAAGGAAAAATAATCTCTTCAGCTTTACTTTTAATGAGCTCAAGCGTTTAAGTGTCAATTAGCCTGGATTATGAGACCCACAAAGCTGATTCCACTGCATTGCAAGTCAGAAAGAAATGCCCAGAGATAAATAGTAAACACAAAGTTTTGTATTTGGCTGTGATCTAACAAAATTTTGGAACGTGTGTAAGTACATATTTAATTTATTATTATTATTATTTCAAGCTTTTAATTACAAGGGTTTAAAGGATAACGGCCTATGGATTGCTTTGCATCATCATCTTATAACAAGGTATGAATAACCTCTGCTGTTTCATAAATAAGGGCTGGTAGGGCTCCAAATAATGAGGATAAGATCAATTAGCAGGGCTCATTAGTTTTATTGATTTCTTCTTCCCACACAGATTGGAAGGTTCTAGAACATCTGCCACCAGTTAACTATTTCCAACGCTGTTGGTGCTTCTCTCTCTCTCTCTCGAAAATAGGCATTTTCATATTTATAGTTGAACAGACCTGCTATGTCGGCGTGGATGTTGAAGTCCCCTCGGACAATAAGCCTAGGGAACCTCAACGACCACTCCGACACAGTCTCGAGCAGCAGGGATAGACTTTCAGCTGGTGCGCTAGGCGCTCGGTACACCAGGAGAAAGGCTATACCTCCTGGGAGTCCCACACAAGGCCAGCGGATTCAATCCCCGGTTGGTCACAAGCTGAAAGTCTATCCCTGCTGCTCGAGACTGTGTCGGAGTGGTCGTTGAGGTTCCCTAGGCTTATTGTCCTAGGGGACTTTAACATCCACGCCGACACAGCCTCCTTTTCATCTGCGGCAGCGGACCTAGTGTCGACCATGGCAACACTAGGGCTCTCCCTCTGCGACTCGGGCCCCACACATCAGGCAGGTCACACCTTGGACCTAGTCTTCTGCGCTGGCGTCCAAGTGACCCTAGCCTCTATCATAGAGGTGCCATGGTCGGATCACTGTGCCCTGAGAATCCAGATAGAACTGGCTCCGCCACCCTGCAAAGGCGCCGAACAAATGTGGGTTCGCCCAAAGAGACTTATGGAACCCATTAGATTCCTGAATGCTCTGAGGGACCTGGAGTAAGCATGGAATAACAACTTGTCCAATGCTCTCAACGAGATTGCCCTTAGACGCCCTCTCCGACCCCGCAGAAATTGCTCTCCTTGGTTTACCGAGGAGTTGCGAGCGATGAAGCGGGAAAAGAGACGGCTAGAGAGTGTGTGGAGGAAACTCCGTGACGGAGGCTCAAAATCAGCTTATAAGCTTTTTAAAGATGCTTATGAGCATGCTATCAAGGAGGCGAAAAATTCATACTATGCAACCTTGATAGCATCTGCTAACTCATGCCCGGCACAACTCTTCAAGATAATTAGGTCACTGACGATGGTCCCTACCATCCCAAACAATGACAATCCGGCCCTTACTGCCGAGGCTTTCCAGAGTTTCTTTGCAGATAAGATTGCGACCCTCCGCCGGGACCTTCCGGCCACAATTGATACAGTTAGCGAACTTGAGACCCCGTGGCCTCTTGCCGGGACCCACCTTCGACCGGTTCACCCCACTGGACGCAGAGGTTATCAATAGGATTGTGGCTGCAACTCGCCCGACCACCTGTTCCCTCGATCCGTGCCCCTCCTGGCTGGTGAAAGCCAGCCTGGAGGGGTTACGAGACCCTCTGTTGAATATAATCAATACTTCCCTGGAGCAGGGAGTATTTCTAGAGAAGAAAAGGTCTGTGGCAGATCGTGGAACGACTAGGATGTCTCCCTAAATTCCTCAAAATGATTATCCTGCTCCATGAGGGCCAGCACGGTCAAGTCAGATACGGCAATGCTCTTTCGGAGCCCTTTCTTATAACTAATGGAGTGAAGCAAGGTTGTGTTCTTGCACCAACCCTATTTTCAATCTCCTTCAGCATGATGCTCCACAGGGCTATGGCAGACCTCGAAGAAGAAGAAGGCATATATATATACGCTATCATACTGATGGCAGCTTGTTCAACTTAAGCCGCCTGAGGGCTCGCACTAAGACTCTAAACTATCTAGTCCGTGAGCTGCTTTTTGCTGACGATGCTGCCCTTGTCGCCCATCCAGAAGCAGCCCTGCAGTGCCTCACGTCCTGCTTTGCAACAGCTGCAGAGCTGTTTGGGCTGGAAGTCAGCCTGAAGAAAACGGAAGTCCTCTACCAGCCCGCACCACAGGAAGAACACCTCACATCAGCATAGGCACATCTGTGCTAAATTCCGTTCAGCAGTTCACCTCCCTGGGAAGCATCCTCTCTTCAGAAGCCAAGATTGATAAAGAGGTATAAGAACATAAGAACATAAGAAGAGCCATGCTGAATCGGACCTCAGCCCATCTAGTCCAGCATTCTGTATCACACAGTGGCCCACCAGTTGTACACGGGGATCTCGAGCAGAAGGGAGGGCAAAACCCTGACCTGCTCCCGACCCCCCACAACCAGTACCCAGGGAAATCCTGCCTACCTCAACCAACTCCGAGGTGGCACTTGAATGTCCTTTTCAGTAACTACCAATACACTTGGTATCCATGAATCTGTCTAATCCTGCCTTGAAGTTGTTCAGGCTGACCGCTGTCACAACCTCCTCTGGAAGTAAATTCCATAACCCAATGACCCTCTGGGTGAAGAAATATTTCCCTTTATTAGTCCCTTTATTAGTCCTAGATCACAGGTAGATCACAGACTAGCAAAGGCATAGAGTGCATTCGGAAGGCTTTACTAAAGAGTCTGGAGCAACAAAGGCAAAGCACCAAAATCAGTGTGTACAGAGCTATCGTACTGCCTATTCTCCTCTATGGGTCTGAAACATGGGTCACCTATCGCCAACACCTACGACTCCTCGAACGCTTTCATCAGCCTCAGGTAATGATGATGCCTCAGATAAAGGTAAATGAATTCAGGACAAATCATCTAAACCCTTCTTTGTCTTGAATTAATTAAAGGCCCCATTAGACCTGGGCCTTCCTGAAAGGCCAGGGTCTGATGGGGTACAGGGCCTGTAGAGGTTCCTAGAGAGGTATCCTGTAGGACTCTCTAGGATCCCTTCCACACAGCCCTATATCCCAGAATATGAAGGCAGAACCCCCCATTATCTGCTTTGAACTGGATTGTGAGATATAGGGCTGTGTGGAAAGGCCCCAGGTCTTCCAGAATGACAAGCTGGAAAAAGTTTACCATTGAGTAGTACTGGAGACCCTAAAGATTCCCAGAGAGAAAGCTGTGAATAATTGGATTCACAGAAATCAAACTTGCACATGTGGAGGGCAACTGTATTTTCTTTCTGCATCAAAATTTGCAAAACATATCATCCCATGTAGATTTCCCAAATCTATAATTTGATATAATCACAATTTATGTAATTTGGCCACATTTCTCTCATTGCAATCTTCCCCAGTTACGCTCATTTTATTTGTTCTCATATTAAAATATATGCATGGTTTTGTATACACTTTATTTTTAGTAACGTATTGTAAGTCTCACTAGTGTGCAAATACTTAAAAGTACAATTTTTCCTCACAAATCATGGAAAGCATTTCATTAAGCCCAGCAAAATTATTTCCCATTTTCCCCATTGTGTTTGTATACACGCCAGGAGTTGATCAATTTTGCTTAGGACACCCTCCACATTACATACCTTCTGTAGTCCAGGATGACCTGAGAACGGCTTGGCAGGAGTGACCATCCGTATGGCGCCTAATGCATGATGCCCCTCATTGCTTGTAACAATAATAAATGGTATTCTCATTCCAGAGGCAAGGGGTAATTAATATATGTGTCCCGAAGTGGCCCTTGGGTACTTTTGATCCCACAGAACCATTGGCAGGCCGTCTGTTCTCCCCGGACTTTAATGTATGAGTGCAATGTTGTGTAGAAAAGGTCACAACACTAGACAAATGCTCAGGGATAAATCCGTAGAGTTTAATGCAACAGCTCGTCAGAGAGGCCGGTTCGGAAGTACATTCTGGAAACTCTGTACTAATTGTTCATCTATTCTGAAACACAACAACCCTCACAACTTGGGAGTGAGTTGTCGTAAATAACTGCTTGTGTAAAATGAATGCTTTTCCTCTAAATGAAGATGTAACTACATGGCTTGGATTGCAATGCAATGAATGATAATGTTACTCTTATGGTGTACAGTGGCTGGAATCCATGGTTCCCGTTATGAATGTGCACGCTGGAGTTATACCTCAGTCATTGATTCAGATTTATAATCCCTGGATATTCAGGACAGTAGAGAATATGTAGGTGTTAGAAGAGTCCCCCAAACTTGATTAACCAGAGAGCGGTTCCTGTGGGGGATGGGGGTCTGTTCTTCCGTCTATAGGGGCACAGAGGGGTATTAGTTATAACGCTCTCATGAGCAATAAGGGGCCAGAGTAGTAGTGGTAGGGGTAGTCGTTTCAGCCTTGGACTCAGGCCCAGATTACCCATAAGGCCAACATAGGCCATGGCCTAGGGGTGCAAGCCAAGGGGGGCGCAGATCACGGGCCAAAAAAAAATGTTGAAACAAATAAAAACACAAGCGCATGGAGATGACTCTCTCTCTCTCTCTCTCTCTCCCTCGGGGGAGGGCGGGGGAGAGGGGAAGGCGCTGCGAGGGGGTGGGGAGGAGGGAATGGCGCCCCCCCTCACCCTCGCCCCGCCCCCTTGTCAAGGAAGGAGGGCGCAAGGAGGAGGAGGAGGAAGAGGGAAGCCCCTGGGGCCGCTTCCGGGCATGCACGGCACCCCATGTCAAGGAAGGAGGGCAGGAGGAGGAGGAGGGAAGCCCCCAGGCTCGCACCCTCCTTCAATGACAAGGGGTGCCACGCACGCCCGGCAGTGGCCCCAGGGTCTTCCCTCCACCTCCTCCTCCTCCTGCCCTCCTTCCTTGACTCAAGGAAGGGGGCGCGAGGAGGAGGCGGAGGGAAGCCCCCCGAGCCACTGCTGGGCATGCGCGGCAACCCAGGAACATGGCGGAGGAGGCAGAGGCGGCTTGGATCCCGGCGCAGTTGCCACCCCGCAGCAGCCTTCACACTGAGAGGTGAGCGCGAGAAGAAGGGTTTGGAGCCTGCGGGGGGAAAGAAGGAGAAGCAGGATTAGAATTAGACCAGGATTCTCCTTGCTCCTTTTTCGGGAGAAAGCACAGGTAGTGGAAAGAAGGGAAAGAGGGAAGAAAGGCGGCTGCCCCCCACTGTCTCTTTCTCTCTCGGTGCCTCTGTTCCTTCCCCCTTCTGCTTTGTCCTGTTTGCCCCTCTCCACTCCTCCCAGTGCTCACCTTTCCTGTTATCCAAAGGGAGAAAGGAGAAGGGGAGTCGCATTCCTCTTCGGGGAGAGGCTGCTGGTCGCCGGGGGGCTTTCCTCTCTTCATGCTGCCCTCCTTTCCTTTCCTTCCTCTTGTCTTTCTCTTGCGCACCTTCTTTTCCCACTCCAGGTCCAGCGAGGACCCCTTGGCTCAAGGATCCTGGGAGTCTGAGTGATGGGTGGGGGGTGGGGGTGGGGCTTAAAGAGGGCATAATTCCAAAGTGTGGCCTAGGGCACAAAAAAGGTGTTAATCCGGGCCTGCTTGGACTACGAGGTCCAAATCCTTGCTTGGACGTGAAACTCCCTTGGCTGAATTTGTGCAAGCCACACTCTTTGCCTCAGGCAACCTCTTGATAGGCTCACGTTTGGGTTGCTTACCACGTTGGAAATAAAGTGAAGGCACACAACATCAACAACCCATGAGTGATCTCTGGTGTGTGGGGAAATTATGATAGGGACCTAGCTTCTGACTGGAGATGGATGGAAACGGCAGGAGACCAGGTGCTCAGCACTTGTAGCGGTTGATGCCAGTAAATCAGGCTTGGGCAAAGCCATGGACTGGAAGCTCTGTTGACCGGCCTTGGAGTGAAAACTGCCGCTAGGAAATAGTTCAGGAAGAACAGAGTGCTTGCCAATGCTTCTGTGGGGTCAAAACTACTTAAGAGCCACAAATACATGCCGTATTTATTCATGTATACGTTGACCTCATCTATAAGTCAAGGGCAGGTGGTGGAGCCAAAATTGTGGGTTTTTATATGAACGCTGGATAGTTTGAGGGTCATTCCCCAGAGAGGGCAAAGCAGCACTGGCGCCACCTCAGAGGGCGGCTGGCTGCCCCAGGCCAGCACCCTCTTCCCTAACCAGGCACCCAAAAAGGACAATGCAGCCGTGGAGAAAGTAGAGGGAGTCAGCGTTTACTTTAGGTTTTTCCCGAATGGACTACACTTGCCCTTCACCACTCTGTTCAGGTAAGAAAGTCGTCCTTTTCAAAATTAGAGTTAAAGTACAGCACTTATACTGAACTGTGGATAAGTCAACCCAGGCTTTTTGACCAACCGTATGTTCCCCAGAGATCACTACGGTCCAGTGAACAAAACTTACTGGAAGTCCCCACTGTTCGAACCTCCCACCTGCCTTCTACCAGGCAGAGAGCCTTCTCGGTGGTAGCCCCGACTCTCTGGAACACCTTGCCAGATGATGTCCGGGCTCTTAGAGAGTTACCTGCCTTCCGAAGAGCCTGCAAGACAACTCTGTTTCGGCAGGCTTTCAATCTCAATGACCCAGTGTCATCTACTCCATATTTGTACGGCTGGCTATTAGTACAGCGGGGGACTGTTTTATTGTGGTGTATTGTGGTTTTAGTGATGTTTTATTGTTGTTTTATTATGTTTCTACTGCATATGCTCATTGTGTGAACCGCCCCGAGCCTATGGGAATGGAGCGGTATATAAAATGGAATAATAAATAAATAACGTTCCTTGACTTATGCATGATTATATGCAGTATATTAATTGTCTGTGGAAGAACAAAGCCATTTATGAATATTACAAGCAATGAAGAAGACTATAATGGATTGGATCCCATATGGATGGTAATTAGATTTGCGGAGCCTTGCTGGCGACATTGCTTCTATTTATTTATTTACTAACATTTATATTCCGCCTTCCTCACCCTGAAGGGGATTCAGAGCGCCTTACACATTATATGTAAATACAATAAATTATATAATTACCATAGCACAATACTAATAGGATACATTCCCATATTGTACTACACCGCCATACTGTAATATTATTAGTAATATTACATGTAATATGAAATATATAATTATTATACTGTATTATTATTAGTATTATATTGTATAATACTAATAATACTTTATATAATACTAATAATTATTAATAATGTATAATATAATAATACTTTCATCAGCGCTGTCTTCGCACAATCCTAAATGTACACTGGACTGACAATGTGACAAACGTTGCTGTCCTTGAGCAAGCAGGGATCACCAGCATTGAAGCCACGCTATTGAGAACACCGCTGCGCTGGGCAGGGCACGTCTCTAGGACGGAGGACCACCGCCTCCCAAAGATACTACTCTATGGTGAACTCGCCATGGGTCAGCGCAAGAGAGGCACCCCCAAAAAGAGATACAAGGACTCCCTGAAACAGCATCTCAGGCTCGGCCAAATTGATCACCAACAATGGTCCACCCTGGCCTCACATTGGGAGGCATGGAGGCACACTATCCACAATGCTGCGGCCTCTTTCGAGAAGACACGCCAAACGAGTCTCGAAGAGAAACGACAACGCAGAAAGAACCGCAACCTGGAAACAACATCACCCAAGGAGATTTTCTGCGGTGCTTTCTGCAACCGGACTTGCCTATCTCAGATTGGCCTTTTTAGTCATCAACGCGCTTGTAGAAAGCACACCACAATATTAGCATTTTATATTGGTATATTGTACTATACCACTATACTGTAATATTATTAGTAATATTACATCCAATATAAAATATATAATTCTTATATTGTATTATTATTAGTAGTAGTAGTATTATATTGTATTACATTATAATATTTTATCAATATTATATGTGTATACAATATATTATATTATTAGCACAGCACATTAATACTATAATATATTATAATAATAATATAGGAGCCTTAACGTGCCCGTTTGAATAGCAGTAAAAGTGTCACAGCCCTTGGTCTGCAACCTTTCACTCCAAAATGTTATGAATAAAGATCTCAGGAATCCATAGATTGGCCATATATAAAAATAAGTGCAAGGTGAAGGTGCCCTCCCCCTCTCAAAGTAGCCCAGGCCCCCAGACCAGTCTTCCTAAGTGGTCATCCAAGATGGCAGGTGTTGTGGGCGCTGCCATGGAGGAGGGTTCTGAGTGCAGCCGGCGGTGCTGGTACGGCCAAGAGGTTGGTGTAAAGTGGTTATAGGAAACCCATCAGTGACGGTAGATGTTGATAAGCCTCTGAAAGAAGCAGCCCCCACACACCACCATGGAGATTCTCAAGAGCAGCAAGAGGGCACCTGAGCAACCAGGCCCTGAAGCCATGGAGCAGGCGGGAGTCATCGATGCCTACTGGTCACTAGGTGCCCTATCCTGACCTCACCAGGAATATTACCAGCAAGCCTCTGTAAAGGTGCTGCTTGTGACCAGTGTTACAGTGATGGATCTATTGGACGTGTGAACAGCAGGTCATGTCAGATACAGCCCAATTGAGCAGCCCACACTTCCAAAACTCCACATCCCACGGGCCTTGAGCCAGATTAACTGATGGATGCAATACTTCTGCTGCAAATTGAGCCGTGCATCATATAGACTCCCCACAACAGCTGAAAGATAAATCCGTATTATTTTGTCCATGTAGAAATAACCTGCAATGGGTCTTGGTAGCAGAAAATTGGTATCTGACCCCTAAAGGTTGTGTTGTAAATGAGCCTCCAGTTACTACAGATAGTAGCATGGAGGAAGGTGCTGAGGCAGTAACATCAAGCAGTAGCTCAGTTTGGGGCACGGCTCTGGATGCTCAGGCTCCTACAGCTGGGGTAAAGAGAGTGGCTAGTGCCTCAAGCCTTGACTCAGACAGAGAACAGAGGAGAAAGATTCAGCATCTACTTAGGGAACCTTCTGAGTCTGATACATTTGAAGGGTTTCCAGGGAATGCAGAATTACAGTCAGAGGAAAGTGATACAGACCTAGATTCAGCATTGGTGCAGGAAGTGAGAGATGTATGCAATGGGGACTCGGGGGACAGTACATTTCTGGGGTTCCAGGCGGATCAGGACTGGGCATCTTCTCATTCAGAAACTGAGTGGGGCCCTTTAAGCCAAGAAGAGCTGTGGCTAGGTTGGAGATCTGGACATGGTACAACAGCTGCAGGGAATGGGAATGCTGCTGCTTTGGAGCAGGGCGGGTTCTCTGATGAATCTGATTGATAGTGCTATATAAAAAGTGAGTATTTGGCTTGACCCTCACGGTGGTCAAGGAGTTTGTTATTCTGATTCATGTATCCTGTGTTCCTGTGTCTTGGTTCCTGGTTTTCAGATTACTCGTGAGTTATTGGGTTCTTTATCCACTTTGTTCCTTGGGAGAGCTGCTATGGCAGCTCTAGCTGATATTGGGAAAAGGTGGGGGGTTTGGGGATTCATGTCTGCTTTTTGTGTTTCGCTGCTGCCGTGTACCTCTTGACCTTCACTGTGACTGCTGTGAGTTTCCTGCTACAGAGTGTTTGGTATAGTATTACATGGAGGGAGGAAGATGTTGTGTTTTATGGGGGGCTGTGAATTATGTGTTTTCTGTTTACTTAGCTCCTGTCGACTCTGGAACGTCTCCTCCTTTCCTGTGTGTTTGTTTCCTGCCCTATGATCTCTGGACTGTTAGGACCACGCCTTATGGACATCCCTTTGATTGAATGCCGCAAAAGGACGTCTGCTGTTTGTTTTTGAGTTCTTTTCTTCTCAGCATTTTTGGTTTTGGGGTTCCCTGGGGTTATTGGGGCTTTTTGTACAGCCGATGATAGGCTATTTTTTGTTCTTCCAATACCCATTTGTTGTTCAAATAAACTTTTGTTATCTTTTAACTCCTGGACTCGGCCACGGCCGTCTCTGTACCACAACAGGTTGCCTATCCTTGGTGTAGTATGGAAACAGAATAGGAGAGAGTGAGGTTAATCTCCTTCAGTCATGCAGTATGTGATATATGGCTCGGCCAGACTCACCGGGTCAAGTGCGTTGTGGTGCAGGGTGTTCTCACCGCCATCTTGGCAAAGGGGGAGGGAAGAGGCATCTTCCCAGGAGCCCCCTGGGTGGCGGGAGAGTTTCCTGCCACCAGTGCCAGCTGTCCAATGGTGGGGCTAGCATCACCTCTCTTGCCCCGTCTGTGGGCCGGCCCACCCTTCTGCCTGGGCAGCCTACTTAAGGCTTCCCGAAGCTCCTCAATAAGCACTGGGCCTGTTCCTGTTTTTGTCCATCCCACCCACACTGCTTGTATTCATTGTTTGTATCTTTTTACTTTTCTTGCTGTTTCTTGTGTCCCTTCCAACTACCGCCCAGTGTCAAATCTATCGTTCCTGGGCAAGGTGGTTGAAAGGGCAGCAATGGAGCAGCTGCAGTCCTACCTAGATGATGCAACTTGGCTGGACCCCTTCCAGTCCGGCTTCCGTTCAGGGCATGGGACGGAGATGGTGCTGGTCGCCATCACAGACAAGCTGCGCTGCCAACTAGATCAGGGTGGATCGGCGCTGCTCGTGTTATTGGACCTCACGGCAGCGTTCGATACTGTCGATTATGATCTTTTGACCCACCGTCTTGCCGGGGCCGGGGTGAGGGGGGCAGCCCTAAACTGGCTGTCCTCCTTCCTCCGGAACTGGTCACAGCAAGTGAGAAGGGGCGAGGTTGTCTCAGGGGGTGTCCCCCTCTTTTGTGGGGTGCCTCAGGGGGCAATTCTCTCCCCTTTAGTATTTAACATCTATGTCCGACCACTTGCCCGGTTGTCACGCAGCTTTGGGCTGGAGTGTCACCAGTATGCGGATGACACCCAGCTCATTCTGGGGATGGAGGGCCAGCCTGATGCCGTACCCGATGATTTCCACCGCTGCCTTGAGGCCGTCACTGGATGGCTGCGAGCCAGTAGGTTGAAGGTGAATCCAGCGAAGGCGGAGATCCTGTGGCTGGGTCATCCGGGTACGGGAGGGATCCGGCTTCCGACCCTGGACGGGGCGACACTTTGCCCGTCTCCATCTGTAAAAAGCTTGGGAGTCATGCTTGACTCCGAGCTGACAATGGAGAAACATATCTCCATTGTCAGCGGAGTGGCCTTCCACCACCTCCGGCAGGCGAGGAGGCTGGCTCCCTACCTGTCCCGTCATGACCTAGCCACAGTGGTCCAAGCCATGGTCATCTCAAGATTGGACTACTGTAATGCTCTCTACATCGGCCTTCTTTTGTCAGTGATCCGGAAGCTTAAGCTGGTGCAGAACGCTGCGGCTCAGCTGGTGGCAGGCCTTCCATCTCGCTGCCACATCACGCCTGTACTGCGCAGACTGCATTGGCTTCCAATACAGCACTGGATCACCTTCAAGGTGCTGGTTCTGACCTTTAAGGCCTTGAATGGTCTGGGGCCAGTGTACCTAAGGGACTGCCTCCCCCAATACAGTCCCTCACGACCACTGCGATCTGAGTCCCTGAATCTCCTTGTGGTACCCAGCTGCCAATCTATCCATTTGTCCTCTACGCAGAGGAGGGCTTTCAGTGCCGCCGCACCTATTTTAGGGAATGCTCTTCCCCCCACAATCCATGCACAGACCAACCTGTTAGCCTTTCGTAAGGCTTGTAAAACCCACCTGTTCGTGCAGGCGTTCAGTCCATAGACAACACTAGGTTGCGCATTGGGATGTAGGCTATAAGGGCTATTTTTAATGTGTACTACTTGTACAATTTTAATGTGTGGACACTGGTCCGTTGTTTTATTGTTTTTTTCATGTTTTTAAGTAAATGTAAGTCGCCCTGAGCCTATCGGAGGGGGCGACTAACAAATCGAAATAATAAATAAATAAATTGTCGCAACTCTGTGTTTGGCATGTGGCATGTGGCATGTGCCCTGGATCTGGCTGGCTTATTGCCCCTTGGTGGAAGAGGGGGCTAATGCCCTGGCCCCTAGAGTGCCAAGTTCTCGTGGACCAGTAGTGGGCCGGTGGCACCCAGGCATGCAAGCATCTTCGGACAACAGCGGGTTGTCCAACCCCGGATCCAGGACCCCTGCACGGCTGCCAACCCTTGTTCCTATTATCAATAAATGAGTTGCGGCCAATTTTATCCCAACAAATTGTGCCTGTGCCTTCCTGGTAATCGGGCGGGAGGTGTATCACCCATGCACACACAATACATGTTTCCTTTCCATTTGACTTCCTTCACAAAGCATTAACGAGTCTAAAATTGGACGTTCTGTGTGAAATCGATGTTGCCCCGAGTTTCCTGGAAGAAGGGCGTGATCCAAATGTGATGAAAAGGGAGGCTGCAGCTCCATCTTGTTGATCCCGGCATCCTCTGCCCACGTACGTGGCATTTGGAGTGATTAAAGGCTGGTGTTTTGATTCCAGATGTGAGACTCTATAGATGGGTTCATGGCATGTCAGATCGTATTCTCTGCAACACGGGCAGGTGACCCGACTGTCAGAAATCAAAGCTCCTAAGTGTCGGTATGATGCTCTGGGGACATTAAGCCACTGACCTGGCTTTTACTGATATCAACCTGTCTGTAGTGTTATAAAAATAAACCCCCACCAAGGACAGAAGAAAGCATTTTGTGATCCGAAAGGTCAGGTGTTTCCATCATTGCAAAGGCACTTGCGTGGCCGTACAAAACACCTAACTTTTGCCTTTGCCTAAGGCGTGTTCTTCATTTTCTGGAACGTTCAGGTATTTATTTGTTTCTTCATACATTCATACAAGTGGATTAATCCAGTTGTGTGTGCAGGCAGACACATGCCGTCCTTTGAACTCTTAAAAAAGAGAGAGAGGTAGCACAATGTGTGTGGGGAGAGTGCGTACGCATTCAAGTGGCTCTTTGATTTGTGACATGGGAGCTATCTTTAAGTGCCTGCCTGAATGTCACGGAGAGATGGCGTGAGCTCGTATTCTGTGGCTCCAAAAGGCTATGAGAAGAAACAATAGATTCAAACAATAAGGAAAGAAATCTCACCTAAGTACAATCAAGAACTTCTATACTATATACTATACTATACTCTATTGTTAGTAGCATGTAGTATGTATGTGCGACCACTTACTCGATTGGTTCGTAGCTTTGGGCTGGAATGCCATCAGTACTCTGATGACACCCAGCTCATTCTGGGAATGGAGGGCCGGCCCGAATCCGTACCCGATAATTTCCATCGCTGCCTTTAAGCCGTTACTAGATGGCTGCGAGCCAGTAGGTTGAAGGTGAATCTGGCTAATACAGAGATCTTGTGGCTTGGTCGCCCGGGCGCTAGGGAGGTTCGGCTTCCAACCCTGGACGGCGCGACGTCGTCAACTGTAAAGAGTCTCGGGGTTACACTCGACTCTCAACTGTCAATGGAGACACATATCTCCACCATCAGTAGAGTAGCGTTCTTTCATCTACGCCAGGCAAGGAAGCTGGCCCCCTATTTGTCCCAACGCGACCTGGCCACAGTGATCCAAGCCACGGTCATCTTGAGGCTAGACTACTGTAACGCTCTTTACATTGGCCTTCCTTTGTTGGTGATCCGGAAACTTAAGCTGGTGCAGAACGCTGCAGCTCAGCTGCTGGCAGGTGTCGCATCGAGCGACACCCATTCTCTGCGAACTGCACTGGAATGCCGGATCACCTTCAAAGTGTTGGTATTGACCTATAAGGCCTTGAATGGTCTGGGGCCAGTGTGCCTCAGGGACTGCCTCATCCCATACTGTCCCACCAGACCCCTACGTTCAGAAACGCATAGCCTCTTGATGATCCCGAGCCACAAGTCCTACCATCTGACCACGACGCGGAGGAGGGCCTTCTCTATTATAGCCCTGACTCTTTGGAACGCGCTACCTGTTGAAATTCGCGCCCTTCCGAGTCTCCTGGCTTTCCGGAAGGCCTGTAAGACCTTGTTGTTCCAACAGGCTTTCCAACAGTTGCGACTGATAAGGGTGAATAAATAAATAAATAAATAAATAAATATAAACCATTTAGTAATGAACTCGTATTGTCCTGGAGAGTAGTGACCTATTATTTGGAGGTCTTCAAACAGAGATCGGGTGGGCTTCTTTCAGGAGTGCTTTAGTGGCCATGGTTGTTCGCTTGTGGACGCTTTCAGGCCTAGGATTTTATGATTCCACGCCTCTTGGTTCTGTATTTGAGGCTTAATGGAGGAGTTTATAAAATGTCAGATCATATTACCTGCAATTTACCCATGAGTAATCTCCACTGAATTCTTATTTTAGTATGGAGAAACACATCTTTCTTCTGCATAGACATGTGTCACCACCCGGATGTAGGACCACAGTGGCAGGGCAGGCCTTTAATGAAAACCCACCGCTGGTCACTAAAAATGTTACGACCTGGGCTTTGGCCACTTGGGGCAGGGTGGACCCTCCTATTTTATATCCCACCGCTGCCACCAAATAAAGTAACGACCTGGCCCTTCCTGACCACTGGCCGTTCTGGTAACCCTGCCACCAACTTAAAATGTCTTTAGGATTTTTATTAAAGTTGTAGATAAGCTAGGCTCCTATTCTAAACATGACTGAGAGCATTACTGAGGTGAAAACTCTTCTCCTAGGCTGGGACTGTGGGAATGCTGGAACCGGTACACTCTGATGTAATGAGGCACACTGGAAGCTTCTCTTTGAAAGTTAACAAATAGAACGTTTATTGAATTAACAGGCAAAGATTGAAAGGCACAGATCAGAGGCCTACGGGGGAGGCCTGGCGCAGCTCCTTTTCCCCGCCGCCCGGATCGGAAAGGGAGCCGCACCAGGCCTCCCCCCTTATACGCCTCTCCATCGCCGTCGGAGCCCCACCGTGCCGATCCGGGCGGAGCTCTGGCTGCGATGGAGAGGCCTGCAGGGGAGGCAAGGCCTGGCGCTCTCCCTTTCCCTGCCGCCCGGATCAGAAAGAGAGCCGCACCAGGCCTCCCCCCCCCCCCGTAGGCTTCTCTATCGCTGCCGGAGCCCCGCCGCGCCGACCCACTCGCACATAAGGTAGGTGATTTTTTTGACTTGGTTAATTTACAAGTAGCTCGCATGCTGGAAAAATGTGAGCACCCCTGCCATACTGTCTCCGTATTTAAGACATCTAGAAGTAACCGGGGGGGGGGGGGCAGCTTTTGATACTTAATCATTTGTCCCTTTGGACTGAATCTTATCAGCAAGTCCCAACTAAAACTACTGAATCAACTGTTAAGTGAAGAGTCAATGTACAAGTAAATGCTATTTTCCCAGTGAGTTTACTATAAGAGTAAGAAAAATGGCCTTGGACTCCTACTCAGTAATCCATTTTTCAAGTCACGCTATCCCTTTCCCCTTTTCTTGAGAAAGATTCCTCCGTATTTGGGAAAGGAAACGTATCCTGAATATAAATGTTGGTTTATGTTTATTGTGAGTCTGTTGACTCAACGTGATCTGCCAGTTGCTATTACAGTACCATTACCATTACTATTATTATTATTATAAAGGGCCATCAAATATATACTGTATGGCTGCTGTATGTAAAGAACCACTTCATTTGGCCTATGCGTGCAGTTTTACTGAGTGTTTTGGTAACAGCAGCTTCATTGTGTATCTATCTTGTGTTGTGTATAGCTGCAAGATTTTTATGTAAAAAAAGAGAGAGAAATTCTCAGGACCTTAAGAGGCCTTGCAGCTTAATTCTTAATATGCATATACATATATATATTTGACAGTTGCAAATCTGTATGTCCAGTAAACTATTATTAAAGTTGAAATAACTTCCGTATACCAGGGAGCTGGTGGCAATGATTCTGAGGCATAATTATAGGCATCAAGGGTCCGACGTCTGAGCTATTATTTCCTTTGAAAACATAGAAGTCTAACTCAACCGCTGGCACGTATATATATACACACATACACAGTAGTGGAGAGAAGGGGGAAAGAATGATTGTTCACTGGTCACAAGAGGCAGGGAAGAAGTATGGTGAGAATAAAGTGTGGGGAATATTGCTGCCATCAATAAGCGGAGGGCAGGAATTGAGGGAAGGGGGTCCGGGGACAGGACGGCAGGCGACATTTTATTACTGGGCCTTGGAGACCTCGAGTTGCTTCACTGTAAAATAACGTAGTATATTAAACCTTTGTCTTTTGAAGTGAGTCCAAGGAAAGTTTTCAGGAGGCCACGCTGCATATTTTCAGGGTACGACTCTTGAGCAAAGCTTGGTAATAAAACCACTGGATGCACGGAGATTTCCCCCCTCCCCTCCCCTCCCAAGACCCTGACGTGTCATTCTGGTGCGTCATAAGGTTTCTTTGAGGGGCCTGAGCATACAGCCAGGCCCTCTAGTACAGACCTGGGCATCTTACGGCCTGTGAGCCAAATGCGGCCTGTTGGGCGATGCCATTTGGCCCGTGGCTTCCTTCCCGAAAAGAGGGAGACGAACTCCCGCTGGGGCGGCTACAAAGGAACGTGATGCTTTGTGTCCGTATGGGCAAAAAGGAAGGGAGGGAGGGAGGGAGCAGAGTGCCTCCTCCTGTCCCTCACTGCGGCTCCGGAAGAACTTCTGCAGGAAGCCCCGCCTCCCTGAGGATCTCCTGCTCGATGCCGCCTGTGACTGACATGGCAAAATCCCCCTCCGACGCCTGAGAGTTAGTTCTCCCGGCTCGATCCTCGCCCGCTGGAGCCAGGCGGCGGTGGAGCAGGACGGCCTCAGCCTCCTTCCCAAGGAAACCCTCCACCAGGCAGGCTCCCTCCCTCCCTCCCTTGCTCTCTCGCCTCTGGACTTCGGGCTGCTTTCCAGCACAAGTTTATAGTTAATATATAGTAAATATAGTAAATAAATAAATTATGTAGATTAGAATGTAGCTCCGTCTTCAGTTGCGGCCCTCCATAATATTTTTTGGCTCTCGTGTGGCCCCTTGGAAAAAATAATTGCCCACCCTGCTCTAGTAAGTTTAGGGGCCAAACAGGTAGCTGGGAGGGTGTGGGTGGCATCCTGCTCCTTTGGGCTCTTAGAGCCTGAAGAACCAGGATGACCATGGGGGCTGACCCCTGGGATTATGGAAGCAAACAGTAGGGCTACAGCTGCCACCACAACAAACAACGGGTAGGAGAAAGAGAGAGGCCTCACAGTGGTATATCAATATCAAAAGTGTTGTAATATCATAGTAAGAATAAGAATATAAGCATAAACACTAGGCATGGTTTCGAACCCAAAAATGGCGATTCTAAAATCAAATGGGGGGGGGGGGGGGGGTGATTAGTAAAAGAAAGACTTACAAAAAAATTTCAAAAAATGTCTAAAATGTAACTTAATTACTAACGAAATTCGTTAGTAGTTCGTATGCCAGCGCATGCGCATTCCAGATGGTTTTGGCCTACAACTCCCAGAAATCCTAACAGCTGGTAAATTGGCTGGGATTTCTGGGAGTTGTAGGCCAAAACTTGAATAAATCACACTGAATTCTAGATGGGACTCTCCCCCTCGCTGCCTCTCTCTCACCCCGATCCTGAGGGAGCGAGGGCCCAAGTTTGCCCAGGCTGAGAGGAAAGGAAGAGGCCTGAGGCTGTGAGGAATGGTGGGAGTTGAAGTCCAAAACACCTGGAGGGCTGAAGTTGGCCCGTCATGAAGTCTCTTCAAGGCTTTAGATCCTGGCAGGCAGGAGGGCAGGGAGAGCCGTCCACTCCTCCTGCCCTGCCAGGATCTAAAGCATCAAAGAGTATTGGGGTGAGAAACCAACCTAATGTATAATAGAATGAATGCTACTGTAAGTGCCTAATATTATAAATAACAACTGGTCATATACCTACATTCCATGCACATGCAATAATACAGCAGTAAAAACAATGGGAATAAGAAGAGGTAAAATTCAAACCGAAGTATTCTGACTGTGGTCCCTTCTCTATGAGCCCGGGATTCTGCAGCAACCCCCCCCCCCCCCAAAGAATATGTATGTGTGTGCACCCAGGCAGCAAACGCTGTGGCTGTGCCCGGGGTTTTGGCTTTTCCCGGGCTCATAGAGAAGAGCCTTTTGCAGTTTGAGGAGGGACCACGGTCAGAGTACTTCGGTTTGAATTTTACCTCTTCTTATACCCATTGTTATTACTGCTGTATTATTGCATGTGCATGGAATGTAGGTATATGACCAGTTGGATTACTTATAATATTAGGCACTTACAGTAGCATTCATTCTATGATACATTAGGTTGGTTTCTCACCCCAATACTCTTTGATGCTTTAGATCCTGGCAGGCAGGAGAGGCAGGGAAGCCTGGAAAAATGGAAACAGAGAGGTTTACTCAGAAGTAAAATCCACAAAGGAGGCCCTTCATCCAAAGTGCCCTCCTTTGCAGATTTACTTCTGAGTAATCCTCTCTGTTTACATTTTTCCAGGCTTCCAGCCGAAAGAAGGAGCGGGTTTAGGGCTTGCCTTGCCATAATACTTATTGGCAAGGGAGGCGGGAGGGTGGTGAGAGAGAAGGAGGGTGCCCCCCCCCCCTTACGACCTAATAACGACACTTAAGAAAATCCTGGCCCCGGTTCTATAAAGAAAGTCCACTTCCTGGTTGGCGTTCCAGGTGCGGAAATACGCGAAAGTAGCATTTCTTACGAATTTCTTACGAATCATTTCATTTTCATAACTTTTTTCTCATGCCTAATAAACACATACAATACCATATCACGGCGTCTGAATAAGTACACATTTTTCAGGCAAAAGGGAAAGTAATGTCCGCGTCACCAAAAGTGTCCATAGGTCCACACAAGGTAATCCAAAGTTGGGTTCGCCAAATAAGTGGTATCCCAAAGGTTCAAATAAGTGCTCCAAAATTAAGGGTGCAAATAAGCGTTCAAGTAATTCCAAAGCGGAGACGCGGTTCCTTTCGCCAAGCAGACGTTGTAGTTATGTGGAGGCGTAAAGCGAAGATTGCAGTAAAACGTCGCAAAGTAGCAGTATCGAAGGACGCGAAGACCACTTTTGAGGCTTCCAAAATTAGAAAATTACACAGCCAACGGCATATTTATGCTTAATATCATGCGGCCAAGGAGCCGTTTCACCAGTCACGTGGCTTTATCCAAGCTGGAAGTTGTACATAAGGCGTCCATACATATCTATAAAGTAAATATACAATAATAATAATATCGCCTAGACTCTAAACCTATGTAGCCCACATAAACATACAAAATATCACAAATACATACCAGTCCATAGATTAAACGATAGCATAACCCTGATCTGGTTATTTGGCAGCGGTGGCGGTGTTCGCTGAGAAGGGGGAGGGGTCAGAGCGACGTCACTCCCTCCCTCCCCCCTCCGGAGAAGAGGAGGCCAATGGAAAGCCAAGGGACGGGGTCCCTGGGCTCCCGATTGGCCGCCCACGAGGTTTGTCGCCCGCTGCCAATCTCAGCCCCGCCCTTCCACCGGGCTCATTTCCATGCTTAAAGGGACAGAGGCCATTTTCCACGGCACACCTGATGATCATTCACGGCAAACTAGTGTGCCATGACACACCGGTTGGGAAACACTGCCTTACAATGTTGAGCTTATTAGAAGAAATACAACATCTGACCATGTGATTAAATGGGCGATTGATATCAGTCACTCTATCTTATTGGATGATTGGGAGAAAGCATGGAGAACCAAAATGGAATACTCTAGATCCGTCATTCCCAAAGTGGGCGGCGGCGCAATCTGGGGGGGCGGGGGCGGTGAACACCAAGAACAGAAGAGAGATTTGCTGTCGGCTTCTTTTAATGCAGCACCCAACCTTGCCATCTTCTTTGCTTTCTATAAGCATTGCCATTTATTTACTGCTGGAAAGAAAGTCTATTTTCTCGCCCTTCCGATGCCTTCGGCCATTGATGGGCGATTGGCCATTTATATGCTCTGATTGAAAGATCAATTCTGTCATGCCATTGGCGAGCTTCTAAAGCGGAGGAGACTTCTATCAGGCATGGATACTTACTTTGAAGCGTTGGAGGGACGCTCGTACGCCTTTCATCTTTTGGGTAATATCTACTTCTGCAAATAGAAAACTGTCATGGCTGGGGACATTGCCACAGCTTCTTCCAAGTTTCAGTCGTTCTAACACAATGGCAGGGTTCTTTCTTTCTTTCTTTCTTTCTTTCTTTCTCTTTCTTTCTGGGACTGAATTCCCCTGGGATAAGTTCACCAGAATGCGAGCAAGTGCTGCTTAAGGTTTGACTATTGACTTTTAGAAGTAATTGTTTATAAACCTACTAGCTTGGGGACCCGGCGCTGCCCGGGTTATTTGGGAAAGGCCTTTTGTGCCAAGGTTGGTCCTTATCAGTTGTTTATGTGGCTTGCAGTGGTCTCGGGAAGTAAGGGAAGGTGCTGGGAGTCCCACCGTCCATGGTCCATCCTCCTCCAAACTGCACCAGGATGTAGAGTGGGTCATGGGGGTTCTGTGTGCCAAATTTGTTTACTGTCAATTCAGGCCATACACAATGTCCCATGAGCGGAGGCCTAGTTGGGAAAAGCAAGTTAATGAAGCCTTACTGTCAATCCATGCCTTAAAGAGTATCCCATTAGGTGAGGCCTAGTCAGGAAAATCAAGTTAATGTAACCTTACTGTCAATTGTGGGCCTAGTCTGTGATTTGTAGGGGTTGCAGTGTTTTTTGTGAAGTGTTTTGGGTGAAGGTAGTGAGCATTCCATTTCCAACGGTAAAATCTGTCAACTGGTTAACTTCAACTCCAGCCACTGATGTCTGCCTCAGGGCCTTTCCTTTCCTCTCTGTGCTGCCTAGGAGTGGTGGAATGTTGGGTGGCTGGCCAATTGGAGATGGAGATCTTGTGGCCGGGTCGCCCGGGCGGGATAGGTGTCCAGCTTCCAACCCTGGACGGTGCGGCGTTATGCCCATCGTCTTCTGTGAAGAGCCTGGGGGTCCACCTGGACTCCCAGCTGACCATGGAGGCCCAGGTCTCTGCGGTCAGCAAGGCTGCTTTTTTCCATCTCCGACAGGCAAGGAGGCTGCCCCCTATCTCTCCCGGAGCGACCTGGCCACGGTGATCCAAGCCACGGTCATCTCAAGGCTAGATTACTATAACGCGCTCTACGTTGGCCTTCCTCTGTCGGCGATCCGGAAGCTCAAGCTGGTGCAGAACACTGCCGCCCAGCTCCTGTCTGGCACCCCAGCAGGCCGCCACATAACACCTGTCTTGCAGGATCTGCACTGGCTGCCAATTGAGCACCGGATCGCCTTCAAAGTGCTGGTTCTTACCTTTAAGGCCTTGCACGGCCTGGGGCCAGCGTATCTGAGGAACCATCTCACTCCATATTGCCCTTCGAGATCACTACGGTCCGAGGATGCCAACTTCCTGGAGATACCATCAGCAAAGCTGGCACGACCGACATCTACCCGCCGGAGGGCGTTCTCTTTCATAGCTCCCACGCTGTGGAACGCCCTCCCGGCCGAAACCAGGGCCTTGAAGGACCTGCTCCCGTTCAGACAGGCTTGCAAAACCCATCTGTTCAAGCAGGCTTTTGGGGAATAGGCCCATGTATCTTTAAGTGTGTTATTGCTGAATTATGTCACTGTTTTATTTTGCCACTGCTATTTTAACTGTTTTTACTGTTTTTATTATCTTGTATTTTATTGCGCCTTTGGCTCTTGTGAGCCGCCGCGAGCCTCCGGGAGTCGGCGGCATAGAAGCCTGAATAAATAAAATAAATAAATAAATAAATAATCCCACAGGGGTGACCAATCGAAAAGCTGCCACATATTCCTCCGCATCTCCCACTGCAAACACTGACTTTTATTATATACATAGATTCCAAAGCGCTGCACAAGCGGCGCCTGGTCATCAAGATTGCAGTTTCAATGGCTTCAGCCCTACGTTGTGTTCACAAAGAATAAATGTATCCCAATGAATAACAAGATAGGCGATTCCTCCCTCTATTTAAAACTAGCACCGTGCAATTGAGTGTGTATCTGTTAGTGTGACATGTACGACATCGAGGAATTATTAGGTCAGTTACAAATGGACAATTATAAGAATGGAATCATAGACTAATAGAGTTGGATGATACAATACGGGCCATCTAGCCCAACCCCCTGCCATGCAGGAAAAGCATTATCAAAGCACCCCCTGACAGATGGCCATGCGCTCTCTGTTTATTATGTTCCAACCCCCGAAATAACGAGACAGACAACAGTAATTGGATCAAATTTGGGCAACCTTTATTTAAAAGTTACCGATTTAAGTTTAACCTCGCTAAACTCAGATGTCAAGGGAACAAGGTGTGACCTAGCCGAGGTAGTGTCCGCGAGCGATCAACCCCTCGGCTACACTGGGAAACTCCCCTGAGTCCCCCATAGCACAAAACTGGGCAACCTCTCAAGGAAAACACAAGAAAACCTCTCTGAAAATACTTAACCGGACTCTCAAAATTTCAGGACCAATGGTGTCCCCCTCACCCTTAAACAGCCGTCCAGGTGAGTGTATTTGTGCACTGGCCCAACCAACTTTGAAGAGTGCATGAGTGAATATGGGTCTATGGATTACCCTAAACTATTTACACTGTGCTATTTATAGAACCGCCATCCCAGAAAGGCCCAATAACAGTACAGGGTAGGCAAAAAAAAACCTAGAACGTAGAAGAGGAAAAAATACCTACCCGGCCCCTAAGGCGACCACTATACTGTCACCGGGCGGGAGTGGTGGGTCAGCACCTCAAATGGGAATGAAGGAGGAGGCTGCCCCAACACCATAGGCAGCCTCCGCCCACTCCCCAGAAGGTTCCATCCAGGGAACCAATCGCCTCCCTTTGAGGGAGGAGGTAATTTCCTTTCCCCGCCCACTGCGTAGGCAGGGAAAGGGCAATATCCACCATACTAGTAAGCTAAAACCTTTAGTGGAAGATCTGTGCCGGACATCCTCAAATTGCAGCTGTTTGGGCCTCGGCCGGGAATTCTGGGAGCTGGAGGAACAAACGGCTGGAGGGCTGGAGTTCGAAGATGTCTGATCTATGTAATAGAAAGGATTGTTGATGTTTTTTATGTTTTCCTAATTTAATATGTTCAGTGATGTCATATAATTTACATTGTGTTTTTAATTGTGATGTTGTTTAATTTTCATTTTTTGTATAAATTGTGTTTAACTGTATCTTGATTGTTCAATGCTGTAGGCCGCATGGGGTCCTGCATAAGGGAAAAGGCAGGATATCAACCACTGAGTTAATCAACCAAATAAAGAAGTAAATACACTGTGATTTCTTATTTCCTTGCCCTTTCCCACCTCAATGGGGGGCATCTGCAAAAAATAAACTCCCCTCTTCCTATGGGCCGGTATGAACGTGCGCAGGGCTTTTGAAATGAGGCTGTGGGCATAAAAATTATGTCTGGGTGGCCATCCCTGCTCTAGATAGAAAGGATATTAACTTGTTTCATACACAAAGGCTAGATTTATTTACTTATCGTGCCAGGAGCGAACCAAACTAAATGAACGTATTTATTTATTTATTTTATTTATTCAAACTTCCATCTGCCGCCACTCCCAGTGGCTCGGGGCAGCTTACATGAATCAATAAACACAGCTAAAATCTAACAAATCTCAAAACAACATCTCAAGTACGTCACGTCAACCAGGAACACAATAGAAGTGTTTAGCAGGAGAAGGGCCATGGCCATTCATGTTCCGAAGGACTTCCGAAACAACAAGGTTTTGCAGGCCTTCCGGAATTGGAGAAAGGTCTTAGGAGATCAAATCTCGGCCGGCAGCGCATTCCACAGAACCGGGGCTATAACCGAGAAAGCCCTTCGTCGGGTTGCGGTCAGATGGAGCATCTTGGGGCTTGGAATAACCAGGAGGTTGTGTTCTTCAGAACGGAGGGATCTGGTGGGACAATATGGGATAAGGCGGTCCCTTAGGCACACTGGCCCCAGACCATTCAAGGCCTTAAAAGTCAACACTAACACCTTGAAGGAAATCTGGCATTCTACAGGCAGCCAGTGCAGTTCACGCAGAATCGGCGTGATGTGATGGCTCGTCGGGACTCCGGCGAGGAGTCGAGCTGCTGCGTTCTGCACTAACTTAAGTCTCCGGATTACCTGCAAAGGAAGGCCAATATAGAGCACGTTACCGTAGTCAAGCCTCGAGATGACCGTGGCTTGGACCACTGTGGCCAGGTTGCGTTGGGACAAGTAGGGGGCCAGCTTCCTCGCCCGGCAAAGATGGAAAAATGCCACTTTGCTGACGGTGGAGATGTGAGACTCCATCGACAGCAAAGGGTCCAGGGTAACCCCAAGGCTCTTTACGACTGACGACGGACATAGTGTCACGCTGTCCAGGGTTGGAAGCTGGACATCCCCACCGCCCGGGCGACCGAGCCACAGGATCTCCGTCTTCGCTGGATTCACCTTCAACCTACTGGCTTGCAGCCATCCAGTAACGGCCTCAAGGCAGCGATGGAAATTATCGGTCACGGAGTCATGTCGGCCCTCCATCTTCAGAATGAGCTGGGTGTCATCAGCGTACTGGTGGCACCCAAGCCCGAAGCCACGTACCAGCTGGGCAAGTGGTCGCATGTAGATGTTAAATAACAGAGGGAGAGGATCGCCCCCTGAGGGACCCCGCACAAAAGCGGGGAGCCACTGGAGACAACCTCGCCCCTCCTCACTCGCTCTACTCGGTTCCAGAGGAAGGAGGACACCCAATTAAGGGCGGTCCCCCTAACACTGGCCCCGGCAAGACGGCGAATCAATAGATCATATGCTAAATGAGAACATGAAATATTTCACCTTTCTGAGAGGTGGCAGCAAGGGTTTGCTCTTGTCTCCCTCAGAGAGTATTTGCACATTTATGCATTTCCGTAAATGTGTAACTTTTAAAATGATGATGCCTAGTGCCTCCTTGCTTGGACTATTAAAAAGTATGAATGCCTCTTTTGCTCATGTGTGTGTGTGCGCGCGCGCGTGTGCTCCTATCTCCTTAAAGTGGAAAGGGCACTAAAGACTTTTGCACAAACTATGCACGTTGCCAAGTTGCAAAGAGAACGATGTGCTTGGTGCCTCATTGTGATGCTGGAGGGAAGGTTCCTCGCGGGAGCGTGGTTGGCAACCCTCAACGGGCTTCCTTGTCAGGTTGAGATAACCCATCTTGACTGTAATTAAGATATCAGCGAGGTTGCTTCAAATTCTCCCAAATGGCCTATTAGTAACAATGCGCACAAAGATTTTTTAAAAAGCAAAGTAATGCAAAAAAAAGAAAAAAGGAACGAGATAACCCAAACTAAAGAATGCAAATATGAAGAACTGGGAGAAATCAAATGAATTCCCTCTTAGGTTAGGATTTGCTTTTTGGTTATTGATATCGCACACAGATCACCTGTTTGCTCATTATAACAATTCTCTGCATCCCAGGTAAATAAATATCTCATCTGGTAAAGAAGAAAAGAAAGAAGAAAAGAGAAAAGAAACCCGACATCAAAGAAGTCCCGACAACAACAACACAACAAGCACCTTCCCCTGCATCCTGGCTCTTCTCTCTCCTCTTGCATCAATCTGAAGCACATCTCAAAAGCAATCCTCAAAAAAGCAATTCCCAGCCAAGAAAAACAGTTTTCAAAGGAGGAAAGATTAGTCTTATCCCCCGCTGCAAGATGATACAAAAACAGATCAGAGAGAAGCGATTCTTCAGTTCTCCCTGCCACGGCCTGGAGTGCTTTAGGGAGCAGAGCCGTGGCTCAAGCTCCTATTGACTCCGACTTCCCTGGGTTGCAACCTCGGATAATCTGTACATTTAATGCTACTGGTGCCGTGAGAGCGATTGCTTCCAGTATGGCCATTAGGAAAAGTGACATGGCCATCATGGGAAGCACGCGCTATGGAACAGGAATGCAACGACTGTTCCGATTGAATCAACAAGTTCTTTGTGCAATGTGCTACTTTCCGAATCTAATACCTGTGACACAAAGTTTATTTTTTTATTTATGGTTAAAATTCTAGGCTTAGCACCTATCTTCAAGGACCAGTAAGATTAAAAGCTTGTCTGAACAGGAATGTCTTACAAGCTTTCCGAGAAACGGAACCAGTTCCTTGATGGCGTGGGCCTCATCCGGCATGGAGTTCCATAGAGATGGCGCTGCCACAAAGAAGGCTCTCGATCTCGTCGTAGAATAACCGGCAGGAATGGATCGAAAGGACGAACAGGAGGTTCTGCTCTTGCGAACGCAGTGATCTCGGGGGGACATATGGGGTGAGGCGGTCACTCAGGTACGCCGGCCCTAGACCATACAAGGCCTTAAAGGTCAACACCAGCACCTTGAAAACGATCCGGTACTCTATTGGTAGCCAGTGGAGTTGCTGTAAAATAGGTGTAATATGCTCTCGTACCGATGCGCCCACCAGTAGTCGAGAAGCAGCATCCTGCACCAGCTTGAGTTTCGGATTGCTGACAAGGGAAGGCCAACGTAGAGGGCGTTACAGTAATCCAGTCTCGAGATGACCGTCGCCTGGATCACCGTGGCCAGGTCGCCTCTGGACAAGTAGGGAGCCAGCCGCCTAGCCTGTCGCAGGTGGAAAAATGTGGTCTTGCATACCGTGGATATTTGCAGCTCTATTGATAGCAGCAGGTCCAAATGGACCCCCAGGCTCTTGACAGAAGATGACAGCCTTAAAGGCTCGCCTTCCAGGGTAGGCAGCCGGCATCCACTCAATCCAGGGCGACCCAGCCATAGGATCTCCATCTTTGACGGGTTCACCTTCAACCGGCTGGCGCGCAGCCACCCAGTCACGGCTTCAAGGCATTGATGGAAACAATCTGGTATGGTCTCTGGCCTGCCATCCATTCTCAGCACCAGCTGGGTGTCATCAGCGTACTGATGGCACTCCAGACCGAAGTCGCGAACCAAATATTAGCAGCAGAATCCGATATTCCACAAAAGAGCAATACCTTTATTGGCCAACTAAAATGCACAAAATATATCACTAGCAAGTATGTTAAACATGTTGCTGGTTTTATTTCATTATCCACAATTTTGTGTATCTACATGAAATGTGTAAATGTCTACCCCATGGGTAAGGGGTTATACTATATTAAGTAATGATTCAACTAACTACCAATCCATTCACTTTCTGTAATGAGATTGAGAAAACATCCAAACAGCCCCTTTAATGCAGGACTTCCCACAATTAAAAAAGGGGGCCTGTCCAGATGATGTCCCCGAGGAACATGAATTAATTCACCACAAACCAGGAAAACCCTGGTTATGCAAGGCCAAGGGCAAACCCTGGTTTGTTGCTAATTAATTTGTTAGTGGGTTCATTCTGCACCTTCTTGGAAGGTGTGGGATCCCTGGGCTGCTCCCTCAGATGTCCTTGGCTTTTAAGGAGACAGTTCAGACAGCCCCATGGTTTTCTGGGCTAAATTAGCCCGGAGAACCATGAGAAGTACACATACCCCTTCCCCAAAAGCACCCAAAAGCCCTTTAAAACTAAGAGAACTTTCTGTGGTGTGTGCGGATGGGGTACCCAGGGACATTCACACTTTCAAAAAGGGCTTCCTGGAAGTGCCCCGAGTTCCTTTGCCCCAGATAGAAAAAAATATCTTGCAACATCTGTGATTACTTCTCTTCCGCCTTCCGGGTCAAAAAGGAGCTTTGAAAGGATGGACGTTGCAAGCTATGACCCCGAAGGTAGAGCTTAGAGCCTTCCCACAAGCAGGGAGACCCAGGATCCCTATAGTAATGAGTGCTAGACTCAGAAATAGTGAACCAAAACAGGATTTATTGGATAACAACCAGTGGAAAATGCTGGTGGCCCACAACGCTTGGTTGGTGGCAAAGAGTCCTTTAAACAAAGGGAAGGCGGTCGTTTGCCTCATGCAAAGCGAAGGTACCTCTCTTTGGATCCCAGGTGTCCTGTTCCTCTCTGGTCTTTGTAGGCCCACAAAGTCCTGTAAAAACCCCAAAATCCGCAGTCTCTGTTGAGGACGGGCCTCCTGTGCACTGCAGCTTGGTTGAGAGCGCAGGTAGACTCAGCAGGTGAACTAAGAATGCTATTGTCCCAGCAAGCTTAGGTTCCAGCCTTGCGTCGTCCGTTTCTTCCTTGGAATGAGGGAGGAGGGGACGTCCAGCCCCTTAAGTAGACCCTGGAAAAGGGTGGAGTTGAGGGCAGAGACACTAGGTATAGAGCCAGGGAACAGCCCCATCCGAGTGACCCCATGGCCAGGACAAAGGAGCACATGGCCAACAGAGAAGATATAGAACAAAGGGTCCATGCAGGTACATGGCAAACCAAATGCAGATATAAACAGCCCCCTAGGGGCATCACAACTTCCTTTGCATGTCTGACCTTCTTTCTGTCCTGCTTTTATCACTCATTGACAATGGTCTCCCGGCCACTGGGCAGTTAAGGGTTTTACTCAGTCTGCCGTCTAGATTGAAACTTCATATCTCATTCTTTTTTACATTTTTTCCTGGGGTGCAAAGAGTTGTGAGTTGTCACTCAACCAGCCTGTAGATATTGTACATTGGCAAAATCATGTCCCCTAAAAGTGTGACCAAGCCCAAGTGGACACTTAATTCCTCTTTATATTATGTTATTGCATTTATATTCTACCATTATGCTGGTATGGTACCCAACTATTTGGGGTACCAATTTCCCTCATTAACACCCTTTAGGGGACATACTCACACAAGATATTTATAGCACTTTGGGCTTTTCAATATTGGCTGCTTGATCTGTGGTCAGTCCAGAGTAGTCTTAATCCAGAATGGTTCCGGAAACAGTCACATACGTGCACACAGTGCCGGATCCATGGTGGCCGTGGGGTGGAGCCTGCAAGGTCTGCTTCTATCGTAAGCCGCTTTGAGTCTCTGTCGTAGAAAGAAAAGGTGATGTATATACAGGGCCGGACAAAGGTAAAAAATTGTAGTAAGCGAACCTTTTTTTGGCGCCCCTTGGGTCTTCTGTGTGGTGATGATGGTGTGCGTGCCGGAGCACACATACACACAAACAGCTAGTTTCATGCATGCGCCATCGGGTCGGAGCGCTTCTGGTGGAGGGAGTAGTGAAAAGCACTCCCAAGAAGATGAAAATGACAGGGGAACATTTTGCAACCCTCCGACTGCAAAATGTTCCCTGGCTTGTCCTTTTCAGCCTCTTGGGAGTGCGTTTAGCAACTCCCTCCACCAGAAGCGCTCCGACCCGATGGCGCATGCGCGAAAGTTTCGCGCATGCACTATTAAAACAGAGCACTCCCAAGAGGATGAAAAGGACAAGCCAGAGAACATTTTGCAGCCGAGGCGGAGCCTTCCGCCCATGTGCCGGCCGCCCGCAGCAATGATGCGCTGAACCTGGTGGCCGCGGCCAGATGCGCCCTTGGCCACATGGCGCCCTGAAGCAGCCGCTTACTTTGCCTCCACTAAGATCCGCCCTTGTGTATATATAAGCATAAACACAACATAAACCACTGCTACGTACCAATAATATAAAGCTGTTATCGTAGTGCAATCTGAACAAACAGCTCTGCTTCTACTACAGGGATAAGAATAACAATGGCTCCCCAGTGAAATGTGCTTTTTATGCGCTCATCTTCCTGCTCATGCAAGGCCCAAGGCAGGCTTTGGCCTTTCTTTTGAACTTCATGCCCAGAACTAGCAGGTAAATTTCGTTTTAGAAGTGTAATCCATCTTCCCTCAAGCGTTGGCTCTACCTGGCTGTTGCACATCTGGCACACCTGTTCCAGTCCAGGCAAACACTGGAACCTGTTAGCAAATTCAGTCACATCCAGCTGCATCTGGGAAATCAGCTTTGACACAATACTTATGTTTACCGATTCCTGGCGGCTGCTGGTACGCCCTGTACCCCGGCGCGCTTGAGGAGGGTCTTCTGTACGACCCGGTGTTGTCAGGAGCATCTAGAAAAACCTCAGGATGAAAAGAAAGCACTGAGCCAAAATGAGGAATAGCAAGAGAAGCAAAAATAGTATTTTTCAATGACTATTGATGCTTACCTTTTAGTTTTCCAGTGCTACAATGCCCAAAATTATTCTCTCTTTTAGGCTGAAATCCATGAACCCTTCTTGCTCTATTTTCGTATTGATCTCTTGGTAACAGGAAGCTCACCCACTTCCAAGCAACCGCATTGGGAATCCAGCCACGGTTGCGAACGGCTGAAACTTCGGAGCCTTCATGTCTGAGCCATAAAGTGACTGGCTCTAGAGCTACGATTTACCTGATTTATATGTAGTCGTCAATAGTGGGTGAATATACAGAGGAGCAGCTATAAAATTCATAATGTGTGTGGGCTGCGCATTGATTTGGCCCGGCATTGACGGTGATTCCAATAAACTCTTTGGGACAAAGGTTTCCAGGATGTGCTTAACATTAACATTAAATGCAACGTGGAAGATCACTAAACCCATAACGGCTGGTCTTTGGCTTTCAGGGGCATTTAGGCCCAAGGTTGGAGGGGGCTGGAAATTAGTAATGCAAGGAGCACAACAATAAAAATGATCCTTAATTATATATATATGCATACACATAGAGAAAGAGAGAGAAATGGGGAGGGAGCAAAGAGGACCAAAATGGATTCATCCCAGGAAGACAACTAAAAACTAACATAAGAAATATAATTAATGTGATAGAATATTTTGACAAAAACATAGATAAAGAGGCTGCTATAATGTTCATGGACGCTGAAAAAGCGTTTGATAAAATCTCCTGGGATTATCTCAAATTGCTCCTAAAAGAATTAGACATGGGCTTTCAGATGGAGAACACAATCCAGGCTATCTACCAGAAACAAACAGCCAAAATAATAATCAATCAAGGGAAAACTGAAAAGTTAGAGATCCAAAAGGAGTAAGGCAAGGATGCCCACTGTCCCCCCTGCTATTCGTCCTTATGCTGAGAGGTACTGCTAAATACCATCAGGGAGGATGACAATCTCAAAGGGTGCAGATAGGAAAGGAAAAACAAAAGTGAAAGCTTTCGCGGATGACGTTGCCTTAATTATACAAAGCCCAATAGAAACCATCCAGCTATGGATGAAGAGAGTTGAAGAATTTGGCGAGATAGCTGGCCTCAAAATAAATAAGAATAAAACCCAATTCATAGTAAAAAATTTGAGTGGAGAAAAGAAACAGAAGCTGGAAGACATCTCAGGAGTTAAAATAGCAAGTAAAGTGAAATATTTAGGAATTAACTTAACATCCAAAATTCCCAGCTATTTAAAAACAATTATACAGAATTGTGGAAAGCAATCCAAAAGATCTAGGGAAATGGGAGAAACTTAACCTATCATTGATGGGAAAAGTAGCGTCACTCAAAATGATGATCCTACCAGAATCAACTTTCTTTTCTCCACCATACCAATTATAAAAAAAGGACCAATTCAAAATTTGGACGAGGATATGTCAAAATTCTTGTGGGGAGGGAAAACCAAGGGTAAAGATGAAGACAATACAAGATAGCAAGGAAAGAGGAGGGCTGGGGTACCCAATTTAAAAATATACTTTGAGGCCAAACTGTTTCGCCTGGGCGAGAGAATGGGTTAACTTAGAAGAGGACAGGATGCTAAACCTAGAGGGCCATGACCTAAGGTTCGGGTTCCACGCTTATATGGGATATGATAAAATCAAGGCAGACGCGGATTTAAGAACCACTACACTAGAGACGCGATACTTAGAGTATGGACAAAATATTGGAAAAAGAGGTACAAAAAAACTCCTCTATGGCTATCCCCAACAGAGGCGTTCAGGATCAGGGAACTAGGAAGCAGAAAATGGACCCAATATAGGGAACTTATAGAGAGTGGGATGGGCAAAAATATGTGCTCAAAAGTATGGAACAACTGAAATTAGAAGGGATAGTGTTGAGCTGGTTTTCCTATCTCCAAATAAAAGAGAAATTCAAAGTAGACTTAAAAAGAGGATTTGAGGAGAATAGCAATGAACTAGAAGAAATTTTACTGGGTAAAAACCAGAAAATCGTAGGAAAAATCTACAAGGTGTTATTAAAATGGGAAACAGAGAACAACCAAGACAGGGAATACATGAAGAGCTGGTCTAGAAACCTAGGATATAAAATCAATAAGGAAACATGGACACAAGTATGGAAGAGAATGTGGGTAGTGTCGCCAGTTATGCCTACCAAGAAAACTGGGTCAAGATGATCTATAGGTGGCACTTGGCCCCGGCCAAACTAGCTAAGATATATAAAAATCTTAACCCGAAGTGCAGGAGATGCACTTCAACTGGCACCTTCTTCCACGTATGGTGGACGTGTGACAAAACAATCAAATACTGGAAAATGATCCAACTAGAAATTAATAAAATATTGGGATGGAAAGTAGCAAGGAAACCCGACCTCTTCTTACTGGGGATAAAAGATAGAAGCTTTCCTAAAGAGGACTGGAGAACTTTTACTCTCTGCACAAATCGCGGCGAGAATGGCCTTCGCCCAACAATGGAAAGAGGCAGAACCCCCCACGAAAGAAACCTGGTTCTCCAAACTTTGGGGAGCTATCCAGATGCTGGCCTTAAGCGAGAAACTGCGCCGGGATGACATCAAAGATAAAGAGACAATGGATTGGTTAAAAATTAGAACTTACTGTAAAAGGGAATTTAATGTAGAGCTAAACATGACATAGAGACAGACTGATTCAACTTTCTCCCCCTCTATACCCTCGCAGGACGCAAAGGAGGACTAAGAGATAGTCGAATAGAAAAGAGCGGGCCTGGAACCAAACCCCTCGACCTCCGAACACGAGCACGCTTTTCACACCCCTTTTCTATCTTTCAGCTATAGCACCCAACACGAGGAAAGGCCCCGGGCCCTTCCCTCACTGTTAGCCTTACTCTTCATCTCAAGCTCTATCTTTCTGACTTTCTTTTCTGTTCCTCCGAAACTTTGGAACCCCCCATCTCGACTCGAGATGGTTGTATGTTGTTTGTCTGTACTATCTTATGAATATCAATAAACTTTATTTAAAAAAAAAATATAAAAATGATCCTTAATTATATATATATGCATACACTTAGAGAAAGAGAGAGAAATGGGGAGGGAGCACATTACTTCTGGACCAAATTTTCAAATATTATGAAAAGATCATCTTATATGAATGAATAAATAAATGCAAAATTTGCATCCACTTGCCCGACTGGTCCGCGATTTTGGTCTGGAGTGCCATCAGTTCGCTGACGACACCCAGCTGGTGCTGAGAATGGACCGCAGGCCGGACACCGTATCCAATTGTTTCCATCAATGCCTTGAAGCCGTGACTGGATGGCTGCGCACCAGCCGGTTTAAGGTGAACCCATCGAAGTCAGAGATCCTATGGCTGGGTCATCCTGGTGTTGGTGAGTGCCGGTTGCCTACCCTGAACGGCAAGCGGTTAAGCCTGTCATCTTTGGTAAAAAGCCTGGGGGTCCAATTGGACCCACTGCTATTGATGGAGACCCAGGTCTGCATTTTTCCATCTTCGACAGGCTAGGTGACTGGCTCCTTACCTATCCAGGAATGATCTAGCTACAGTGATCCAGGCGATGGTCATCTCGAGGCTAGACTACTGTAATGCCCTCTACATTGGCCTTCCCTTGTAGACAATCAGGAATCTTAAGCTGGTGCAAAATGCTGCTGCTCGATTGCTGGTGGGATCATCGGCAAGAGAGCACATCACATCAATTCTACAGCAATTGCACTGGCTACCAGTAGAGTACCAGATTGTCTTCAAGGTGCTGGTTTTGACCTTCAAGGCCTTGCATGGCCTAGGGCCAGTGCACCTGGGGGACCGCCTCACCCCATACGTTCCCCCGAGATCATTGCGCTCAGAAGAACAAAACCTTCTGGCGATTCCATCAGCCCGTTCCTGCCGCCTTTCAACACCAAAGCAAAGAGCTTTCTCCGTGGTGGCGCCAACTCTATGGAACGAGTTACCAGATGGAGCTGGCGCTATTACAGAGCGGGCCCCTTTCCGGAAGGCCTGCAAGACGCTCCTCTTTTAGCAGGCCTTCAATCTAAGCGCCTCCTGATAATTTCTATCCATGCCCTTGTTTTAATTGTTTTATGCAATTAAACGGTTTTATGTATGTTTTATAGTTTTATGTAAACCGCCCGGAGCCTGCAGGGAGGAGCCGTATATAAAAGTGAATAATAAATAAATAAATAAATGCAGAATCTTAATACTTTTACTAGTACAGTGATATAACATTTTCAGCATTTCTACCCAGGTATCCAGATTGACCAGTTTACTCAGTTTCACAGATGTTTCACGCTACCCTTCTTTTTGAATAAAATATGTTGTGCTGATTTAATAGCAATTCCTCTAAATCTCTTTTAAAAGCCCCGCCAATCAAACCGCATTTAAATTACACAAGCACAGTCATTTCTGAGTCTTTGCGACCTCCTGGACCAGCCCACGCCAGAGCTCCCCCCGTCGGCCGTGCCCCCCCCCCAGGGCCTCCTTCAAGGTCAAGCCAGTCCCTTCGAGGGCAACATCCACCCACCTTGCCCTTGGTCAGCCCCCCTTCCTTATTCCTTCCATTTCCCCCGGCATCATTGCCTTCTCCAGGCTCTCCTGTGTGCATATTTCCTTATATTATGAATTTTTAGTCTATCCAATTTGTGTATTAAAGTTTTCATGCTGATATAACAGCAATTTCTCTAATCCTTTTAAAACACACACACACACACACCTGCTTTTAAATCACACAAGCACAGTTTTATGTGTGTGTTTCCTTCTATTATGAATTTTCACTGCAATATTTTTCAAAATGGAAGGTTGCATCACACGTAGGTACAAATCTGCACACAACGAAAAATCAACATTCAAGTAAGTGTGGTTTCTGGGTCTTCTAACACAGTGTTTCCCAACCAGTGTGCCGTGAGCGATCATCAGGCGTGCCGTGGGAAATTGGCACTCTCACCCTCCTAGCAGCCCCCTCACAGGTTTCCAAGAAACAAATTGAGCCTCTCCGCTTGGAAATGTGTTTTTTTTACTATTTTACTGGATTTTTCTAGAGTTGCCCCCCCCCCCCAGGAACTGTTTATAACAGCTTCATGACATCCATAGTTAACTGGAAGCAAGTTTCACTCAGGGTGAAATTTCACAAAGGTCTGGAGAACAAGCTCTATGAGGAGCGGCTTGAAGAGCTGGGCATGTTTAACCTGAAGAAGAGAAGGCTGAGAGAAGACATGATAGCCATGTATAAGTATGTGAGAGGAAGTCATATATATGTTGTGTTCATCGAAACAGGCCCAGGTTTCACACTGAGTGTATAAATACATTTAAAAACATATTGACTATATGTATTACTGCGTTAGAGTGTAATTTTGTGACATTTTGGTGGGTGGTGTGCCCCAGGATTTGGTAAATGTCAAAAATGTGCCACGGCTCAAAAAAGGTTGAAAAACACTGTTCTAACATGCACATATTGTTTACAAAGTGTGCTTCATGTTGGGGTTTTTATTTCGGCCTATTTTTCACAATATAAAGTAAATACGTGGAGACTCAGGGAGTTGAGGGGGTTGTCCAGATGGATAGCATGGGACCAAGCGGTGCCATTTGTGGCTTTCCTTTTACTTTTAATATCACCCTTTAAACACTAACAAAGCACAACCCAGGTGACATTATGGGGTCATCCTTCTGTCTTAGGTTTTGTCCCTGAAATCTCAGGAACTTGGAGGGCTCCTAACTTGGTAACTCAACTTTGAATTTGAATCTCAAATGCAATTACACTTTGGTATGGTGTAAACTAGGGGTGGATATCTCCTATTTAAATACATCGTTTTCTGTTAATTTTTCCTATTTGAAATTATTTTGACCTTATATCGACCCTCGGCATCCAACCCGGAAGTGAAGTTTCAAAACCGAACCCGGGATCGCCATTTTTTGTAAAGGTCACGTTATTCAGTCGTTTTCCCCCCTCCTCAGTTTTCAACTCGCGAGAGGAGACTGGAAGGCAGCAGCCCCCTCCTTTCTCCTCTCGCCAGCTGAGAGCAAGCCTTGGCGCGGTTTATTTCCTTGGCAGGGGAGGAGGGGCTGACTCTCTCCCTTCCTTCCTCCCTCCCTGCCCCTCCCAGCTGAGAGGTATCATGCATTAAATATAATGCGCAATGCTTTTGAGCTTGGGGAAGGGGAGGGAAGAGAGGAGAGCAAGCCCGCCATTCTAGCCTCCCATCTGGCATAACTAATAATAACAAAAAATCGTTATAAATTACGTTTCAATTACAAAATTTATTTTAAAAAATTCAGAATAATTTCTATAACGACCCAGCAACGGAAATCCCCCCCCCCCAAACGAGTTTAGAATCAATTTTTTAATGGATCAACCACCCCTAGTGTAAACATTGGTGCTGGTTTCTATTCAGAACTAGTACAACACAAGCAGGGCTATACGCATTCAAAGCAAAACACAAGAGTGCAAAGAATTATCAAAATATAAAGATTACTATTGGTGCATAATATACGTATACTAGTGCAGGAGGACACAGAATGGAAAAAGCCCAATGTCCTACCGCAGATGGCATCCAAGTGGGTTGAGGTAAAGGTAAGTATTTATAAAGTATTTGTAATCCCAAGGATCCAATGATCCTGGAGTAATGCCGCCGTGGATGCAGGAGGGTGTGTCCCAGAGTCGCTCGCAGTCGGAGCTACTGGAAGCAGAGGAGAACAATCTTCTCCTACAAAGAAATGCTGGTTGAGGGTAAACGCCGACGGTCAACTGGTGCTATACATCCCAGGCCAAAGAGGGGTCCGTGATGATGGTATATAAGCATTCCAGACTCAAACTGAGATGGTTCATGAGATGGTTCATGAGCTACTGAGTTTGGGGTTATGCTCATGCACCATCTCAGTTTGAGTCTGGAATGCTTATATACCATTATCACGCCTTGATAAAACCTGTGAAGGGTGAAACGGACCCCTCTTTGGCCTGGGATGTATAGCGCCAGTTGACTGTCGGCGTTTACCCTCAACCAGCATTTCTTCGTAGGAGAAGATTGTTCTCCTCTGCTTCCAGTAGCTCCGACTGTGAGCGACTCTGGGACATGCCCTCCTGCATCCACGGCGGCATTACTCCAGGATCATCGGATCCTTGGGATTACAAATACTTTATAAACACTAACCTTTACGTCAACCCACTTGGATACCATCTGCGGTAGGACATTGGGCTTTTTCCATTCTGTGTCCTCATGCACTAGTATATGTATATTATGCACCAATAATAATCTTTATATTTTGATAATTCTTTGCACTCTTGTGTTTTGCTTCTATTCAGAACTAGCCTCATTGATTGTTCACATGGGCCAGTACCGCCATCCTACTTTCTTCTCACTTCACTGCATGTAAAAAATGGAATGGGATTACTTACCTGTGTCATTTTGTTGTTGCTGTAGTAGTGGCCACTGACCTCCAAAATGGCTCCTGGCTGTCAGTCAGTGCCTTTGCCCATGACAGCTGCAAACATAGGCAATTTGGAGGAGTAATTGCACGTGAAAGGCGGCACTTTCCTCCCACAGTTATTCTCCTGGTAACACCAGAAAGGTCCTGATCACCAGCAGAAAACTCTCTGTGATTTTGTTTAGCGTTTGGTCTTCTTGTTTCTAGTTGTGAAGCTCCAGAGATGTTTCCCTTTTACTGCAGCGCGTACACATCTGTACTTTTCCTGAGTTACATCCAATTCTGCCAGAATTCCCTCAACATAAACTAGACAGTCGTTCTCGTAAATGTGCCACATGGTTGTAAAGACTCTTTGCTGCTTGAAATATTGTTGCTCTGACCTTTTCTAACCCTCGGAAGTGGGGAAAAAAAAGTAATTTAACGGCTTAAATCTTTCATTTTGAGAATTTTTTTTAACAAGCTGGTAGGTTCTGCAACGAGAGTTGACTGCAGAACTATAAATTAGTCTAGCAAGGGCTAGCGTTGGATTTGAGTTATGACAATCAAAGATAGGGAGGGTAAGGCTTGAGAAAATTACTTTCTGGTTTACTTCAAACAATTTCCGCCTGCACTTTCGGTACCCCCGAGACTGACACCACCGGCTTTCGTGTCTGGAAGCAGGACTTGCAATATGATATTGCACAGAGGATTGTTTCTGTTTGGCCAGTTTGTTATGCCCCATCGTTCCAGGAAACACGGCCCGTTCTGCCTTCCTTTTTTGTTTCCTTCACCAGTTCGTAGCATTCAATGTTTCACTATGACTACTGCCTACTTATTCTACAGCTACCATCAGATACGAGGATGCTCTGTGATGCTGGACACTTTGGCTGCATCCACACTACAGTAGTATAATACGAGTCTGATACATTATCTGATATGGCCCAGTGCTATGGAATGCTGGGATTTATGGTTTTGTGAGATATTATTTACCTTTCTCTGATGGAGAGCTCTGAGGCCACAAGAAACGATGTCCAAGAATTCCATAAGATGGAGCTATGGCAATTAAAACTACGCCCGCTATAATTTTGCAGTGGGAATGACCTCTGTTTATCCAGAATGCTGCCATCCAAAATACTACTACTAATCTGAGAGCACTACGCTTTTGCTTTCTGGTGGCTCACACTACACTACCTGTCATAGCACAGAGACCAAGGAAGCCAAGTCCAGATGTAAAAGGGGGTAACAAAAGTTTATTGAACAATCAAATGGAAATGGGATGAACAAAAAAGCAGCCAACTCGGCTAAAAACCCTCAAAAATCCCAGGAAACCTAACACAAACCCTGAAGCATGATGCAAAACAAACTCAGGACATCCGTCTGCGACGTCCGGTGTCAGATGATCCAGAAGAGTAGTCGAAAGCCAATCCAAAGGTCAAGGGCAGGAGAATGATGGATGAAAGGAGGAGACAGTCCAAAGTAATCAGGAGAGCAGGTTCAGAGGAGATCCAGCCCCGCCACAGGAATACGCGACAGCAAGAGTAACTGGAACCAGGAACAAGACACATGATACCAGGATGCTAGACACAAGAATCAGATAGCAACTCATTGACCGCCGTGAAGGCAGCCTCATAAACCCATACATTATATAGCCCCTTAGGTGTCGGACTCGCCCAACGACTGCCCTTGATCAGGAGCAGCAGCGGTTTCATTTCCTACAGCTGCTGAGTCTTGTGCAGTCCTCCAATCTTGCCAACGTGCTTGGAAACTTCCCAATCTGTCCCTGAAGCCTCAGAAGGCCAGTCTAAATCACTGTCGAAGCCAAGAAAGGTATCAGAATTAGACTCTTCATTACACACATCCTTTACTTCCTGAACCAATGTTGATTCTAGATCAGTAGCACTTTCCTCTGACCCCATTTCTTCTTCCCCAGGGAAACCTTCAAAGGCTTCTGAATCAGAAGGAGCTCTAAGTATCTGCCGGATCCTTTTTCTCTGTTCCAACCCTTCAAGACTAGAGTCACTAGCAGCCCTTTTTATCCCAGCTGCAGAGTCTTGATTACACAGAGCCTCACCCCATTCCATACTACTGCTTGATGCTAATGACCCAGCGTCTTCCCTATCACTACTAGCAGTAGAAGCCGAAGGCTCAATTACAACACTACCTTTATGTGTTTCATGAACAAAACTATTAAAATCATTGTGTAAAATTGCTCTCAGGCTGTTTATAAGATGTATATGAAACAGAAATGATTTCTTAAAAGTCTTGGGCCCTGTCTTTAAGATATGTGTATATGCCTTAGTGCAGGTATGTTCTAAGTCTGGCTGGGGCCCCAAATGTGGCCCCTTTTCAAATTTCCAGTGGCCAGCTCTCTTTGGGCCTCCCCTCTTGCTTCTTTATTTCCTTCCTTCCTCCCTCCCTTCGTTGACTTCCTTCCTTCCTAATGTGAGCGATCAGCTGCAGCCGCTCCCAAGTGACACACAGAGACAGTCTGAGAATCACTAGGAACTTTTACTACAAACTGCGCACACACCAACAAAGCCAAGAGTGCCCACGCACCGTATCCCTCCCCCTTATATACACATTCCCTGGAGATTCAAAGTTCCGTTTCCCACGTCCTCAGTTCCCGCTTCCAAGTCTTCGCCAAAATCTCGGACCGTTGTTTCCCACGCCAGGCAGCCCCAGCGCCTTATCGATGTTTAGACTGTCAGGAGTCCTGGATTTGGGTGCCATCTCCAAGGCCCCAAATCTCAGCGCCTGATACCTAACTCCCTCTCTTCCTTCCTTCATTCCTTCCTTCCTTCTTGGGGATCAGGACCCCGGTTTCCTCGAGAGAAGAGAAAGACCAATGGCAGCCTCTTGTGTCCCTTCACCTCTATTTAGTGCCAACTTCTCCTTGGATGGCTCTGGCCTTGAACATACCATCCCAGTGGCTCTTTATTGGGTCATTGGGTCATTGGGTTATGGAACTCACTTCCAGAGGAGGTTGTGACAGCGGTCAGCCTGGACAGCTTCAAGGCAGGATTAGACAGATTCATGGATACCAAGGGAATCAGTAGCTACTGAAATGGACATCCAAGTGCCACCTCTGTGTTGATGGAGGCAGGCAGGATTTCCCGGGTACTGGTTGTGGGGGGTCGGGAGCAGGTGAGGGTTCTGCCCTCCTTTCTGCTAGAGATCCCCGTGTACAACTAGTGGGCCACTGTGTGACACAGAATGCTGGACTAGATGGGCTGAGGCCCGATTCAGCATGGCTCCTCTTATGTTCTTATGTTCTTATGTTTATTTCTCTCTTCCCCATAACCTTTTCTTTATTTCTTTGCAAGGGAACGCTCTCCAATTGCCCTGCTTGCCCCAGGTGCTCACTACTGACAGTGCTGCTGCTGCTGCGTGACGGGGAAGGGTGGGTCTTCTGCCTTCCGGGTCAAAAAGGCTTTAAAAGGATGGACGTTGCAAGCTATGACCCTGAAGGTAGAGTATAGCCTTCCCACATGCAGGGAGACCCAGGATCTCTATAATAATGAGTGCTAGACTCAGAAATAGTGAACCAAAACAGGATTTATTGCATAACAACCAGTAGAAAATGCTGGTGGCCAAAAATGCTTGGTTGGTTGCAAAGAGTCCTTTAGACAAAGGGAAAGCATTCACTTGCTTCATGCAAAGCGAAGGTACCTCTCTTTGGATCCCAGGTATCCTGTTCCTCTCTGGTCTTTGTAGGCCCACGAAGTCCTGTAAAAAACCCCAAATCCGCAGTCTCTGGTAAGGATGGGCCTTCTAAACACTGCAGCTTGGTTGAGAGAGCAGGTAGACCCCGCAGGTGAACTAAGAATGCTATGTCCCAGCAAGCTTAGGTTCCAGCCTTGCTTTGTCCGTGAGATATTTGGAAATAGGGCGGAGGGGACGTCCGGCCCCTTAAGTAGACTCTGGAAAGGGGTGGAGTTGATGGCGGAGACACCAGGTATGGAGCCAGGAAGCAGCCCTATCCGAGTGACCACATGGCCAGACAGGGAAGCACATGGCCAACGAAGAGGATATAGAACAAAGGGCCATGCAGGTGAATGGCAAACCAAATACAGATATAAACAGCCCCCTAGGGGGTGTCACAGTGGGCCCTGGATGTTGAGTTCTTGCCTGCCATCCCTTCCTCCCTTCCTTCCACTCTCCGCCTTCATGCTATGTCACCTTCCTGAGTTTCCCAAAAAAGTTGCCCTTCGCTGCAGCTCCTCCCTTGGGAAGAAAAGGAAAGAGCCAGGTGGCAACTACAGCCCCCCTCCCCACCACTATCGAAGCCCCTGACAGCTCCAAAGAAGGAGAACATGTTACACCTATGCTGAAGTCACTCCACTGGTGGCCAATTCATTTCTGGGCAAAGCACAAAGTGTTGGTTTTGACCTTTAAAATCCTACATGGTCTAGCTCTAGGTTACCTGCAGGGTTGCCTTCTCCTGCACAATCCGCTCTTTGGGACACCGCAGTCCTCTGTGGGGTGGCTACTCCTACCAGCCAGAACCCAACTAATGACTTTCACCCAGAGGACCTTTTCATAAGCCACCCCATGACTGTGGAAGAACCTACTGGAAGAGGTTCTGAGTTTTGATTTACATTCTATTACCACTATATGTCAATTCTGTATCTGTGTTTGATATAAGTTTTCTTATGTGTATATGTGTGTGTTTAAGTGTGCGTATATCTATGTGATTTATTGTATTTTTATGTTTATTTGTTTTGAATTTGTTGTACACTGCCTCAAACTCACAGGAGAGGTGCGTAATAAATAAAATGATGATGATGATGATGATGATTATATGCAAATACGAGTATACTCAAATCCTCCAAAACTCAACATGCTTCTGATCCCAAGCACTTTAGATGAGGGGCACTCAATCTGTTGTTGCACTTCAGACAAGGAGCACCCCACCTAGTCACACACACAACAGACAGTCTCTGAATAAGTAGGCTTTTATTGAATCAAATATAGTGTCTAACAAAAGGGTTAAAAGAAGATCAATTGTAGAATATATCCAAGGTAAAATCACACAGTTCAATTAGTCCCAAAATCCAATAGACAAAGGTAGAAGGCTTGATGCAAACCCCATAAATGATACAAGGCAGCCTTGGAAGCAAAACGTGTACGGAGGCCTAGGCAAAAAATCAAGAGCTTGGAGACAAGAATAGCTTGGCATAGTATTCTGAACGAAGCTTGGAATCTAGAGACAATTTCCCAAGCAAGCTCTAATAAGGACAAATTAGTTTCGGTTTCCCAAATGGCCATTACGGCATAGACTGGCCGCTTGCCGAGATTCTAGAATGTTATCTCTACGATTGAATATAAACTCATTAAAACGGCCAGGTGTTCCGTTCTCAGCCTGAAGGCCTTCGGACTCCTGCTCATCTAACACAGCCCTGGGAAGTGGCCTATTCTCAGGAAGACAAGCCTCACCTGGAAGTTCACTTTGCAGTTCTCATTATCGGCATTTATATTAACAGCATTTTCACCATCAGCATTCATATTAACAATCCCATCATCCCTAGCATGCACATGAACACCAGGCTGGAACACCACATCTGTATAAACTCACTACCATTCTTGGAGCCACGAGATATGTCTGAATTCCCCTTGCTTAGAGTTGATCCCATTGATCAGAAGCAGTTCTCCAGGGTTTCAGAGCAAGCCTGTGTGGAGATTAAGTGGATTGATTCTGGAACCTTCTTTTGTCAAATCAAAGAGATGCCCTTGTCAAATGCTTTGTAGAAGGGACATATGTCTTGTCAGCATTATTTAAAGCCTGTGGTGGAACCTATGGTTGAGGTGAAATATAATTAGTCCAACGAAGCCACTCAAAGGTTTAGATCACAATATTCAATATTCCCCAGTGGAGACCACCCTCAATCCTGTAGCATTCAATGGCTTCTTCAAAAAGCTCTCCCTCTTTTATTAATTAGTATGAACTACTTTGTGTAGTATTATTATAGCGCTGCTTATGTCATTTGTGTGATTAAATATGTTCCAGCTCAAGCAGATCGCTTTCAAGAAAGAACACAAAAAGGTGCAAAAGTAAACACGTTGGGGAGATCAAAGGGATTCCCAAGCAAAGGAGTAATGAGGAGCCTGTGTAAATACAAATGTAAAAGAATTGTAAATGAGTTTATTATTTATTTATCAAAGATCCAGCAAGAGCGAGTAGCGAGGAACAGAAAGTGGGAGCCTTCTGACAATGGCTGCCAGGAGCCCCGGCAACAAAGGAGAGCGCGGAGAAGCCTTAAGCTGCTTTTGAGCAAAGCATTTAAGAAAGCACAGATAAGGAAAGCTGGAGTGACAGCCAATAATAAAACCTGCCAGGAGCAGGTATTGAACCAATATTGCTAGGGAGCCAGAAATTCATCAAAGTCAATAAAGCCAGTCGGGTTACTCCTTCAACCAGAGCACCAGGCAACGCACTTTGCCTTGTGGAGAACAACCACAACGAGAGGGGAGGGCCGGGGGGCTTCCCGAGCCCAAAACTCTGATCACACTGTGACCTGTAAGGACCTTGAGCAGGAGATGAACACAACCACACCATCCGTCTTACTGTCGCCGGCAGCTGATCTATCGAAAGGCACCGACTCTGATACTGGTGGTGATATATAGCCAGCCATCTCTGGTGGCATCATGCACCAGCAGCATTGCTTTTGGGAGTGGCATTCCTTCATGACGGCAGACTTTGCCCAACTTCAACATTTGGCCTCACCACTCCAAATGCGGTCTATATGCATATTAATGTCCTGGTGCTTTACATGGAAGCGCTATGTAATAATGTGTTGAGAAGTACAGGTTTTGGGCCAATGTCCTCCTATCCTGGTAGCTTTTCTCAAGTTTTTGTCTTTAGCCTCTTGTGGAATAGATATGGGTGATGGCCAGCGGAGGGATTTGGAGTGTGGGCAGAAGTCAGGCAGGACATTGTTTGGTCTTTATTTTCATGTTTTTCTTATTCAAGTTTTAGACATTTAAATAGAGCAAGAGAGAGCACCAATAGGGTGTGGTGGTATCCGTATCTGACTACGACAACGATCGGACCAGGGTTTGCGTTCCCACTCATAGAAACCTCCTGGGTGACCATGCATGAACCACACATTCCCATTGCATGCCCAGTGTGGAATACATCTCACCACGTTGAAACGGTTGATGTGGCTCTTAAAGAGACATGCCACATTATCACAGGATACGTCCTGCACCACTGGAGAAATTATACTGTTTAGCCGGTATTGTGCCGCCTCACATCCACTGGGAAGTAGCAGCCAAGAATGAAAGGGCCAAGGCAGTGACGTCTCTGGCCTCTTCTGCCTTCAGGGCCTAGAAAATGGGCTTTAAAAGGATGGACGTTGCAAGCTATGGCCCTGAAGGTAAAGACAAGCCGTCCCACATGCAGGGAGACCTGGAATATTTTTAAGAATGAGTGCTAGACTCAAAAATAGTGAACCAAACAAGATTTATTGAATAACAACCAGTAAAAATGCTGGTGGCCCAAAATGCTTAGTTGGTTGCAATGGGAAGTCCTTGAAGAAGGATTACAATCACTTGCCTCTTTGTTTGCAGAGTGATGGTTCTTCTCTTGGATTCCAGGTTCCTGTTGCCTTCAATGGTTCCTTTGACTCACAGAGTTCTCTGGATCCCCAAAATCTACAGTCTATGCGCGAAGGCTGACCTTCCTTTGTCCCTGTAAATTATGGCTGAAAGCGTAGGTTGGTTTTGTAGCAGTGAACAAAGTTGCTTTGTCCCAGCATGGCTTAGATTTCACCTTGCTGTGTCCATGTGATCTCTGGAATGAGGCCAGAGAGGAAGTCCAGCCCCTCAGGTAACCTCTGGAAGAGGAAGAGTCAAGGGTGGTGATATCAGGTTTGGAGCCAAGACACAACTCCGCCCCTAAGTGCCCACATGGCAGAACAATGGACAAAGGCTCATGCAGGTAAAGGGTAACCAAATACAAAATACAGATATAAAACCAGCCACATAGCCCATCATCCCTTGTTTGGATATCAGCCAGCACGTCGATGCCTTAAATCAAGAAATAGCTTTCTAAGATCTACAGAGACACTCACAGGAACACCTCAGCAAGTGAGAGTCCAAAGGTGGCAGGCTAAATCCCAGAAGTTCAAGCCATGGCTGATATTGAATGAGAGACTACCCCCTGGGCACACAGAAGACTGGGCAACTTGGAATGCGCTAAACAGACTGCGCTCTGGCGCCACGAGATGCAGAGCCAACCTTAAGAAACGGGGCCACAAAGTGGAGTCCACCACATGCGAGTGTGGAAAAGAGCAAACCACAGACCACCTATTACAATGCAACCTGAGCCCTGTCACAAGTACAATGGAGTACCTCCTTATAACAACACCAGAGGCACTCCAAGTGGTCAGCTACTGGTCAAAGGGCATTTAGTATAATGCCAAGTTTCCTAAACTTTGTGCTTGTTAAATACAATACAACTGTACTCTGGGTTCACTTCTGATAGGAAAAAAATGCAAGAAACCCCCATGATAGGTTTGCCTTATGGTTACCACAAATTGGGAATGATTTGAAGGCGCACAACAACAGCAACAACGAAAATGCTCTCCTTATGTTTCAGTCTTGCTGCCTTCTTCCTGTATTAGTTTGATGTGCAATGCAGCAATTAGCAAGCTGATCGTGCCAAATATATATGCTAATTAGTTGTTGGTTTAATTAATGTACACTGACCCATGGCTTTATTCTGAAATCTCATGCGCGAGGTGGGCGTAATGAAGGGCAAAGGTAGGAAGAAGGGGAGCGCGTTTCTCCAAAATGCGTTGGAGGAGGCGGTGGGGAGAAAGAAGGGAGGGAAGGCGACGCGTAGGCTTTTCAGGGCGACCGTCTGCCCCTGATTCCCGTATATTGGATGTACGGGAGTTTCAGCAGGAGGCTGTTTGGATGCGCGAAAGGCAGGCAGGGGAATTGCACATTTGTAGTGACACAAGCTCCTGATCTTTGATCGTGTTTGCAGCTAATGTACAAGGCAGTTACAGCGTAATCAGGGGAGGGAGAGGAAAGGAGCGGCCGGTCCTCATTTGGAAATGAATTCCATTTAGCCTTGTCTAATTACTCGCTTAATTTCCAGACATGCCATGCAGCTGGAAAGGAAACTGACATTGTGTCATTGGCTGCTTCCTAAACTGGACTCAAACGGCTGCTCTCACCCTCTTCGAGGAAAAGTCGCGGGTGCTTGAAACACTTCCAGAGGAAATTAGGGGTTGAGATTGGCTTGCAAAAATTATTATCTGCACCGTGAAACCTTTTTGACGGGAGTTCAATTGAGCACTAAGACGGGCCACCCATCTTCAAAGGAACCAGTCAGAGCCGTGAAGGGGAAAAGCGTAGATCTTAGACTCTTGCACACTTATTCACCAGGGGGAAATATGTCTATTTTTGGAATCCATACAAGGCTATAAGAGAATTCACCTCCTTTTATGAAGGGTAGCTAGTTGAAAAGCCAACAGGGTTGGCCGCTTCTCATCAGCCTTCGTCAAATTAGATGCAGTTCACAGGTGGCACGGAATATTAACCCATGATGCTGCCATGTGCAAACCTTTTGTGGGAACGCAGAATATCTCAATATAATGGCACCCACCTAGTACAGTTACAAACCCAATGGTAATATGCAAAAGTCTCCCTTGGAGATAGCACCATTCCTCATCTTGTGGTTTCTAGTAATGGAGCTTTCCTTTATTTAGTGACTAGCTTGGGGACCCGGTGCTGCCCGGGTTATTTGAGGAAGGCATTGTGTGCCAAGGTTGGTCCTTATCGATGTTTATGTGGGCCACAGTGGTCTCAGGAACTTAGTGAAGGTACTGCAAGTCCCATTGGCCGTGGTCCACCCCCCTCCAAACAGCACCAGGATGTAGAGTGGGTCATGGGGGCTCTGTGTGTCACGTTTGGTCTTGATCATTCATTGGATGAGGGTTGCAGCAGTCTCAGAAGGTGAGTGAAGGTACTTCAAGTCCCATCATCTGTGGTCCATCCTCCTTGAAACAGCACCAGGGTGTAGAGTGGGTCAAAGGGGCTCTGTGTGCCAAGTTTGGTCTGTATTGGTCATTGGATGAGGGCCGCATTGTTTTCAGGAAGTCAATAAAAGTACTTCAAGTCCCATCATCCATGGTCCATCCTCCTTCAAACTGCAGCAGGATGTAGAGTGGGTCATGGGGGCTCTGTGTGCCAAGTTTGGTCTGCATTGGTCATTGGATGAGGGGCGCAGTGGTTTCAGTAAGTGAGTGAAGGTATTGCAGATCCCATCATCCATGGACCATCCCCCTTAGAACAGCATCAGGATGTAGGGTCATGAGTATTCTGTGTGTCATCAGGTCATGAGTATTCTGTGTGCCAAGTTTGGGCCTTGTCTGTGATTTGTAGGGACTACAATGTTCTGTGGGAAGTGAATTGGATGAAGGTATTAGAAATCCCATCATATGTGGGCCATCCTGTCATAAACCGCACCTGGTTGTAAAGTGGGTCATTGGGCCTCTGTGTGCCAAGTTTGGTCCTGATTGGTCATTGGTGTAGGCCACAGTGCTCTAAGGAAGTGAATTAAAGTACTCCAAGTCCCGTCATCCTTGGTCCATCCTCCCTCAAATTGCACCAGGATGTAGAGTGGGTCTTGGGGGTTCTATGTTCCTAGTTTGGTCTTGTTTTCTCATTGTTGGGGGTCGCAAAGTGTTTTGGCCTTAAACTCCCACCATGCTTGACTGCCTCAGGCCTTTTCCTTACCCCCCTCTGACACTTTAGAGCAGGGGTGGGCAATTACCGGCCCTCCAGGTGTTTTGGACTTCAATTCCCAGAAATCCTAAGAGCTGGTAAACTGGCTAGGATTTCTGGGAGTTGAAGTCCAAAACACCTGGAGGGCCGGTAATTGCCCACCCCTGCTTTAGAGTGTCGGAATGTTCGTGTTGGCTGGCCAAGCAGAGGCGTTATGCAAATAATCCCACAGTGGGAGCCAATCAGAAAGCTGCCACATTTCCGCCCTCCGCACACACACACACACACACACACACACACTCCGGTTTATTATATATACAGACAGATATGTAAACCAAAAAAAAATCCCATGCTACATTATTGGAGGTCCTTGTTTGAGTTTTGTTGAATACTTACGGCTTAATTTGGAAAAATCAGAGCTGGCCGGACACAATGTTGTCGAAGGCTTTCATGGCCGGAATCACTGGGTTGTTGTATGTTTTTCGGGCTGTATGGCCATGTTCTAGAAGCATTCTCTCCTGACGTTTCGCCTGCATCTATGGCTAAAAGCATCCTCAGAGGTTGTGACCTCACAAAAGGTATCAGTGTCCCGATACCTTTTGCTGCCTAAAGAGATGATACTCACCTTATTCTATTCCATTTACAAAAGTAAACTAAACTTACGAAAGCGGAATAAGGTTCCACCGCAGTGATCTGGTTGAGTGGGTTCTGCGGATTTCTATTTGTTACACCACACTTAATACTTGGGATAATCCTCTTCCCAATATCTAAGCTGCGGCCACCTTCTGCGAACACTCGTCTTAAACAGTCGCGGTAATCCCTTTCCTGCCTTTTCCCTTTTTCCCTTTTTGCCTGGGTCCCTTGAGGAATGCCTCAACCACGACCAAAGATTTCGCCCCCAATTGTACATTCCCCGCCACCACAGGCACCCCTGCGCCTCACCCGTACATTAATCTCAAGTAAAAAGAAGGCAATATAACTACTGGCAGTTATAGTTGTCCCTCCACCTTTGTAGATTGGTGGATTCAATTATTTATTACTTTTTCCCATAAGTTTTTATTATGCCATTTTTTTAAAAAAAATCACACACAGAAAAGAGGAGAACAAAGAAGGGGACAAGAGTTGTGCAGCTATGATTAGTAGATCAGGACTAGTATCTACTCTAGGTGTCATGCAGGAAGAGGAAGGGGATTGAGAGGGGAGAGAAACCTTATATTTATTATTATTATTATTACTACATCTATATCTTCAATTCAAGTCCTATTATACACATCACCTACATTTTTGAAAGTACCGAATGCCTTCTGTAACAGAAAAGAACACACTCTTACCGTCCAATGTCAAGACTGGTAGGAGTCGTGCCTGGTATTCTTCAGTCTTCGGTTCATTTCCAGTTATTTGCCTTCCAATCCCCCGAACTAACGAGACGGATACAAAATACGGGTTTAAATTTGGGCAGCTTTTATTTCTTGTTACCTATTTAACTCATAACTCAACTAACTTTAGGTGTCAGTTCAACTTGGTGTGTCTAAGCCGAGGTAGCGTCTTCTACAGTCTACCCCTCAGCTATTCAGGCGCAATGCCTGGGTCCCCTGGAGATTTAAACCCGGGAAACATCAGGAGAAATCTCTCTCACCTTTTGAGACCAGGCTCTCCCCGCTCCCTGGGCCGTTCTAATTCACCCCACCCCTAAACTTAACCTAGGTGAGTGTTTGCATAATGGCCCACACCCTTAAGGAGTGCCTTAAGTAGCCAGGGCTGTCCAACTGCCGGCCCTGCAGGTGTTTTGGACTTCAACTCCCAAAAATCCTAGCCAGTTTACCAGCTGTTAGGATGTCTGGGATTTGAAGTCCAAAACAACTGCAGGGCTGGCAGTTGGACAGCCCTGGTATATACCAACCTTTGTATAACTAATCTATTTACGCTAGGCTTATTTTTAAGCCAACCACTCCATCTAGCCCCTAATTAACAGTATAGGGTAGGCGAAAAACAGGCGCTGTACTGTGTTAAAGAAGAACTCTTATGTTAAATTACTATTTGATAAATCATCATCATTGTATTATATGTTTGAGTCTTTGAAAAAGCTACATATGAGAGAGCCTGAGTTCAGGCACGATAGTTGAGGCAGCTGCAATTAATACTACAGGATGGTGTTGACTGATGGGGAAACAAAATGAGCAATGGCTTGCATAGGGACCACGAGGGCACCCAAAAAGTCTCCACGTCTAATGTCATTGTGGTGGGTCAGAAGGAGGTATGCATCTGTAAGGACGCACCCATTTTAGCTAGGCCAATCTAACAGCTCCAGTTGTGGTGACAGTTCCAGCTTTTTGGCGGATTTTATTTACCTCAGCACTCCTCCCCGCCCTTGTTACTATAAGAGCCAAGGCTGGTGCAGTGTGTTTTGATCTTTACAAAATCCTAAAGGCTGTGATCTTTAGGTTGGTGGCAGCGTTACCAGTGGCTTAAGCCTCCAGGCCGTGACATTAATTGGTGGCAGCGGTGGGATCTAAAATAGAAAGGTCCACCCTGACCCAAGTGGCCCAAGCCCAAGTGGTCACAGCACCCATTCATTAGAGAAGCAGAAGACCTTTATACATATTTGGGGGCAGGGATGAGAACAAGAAAAAGTCCACATATCAATGAACCTGCCGTCCAAAACCTCCCCTTAGGATCAGGGTTTTTATAAGGTGCCAAATACTCCCTGAGTCCTCTGGAGCATCTTCTGTATGAAAGAAGCTTCGTGCAAAGTGGTTGTCCTCTTCGTTTCTATTTTCCTTTTTAAAAAAGAACTAGAGAACACCTCTCGGTACATTTCAAAAAGCAATCTGTTCTCCGCCTTTGTTCCTTTCTTCAGAAAAGGTATTTGCATGAAAATAGGGCCCAGGCAGCGTGAATTGTGGGTATTCCCTTTGGGCATTTCCTTCAAGTATGGCTTGGATTTCCACTCTTCTTCATTAGATTTGTGCTAATCCTCAAAGCACGTGGAGAGCAAATGGGCTGCCAGTTGTTGTGGCGTTTGTTCTTCACAAAGTTTGTCCTGGTATTTAAAACTTTGTAGACACGGCCGCTCTTTCTGTTTCGCTCCTTTGGGAACAGAAATGCCAGGAAGAAATTTCCATGATTTCATTAAATCAGGATAATGTGTAGTATCAAGAATCCACACAAATCAGAGAAAGGAGGGATTTTTATGTGAGATTGTTATGGGATGGCAGGTTTGAGGCCCAGAATGCCTAGCTTCCCAGAAGGCCGAATGAGACAAATCCGTTGAGGGCAAAATCAGAGGCTTTGCTCTCAATGGCCAGAGAGGATGTCGGCAGATAGAAGAGACAGGCCGTAGTAGTGAATACAGAACGTTTTTATTCAGGAACCCTGTCATAGCTACGGATTTGTTTCGATGTCACAAAAATTTAATATGCAGATTTGATAAATGTGCATTTGATATGTGGGAATGAGTGGAGTTGAATCAAAGAATGAATGAGTGGAGCTAATAATTTTGGAGACACCCATTCTGAGAGACCAAGGCCTGCGATGACCAAACCCGCTTGCTGGTCTGTAATTAAAAGTTGATAATGACAGCTGAAAAGGTAAACTGTGATAAGAACTGTGACAATGGTAACAGAAATGTTGACAATGTTAAGTCAACAGAAGACTAACACCAATCAAGAAGAATCAACATGAATCCAGGGCGGAAGGTGCCTATCATTAATTTACAACTTTGGGACTACATCAGCAGAATATTCCTCTAAAAACTCAATCTGATAATTCTCAATTTGTGATTTTCCTTCCCCCCCTTCACCCCCCTGCTCTCCTGGTGCATCATTTCTATGCACCAGGAGAGCTGCTCCATGGAATGGAGGTCGGGTAAGTTTTCATTGCTTTTTCTTTTCTTTTCTTTATGACATTTATATGCCGCCCTTCTCACCCCGAAGGGGACTCAGAGCGGCTTACAAGTCAAATGTAAATACAATATATATTATTGCCATAGCACAATATTAATATTATATATTACATTGTACTATAACATTACACTGTAATATTTTAGTAATATTACTTGTAATATAAAATGTATAATTATAATATCATATTATTAGTAGTAGTATTATATTGTACTACATTATAATATTATAATTAGTTTTGTCACAGCAGACGCCAGTTCAGAGAGCCAAACCCAATTGAAATGTAAATAGTTTGTTTCAATATTCACAGAGTCTCTGGAGATAAGTATTTGCAAAACAAAAGCACTTGATGGTCAGTGAAAACGCTCACAAAAGGAAGCCTTGACCGGCATGAAAACAAACAGGGAGGAAAAGCCTGCATTCAAAACACCAAAACTCTTTAGCAAAATCAAAGCAAAACAAACAGGGAAAGGCACTCTGAGGGCAGCAGAGGAGATGTCGTCATCAGAATCAATCCAAGGTCATCAGCACTGAAGTCATCAAAGGGTTGTCCAAGAAGGTATCCAAAGGGGCGTAGGAGAGACGTAATCCAGGAGCCAGGCCAAGGTCAAGGAGAGGAGATAGACGTAGAAGTGAAGACACAACCCACAGTCCAACTGGGGAGCAATCCAGTGGAGTTCAAACCCCACCACAGGAAGCAGCAGAATCAGCCTGGAAACAAGGCTTCAAGATACAAGGTGACCGGATACAAGATGCAAGAGTCCTAGGATCCAAAGGCAACTCCTTGCTAGCCACAGAGGTTAGTCCCAAAATGCCCACCTTTTACGCTCACTACAAGTCAGATCCACTTGATGAGGTCAACGCCCTGTCATCATCATCCTCAGGTGTTACTCTCCCAGCAGCCGCTGCCCTTTGACTGACCCTCCAAGATTTCCACCTGTAGTTCAGACTTAGAACATCCCACCCATTGTCTGGGGACTCTGAGGGCCAATCCTGACCATCAGTGAATCCTACCCAGGTGTCTGAACTTGTGGGCTCCTCACAAGCCCTCTGAATTCCTCTTACTTGAGTCCAATCCATTTCAGTAGAAGTGTCCTCTGTACTCTGACTCCCATCGTTCCCAGAGAATCCCTCAAATGTCTCAGAGTCTGTAGGTGCTGTAGGTGTAGTCTAAACGAATGTGGCCATGTCTTTGAATTCTACGCATTTCTAGGAAGTGTTATCTAATCCTTCCACATGTTGGTCAAAATGTATGTGTGATGGCTATGTTCCTTCCACAGAGTTGCGGTCAGTTTAATTGCCACCACTGGTGACCATACTTTATTTTGTCAATTTCCCTCAGTTAAAGTGGGAGATTGCTTTATCTCAGTGGCCTCTCGGGACATTCACCAAATTAAGCTGGTTGGATGCAGAGCCTCCGTATCCAAGGTCCACTAGCTGGCAGAGGGAGTTGCTTCAGATCTGTTTTTGTTTTCCAGATGTTGCAGCAGTTCACACAGGCGTTGTTTCTTCACCTAACAAGGATCCTGGGATTGCAAAATGGAATTGTGTAGGTTGCTTCTCACTGACCTGAAAATGAAGCCAACGGAGGCTCGGCCCTCGAGGCATCTCAAATGGAAATGCTGTTGCGGAGTCTTTCTGGAAGGATTCTGAGTAAGAACATGGAACAGAACTTGTAAAAGACCACCAAAGCAAAATAGCAAAATAATGTTTTTGTTGTTGCCATATCAAACTGTCAGAATCAAGGCGGCGTTAAGTACAGTAACCATAACACACTAAGCAGAGGCTTGCTGTATGACCCAGCTAAAAAACAACCATTGTCACGTTTCAGTAGTGCAATTGTACTAAGGATAGGGATGTGTACACTTACTTACTTACTTGAGCGATCCCTCGTAGCTTGAGGATGGCCTTCCAGATGTGGTGTCTTGGCAGTGGTTCCGTAGGTGGCTGTGGAGCCCCATTCTTGATCCACATGTTCTCCTGCAGTGAAGACATTGGTTTCCAGGTGGAAGGTGGTCCCAAGTTCATACCTGTCATTCCCAGAAAGAAATATTCTGGTGTCATTTGAAATCTTATATTCAATATTTTTTGTATAATGGTATGGCTGTTACTGAGGCCACTCCAGGGATTGACAGAGGAGTGAAAAAGTGGCACAAGACCCACAGAGGTAGGCACACAGTTCTGTTAACCCAAAGCACCCACCCCCCTTGGCGGCTCCCTGGAACGATAATTAGCTAAAATCAAGGTATTTCTTTACTCACAGTAAATGCTCTTACTCGTGCAGAAGATATTGCTTGAACTTATTGAGTACAAATCTTCTGCCTTCAGGGCCAAAAATTAGGCATTAAAAGGATGGACACGCAAGCTATGGGGCCCTGAAGGTAGAGAAAAGGGCTTTCCCACATACAGGGAGACCTGGAATATCTCAAGAATGAGTGCTAGACTCAAAAAATGGTGAACCAGACAGGATTTATTGAATAACAACCAGTGATAATGCTGGTGGTCCAAAATGCTTAGTTGGTTGCAAAAGGGGTTCCTTGAAAAAGGATTTACAATCACTTGCCTCTTTGTTTGCAGAGTGATGGTGCCTCTATTTGATCCCAGCAGGTATCCTGTTGCTCTCTGGCTTGTAGGCTCACAAAGTCCTGTATAAGCCCCAAAATCCACAGTCTATGTTGAGAACGAATCCTCCTTTGTACTGCAGGCTTGGTTGAGAGCGAAGGTTAGGCTTAGTAGGTGAGCTAAGTTACTTTGTCGCAGCAGTAGCTTAGGTTCCCCCTTGCTGTGTCCGTGAGTTCTCTGGAATGGGGGCAGAAAGGAAGTCCAGCCCTATACCTATTCTGAGGTCCAAGACCACAATTAACAACTGGACAAAAGATATCTGCAAGTTTATCTGGCAAAACAAAAAGGCAAGAATTAAGCACGTCCACTTAACAGGCAACACCAAAAGAGGAGGACTTGCCCTGCCGAATTTCCAGCTATATTACGAGGCAGCCGCCCTAACATGGGTCCGGGATTGGGCAACACTGAAGAAGAAAAAGCTGTTGGCGCTAGAAGGAGAGGACCTCCGGAGAGGGTGGCATAGCTACTTGTGGAGAGACAAGACCAAAGTTGAGAAAAACTTCAACAACCATTTTGTAAGATCCGCTCTCCTCAAGACATGGAACAGATATAAAAAAAATTCCTATACCAAAACCCCAAAGTGGTTCTCCCCAAACGAAGCAGACCAGAAAAGAGAAATACCATATGAAAGAAAGATGGCTCCAATACGACTCTCTTCTCAAAATTGACAAACAGGAGATAAGTCTAAAAACAATGGAGGAAGTTCAAAAAAATAGAACCTAAATTGACTTGGTTTCAATATTGGCAGATTTATGAAAATTTCAAAAAAGACAAAAAAAAGGGGGGGATTCGCACTGAAAGAGGCCTTTTGGGATAAAGTTATGAAAACGGAGAAAAAACTAATCGGGAAAATTTATCATCAACTACTTCTGTGGGCGACGGAGGGGGAACAAGTGAAGGAGGTTATGATAAAATGGGCAAGGGTGGTGGGACATACTATTGACATGTCACAATGGGAGGCCATATGGTCCAGGAAACTTAAGTACGCCTATGCGACTGAAATCAAGGAGGACTGGATCAAAATGTTTTACCTGTGGTATCTGACACCAGAGAAATTAGCGAAACACAGCAACGGGAAAATAAACGAGAAATGCTGGAAATGCGGCAAACATATAGGAACGTTTTACCACCTCTGGTGGGAATGCAAAATCGTTAAAAAAATTTGGTGGGGCATATACCACAAGTTGAAAGAAATCCTCAAAATAAATTTTGAATTCAGACCAGAATACTTTCTGTTGGGAATCTTAGACTTTCAAATCAAGACAAATGATGACAAAATTTTCTTTTATCTCGCTACTGCAGCAAGAATATGTATTGCCCGGCAGTGGAAAAACAAAGACACAATTAAATTTAACGATTGGGTGTTAAAATCTTTAGATATCATGAACATGGATCTATTAACCCAAAGACTTGCGCGAAATAGAAATCCAGCGAGCGACACCAATTGGGAGAAATTTATTGAATTTATAAGAAAGAACAAATACAAGTATCTATAAAAGCAACCCGGAGGGAAAATGTCCGGGCTGTAAATTTTAAGACTAATGGAATGAGAATCCAAAAGACCTACAGAAAGGTATATTGAAAATAGCTACTTTAAAGGGCAAGCAAAGGTTGCCACAAAGTCTTCAGGGAGTTAAGAATTTCTGTTTTGGGGGGGGATGGAAGGGGGTGCTAGGTGTCGGTGTCATTGTTATATGTTACATGTCTTTGGTCTTTGTGTCCCTCCGCCCAGGGTTTTGTATACCCTTGGGGGGAAGGGATGTGTATGGTCTGCACTGTATGTCTGTTTTCTTTTATGCTTAATAAAACCTTATTAAAAAAGGAAGTCCAGCCCCTCAGGTAAACTCCGGAAAAGGGAGGAGTTAAGGGTGGTGACGCCAGGTTTGGAGCCAAGACACAGCTCCACCCCTAAGTGCCCGCATGGCCACAACAATGGGACAATAGGACAAAGGCCCATGCAGGTAAAGGGCAACCAAATATTTATTTTTTCATTTATTCAAATTTATCTACCGCCCCCCCCCCCAAAGGCTCGGGGCGGCTAGCAGCAGATCAATCATTACACATAAAACAGGCATATAAAACACAACTCAACACATCAAGATTAAAACGCAATTAAAACAGCATACAAGGAACAATAAGTCATGCGCTGGGCACCTCAGCAGCAGACATATTACAGGTGGCTAAAACACAGCAGATAGCTAGGGACATGGCAAGTTATCCCAATCCGCAGGCCTGCCGGAACAGGAAAGTCTTACAGGCCTTCCTAAAAGGAAGAAGGTCCTGGATGGCACGAACATCAGCGGGCAATGAATTCCAGAGGCTCGGAGCCACGATAGAAAAAGCCCGCCGACGGGTCACGGTCAGCCGGTAGACCTTGACACTAGGGGTGACCAGGAGGTTTTGCTCCTCCGAACGCAGCGGTCTAGTGTGGTAGTATGGGATGAGACGGTCCCGCAGGTACACTGGCCCCAGTCCATGTAAGGCCTTAAAAGTCAAAACTAACACTTTGAAAGTGATCCGGCATACTATCGGGAGCCAGTGCAGTTCGCGCAGGATTGGCGTGATGTGACTGCCAACCGGGACTCCTGCCAGGAGTCAAGCTGCGGCGTTCTGCACCAGCTGAAGCTTCCGGGTCACAGACAAAGGAAGGCCAATGTACAGAGCTTTACAGTAGTCAAGCCTCGAGATGACCGTGGCTTGGACCACTGTGGCCAGGTCGCGCCGAGACAAATAGGGGGCCAGCTTCCTCGCCTGTCGGAGATGGAAAAATGCCCCCCTGCTGATGCTGGAGATCTGGGCCTCCATCGACAACAAGGATCCAGGGTTACTCCCAGGCTCTTGACGGAAGATGACGGACATAAAGTCACGCCGTCCAGGGTCGGAAGCTGAACATCCCTACAGTTCAGGTGGCCGAGTCACAGGATCTCCGTCTTACAAATACAGATATGAAACCAGCCCTTGGGGGTGTCACAACAAACATTGCAGAAGAAGGGGGCAAAAAAGCGGGTTTTTGTTGCCAGAAAAAAAATTATGCAAAGGAAAATGATATTTCTTCACAGATTCCTCATTTTATGCACAGAAATGTTGTTTTGGGCACATGAAATCCACTTCTGAATTTTGCTCCAAATAATTTCCGACCTGAAGAGGTGCTCCTTGTCAAAGTTTTGCAACACTTGAGAAACAAGCTCTTCAATCGTTTTTCAAATATTTGTGAATAGTTTTTCCATTCCCAGCAGCCCAGGAGTTCACCTCTTCTGCCCGAGCTCAAAGGCCTGAAGGCAAAGCGATTCCGCAAAACAAACGTGTGTGATTATTCCTTAAAACTTCCAAACTCTGCAGAACACGAATTAAGAGGCATCGGCTTCATCAGCCTCGCTTCTCACAATCATGAAACATAACACCAAGTAACTTCCTTCAGTATAGTACTACTTGCATCCGATTTCTCTCTCTCTTCGCCTGGTCTTGAAGTGTTTGAGCCATATTTCTTCTCCAAGGTGACAACGGCAACAGAACTGCAGGATGTTGCCAGCTTGCAAAGGTGTCGGCAAACAGACATGGCTGGCAGGTTGTCATAGATCAAATGAGAGAAAGGAGTGGGTTATGGGGAAAGAGAGGCAGAGAACTTCAATCCAAGCAGGAGAAAGTAAACTCTACAAAGCTGAATCCCCCTCGGTGCATTGGCTTTGAACTAAAACCCTTGGGCTGGCGCATTGAGGCAGCTGACAAATCCCATATTGATGGCAGCAAACAAGTACGTTGCAGTTTATTTATGGAGATCTAAAAGCACATCGGTGGCATCACTTGGGGGGGGGGGGAGGTTGGGAAGTTTTCTCTTAGAGTTGCTGGGAAAGTTGACCTTTTTTTTGAAGACTCTTGGATACTGTTTTCATGATGTTGCCTGATTGTGATGTTTTATTGATTTTTATTGATTTTTGTTGTTGATTGTATTTTCTGTACTGGTCTTTGATCTGTATTCCTTGGGCTTGTCTCTTTGTAAACTGCCCCAAGGTGGAAGCAGAATATAAAAATAAAGTTATATTCTGTAATATAACGGTAATCCAGGCCACGGTCATCTAAAGACTGGACTACTGTAACACCCTTTACGTTGGCCTTCCTTTGTCAGTAATCCGGAAACTTAAGCTGGTGCTAAACACACCAATCACAATAAAAACAATTAAAACATCACATTAAAAACAACATCAAACACATTAAACAGCATCAATGGTAAAAACAGCGCTAACAACAAAAAGGGAATCCAGCAATTGTTCAGGGCGCAAAAGCTTGCCGGAACAATAGCGTCTTGCAGGCTTTCCGGAATGTGGGAAGGCCCTGAAGGGCACGGGTTTTGGAGGGCAACGCGTTCCAGAGAACCGGGGCTATGATTGAGAATGCCCTTCTCCGTGTTGCTGTCAGGTGATATACTTTAATACTTGGTACAGCCAGGAGATTATGTTCCTCAGAGCGTAAGGATCTGGTGGGACCGTATGGGATAAGGTGGTCCCTTAGGTACACTGGCCCCACACCATTCAAGGCCTTAAAAGTCAGAACTAACACTTTGAAGGCAATCCGGCATTCGACAGGAAGCCAGTGCAGTTCCCACAGGATCGGTGTGATATGGCAGCTCGTTGGGACTCCCGCGAGCAGCCGGGCTGCGGCGTTCTGCACCAGCTTAAGTTTCCGGATCACCGAAAAAGAAAGGCCTATATAGAGAGCGTTACAGTAGTCCAGCCTTGAGATGACCGTAGCTTGGACCACTGAGGCCAGATCGTGCCGGGATAGATAGGGAGCCAGCTTCCTAGCCTGACGGAGATGGAAAAATGTCACTCTGCTGATGGTGGAGATGTGAGCCTCTATCGACACCTGAGGATCTAAGGCTTTTTACCAACGACGATGGACATAATGTCATGCCGCCCAGGGTTGGAAGGTGAATATCCCCATCACCCGGACGGCCCAGCCACAAGATCTCCGTCTTCGCTGGATTCACCTTCAACCTACTAGCTCGCAGCCATCCAGTAACGGCCTCAAGGCAGCGATGGAAATTATTGGGTGCGGATTCAGGCTGGCCCTCCATCCCCAGAATGAGCTGGGTGTCATCAGCATATTGGTGGCACTCCAGCCCAAAGTTACGTACCAATCGAGCAAGTGGTCACACATAGAGGTTAAACAACAGAGGGGAGACAATTGCCCCTGGGGAACCCCACAATATAAGGGGGAACCCCCAGAGACAGCCTCACCCCTCCTCACTCGCTGTGACTGGTTCCGGAGGAAGGAGGACAGCCATTTCAAGACTGTCCCCCTCACTCCGGCCCCAGAAAGGCGGTGAGTCAAAAGATCATAATCGACTGTAGCAAACACTGCTGTGAGATCCAATAGCACAAGCAGCGCCGATCCGCCCTGGTCAAGCTGGTCTGTGATGGAGACCAGAACCGTCTCCGTCCCATGCCCTGAACGGAAGCAAGAATGGAAGGGGTCCAGCCAAACTGTGTCATTTAGGAAGGTCCGCAACTGCTCTATTGCTGCCCTCTCAACCACCTTGCCCAGAAATGATCAATTCTAAACTGGGCGGTAATTGGAAGGGACCGTAGGATCTAATCCCGGCTTCTTCAGCAATGGAGCGACCACAGCCTCTTTCAAACCCTCTGGAAACACTCCTTGCTCAAGGGAGGTGTTGATTAGTCTCAACAGAGGGTCACGCAACCTCTCCAGGCAAGCTTTCACTAGGCAGGGGGGGGCACGGATCGAGGGAGCAAGTGGTCGGACGAGTTGCAGAAACTATCCTATCGACAGCTTCTGCATCCAGTGGCCGAAAACAGTCGAAGGTGGGCCCGGCAAGAGGTCACGGAGTCTCGAGTTCGCTATAGATTAGCTATAGATAAGCACCTCTAGGGAGAGCATGCCAGAGGATGCGCCCCTTGCTCAAGACATGAACACAAGACTTCTGTACAAACCAACCATTCTAATACATCATCTCATACGGTTTGCTTTAGAGTCGCTTCTGCCTCCTCAAGACCCAAAGACAAAGCGATGACCAATCTTGGCAAGATTTGCTTGGAATCAATTTACCTTGGCCTCCCTCCGAAACTGAGAAGGTATGATTTGCCCAAGGCCTAGGGTTGCCATATTTTGATAGAAGAAATAAGGGACATTTACGGGATTTTTCGCAAAAATAAGGGACACTTAATAAAAACTTGAAAATCAAACATTAGGTATAATAATAATCATCATCATCATTAGGTATAATAATAATAATAAACAACTTTATTTATACCCCGCCATATCAAACTTTAAAAACACTTGTTAAAATCCCATTATCTACGTAATACACATAATGCAAACTAAGATAGTTAAAATACTATCTTAGTCTGCATTACTAGAAATGTAGTTTACAGGACAAGGGAAGTAAGTCCCATTACAGTATTGATGAGCCTTAATGAGTCCCCTTCCAAGCCAGAACCACCTGGGAAACGCCGTCAATGCAAACCTTGCCACGCCCTTCTCTCCTTCCTGGGCACCAAGGCAAAAGGGAGGCAACACTTCGGGTTCCCAAGCGACCTGCAAGAGCTAGGGAGCGCCAGTGCGCATGCTCCCTCCAAAACACACAAAGGGGGCGTTCGCATGGGAGCCGGAAGTGTTGGGACCTCCTTCCCTCCCTCGCTTGCTTTTCCTCTTTGGCCTCTCATATCCTAGAAGTGAGCTGAGCTCACAGGGAAAGGCGTCGCCCGAGCCCTCCTGCTCCGACCACCAGCCAGAGGACAGGTCAGGTCCGGAGGAGCGAAAAATAAGGGACAGCAGCCCTAAATACGGGACACCCAAAAAAGGGCCAAAATAAGGGACGCCCCGTATAATACAGGACATATGGGAACCCTACCAAGGCCACACCACTTAAGCCATTACTCCCCATTGGCTTTCAACCAATAGCAAAGACCAAATATAACATCAACATCAACACTCTATGAATAAAACAAAACCATTAAACACGCCCATTAAACACACCTTTGGAAGCATTGTTTCTATCATACTAATTTGTAGTTAGGAGGGGGGAAGTTTGGCGTATTTACATTTTATTAGCACATAGAAAAACATCACCAGGCGGCCCCTACGTCTCCTAAAATAGGCTTATTCCCCAAGCAGCCAGGTGAAAAAAAGAAAAAAGGTGAATCGAAAATTCCTTGTACAAACCTGATGAACATTTACTAATTAGTGTATCTACGTTTTGTGTGTGTTTTTTTTTTTTTAAAAAAAACCCCACACACCAGAAAGTGAGTAGGCTGCAAATTCATTAATTAAAATTTATGTGTTTAACCTTCTCTGCTGCTGGGAAGGTTACATACGGCACGTACATAGATTGCTTTAGTAATTATCTTCTGGGGAGGACAATTTCTTACAAGCGTAAAGGTTCACAGCAACCCTGCTCATGAACGCAAAGGTCTGCCTGGCCTTCTGCAGATTTCTCATCTCCGAGGAAGACCGTCCACGGGAAAGGTGGGCAGCTTTAGGGCCCACGTTGTTGGAACCGAGGATCTATGAGAATAACAGAACCATAGACTCATAGAACAACAGGCCGGTTCAAGGTTGGGAAAGGCCTACGGCAGGGTTGTCTACTCCAGTGTTTTTCAACCTTTTTTGAGCCATGGCACATTTTTTACATTTGCAAAATCCTGGGGCAGACCACCAACCAAAATGACACAAAATGACACTCTAACACAATAATACATATAGTTAATATGTTTTTTAATGTATTTATGCACTCAGTGTGAAACCTGGGCCTGTTTCAATGAACACAACATATATATGACTTCCTCTCACATACTTATACATGGCTATCATGTCTTCTCTCAGCCTTCTCTTCTTCAGGCTAAACATGCCCAGCTCTTCAAGCCACTCCTCATAGAGTTTGTTCTCCAGACCTTTGTGAAATTTCACCCTGAGTGAAACTTGCTTCCAGTTAACTATGGATGTCATGAAGCTGTTATAAACAGTTCCTTGGGGGGGGGGACGACTCTCGAAAAATCCAGTAAGATAGTTTAAAAAAAACACATTTCCAAGTGGAGAGGCTCAATTTGTTTCTTGGAATCCTGTGAGGGGGCTGCTAGGAGCGGGGAGAGTGCCAATTTCCCACGGCACACCTGATGATCGCTCACAATACACACTGCTTGGGAAACACTGGTCTACTCTCACCCAACCTATTCAACTTGTATGCAGAATGCACCATGTGATGCCCAGGGGCTTAAACAGGAATCCTCCAGCACTGTTGAGTGATTTTAATAGCCACTAAATGGCAGGACTGGAGCCCAGCATGCCACACTGGGTCTGGTCTGGTCAAATTAGGACATGAGCTGGGTTGAAGGCGTAAAGAACAGAAGTTGATTCTTTCAGCCCCTAAAAGATGCCAGTTTAGAGCCTGTGCTCTCAAATACCTGACATGCCACTTTGGGAAATGTGCCAGCCCAATTGCTGGAAAAATGGCCCAGCTAATGTTTCGGTTCCCATTAGCTGGGGATTCCCTCTGATGCCGTCACCGGTTGGTGTTCTCCAGCGTTGGGAAAAATACACCGCTGTCATTTGTTGGTTCAAAGCCTCACTGTTCCTCCTTGGAGAGGGGTGTGCACCTCAGGGATTTAGTGTGGCAACACGTAAATGAGTTCCAAGTCAGTCTGGGCATGCGCAAAGAAGGGGGTTCAGTCAAGACCAGGGCTGTCCAACTTCTGTGTGATTCCACATGGGGAAAAGGCCTCCCTCTCTCCCTCCCTCTCTCCCTGCTCTGTGGTTAAACTTTGACGGGACGAGGAAGACCCATGCGAGACACCCACCGCAGGAGAAGAGGAGGAGGAGGAGGAGGCGAAGGGGATGCCCCGAAGCCAGCCAAAGCCAGGAGGAGGACACTCTGGGAAAGGCCTTTCTCCCTTCCTCCGCCCCTCAGCCTCGCTCACCACTTCTCCCCGGCTCGGAAGGGCCTCTCCAGGCCCGGCTGGGTGGGGCCTTCCCCCTCGACCTTCCGTATCTGGGCCTGCAGCCGTGACAGGCCCCGCTTGGCTGCCGTCGCCCACCTTCCAACCCAGAAGCCAGCAACCGAGGGTGCCTTCTTTCCCCGCCGCAATGCCCGGCTCCTCAGGGACCCACTCACCGGCTTCCACCTGGCCCTGATAGGTGTGACAACTCCGGGCGGAAGAGGCCGACGCCGCCATATTGTGTAGGGCCATCCATGCCCTCTGCAAGGTGGTGGCGCCGGTGCTGGGTGGCTCTCCGGGGGACGAGGCCCTCGCAGCAATGGTGGCGTTTGCTGCCAAGGGGGCGGGGCCTGAGAGACGCCACTCCCTCCCTCTTCGGCGTTGAGTATTTATGTCACAGCGGATAGGCAACAGAAATATAGAAGTTTAATTCCCCATCGGCCCAAAAACTCCAGTCTCTGTTCGAGTGAATAATGAAACTCTCATTCAATTCACAAGGTAAATATATAACTTTGTATTGAATTGTATTTAACAATAACTGGCAAAACATCGAAAAACAACAGCCATCGCAGCTACCTTTCTAAACATCCTTTCCCCACAGATATTAAATCCCAACTGTCACTTTGTAACTGACATTCCTCAAGGTTCCATTTAGCAGTCTTGAGACAGCGCCATCTGGTGTCAAACATGTCACATTGCAGATCATCTCAAACTGCGAAAATATATCTTGTGCTGACTCATGAATTGCTATTCAAAATGCAATAATCTGACACTCCCTCCCTCAGGAGAAGAGGAGGAGGCCAATGGGAAGCCAAGGGCGGGACCAAAAAATATATAAAAATTAATAAAAAGTAATAATAAAATATTTTTTTAAAAAAATAATATTTTTTAAACATTTTATTTCTTGCAGGAGGGTAGGGGGCCGTGTCCAAGGGGCTGGTGGGCCATGTACGGCCCCCGGGCCGTCTGTTGGACAGGCCCGGTCAAGACAATGAGTAATTACAAGTGCTAAACAGTACAGTGGGCGAGGCCTCTCCTTCAGCCTGTGCATTGGCCTTCGTGAGCAGTTCTCAATTCATGCCAGAGACATTTCTCGTATGCTAGTAGTTCCCCTTCCCTTTGACCACAGAGCCCTGCCAGAAGCGTCCGTGTGTCGTGGGATTGCAGCCAGTGGGCTCCATGGCCAAAGGGAAGTGGAACCGGTATACACACACCGCCAAGTTCAGCCTTGTTCAGTCCGCGGTGGGCGATGCTGCCGCCTTGCGAGGCTTCCTAAGCATCCCAGTAGAGGCGTCTCCTCCCAGTGGGTGAGTCTATGGATGAAGAATGAAGTCTCTCTGGATCCAAGCTTACCCGCTTGACACGCAAGGCATCCCAGCTCAGATCCTCCATTACTTTGTTGTGTAACAAAAATGAAACAGCTCAATTTCTTATTCATTTATTAATGCGGTCTTTAAAAACGTGAAGGCTTTTCTCTGCCGTTCCCATTAATTCTTCCCAACAGAATATCACAGCATGACATATTTTGAGAGCTGCTTCCTTTGATACAACAGTCAGTGCTTCCTATCATCAAAGGGCAACACGCATTAGAGAAACAGCATTTGCCACACGCATCTGATGCCAAGCAGGTGTCACAAGGAAATCCACACAACCAGAACATCTTAATGATCGGTCGCCATTCCAACAAAACACATGGAGGCAAATGTCTAAAGGCTCAACTGAAATATAAAGTCGCATTACTTCGCGAACGAAGATTCTTTAGGAAGGACTCATCCCATGCTTTTTACAAGCGCGTACATGACTAAAAAGGCCAATCTGAGATAGGCAAGTCCGGTTGCAGAAAGCTCAGCTGAAAGTCTCCTTGGGTGATGTTGTTTCCAAGTTGCGGTTCTTTCTGCGTGGTCGTGACTCGTTCGCCATGTCTTCTCAAAAGAGGCCGCAGCGCTGTGGAGAGTGCGTCTCCATGCCTCCCGATGTGAGGCCAGGATCGACAATTGTTGGTGATCAATCTGGCCGAGCCTGAGATGTTGTTTCAGGGAGTCCTTGTTTCTCTTTTTGGGCGCGCCTCTCTTGTGCTCTCTTGGCAAGTTCACCATAGAGTAGTATCTTTGGGAGGCGGTGGTCCTCCATCCTAGAGACCTCATGCCCTGCCCAGCGCAGCTGTGTTCTCAATAGCATGGCCTCAATGCTGGTGATCCCTGCTTGCTCAAGGACAGCAACATTCGTCACATAGTCGGTCCAGAGTATATTTAGGATTGCGCAAAGACAGCGCTGATGAAAGCGTTCAAGGAGTCGTAGGTGTTGGCGATAGGTGACCCATGTTTCAGACCCATAGAGGAGAATAGACAGTACGATAGCTCTGTACACACTGATTTTGGTGCTTTGCCTCAGGTGCTTGTTGCTCCAGACTCTTTTGTGAAGCCTTCTGAATGCACTCTATGCCTTTGATAATCTGTGATCTATCTCTTTGTCAATCTTGGCGCCTGAAGAGATTATGCTCCCCAGGGAGGTGAACTGCTGGACGGACTTAAGCACAGATGTGCCTATGCTGACGTGGGGATGATGGTGTTCTTCCTGTGGTGCGGGCTGGTAGAGGACTTCCGTTTCCTTCAGGCTGACTTCCAGCCCAAAGAGCTCTGCAGCTGCTGCAAAGCAGGATGTGAGGCGCTGCAGGGCTGCTTCTGAATGGGCGACAAAGACAGCATCATCTGCAAAAAGCAGCTCACGGACTAGATAGTTTAGAGTCTCCGTGTGAGCCCTCAGGCGGCTTAAGTTGAACAAGCTTCCATCAGTACGATAGTGTATATATATTAAGAAACAATAATGATGCTTATACCATATCGATGGGAAACACATGTCCCTTCGTATCTTGTTGGGCAGCGTCTCCCAGGAGGGTTTGCCCCTGTAATGACCAATGAAGCATGCTGGGGATTATAATTCAGCAATGCCTGGCGTGGGGCACGGTTCCCGCCTCTGTTGTGCAAGAGTGTAGCCAAAGTGATGCCAGTCCTGAATACTCAGCATCAGGCCTTGAAAAGGTACTTGGTGCAACCCCCAGAATTGCTAACATGGCATGGAAAAATGATATAGAAGAACAGCTGCTCCATAATAGAAACTTTTTTCCACCGGGAATGTGGTGGAGCTGGCTGGGTGCCAGCTGCTGTGACGCCCCCTAGGGGGCTGTATTTATCTGCATTTGGTTTGCCACCCACTTGCATGGCTCTTTGTCTCACCATTCCCTTGTCTTGCCATGTGCTTCTTTGTTCTGCCATGTGCTCACCTGGGGAGGAGCTGCATTCTGGCTCCAAAGCCAGGTGACCCGCCCTCGGCTCCTCCCTTTACTGGAGTTTACCTGCGGGCAGGACGTCCCTTCTGACCTCACTTCCAGCAGAGTACTTGGACGAAGCAGGCTGAAGTCTGCAGCCAGGCTCAGACAAGGCACTTCGGTTTACGTATAGCTTTCCACCTAGGCTCTCAAAACCAAGGAATTCAGCAATAGGAAGGGCCAGCCCTTCACCAGAGGCTGTTTCTATGGGGACCAAAGGACTTTGTGCGCCAGAGGACCGTTTGAGGAGCTACAAGAAAACCTGGACTTAAGAGAGGCACCTTCACGCTGCTTAAGGCAAGTGGATGAAACCCCTTTGTCAAGCCTTTTAGGCCACCAGTTGGTTTTCTACTGGTTGTAATAAATAAACCTGTTTTGAGTTCACCATCTTCAATCTGGAACTCATTGCTTAGAGTATCTCCAGGTTTTCTTTTAAGGGAAGGCTGTAACGCGACCCCCAGGGCCCTATAGAACTCGTCCATCCTTTAAAAGCTTCTTTTTGGGGCCTGGGCGGGCGCCACGGCTGCATAAGATCTCTACTGAGCAGAAGGTCATGAGTTTGAGGCCTGCCTGGGTTGAGGTGGGCTCTCAACCTATTGTGTAGCCTGTTGTCGACCTTTGCAACCCGAAAGACAGTTGCATCTGTCAAGTAGGAAATTAAGGTACCACTTAGTGTGGAGGCTTAATTTAACTGATTTGCTAGGCTGAAAAAAGATTTCCAGGAATGAAGGAGTGTGACAGCGCCCCCTGGTGGCCAGATGTTAAATTGCCTCTGCCTGTCTTGTGTGTTTGTGTGTCTAAATGTAATGTGTACATTGTAATCCGCCTTGAGTCCCCTGCGGGGTGAGAAGGGTGGAATAGAAATGAAGTAAGTAAATAAATCAATAAATAATTAACTCTTATTTTTTTTAAAGGAAACATCTGCTTCTCTTAAATAGAGCGGTGAAAGGCAAGGCACCAGTCCTCCTTGGGAGGACCTAAATAATAATAATAATAATAATAATAGAAGCACTGACATCTCCACTGTCTTCATCACATCATGGTGTCACTTCTGACCAATTTAAATGCTTGAGCATGAAAATTGGGGTGGTGACTTGGAACATGGAACATCCAGCCCCACGTGGTGACACTGGCACCTTTTGCTCTCCCTCAACGTATCCAAGTGCCCCGGACAGATGACCAAACCGAGACTGGATGGCCATCTGTCAGGGGTACTTTGTGCTTTTCCTGCACGGCAGGGGGTTGGGCTAGGTGGCACGTACGGTCTCCTCCATCTCTATGGTTCTGTGATTCCATGGAATGACCCTCAACGTATCCATGGTTGGTATCGTAATCCATAATTTTGGGGCCCAAACCTTCTCTCATGAGGTCAACTTAGACATGGGGGTACATATGGCAAAAGCAGCTTTTGAAATAAAGATGCACTTTGGACTCCTGCCAGTTAAGCTTTTTTTTTTAACTAACGTTCTCGTATTTATTCTTTTTAAAATATTTATCTTTCATTTGAAGGATAAAGTCTTCAGTTTTGTTAAAATGTGAACGCATTTGCCAATTATTGTGGGAAGGGAATATATACGTATGTTCTCTTACAAAGCAACATTTTGTTAATATTCCTTGTTTCTCTATGTAATACTCCTTTTCTGTTCTAAAAATACCCAGGCATTACGAGTTTTGTACTCAAGTAATAATAATAATTTCTGTGAGATTTCCAACTGTGATCCTTAATTAAATTACCATCACATTACAATGATTGTAGTATTTAAGGCCCTTCCCATCTCCAGAGAGCTTTTCTGTGTCGCTGCGCTGATTTGCTTCCAGGATTTCAAAGTTCAGCGTGGGAGACCAAGCATCGCTTTCTAGCAAAGGATGGGGGGGAAAGTTAGTTAGCTGTCCGACTCCGGGGCATGGTGCTCATCTGCGTTTCTAAGCTCAGGAGTTGGCATTGTCCGTAGATGCCTCCAAGCAGTACCTATTGATCTACTCACATTTGCATGCATGTTTTCGAACTGCTAGGTTGGCAGAAGCTGGTGATAACAGCGGGAGCTCACCCCGCTTCCCGGATTTGAACTGCTGACCTTTCGGTCTGCAAGTTCAGCAGCTCAGCAGTTTAACCTGCTGCACCACTGGGGGATAATACCTATAGAGAATACCTAATAATAATAAAGACTTAGCCGATGGTTTGTTGACCGAAATAAAGGGTACTGACTGACTGACTGACTGACTGACTAATAATAATAATAATAATAATGACTTTATTTTGATACCTTGTCGCCATCTCCCCGAAGGGCCGTGGAGAGGCTTACAAGCATGGCCAAGCCCAGAACATACAACAAAATTCACAAATAAAATGCAGTTAGAGGCATAATAACATATACTGGTCCAATCATAACACAAGGTATATGTGTGTTGCAATCTGCCCTGAGTCCCTTGCAAGGTGAGAAGGGCGGAATAGAAATGCTGCAAAAAATAATAATCTCTCTCTCTCTCTCTCTCTCTCTCTCTCTCTCTCATCCATCCTTCCATCCATCCATCCATCCATCTATCTATCTATCTATCTATCTAATAAAACTCAATGTTTGCGGCCGAGTGGCCGAGCGGCTGAGCGGTGGAGCAAATATGTGCCAGTGTTTCGATTGGCTGGCACTCTGGGATTATTTGCATAACGGGCTATGATTGGCCAGCCTCAGAACTCCAACATTCTATGGCCCCAGACAGAGGGGATTGGTTGCCACTGAGAGACAATTTGCATAAAGGGTTAGCCAGATGACAGTTTTTTCCGTTGGCAATGGAATGTTCATTTTGTGAGAGGATTTCTCTACAGTGAGAGGGATTCCTGATGTACTGAGAGCATTACTAGCATTACTGGCATAAAGACCTACAGGCTAGCCAGTACGCGGCAGAGGGCATTCGCAGTGGCCGCGCCAACGCTATGGAACTCGTTGCCTGAAGAGACGCGAGCCCTGCGGGACTTGATGACATTTCGTAAGGCTGTTAAGACCTGGCTGTTTAGGCAGGCATTCGGCTCTGACCGGGGCCCGCCATAACCTGCCACCCGCCGCGTCACTGCCGCTACATCACTTCTGTCCTGTTACAGTTTTACTGGGGGGGGGGGGAATTGGTTTTAACGCTGTTTTAACGTTGTTATGTGTTTTTATTGGTATTTTATTGTTGTAAACCGCTCTGAGCTTCGGAGTGAGCGGTCTACCAAGCTGAAATAAATAAATAAATAAATAAATAATAATTACAAGCTGGGCCCCAAAATAGACAGACATCCTTCAAGCAAGTGGCAGCATAAACATGTCTCAAAAAAGGGAAAAAAACATTGAAAAAATCCCAACAACAGCAAAAAAAGAAAGGGAGGGGGGGAATACCAACAGCAATCCTGTGAGACAACTGATGGCCAACAGGAGGAAAACCAACCAGCAGCGGATGCACCAAGCCCTGCAGAGGCTCAAGAACAACGTCAAGCCAGACTCTGAGTACTTCAACGAAAGCCAGAAAAGGCCAGTTTGATTAAGACATAGTGTAATATATGACTAAACTGATATTACCTAACATCCTAAAACAAACAATACCCCTTTCAAATAACCCGGGCACCGCCGGGTCCCCAAGCTAGTAAAAAAATAAATTACAATGGTGGGTGTGCCAGTCCAAAATATATGGCGGACACTATACAAGGCTGATGCCATTGCCTGCCTTGCCTCCTCCTCCTCTTCTTCCACGTTAGCGTGTGACTAAAAATGATAATCACGCTGTTCCTCTGACTCATCCTTGGAATGGACCAGTTGTTGAAATATCTGTCAATCACATGATTAGAAGAGAAACAGTCACATTAGTTAGAAGATTTCTGCTGTCATGAGAAAAGTCATCGGGGTATTCATTATTGATTAAACAGGTTAACCATTCGTTACCTGTAATACTGATATCTGAAAGGCTCCAAAATTGGAATTGTCCACATGCGTGGGAAAGATCGCCATCCCTTCGCTTCCTGAGGGTTTGAGGCACGCAAACTTTGTTCCAGGCACAAAATTATTTGAAAAATATTGTGTACAAAAATTAACTCCAGGCTCTGTATATCAGGTGCATATGAAACATAAATGATTATTTGGGTTTTAGACCTGGGTCTCATCTCCAAGATATTTCACTAGGTCATTATATGTAAATGCAGGTCATGGTATTTGACAATCAGAGGAAACCCAACATTCAAAACACTTCTGGTCAAAAGCATTTAAGAGAAGGGACGCTCAGCCTGAATTCTATTTCTAAGTGAAGCGAGGAAGTAGTAGGCTTTTGTGCTGTATATTGCAAAATAACATGCCTTAGGTATAATGTACTTTGTTGTCTAGGCCAGTGTTTCCCAACCAGTGTGCCATGGCACACTAGTGTGCCGTGGGCGATCATCAGGTGTGCCGTGGGAAATGGGAACCTCCAATCCCCTTTCTTCCCCTCCTGCCGAACACTTTTTCTTCTCCCCTCGGGCTCCCTTCTTCCCAGCCTCGCTCTGCTCGCTTTGCCTTGCTTTGCTCTGGGGCGAGTCTGCGCAGTAGCGCCCGCACGGGTCGCGCCTCCCTCCCTCCCCCCTCCCCTCCTGAACACGCTCACACTGCCCCCTCGGATCAAAATGGCAGCAGAAGCGGCAGTGGAGAAGAAAAAGTAAGTGTTTGGCAGGAGGGGGAAGAAAGGGCGCGAAGGGGGAGGGGGAGGAAGAGGTCTCTGTCGAAAGCTGGCATGGGTGAACTTGGACCTTCCAGGTGTTTTGGACACCAACTCCCAGCATTCCTAGCAGCCTCAGGCCCTTTTCCTTCTCCCCCCCTCGGCCACTTAAGCAGGAAAGGGCCTCAGGCTGTTAGGAATGGTGGGAGTTGGAGTCCAAAGCACCCAGAGGGCCGGAGTTTTCCCATGCCTGTTTTAGGGACCTTAAAGTGGTGAGCCTCCTTCCAACGTTGTGATTCTGGATAGAAAACAAACAACAACATAGCATAACATTGTTTGAGTCCACAGGGCTCTCTGGGTGTAGGTGAACTACAACTTCCAAACTCAAGGTCAATTCCCAAGCAAACCCTTTCAGTACTTTCCGTTGGTAATGAGAGTTCAATATGCCAAGTTTGGTTCAATTCCATTGTTGCAAGAGTTCAGGATGCTCTTTGATTGTGTGTTAACTATAAATCCCAGAAACTGTAACTCCCAAACGTCAAGGTCTATTTCCCCCAAACTCCATCTGTGTTCACATTTGGGCGTATTGAGTATTCATGCCAAGTTTGGTCCTGATCCAACATTGTTTGAGTCGACAGTGCTCTCTGGATGTAGGTGAACTACAACTCCAAAACCCAAGGTCAACACACACCAAACTCTTATAGTATTTTCTCTTGGTTATGGGAGTTCTGTGTGGGAAGTTTGTGTCTTTCTGCCATTCCTGCCAGGATATCTATGTTGTGTTCATTGAAACAGGCCCAGGTTTCACACTGAGTGTATAAATACATTTAAAAACATATTAACTATATGTATTACTGTGTTAGACTGTCATTTTGTCATGGTGGTGTGCCCCAGGGTTTTGTAAATGTAAAAATTGTGCCACGGCTCAAAAAAGGTTGGGGAACACTGGTCTCGGCTGCCTATTTGCGTTCCTGCCTCAGGCAGCAAAACATATTACGTTTAAGCAGAAATAATGCAGTGGGTCTCTATGGAGGCTGCCATCAGCCTTAGATGCGAACAGGGCTTTGGCTCTGTTATTCTTCCTGCCGGAGAGAGACAATGCTTTGCCATTTCCTTTCTGTCGCTGGAGCTGCTCTTCGCTCTCTCTCCAATTTACAAGAACGAGGGAGGGGGAGGGGCCGGGAGAGGAAAGGTGAGCGAGGAGGGCACCTTTTTCTAGTCTTTCTCAATTGACCTTGTGACCCGAAGGTATCAAGTCTGCTAAAACCTATTCATTCCTGTCACTTTTAATTAGAAAGGCCAGCGGTGCCTCTCCGGAAGCCGTGCTTCCCAATGCACGTATTATGCACCTCAAATGGTGGCCTCAAGACCGGCTTTAATTAAGAGAGCGACATGCCCTCTCCTTCACTACATTAAATGGAACCGTCGCTGAGCTTTGTCCCCGGGCCTCTCAAGCATGTGCCTTGCCATAGAAGTCGATGAAGCAGATGCGACAGCTTCTGCCGGTGGATGATATCCTTGCTTTGCAGCCGACTGATTCTGTGCCAAGGGCTGCAGGGGCCGGAAATCTTTCAGGTAGATCAACCCAGAATTTCCAGCCCCGAGGATCCGCTCCATTCTTGTGGGACTTGGGGACTGTATCACCAGAATGCCTTCCAGTCTTACCTTTCCCAGAGCAGCCATTGAAAGGATTATTACGTACAAGCAGGCATTAGAATATCTAATGTGGCAAAAAGGGGGAGAATGCGATCGCATGCCAGAGCGGAAATCGCAGCTGGCTTTTCCTGCGCAGTGTTTGGGCCTGTTGGCTTTTTGGCTGGTGCTCTCCCCTGCAAGCAGAGATGGGTACGCATGGAAAAAGCTGAGGGCCTGAGGACCTTGTCCAATGCCTCCCCCCCCCCTCTCTAACTCTGCTTAGGATTAATTATGAGTACTACTACTTAGCAACATCAATGTCCTTTCCCAGAACCTTCAGAGCTAAGGCACAGGTAGAAAAAGGGCTTCCTTGAGGAAAAGGGGGGGGGGGTCACATGGGCCCGAGCCCGTTGTAGTGTTTTACGCCTTCAGTCTTTCAACCATTTCATCAACCGTTTTGTCGTAGCACAGAGACCAAGGAAGCCAAACCCAGTTGTAAAAGGGGGTAACAAAAAGTTTATTGAACAATCAAATGGAAAGGGGACGAACAAAAAAAGCAGCCAACTCGGCTAAAAACCCTCAAAAATCCCAGGAAACCCAACAAAAACCCTGAAGCATGATGCAAAACAAACGCAGGACGTCCGTCTGTGACGTCCGATATGGGAAGATCCAGAAGAGTAGTCGTAAACCGGTTGGAGGGTCAAGGGCAGAAGAATGATGGAGGAAAGGAGGAGACGGTCCAAGGATCACAGGAGCTGAGTATACAGGAATAGCACGTATCAGAGTCCCCATAAAGCACAGTCTCAACCTCCCTCCATGTCATACAATACCAGACTTGCAGCTGGGACTCACAGCAGATTCAGCGGAGATAAAACCCCGCCACAGGAATACACGGCAGCAACTAGACAGAAAAACAAACATTGAATCCCAAACCCCACACCTTTCCCAAACAGTAGCAGAGCAGCCGTAGCAACTCATCCCAAAATGTTACTCATAACTCACGAGTAACTGGAACCAGGAACAAGACACACGATACCAAGATGCCAAAGATCACAGGAACGCCAGACAAAAGTACCAGATAATAACTCTTTGACCGCCGCAAGGCAGCCTCATAAACTCATTCATTATATAGCCCTAAATGTTGGACTCGCCCGAAGACTCCCCTTGATCATGGGAAGCAGCTGTTTCTTTTCCTGCAGCTGCTGTGCTTTGTGCATTTCTCCATGTCTCCCAGCGATCCTGGAAACTTAAAGTATCCCAGCCTGCCTCCGAAGCCTCAGAAGTCCAATCTGGACCACTATCAAAACCCAGAAAGGTATCAGTGCTAGAATCTTCATTACACACATCCCTTACTTCCTGAACCAAAGTCCAGTCTAAGTCAGCATCACTCTCTTCTGACTCCCTTTCTTCATTCCCAGAAAAAACCTTCAAAAGTTTCAGAATCTGAAGGGGCTCTAAGTATCTGCCGGATCTTCTTTCTCTGCTCCAAACCCTCAAGGCTAGAGTCACTAGCAGCCCTCTTTCTCCCAGCTCCAGTGTCTTGATTACTCAGAGCCACACCCCATTCCATACTACTGCCAGAAGCTAATGACTCAGCGTCTTCCTTATCACTACTAGCAGTAGACGCTGAAGGCTCAATTACAACACATTTTGTATTCTGTAATGCTCTGTAATGCAGGTTTTTAAGTATTGGATTATGGTGAAACATATTGAGAATTTCATACATCTAAACGTCACCTGGGAGACCAATGTGCAACACGAAGAAAGTGTTGTGAGATAGGGATGAAACTTGGTTCGGAGAGCCTATTTGAGGGATAGGGCAGCTGTGGTCCTCCTTTCAGCACCTGACACTTATTAACTTTGCTACCTGAATGTGATGTTCAACAACTAGTGTCCTCACCTCTACCTTATATACCTCGTATACAACCCCCCCCCCCATACTAATTCAGCATAGCTTTGAGTTTATCTTGCTTTTACCAGCCGAACCTGCTAATCTCTTTCTGAACTGCCATCCGTCCATTTCTGCTTCGTCTCCAATGTCTTCTGTTTTCCCATTGTTGTTCTTTCTTTCCTTATTGCCATATCTAGCGTGAAGGTTCCTAACTTACGCCTATGGAAGAAATGGCACCGCATAATTATTTATCCTCGTTTCAGTAGATTCAATGAGTTCGTGACCACATACTTCAGATCAATATTGTATTGTATTATTGACCAACTGCCAAGCTCTCACCTGATCCTGGAAACTCAGCTGGATACGCTTTGGTTTTACTTGGATGGGAGACCCTCAAAGAATACCAGATGTTGTAGGCTACAACTCAGAAGAATCTGCTGGCAAACCACAGTGTCTATGGAAACCCTGAGTACATTCACACACACCTGCGTCTTTGTCTGTTGGAAGAAGGGCAATGGTGCATATTGTGTGACCTAGGACCTTATCACATTAGCCTGGTGAAGTGTTCCATTTTGCCTGGATTCATCAGCGACCTGAGGGGCAAAGGGGTGAATCTGTCACCCCACATACCACTCTCTTGTGGCAACGCTTCCTCCATCACGCAAGGGAAGTATCACCGAAGCCACGTGGACCCTTGCTGGCTCCACTGGAACCAGCACAACACAGAAGCCTCCCATGTTACGAGCAAAGTGTCACATGATGCTTCCACTCCACTTGTGGGTGGGGTCTCCACCAGAAGTCCAGTGACATTGTGTGATGGTCAGCATGCCCATCCATCACTGGACTGGTGGGGAAACATCCTAGAGTCCAGTGTGATGAGGTCACTAATCTCCATTGGTATGGTGTTCCACAACCTAAGGACCTCTCCACATGGGGCATTTTTGTCCCCTTTTGCCACTTTTATGCGCAGCTTGGATGGGCCCTGCTATGCACCATCATAAAAAGTACGGCAGGCCCTGCCCACATTCCCCCCAAAGTGGGATGGAAGTTCCGAAAGAGGCTTCCTCCACCACCAAGTGTTGTTTGGGTCTGATAGAGCTACCCGCACTTTCTTCCCCTTTTTGTCATGTGATGGCAGAGGGGGTGAGGGGGCACTGGGCATTGCCAGCCTTTCTGCCATCTGACGGAGGGAGGAAAAGGGTACCAACACACCATATGAGAGGAGAAGGGAGGGTGTGTGGGGCACCATGACCTGCCCCGGGCACCTTCCCTTGAGTGGCACAATGGCATGATCTGAAAGGGTCATGTGGAGAGGTGGTCATAGGGGCCGGCCACCAGGAAAGCTATTCCTTACAACCACAAAATATATTATTTTGAACATGGCGGGTCAGAAAGACCTGGACAGGATTGTATCATACAATACAGTCGTTCAGATAAAACAGAAAAAGAAAGACTATGATTCTCTTGGGTGAGCAATTCCAAGGGTCCTTGGCCTAAATTTCTGTATCCAGAGATTATTATGCACCCTATCACACACAAAAATAATTCTGAAAATACTTGTGACTAATTAGTAGTTGAGGAGGAACAAGGTCTGTGGGGAGTTGCGTTTTGATTTATAGGAGAATCAACAACCATTGGGGGGAGGTCCAAGAGTGGCATTCTTTCTTCTTTGAGGGTCTCTTCTTAGTGTGACGTCTAAGTGTTTGGTATGAAAGGTTCCAAAATGGCTGGGATTCATACACCTAGTGTTTCACATCCCTGTAATATAGTGTTATAGTCAGGGGCGGTCTAAGGTAATTTAAAATGGTAAGCGAACATTATTTTGGCGCCCCTCAAAAAAACATTATTTCCCCCCCCCATGTAAAACAAATATACAATTATAATATCACAATACCATTAGTAGTATTATATTGTATCAATGTATATACAATATATTATACCATACTCATACTATATACAATATAATTATATTATAATATATTGACATTATAATATAATATAACATTCTATTATATTATTATAAAATAATAAATAAAATTATTTATTTAAATAAAATTATCCTCTACTAAATATTTTCATTACTCCTATAAAACTCAAATAACCCAAAATAAAGTAAAATAAAATATTATATATTACTATTTTGTACAATACCACTATACTGCAATATTGTTTGTAATATTGCAGGTAATATAAAATATATCATTATTCTATTGTTATATTGTATTTTTATTATATTGTATGACAATATTAAGCAGAACTGTATAATAATCAACAAGAAATGCAATGCAAATGCATCAAAATCAGAATATATTACCTCCCACCCGTCTCATAATTCATAGGAGTCTCCCATAAGTCCAAAATTAGGATCCCAATGTAAATGTAAATAGAAAAACAGCCAAAATGTTCAAATGAGGTCGAATACAGGCAGCGCGGCCTGAGCAAACTTGGGCCCTCCCTCCCTCTAGGTGTTTTGGACTCCAACTCCCACAACTCCTCATAGCCTCAGCCCCCTCAGGTCTAGACAGAAATAGAGCCGAAGAAAGGAAGGAGGGAGAGAAGAGGGCACAGAGGAGGAGGAGAAGGAAAGCCCTTCATTCATTCCTTCACTTACACTTCCTTCACTGATTCTTTTCTCCTTCCCCGCAAACGCGCGCGCGGCGGAGACAAAGGGAGAGGGGAAGCACTCCCTGCCTGCCCGATAGGGAGTGCTTTGCTTACAGGCTTCTGCACAAGGGAGCTACTGGGCATGCGCGGAGATTTTCGCGCATGTGCAGTTGCTCCTGCACTCAACTTCAGCTCCGGAGCAACTGCGCCTGCGCGAAAACCTCCACGCATGCCCAAAAGCGGCGTCGGAGCGCACAAGGCCAGGGCCCAAAAGCAGGCCGCTGCAGCACTGCCTGAGGAACATCGGCAGGGCAGGATGGCGCCCCATGCGGCCAGGATGGCGCCCCCTTCCTAGATGGCGCCCTATGCGGCCGCTTACTTGGCCTACCTGTAGGACCGCCCCTGGTTATAGTTACACTATATGTAAGGCATATACTGCATTCAGAAGGCTTCAAAAAAAAAGTCTGGAGCAACAAGCACCTGAGGCAAAGCACCGAAATCGGTGTGTACAGAGCTATCGTACTGTCTGTTCTCCTCTATGGGTCTGAAACATGGGTCACCTATCGCCAACACCTATGACTCCTCAAACGCTTTCATCAGCGCTGTCTTCGAACAATCCTAAATATACACTGGACAGACTATGTGACGAACGTTGCTGTCCTTGAGCAAGCAGGGGTCACCAGCATTGCGGCCATGCTATTGAGAACACAGCTGCGCTGGGCAGGGCACGAGGTCTCTAGGATGGAGGACCACCTCCTCCCAAAGATACTACTCTATGGTGAACTTGCCATGGGTCAGTGCAAGAGAGGCGCCCCAAAAAGGAGATATAAGGACTCCCTGAAACAACATCTCAGGCTCGGCCAGATTGATCACCAACAATGGTCCACCCTGGCCTCACATCGGGAGGCATGGAGACGCACTACCCACAATGCTGCAGCCTCTTTCGAGAAGACACGCCGAACGGGTCTCGAAGAGAAATGACAACGCAGAAAGAACCGCAACTTGGAAACAACATCACCCAAGGAGACTTTCTGCTGTGCTTTCTGCAACCGGACTTGCCTATCTCAGATTGGCCTTTTTAGTCATCAACACACTTGTAAAAAGTGTGGGGTGAGTCCTTCCTAAAGAATATTCATTCGCGAAGTAATGCCGAGAAAAAAATAAAACAAATGTTCAGATAATGGAAACACAGAACAAAAAATTGTTTCATTGTCCTTTATTATGTCCCTACATCTCGTGTGTGTGTGTGTGTGTGTCCAGAACAGTATCTGACAACCCGAGCTTTCTCAATTACTGTGGCTCTTCCGATGGCCTTCAGATGACATACAACTTGTTCATCAGCATGAAAAATGTCCCTGCTTGATTCATAAGCATTTCTTCGACATAATGAATCACTAGACATAAATTAAGCCCCACGGGAGGTATTGCCCAACCCCCTTTTAAAAACCCCTTTACTTAATTCAGCTTCAAACAGCTGATACAAGTCAATCATGTACACTTAATTCCATTCATAACATTAATTCAATAGCTATTGCTTTCACAGAGATCAGTCCATATGAACTCACCGATGACAATGTTTCAGGTCCCTTTTTATACACCTGGCTTTTAAAACACACACCTATAGACACACAGAAATGTAATTGTGTGGATTTGCAACACATTAGAGGCAATTCCATTGTTTGAGCATGGTGCCCCGCACACCCTCCCTTCTCCTCTATTAGGCACTTTTGGGCAGTCTTTGGAAGCAGAATCTATATGAGTGCAGACAGCAGTGGTCCTGCCAATCTCAGCACCAAATCAGCAAAGGAGAGAAAAAGGAAGAAGAGCATACAAGACCCGACCTCTGACGGCCTAGAGAGGCCCTGGGATGTCCCCAAGACCATCCAACCCCAGGACAGGGTGGCAAACTGGCAGCCTCGGGGAATACCCAAAACCCTAGAAGCCACAGTAATGCCATCAGGTAAAAGGAAACCGAGAACCTTCAGGACCCTCTGGGGCCTGACCCCTGGCAGCTGGACTAGATCGGACTCCAGCAAGTCCAAACCTGACCTCCCAGAGGGGACCATAGGTTTAAGAACTGTTCCCAGCCCCAGGAAGATTGGTCCTTCCTCTGCCAAGGTTGATTTCCACTGGAAACCCTTCGGAAGACTCTTAGTTAGAATTACCTAGGCATTTCTCCACAGCCCTGACCCTGTAGATAAGACTCTTTCATGGCTCTATTGTTACTTTTTATTATTCTTAGCATAGTGTGTTTTGTTTACCTATATTGTAACGTGTACTGTATTGTTGTGATGCCCACTGGCCTTGCCCAGTGAACTTTGTAAGTCGCCCTGAGCCGTATGGGAGCGGCGACTAATAAGTTCAAATAAATAAATAAATAATGGAGGGCCGGCCAGACTCCCTACCCGATTCTTTCCATCTTTGCCTTGAAGCCGTGACTGGATGGCTACGATCCAGCCGATTGAAGGTGAATCCCTCGAAGACGGAGATCTTGTGGCTGGGCCATCCGGGTGGGGGAGGGTGCCAGTTGCCTACACTGGATGGCGAGGCTTTATGCCCGTCATCGCTAGTAAAGAGCTTGGGAGTCCAATTGGATCCACTGCTGTCCATGGAGACTCAGGTCTCCACGGCCTGCAAAGTCGCATTTTTCCATCTGCGCCAGGCTAGGCGGCTGGCACCCTACCTCTCCGTGAACGACCTGGCCACGGTGATCCAGGCGACAGTCATCTCGAGACTGGATTACTGTAATGCCCTTTACATCGGCCTACCCTTGGGGATGATCCGGAAGCTCAAGTTAGTGCAGAATGCCGCGGCACGCCTTCTCGCCGGGGCACCGGCAAGATGCCATATTACACCAATATTGCGGCAACTGCACTGGCTGCCCATCGAGCACCGGATCTCCTTCAAGGTATTGGTGTTAACCTTTAAGGCCTTGTATGGTCTTGGGCCAGTGTATTTGAGGGACCACCTTTCCCCATATTTCCCCCAGAGATCCCTACGCTCCAGTGTACAAAATCTCCTCAACGTCCCCGCCATCCGGCAATTTCACCTGTCCTCAACAAGGCAAAGGGCCTTCTCGGTGGTGGCGCCATCTCTATGGAATGCCCTACCTGAGGGAGTCAGAGGTATCAGGGAACTGCCTTCTTTTCGCCGAGCCTGCAAGACGTTTTTTTTTTCGCCTGGCTTTCCCAGTTGAGTAACTGTGTAGTTTAGCTTAGTTTAGAATTATTTCAGCGCTAGTAATGTTTTAGATTAACCCATTGCTTATCTGCTTCTCAGCACTGTTCTATAATGTCAGTTCTACGCCTGTTTTTTTACCTGTTGTAAACCGCTCCGAGCTTCTAGAGGGAGCGGTCTAGAAGCCCAAAGAATGAATAAATAAATAAATAGAGTGGATAAGCAATTTGACGTTTCTGCCAATACCTTGGCTCCCTTCCTCCGGCTCTTGGGTCAACGAGCTTTGACTGTGCTTAACACTGGAAAATACCCTTTCCTGTCCGCGTACAGCCACCGAAACTTATTTACACGTTTTGCCGAGGAGGCTCAAAATGGTAACCCATCCTTTGCAGCTTCAGTGAATGGGTTCGGCCGTCCCCCCCCCCTCCTGTTTTGCTCCTTGTCAATGCCAATCTCTCTCTCCTCCTTTGCCTCGGAGTCTTTTAAATATTTCCCAAGAGGAGCAGGAAAGGAAATCACGCGATGAATATTCATACATGGCTGTGGTCTCCCAGTTCTGAAATAGGAGTGTGTCTGTCTATTGTGCAACAATTGGTTTTTAATTTCGAACTCTTTGCCGCACTTTCACGATGTATATCTGGAGCACTTGGTTAGCCTTTCAAATGATTTCTATTTAATGCCTCAGAAATCAATGGCGGCAGACGGCCCTCAGGAATTATAATTCAATGCTCTCTATTTTGTTAGATTATTTCCCCTTTCAAACACATGTTATTCTAGGGAATGATATTTCACATTTTTATTAATCCATCTGGCGGCCGAAATCAATAAAGCTTAAGCTCTGTAAGTCAAACTGTAAAGCAAGAAGAGCCAAGTGGGCCAACTCCTACTTGCAAAGTCCATTTCTTGGATTGGAATGTGTAACTCTGGGGCATTAATGCAGAGGGAACCGCGGTCACCTACTAACCTGGTCAGGTAAGTGCGGAGTTGCACTTGTGCGCCTTCTGCATCACTTAAGGGAAAACCTGTGCAAGGGTATCTCAAAGACTCCTGATGCAAATTGCCAACGGCTGAAATTGCCAACTACTTCCAGAACTGGCTGATTACACAAACCTCTATCCCCAACAGGGTTCCCGATAATGAGTATAGTAATCGATGAGTAAAGGAAATAGATGCGCGGACTATTCCAAGGGACAACTGTTGTTCACTTTTGAGTAGTGCTGAAAACCAGTATGCAAATGTCATATCGATCCCTTATTTTTGTTTCTATTACATTTTGACAAAACAATAGTCTCAGCACTACTTCGCGAATGAAGAATCTTAGGAAGGACTCATCCCACGCTTTTTACAAGCGCGTTGATGACTAAAAAGGCCAATCCGAGATAGGCAAGTTCAGTTTCAGAAAGCACAGCAGAAAGTCTCCTTGGGTGATGTTGTTTCCAAGTTGCGGTTCTTTCTGCGTTGCCGTTTCTCTTCGAGACCCATTCGGCATGACTTCTCGAAAGAGGCCACAGCATCGTGGATAGTGCGCCTCCATGCCTCCCAATGTGAGGCCAGGGTGGACCATAGTTGGTGATCAATCTGGCCGAGCCTGAGATGTTGTTTCAGGGAGTCCTTGTATCTCTTTTTGGGGGCGCCTCTCTTGCGCTGACCCGTGGTGAGTTCACCATAGAGTAGTATCTTTGGGAGGCGGTGGTCCTCCATCCTAGAGACCTCATGCCCTGCCCAGCGCAGCTGTGTTCTCAATAGCATGGCCTCAATGCTGGTGACCCCTGCTTGCTCAAGGACAGCAACATTCGTCACATAGTCAGTCCAGTGTATATTTAGGATTGTGCAAAGACAGCGCTGATGAAAGCGTTCGAGGAGTTGTAGGTGCTGGTGATAGGTGACCCATGTTTCGGACCCATAGAGGAGAATAGACAGTCCAATAGCTCTGTATGCACTGATTTTGGTGCTTTGCCTCAGGTGCTTGTTGCTCCAGACTCTTTTGTGAAGCCTTCCGAATGCACTCTATGCCTTTGCTAATCTGTGATCTTTCTCTTTGTCAATCTTGGCGTCTGAAGAGATGATGCTCCCCAGGGAGGTGAACTGCTGAACGAACTTAAGCACAGATGTGCCCATGCTGACTTGGGGATGATGGTGTTCTTCCTGTGGTGTGGGCTGGTAGAAGACTTCCATTTTCTTCAGGCTGACTTCTAGCCCAAACAGCTCTGCAGCCGTTGCAAAGCAGGATGTGAGGCGCTGCAGGGCTGCTTCAGACTTAACCAGAGATGTGCCTATGCTGATGTGGGGGTGATGGTGTTCTTCCTGTGGTGCGGGCTGGTAGAGGACTTCAGTTTTCTTCAGGCTGACTTCCAGCCCAAACAGCTCTGCAGCCGTTGCAAAGCAGGATGTGAGGCGCTGCAGGGCTGCTTCAGACTTAACCAGAGATGTGCCTATGCTGATGTGGGGATGATGGTGTTCTTCCTGTGGTGTGGGCTGGTAGAGGACTTCCATTTTCTTCAGGCTGACTTCCAGCCCAAACAGCTCTGCAGCCGTTGCAAAGCAGGATGTGAGGCGCTGCAGGGCTGCTTCAGACTTAACCAGAGATGTGCCTATGCTGATGTGGGGGTGATGGTGTTCTTCCTGTGGTGCGGGCTGGTAGAGGACTTCAGTTTTCTTCAGGCTGACTTCCAGCCCAAACAGCTCTGCAGCCGTTGAAAAGCAGGATGTGAGGCGCTGCAGGGCTGCTTCAGACTTAACCAGAGATGTGCCTATGCTGATGTGGGGGTGATGGTGTTCTTCCTGTGGTGCGGGCTGGTAGAGGACTTCAGTTTTCTTCAGGCTGACTTCCAGCCCAAACAGCTCTGCAGCCGTTGCAAAGCAGGATGTGAGGCGCTGCAGGGCTGCTTCTGAATGGGCGACAAGGGCAGCATCGTCAGCAAAAAGCAGCTCATATATATGCATGTGTAGTAGTCATTTTGCCAAAGCCAGTAATGGAGATTTACTAACGTAGAAATATGGCTGCTACTTGTGAGGAGATCACTAATAATAAAAACGAATAACCCATGAGCCTTCTGGGTAGCTTACCGACAAACATTAATGGAGGCCCATTTGACTTTAGTGCTTATGAACGATCATTTGAGGCGAGCATTATTTATTGGAACAATTAAATTATAGCGCTTCTTTCCTGGATGAAGAGCGGGGCCCTTTCCCCTTTTCTCTCCCGAAGGCCGGTCTTCTCCATCGCAGAAGGTTCCACAAACGCGTATCTAGAACAGAGGAAGAGGAAGGATTCAAGCAGCCTGTCAATAAGCAGCAGCTGCCATTGTGCTCAATGACTCTAAATGGGAACGCACCGACTGAGTGGTGGACATAACAAACTATTGATCTCGGAAGGAGTCAGTCGTGTGCAGTGAAAAACATATCCTGATCTGTAGTTTCGAAAATCACGGAGGCATGGAGAAATGTGGTTGGGCGGCAGCCATCATTTTGAGCAGCAATACCTACTCTCACAACCAATTATTTCCTTTGTTTAAATCCAATGTTATATCCTTATGAGCAGGCCCGGATTAACACCTTTTTGCACCCTAGGCCACACTTTGGAATTACGCCCCCTTTCAGCCAACCTCTACTACACGCCCCCTCCCCCCACACACACACATCACTCAGACTCACTCTAAAAATAAATCATATCATACAACTTCCCTCAAATCCACTCAGGTAGCCCAATACATCTCAGTTGATCAGTAATCTGTATACCTTTATAAAACGGAATGTTTGTATGTGTGTATGCGGAGGGCGGGAGGGCAGAAGGGCGGAAGCAGCCACTTTCACAGGCCAGGGCGGATATGTGGCAGCCACTTTCACAGGCCACAGCGACCAGCACGGGTGATGGACCTGCACCAAACTTGGTACACATAACCCCCCTAACCCCCTTTACGTCCTGGCGCGGGTCGGGGGACATGACCCACGGATTATGGGATTTGTAGTACTTTCCAACACTTTGGTTCCCACAGACTACTGAGGCCACCAAAAAGGACCAATACAGACAACACTCAGCACACACAGCCCCCATGACCCACTCTACGTCCTGGTGCAGTTCGGAGGAGGGTGGACCGTGGATGATGGGACTTGAAGTGCCTCTACTCACTTCCCAAGTCCGCTGCAACCCTCATCCAATCACTGATCGAGACCAAACTTGGCACACATAACCCCCATGACTGCCTTCATGTCCTGGTGAGGTTTGGGGGAGGACTGACAATGGATGATGGGATTTGTAGTACTTTTACACCCCTCTGTTCCCACAGACCACTGTGGCCCCCAACAAACACTGATAAAGACCACACTTGGCACATAGAGCCCCAGTGACCCAGTCCACAGCCTACTGAAGTTTGGAGGGGGACAGAACATGGATGATGGGTCTTGCAGTACCTTCCCTCACTTTCCAGGACAGAACATGGATGATGGGTCTTGCAGTACCTTCCCTCACTTTCCAGGACAGAACATGGATGATGGGTCTTGCAGTACCTTCCCTCACTTTCCAAGACTGCTACAAACCTAACCCTATGATTGATCAACACCAAACTTGCCACACAGAGCCCTCATGACCCACTCTACATTCTGGTGCAGTTTGGAGGAGGGTGGACCATGGATGATGGGACTTGAAGTACCTCTACTCACTTCCCAATCCTGCTACAAACCTAATCCAATGACTGATCAACACCAAATCTGGCACACAGAGCCCTCATGACCCACTCTACAGCCTGGTGCAGTTTACTGTGAGACGGACCACGGATGATGGGACTTGAAGTACCTTCACTCACTTCCTAAAAACAATGCCACCCTCATCCATTCACCAATACAGACCAAACTTAGCACACAGAGCCCCCATGACCCAATCTACATCCTACTACACTTTGGGGGGACAGAGATGATGGGACTTGCACTACCTTCAGTAATTTCATGATACCACTGCAACTCCCAATAATGATGGATCAAGACCAAACTTGGCACACAGAGCCCCCATGACCCACTCTACATCCTGCTGCGCTTCACAAATAACCCGGGCAGGGCCGGGTCCCCAAGCTAGTATCCAAATAAAACAACAACCCGTGCCAATCAGCGCAGGTGTATCCGCGGGGCTCCCGGGGCACCTGGGTCGGACCCACCTGCAGCAGCGCCGTGCTTGGGCCCATTTTTAAGAATGCCATCCCAATTCAGTGGCAGAGAGTTCCACAGTCACACTTTCTGCCCAAAGCGGGACTCGAACTCAGGATGCTAAGACAGAAGCACCACCCCTGAAGTGGAGTCAAGGGAAGCAGGAGCCAATCACAGAAGCGCTTTCCCAAGGGTGGGAATTCAAATGCGAGAGTGACACCTGGCAGGGTCAATGAGGGGACGGGATCGCGCCGAGGGGCGGGGCCACCTGAGGCAAGCAATGCAGTCTCCCTGAGGGAGCGAGTCCATCTCCGGCGGGGCCGTTCTGGTCCCTGCCGTGCATCACCCTGGCGCTTACCTGCTCGAAGCGCGGCCTGCCCAGCTGGAAGGGCGGACCCTCCTCGGTGCCCTCCGCCATCCCTGCGAGTCCACTCTCTCTCTCTCCGCCGCCCAACCACGCCCCCTGGCTCCGCCCTCACCACCTCCCATTGGCCCGGCCCCACCGCAGGCCCCTGCGGGGCATGCCAGGAGGCGTAGTCTCTCTCCTGTGGGGAGGGAGGCGGAAGCAGAGAGAGGTGCATGACAGGATGTGTAGTCTTCAGGACAGGGCCCACTCTCATAGATATCTATGGATGAGGCCGAGGGAGGGTGGGAAAAACGCGTTGTGTTTTTATTTGTTTCAACATTTTTTTGGTTCCATGGCCTAGGTTGGCCTTATGGGTAATCGAGGCCTGCTTATGAGACCATCTCAGCAAAGTTGGATTGTAGCACAAACAATGAGCGTGCCTTTAGAGTGACATAATAAAACATACATGATATATGCATATACCTGGTTTACTGGTTCTTTATACACAGTCGAAAAGGAAGTAAAATATTGCTAAGGGTGTCAATGAGTGACATTCCTTCCATAAATCATGCCTCTCTCATACTGGAGAAAATGAATTAGCACCAGTAAATCAGCCTTCACAGAAGTACTCCATACATTACTTGCCCAATTCTTTGGATTAGTGCCCGGAGTTTGTGGAGATATGTAGGATATTTCTCTCAAACACACAGATCCAGGATGTGTGATGCCTGGCTCAACAACAGTCCATGTGAGAAAGATCTTGGAGTCTGAGTGGACACAAAGTTGAACCTGAGTCAACAGTGTGATGCAGCAGCTTACAAAGCCAATGGGATTTTGGGCTGCCCCAAAAAGAGTATCGTGTCTAGACCAGGCCTGGGCAATTACTTTTTCCAAGGGGCCACATGAGAGCCAAAAAATATTATGGAGGGACGCACGTAAAGGTCGAACTACATTCTAATCTACATTATTTATTTATTTACTTACTATATTTACTATATATTACACATCATTAATATTAACATATTAATAAATCAAGAAATATTCATATATTATTAGTATTAATATCATAATTATTATATTATAGTATATATATAGACATTATAATATATTGAAATTATAATATAACATCATATTATATTATATATTATATTATTATAATACAATTATTATAAAATTATTATAAAAACCACTAAAATGAAATGAAATGAAATTCAAGAAGACAAGGTGCGAGCCAAGATGGAGGCTGACATCCTCAAGAGAGGAAGGATCCCAAGATGGAATGGCCCAATGGACCCAGCCCAGAGGATGGCAAAGCGGACCCAGCCGCCGCTGCAGCAGAGCAGAGCAGAGCAGAGCAGCAGACGATCAGAGGCTGCAGGTCTCCGCCCGCTCTAGCCCCCAGCCGTTCCGTCAGAGGCGTTCCCGATCGGCTGATCGCCCTGCCATGGAGTGCCTGCCATCCCGGCTTTGGAGTTTCTTCCATCCCGGGAGGCGATCCGGGCCTGCAACGGTAGCAGTCAGCAACCTGCAATGGCTGATCGTCCTGGCGACCCGGAAGACAGGATACAAGATGCAAGAGTCCTAGGATCCAAAGGCAACTCCTTGCTAGCCACAGAGGTCAGTCCCAAAATGCCCACCTTTTAAGCTCACTACAAGTCAGATCCACTTGATGAGGTCGACGCCCTATCATCATCCTCAGGTGTTACTCTCCCAGCAGCTGCTGTCCTTTGACTGACCCTCCAAGATTTCCACCTGTGGTTAAGACTTAGAACATCCCACCCATTGTCTGGGGACTCTGAGGGCCAGTCCTGATCATCAGTGAATCCTACCCAGGTGTCTGAACTTGTGGGCTCCTCACCAGCCCTCTGAATTTCTCTTACTTGAGTCCAATCCATTTCAGTAGAAGTGTCCTCTGTACTCTGACTCCCATCATTCCCGGAGAATCCCTCAAATGCCTCAGAGTCTGTAGGTGCTGTAATTATTTGCTTGACTCTCTTGAGTTGCAAGTGATCCTCTTCACTTGACTCACTTGACTCACTTGACTCACGAGTAAGCCTCTTTCTGCAAACACCAGGACTCCTGCTACAAACAGCCCCACCCAGTTCCATACTCTCCCCAGATGCTGAGCCATCAGAGGCTTCTGAATCACTACTATCAGGAGCAGCTGGAGGCTCAATCACAACACTATAAGTTTAAGTTTAAACAAGCACACAGAAAGGGAACGGACCTCCAAAGAACACTTCTTTCTCTCTCCTGCAAATGCCACAATAGACACAGAGGAGACCTCGAGGGGAATGAATTAATTTTCTTCTGTTTGACTGACAAGGAAAAAACAACAACATGCAGTTGCCCCCCCCCTCAGCCCCCGCCCTCTCCCACCCTACACAATTACGGGTGTCAGAATAATAATATTATAATACACTTTTATATATATATAGATTTTTAAAAATCCATTTTTAAAGGCTGGATTGGAAAGATTCAAGGGTGGGGCTAACCTAATCTCTTTTGGGAGGGTATTCCTATTGCAAACATACATCAATCACTGAGAATGGGGGGAAGGTAAGCAGCTATACGTCGGAGATGGAAAGTCATACCGGCCCACAATTCCCATTGGGAAATGCCTTTGGAGAGAATTAGCATCATTCTAATGAAGTCTGCTTCCTTCTCAAATTAGTATTACACGGCAGAACAAATATTAGGAAATTAGTGTTAGGAGATAAGAGCTCTAGGTAAACAATTAATTAAAAGATGAAGCAATCCCCTGCAACTCAACAGGAAAGATTGGCATGAAAAGAGCTGTTTTGAAGATAGTAATTCATAGTCAAGTTTTGGAGGCTGGCCTTGGCGTCCTATATCTACAAACATCCTAAGGAATCCCTGCAAGACTGATATGGATGCATTCATAATGCAGTCCAAATAAAATGACAATATTTTTAATACAGCCAGCACCACATATCCCTTAATCCAACTATCCACAGTTTCAAAACATTTTAAAGAAATCTCAAAAAGCAAATCTTAATTTTGCCATTTTATATATAGCACGATCATTTACTGCATCATTTTACATATTGATGCTTTAGAATGCACAGGTTTTGGTACTCACAGGGGATCATGCCATAAGAACATAAGAACATAAGAAGAGCCATGCTGAATCGGGCCTCAGCCCATCTAGTCCAGCATTCTGTGTCACACAGTGGCCCACCAGTTGTACACGGGGATCTCTAGCAGAAAGGAGGGCAAAACCCTCACCTGCTCCCGACCCCCACAACCAATACCCAGGGAAATCCTGCTTGCCTCCATCAACACAGAGGTGGCACTTGGATGTCCATTTCAGTAGCTACTGATTCCCTTGGTATCCATGGCCACCATGGGCCTGTCCCAGTTAGTATTGGGTCCCACCCATAGTGCAGGACACACATTGGAACTGGTTTTCTGTCAGGGATGGGAAGAAGGTGGAGGAACTGACCACTGCTCCGCTGCCATGGACAGACCACCACCTGATCAGGTTTAGACTTATTGCACCTTCCCACCTCCGCAGGGGTGGTGGACCCATTAAAATGGTCTGCCCCAGGAGACATGGATCCAAATGGTTTCCTGACAACTCTTGGGGATTTTTCCGCCTCCTCAATAAGTGACCTCGTTGAGGCCCTGCCCGCCCCCTCTCTGGGAAATACATGTGTTTTGTATGTGTAAAACTAGGTAGTAACAAGTGCTCGTCCATGAGGTCTTCAAATTGAACTAGCCCCTGGAGTGGTGTTTGAAAAAAAAAGAAAAGCATGAATCCCATATTATTTTTCTTGCTGTTGAGAGGATAGCGAATGGACCTTGGGTACCTTCAAAGGAAGCAACAAGGAATGTAACTCTTCTCTTTGTGCCTCAAGAAAGTTGAACAATGCGGTGATTAACAGTTCGAGCCTTTATTCTGTGCAAAATTTACCCATGGTATTTACAAAGAAAATGTACAAAGAAAACAGCCATATTAGTGCAAAAAAATAATATTTCTGCATTGAAATTAAACCAGTGCTCTGTATCCCCAGATTCTATATCCTGGCTTGATAATGTTTTATTAAAAAACAAACAAAGAGCAAACTTTGATTTTGCCATTGAAAATAATAGGAATTGATCATCCACAGATTTTGGTATTCAAGGAGGGGGGGGGAGTAACCAAACTTCGGTGTCGATCAAGGGCCCACTTAATATTTTCTATGCATAAAAGGCCTTTCCTTATGCAAAAAGTCTGTAGCTGGGGGATTTATTCTGTGCAAACCTTGCACATAGTGTGTTTTGTGCTGCCTTTTCTGTTCTGTTCTGGCAATACAATTTTCTGCACAGAAAATACTCTCTCTTGTGGGAAGAAAATACAAAGTTTGCACTGAAGAAATGTTTGTCCTTCTGTTATTCTCTTCACCAACGTTCCCCAACACTCAAGACACACATTTTTGTTCACTTTAGAAATGCTTTCACGTATTCTTTCCACCCGTAACCTGGAGAAGGGGAGCAGGCCCACCTGTGAGTATCTATGTCTGTGAAATATTTACAGCACACTCGTGACCTCTCTGATAATCTGGTCTATTAAAATAATTGCCACAAAATGCAGATCCTGCAGTCGTTTTCCTTCTCATTTGCAATAAAACTGTTTACTTTTGTGATCATGATGATTTATAATCTCACCAATTCCTATCCCTTTATTTGGTGGTATAATTACCCAAATATTCTCATACTAAATTGCAATAAACAACCCTGGCACAGGAACTAATATATAATATCTCGGCATCCTTATTTCTCCTCTTTTAACATTTATATTATAACAAAACTTTTTTTCTACTTCTATTCAAGATCTAGTGCTCTGCATATAAATATGCTGTGGGAAAAATATATATTGCAGCGATTAAAGGGGTTCTTGGCGCAAATGTTCTCTCTCCTGAGGTCCGTAAATTAGACTCGTAGAAACAAAAGAGACTGAAGTCAGCAAGCGGCAAAGGAAGGCCCGCACGCCGGTCAATACGAGTGTTTTGCATAAAATGATTAGATGGTGAAATGAAATGCAAAGGAAAGGGGGGAAAGGCATGTTACTTTGGTGTACTATAACACTAACATGACAATCTCCTTTATAGCTCCTACGCTGTGGAACGCCCTCCCGGCTGGAACGCGGGCTATAAAGGACCTGCTCCCGTTTAGACGCGCCTGCAAAACTTATTTGTTTAAGCAGGCCTTCGGTGAGTAGGTCCTGCCCATGTTCCGCTTTAGCCGCTGTCCTGGGTGTCACGCTATCTAATCCCTGAACTGTACCTGGGGGTTTTGTATTTCATTTGGTGGTGTTGCCAGAATGTTGGCAGCTGATGTGAACTTTGAAAGGAATTTAGGACTTTGCTTCTCAGTTGCAAAGGTTTGAGAAAATTCGTACCCGATAACTTCCATCGTTGCCTTGAAGCCGTTACTGGATGGCTGCGAGCCAGTAGGTTGAAGGTGAATCCGGCTAAGACGGAGATCCTGTGGCTGGGTCATCCTGGTACGGGATCCAGCTTCCAACCCTGGATGGTGTGATGCTATGTCCGTCACCAACTGTTAAGAGCCTGGGAGTCACCCTTGACTCTCAACTGTCGATGGAGAAGCATATCTCCATCGCCAGCGGAGCAGCTTTCCACCACCTCCGGCAGGTGAGGAAGCTGGCCCCCTACCTGTCCTACCATGACCTAGCCACAGTGGTCCAAGTCACGGGCATCTCAAGATTGGACTACTGTAATGCCCTCTACATCGGCCTTCCTTTGTCAGTGATCCGGAAGCTTCAGCTGGTGCAGAACGCTGCAGCTCGGCTGTTGGCAGGCTTACCATCTTGCTGCCACATTACGCCTGTTCTGCGCGAACTGCACTGGCTTCCAATCGAGCACCGGATCACCTTCAAAGTGCTGGTGTTAACCTTTATGGCCTTGAATGGTCTGGGGCCAGTGTACCTAAGGGACCGCCTCTCCCTTTATTGTCCTGTAAGACCACTGTGATCAGAGTCCCTGAACCTTCTTGTGGTGCCAAGCTGTAAAATCCTTCGCCTGACCTCAACGCGGAGGAGAGCCATCGCTCCAGTACTTTGGAACGCTCTTCCTCCCGCAATTCGTGCGTTGTCTGACTTACTAGCCTTCCGGAAGGCTTGTAAGACCTTTCTGTTTGTACTGGCATTCGGTCAGTAGATAACCCAGGCCTTTACTATGTAGCCGTGGGCCGTGGGAGTAATTTCTGGTGCCCGTGCACTATTGTATAATTTTAATTGTATAGTTTTAATCTTGTGTTTTATCTGTATTTTATGGTCTTTTTTAACACTTGTAAGTCACCCCGAGCCTGACGGGAGTGTCGACGAATAAATCAAAATAAATAAATAAATAAATACCAGACGGTGAATGTGTCTACACCAGGTATGGAAAAACTCTGGCCCTGCAGGTGTTTTGAACTTCAACTCCCACAATTCCTAACAGCTGGTAAACTGGTTGGGATTTCTGGGAGTTCAAGTCCAAACCCGCCGGAGGGCAGTTGTTTGCCCATGCCTGGCCTACACTGAAGAATTAATACCATTTGGACACTGCTTTAACTGTCATGGCCCAATGCTATCGTATCCTGGGATTTGTAGCTTGGTGAGGCATCAGAACTCTTTGCCAGAGAATTATTATTTTATTTATTTACTTAATTTCTGCTACGTTTTTACACAGTCTTGAGAAGTCTCAAGACCGTGTAACACTGCAACCTCCCTGACTCCATTGCATTGAGCCATGGCTGTTGAAGTGGTGTCAAAATACATGAACCCTACACTGCAGATGCAGCCTCAATTGTCCAAATTCAAGTGCACATCAGAGATTGTACTGGATAAAAACAAAGAAAAGCTTGTCCTTTTAAATAGAACAATTGGTATATAGAGTGGAGATTGGAAACAAGTCTGAGTCCTTTTTTCCTTTTGTTTTCTTCCTGTCCATCTCTCCAGTTCTTGATACAGTACTGGTCACTTCTCATTTTATAATATTTAAAAGTTGAGGGCGTGAGAGCCTGAAGTTATTCTAATCTGACATTGGGTAGAAATCCACTGGAGGGAAGGATATTAGAGACAAAGATGAAGTACTTTGGCCACATCATGAGAAGACAGGAAAGCTAGGAGAAGATATTGATGCTGGGGGAAATGGAAGGAAAAGGGAAGAGGGTAGGCCTGGGCAATCATGGTTCTAAATGGTTCTAAAGTACTTACAAAACTAAAGTTCTGGTGGTGAACACTAGGTGGCGCTGGTGCTTTGCTTCTATGGTGTTGCTCACGTTCTGGTGGTGCTGGTGCTTTGCTTCTACAGTGTTGCTCAAGTTCTGGTGGTGAACACTAGGTGGCGCTGGTACTTTGCTTCTACAGTGTTGCTCAAGTTCTGGTGGTGAACACTAGGTGGCGCTGGTACTTTGCTTCTACAGTGTTGCTCAAGTTCTGGTGGTGAACACTAGGTGGCGCTGGTACTTTGCTTCTACAGTGTTGCTCACGTTCTGGTGGTGAACACTAGGTGGTGCTGGTGCTTTGCTTCTACAGTGTTGCTCATGTTCTGGTGGTGAGCACTAGGTGGCGCTGGTACTTTGCTTCTACAGTGTTGCTCACGTTCTGGTGGTGAGCACTAGGTGGCGCTGGTACTTTGCTTCTACAGTGTTGCTCAAGTTCAGGTAGTGAAAACTAGTTGGCGCTGCTGCTTGCTTCTACAGTGTTGCTCAAGTTCTGGTGGTGAACACTAGGTGGCGCTGGTACTTTGCTTCTACAGTGTTGCTCAAGTTCTGGTGGTGAACACTAGATGGCGCTGGTTCTTTGCTTCTACAGTGTTGCTCACGTTCTGGTGGTGAACACTAGGTGGTGCTGGTGCTTTGCTTCTACAGTGTTGCTCACGTTCTGGTGGTGAACACTAGGTGGCGCTGGTGCTTTGCTTCTACAGTGTTGCTCATGTTCTGGTGGTGAACACTAGGTGGCGCTGGTACTTTGCTTCTACAGTGTTGCTCACGTTCTGGTGGTGAGCACTAGGTGGCGCTGGTACTTTGCTTCTACAGTGTTGCTCAAGTTCAGGTAGTGAACACTAGGTGGCGCTGCTGCTTTGCTTCTACAGTGTTGCTCAAGTTCTGGTGGTGAACACTAGGTGGCGCTGGTACTTTGCTTCTACAGTGTTGCTCAAGTTCTGGTGGTGAACACTAGATGGCGCTGGTTCTTTGCTTCTACAGTGTTGCTCACGTTCTGGTGGTGAACACTAGGTGGTGCTGGTGCTTTGCTTCTACAGTGTTGCTCATGTTCTGGTGGTGAGCACTAGGTGGTGCTGGCGCTTTGCTTCTACAGTGTTGCTCAAGTTCTGGTGGTGAACACTAGGTGGTGCTGGTGCTTTGCTTCTACAGTGTTGCTCATGTTCTGGTGGTGAGCACTAGGTGGTGCTGGCGCTTTGCTTCTACAGTGTTGCTCACGTTCTGGTGGTGAACACTAGGTGGTGCTGGTGCTTTGCTTCTACAGTGTTGCTCATGTTCTGGTGGTGAGCACTAGGTGGTGCTGGCGCTTTGCTTCTACAGTGTTGCTCAAGTTCTGGTGGTGAACACTAGGTGGCGCTGGTGCTTTGCTTCTACAGTGTTGCTCAAGTTCTGGTGGTGAGCACTAGGTGGCACTGGTACTTTGCTTCTGCAGTGTTGCTCAAGTTCTGGTGGTGAACACTAGGTGGCGCTGGTACTTTGCTTCTGCAGTGTTGCTCAAGTTCTGGTGGTGAACACTAGGTGGCGCTGGTGCTTTGCTTCTACAGTGTTGCTCAAGTTCTGGTGGTGAACACTAGGTGGCGCTGGTACTTTGCTTCTGCAGTGTTGCTCAAGTTCTGGTGGTGAGCACTAGGTGGCGCTGGTACTTTGCTTCTACAGTGTTGCTCAAGTTCAGGTAGTGAACACTAGGTGGCGCTGCTGCTTTGCTTCTACAGTGTTGCTCAAGTTCTGGTGGTGAACACTAGATGGCGCTGGTTCTTTGCTTCTACAGTGTTGCTCACGTTCTGGTGGTGAACACTAGGTGGTGCTGGTGCTTTGCTTCTACAGTGTTGCTCATGTTCTGGTGGTGAACACTAGGTGGCGCTGGCGCTTTGCTTCTACAGTGTTGCTCAAGTTCTGGTGGTGAACACTAGGTGGCGCTGGTGCTTTGCTTCTACAGTGTTGCTCACGTTCTGGTGGTGAACACTAGGTGGCACTGGTGCTTTGCTTCTACAGTGTTGCTCAAGTTCTGGTAGCGAACATTTCAGAACTCTAACAAAACTTTCAAAACTTCATTATTATTTAATTATTGGTGATTTTTAAGACAGAACCAATTAGGAACTGCCATTTATAACAAAATTTTGAAAGTTTCGTTAGAGTTCTGAAATGTTCATCACCAGAACTTTAGCAACACTGTAGAAGCAAAGCACCAGAGCCACCTAGTGTTCACCACCAGAACTTTAGTTTTGTAAGTCCTTTAGAACCATTTAGAACCATGGATTGCCCAGGCCTGGAAGAGGGGCCGACCAAGGGCAAGATGGATGGATGCTATCCTTGAAGTGAGTGGCCTGACCTTGAAGGCGACACTGGGGGTGGTGACAGGGAGCTCTGGCGTGGGCTGGTCCAGGAGGTCAGAAACATCTGAATGAATAAACAACAACAGAAATCCGCTGTACTGAATACATGTATTGACTTCCAAAATAATTAGCAAAACTAGTGGAAACTAGTGGACTTTCTCATTGAGGTTCTGCAAATCCCTATATTTTTTGTCCAAATCAGGATGAACCATGCAGTGTCTTTCTAGGATTCAAATGCCAACACCCACAAAACAAACAAAGCACAGAATGTATATTTAATCAGAGTTAGTCTGGAGGAGCTCAGAAACAGAGTAGAAGGCAACGTGATGAGGTCCTTGATTGGAGACACGACGACCTGGAAGGAAAATGGCACCTTCTAGCCATGAGGCATTATGGCTTGGTGCTCACTGAAAAGGGATTTGTTGGCTTAAACAACATATCTCTGTGTTGTGGACAGTGAATAGGGACCCATAGTACATGCAAGACCTGCAGTAATAATAACCCTCTTGACATGCTCATATACTATTCCAGTGTTTCCCAACCAGTGTACAGTGGGAAATGGGAACCTCCAATCCCCTTTCTTCCCCCTCCTGCCAAACACTTTTCCTTCTCCACTCGGGCTCCCTTCTCCCCAGCCTCGCTCTGCTCGCTTTGCCTCACTTTGCTCTGGGGCGAGTCTGCGCAGTAGCGCCCGCACGGGTCACGCCTTCCTCCCTCCCCCCTCCCCTCCTGAACACGCTCACGCCACCCCCTCGGATCAAAATGGCGGCAGATGCGGCAGTGTAGAAGAAAAAGTAAGTGTTGGGCAGGAGGGAGAAGGAAGGGCGCGAAGGGGAAGGGGGAGGAAGAGGTCTCTGTCGAAAGCTGGCATGGGCACACTTGGACCTTCCGGGTGCTTTGGACTCCAACTCCCACCATTCCTAGCAACCTCAGGCCCTCCCCCCCTCTCAGCCACTTAAGCAGGAAAGGGCCCCAGGCTGTTGGGAATGGTGGGAGTTGAAGTCCAAGGCACCCAGAGGGCCGAAGTTTCCCCATGCCTGTTTGAGGGACCTTAAAGTGGTGAGCCTCCTTCCAACATTGTGATTCTGGATAGAAAACAAACAACAACATAGCATGACATTGTTTGAGTCCACAGTGCTCTCTGTGTATAGGTGAACTACAACTTCCAAACTCAAGGTCAATTCCCAAGCAAACCCTTTCAGTACTTTCTGTTGGTAATGAGAGTTCAATAGGCCAAGTTTGGTTCAATTCCATTGTTGCAAGAGTTCAGGATGCTCTTTGATTGTGTGTTAACTATAAATCCCAGAAACTGCAACTCCCAAATGTCAAGGTCCCCCCAAACTCCATCTGTGTTCACATTTGGGCATATTGCGTATTCATGCCAAGTTTGGTCCTGATCCAACATTGTTTCAGTGGATATAGATGAACTACAACTCCAAAACCCAAGGTCAATGCCCACCAAACCCTTATAGTATTTTCTCTTGGTTATGGGAGTTCTGTGTGGGAAGTTCATTTGGAGCTTGGGAGTTCATCTGATCCAACCATGGAGACCAGGTCTCCATGGTCATCCACCTCAGACAGGCACTTGACTACTGATCCAAGCCACAGTCATCTCGAGACTACTGTAATGCACTGGCCTTCCTCTGTCGATGACCCGGAAGCTCAAGCTGGTGCAGAACGCTGACGCCCAACTCCTGTCTGGTACTCCAGCAGGTTGTCACATAACACCTACCTTGCGGGATCTGCACCGGCTCCCAATTGAGCACCGGATCACCTTCAAAGTGTTGGTACTTACCCTTAAGGCCTTGCACGGCCTGGGGCCAGCGTATCTGAGGGACCGTCTCTCCCCATATTGCCCTACGAGATCACTCCGGTCTGAAAATACCAACCTGCTGGTTATCCCATCGGCGAAATCATTTAAGCTAACGGCAACCCGCAGGAGAGCGTTCTCCGTGATTGCTCCCACGCTGTGGAACGCCGTCCCAGCTGAAACGCGTGCTCTCCAGGACCTCTTGCCCTTCAGGCGGGCATGCAAGACGTATCTCTTCCAACAGGCCTTTGGCCTATAGGCTCCGCTAGTACATAGCCGCCGATACTGTGGTATACCGCATTATGTTGTGCTCTGCATTTTGCACATCATGCTGTATTTTAATAATGATGTTTTAAATTTGTGTTGTATTTTAATGTGTACTAATGTGTTTTAATATGTTTTTATTGTATTTTACCTGTTGTGAGCCGCCCCAAGCCTTCCGGGAGTGGCGGCCTAGAAGCCTAATAAATAAATAAATAAATAAAATAAGTTTGTGTCTTTCTACCATTCCTGCCAGGATATCTACGCTGTGTTCATCGAAACAGGCCCAGGTTTCACACTGAGTGTATAAATACATTTAAAACATATTCGCTATATGTATGACTGTGTTAGAGTGTCATTTTGTGTCATTTTGGTTGGTGGTATGCCCCAGGATTTTGTACATGTAAAAAATGTGCCGCGGCTCAAAAAAGGTTGAAAAACACGGTACTCTTCTAATAGAAAGCATTTTGTCACAGGATTATTTCTAACGACTTTTCCTTCAGAAAGTTCCCTTTTTAGGACTTTTAACCTATTGCCGAGAGGCGGATATTTTAAAAGGCATTAACTCCACCGGGCCTGGCCTTTCCTTTAAAGGGTTTTAATGGCAAAGTGATGTGCGTACAGTTTGGGACGTTAATTCTTAAGGAGCAGGCCGTTTACGACGGGGCCCAAGTTAATGAACCTTGGAGCTGCTCGTGAGCATTAAATATCCCCGGGTTGGATGTCATTCTCAAATTGGAACAATAATACGACTTTTTAAAAAAAGGAATACGCAATGTACAGAATCTGCCCGAGGGTGCTGGGCAAGTTGGTCATTAGGATAAAAGCCTTTTGAATGTGCCAGGAGCAAAAAAAGAGGGGGGGGATCTTATCAAAGCATAAATCACAGGTTATCATTCTCTAGAGAGGTATCATTAATATTATAAGCCACAAGGGCAACGCTTGGTGCTTTCTGTATTCATCGAGGGCTCGAGACTGAGTTATAGCTCCATCATTCAGACGACTGTTTTTTATTTGATGCCATATACTTCTTCTTTCTATCTCCTGTTTTGTTTCCTCATTTTACTATTTGCTTTCTTCTTTGTCTTCGCTGGATTAACTCTGAAGGAGTCTTTCCGGAGGGTTTGAAAGAGGCGGTGGTTTCCCCACGGCTGAAGAAACCAGGGTTGGATCCATTGGCCCCTTCCAATTACCGCCCGGTCTCGAATTGAGGTGATTGAGAGGGCAGCAGTGGAGCCATTGCAGTCTGTGGTGTCCCAGCCTAGTGGTCAGAGACAGACTCCGAGGGTCCCAGCCACCCCGGATCAAGGGGATGACGGGTGGCCGGATGGGTCTGGGTCTGCAGATGAAGACTTAGCCTGGGGTGATGGCTGGCTACAGGGGTACGATACTGCAGGTGAGAATATTGATGACTCCATGGAAGTCAGTTCTGAAGTGGACAGTGAGAGGCCTAGTGACCTTGATTCTCACGGGAGCGTCTTTACTCCCTTGCCAGGTGAGCATTCCGGAGACTGGGAGTTTAGGGAGGATCAGGGTTCTCGGGACGAGAGGTCTGCACCTGGGGCCGCTAATGAGGAGGAATTCGACAGGAGGGCCGGCATCAGATCCTCCCAGAAAGAGTGGAGTTTGAGAAAGGGGGTGCGTTGGGCACCTAGAAAGTAATTTCCTTTATTAGGTTGTGCCCGGGCTTTTCTACTTAGACCTGAAGCTACGTTCAGCTTGGAAAGTCTCACGTTCAAGTCTCTAAGTTTTTCCCGCTGACCGCCGGAGCGGTTTGTCTCAAGTTTTCATGTTGACCGCTGGAGCGGTTTGCCTTGTCTACGTACTTTTGCTTCCTTTGGGATTTAAGCCAATTGGACTTGCAGCTCAAGAATCTTTTGAACTATTTTTGATTGCTTTATCTTACATCTTTGGACTATCCAAATTCTTTATTTTAAATAAAAATACATTTATTGCATCTGCCTGGTGTATGAGATCTAGGGGGGACTGTCCGCCATCTGAGGTGCAACACAGTCCTTCCTAACTGACACAGCCGGATTAAATCCCTTCCAGTCCGGCTTCCGTTCAGGGCGCGGGATGGAGACAGTTCTGGTTTCCATCACAGACCAGTTGCACTGCCAGCTTGATTAAGGCGGCTCGGCACTGATTGTGTTATTGGACCTCAAAGCAGCATTTGATACTGTCGATTACGATCTTTTGACTCACCGCCTTGCCGTGGTTGGAGTGAGAGGGACAGCTTTGAACTAGCTGTCCTCCTTCCTTCACAATCGGAAACAGCAAGTTGACCTCTGGGGGTTCCCCCCTGGTTTGTGGGGTCCCTCAGGGGGCCATACTCTCCCTGCTGTTATTTAACATCTATATGCAGCTACTTGCTCAGCTGGTGCGTAGCTTCGGGCTGGAGTCTCATCAGTATGCTGATGACACTCAGCTCATTCTGGGGATGGAGGGCCGGCCGGACTCCGTACCCAATAATTTCCACCTGTGCCTTGAAGCCGTTACTGGATGGGTGCAAGACAGCAAGTTGAAGGTGAATCCTGCAAAGACGGAAATCCTCTGGTTAGGCCGTCCAGGCGGTAGGGATGTCCAGCTGCCGACCATGGATGGCATGGCACTATTCCCGTCATCATCAGTAAAAAAAACCTGGGAGTCCTTTTGGACTCTCTGCTGTCCATGGAGTCCCAAATCTCCGCTGTCAGCAGAACAGCATTTTTCCATCTGCGACAGGCTAGGCCAGCATTTTTCCTTCTCCTAGTAAGGCAGGGTATAACACAGTCAAAACACAATACCATTAAAATACATATAATAAAATACATAAAATACATAGGTCGGAGATTAAAATAACCATTGACTTGGTAGAGGGAGGGTGGGATAAGAGGGCAACGCCACACCCTGACGTTGCCAGGACATAAATTAAATGGACTCATCACACGAGGTAAGTGATGATGGGACCATGGCCTGATCTGGTTCTATTAATAATCTGTGCTAATAAGCAGAGAGCAGGCTTATTGTGGGGGGAGGTGGTCTGGCAATGGATGGCACATCTCCTTATTCGATAGAGAGAGTTTCCAAAGGTGATGCCTCTGCTTCCACACTGGTTTGTTTGCCACCTGTGCAATAAAGTCTTAATTCCTTATTGGAAATGTTTAGCCTCTTGCGAGTGTGGGCCCCATAATTGCTATGGATTAGAGTGATTATCCTTCTGACTTGCAGGATTTAATGGCTTTAAAGCCTTCGTTAATTTGCTCCACTGATCTGTCTGCTGCCATTCTCTTGCTTCAGCTCCTTCCGCCGCACGGAATCAGCAACTCTGAAGAGCTCCCTCGGCGCTCTGGCTCCAGAGGTGCTGACTGGACGCTGCGGAAGGATCAGGCGCATGACTCAGCAATGGCGGAGTAGATTAAGCTGGGCATGCCGCTGTCCCATCAGCACGGGAGTCGTGAACACAAAGAAGCCAAACTTGTCAACAGTGCTGTGAGGGATGGAGAAAAGAAGAAGCGTAAAGTTTACTACCCAAGCAGAGGCTGGCCGTGTGGGGATACGCCAAGAGCTTCCAACCGAAAGGGGGAAAGGACCGTTAAATGTTAATGCACAGATTTTCTAGGGGGAGAGAAATGTCACCAAGAATATACAGGAATCCATGGAACCAATGAATAAAATATTTATACACAGTTGCTACTGAAACATTAGACGTAGAATATTGCTTCTAAAGTGAAGCTGAAGGTACATAAACCTAATAGACAGTTATTTGTCCATTGTTCTCAGGACGCTTCCGAAGGCTTTTAAAAATTAGGTTATACGCAAGGGGAGACGACAGCATATGCCTCACCTTCCTGGAGGAAATTGCATGGTATTTTTCAACCATTTTCTAGCAAATATGGGACGGAAAAGTGATTTTAGAACATCCATGTTTGAAATCTGCCTTATGGAGAAAATTAACAAGATGGCACCGGTCGTTGAGCACCAGTCAGGAGTGCTCCGACCGTGCCTGGCACTTTCCGACGTTCCGGTACACCAGCAATACGGGGTTTACCTAGACGGATCTCAGTTCGACCCCCCAGTCGCTGAATGTGACTGATGGTGGTCCTCATTCCCAGGGAACCCTGGAAGGACGAGGAAACCCCGGGCGATTCAAACAACCCCTCCACGCCACGGAGGCCTTAAGGCTGCGACCTAGCCTAGAAGCAGGGGGAGACAGAAGGCCGAAGCGCTGGATTATCTACCCAGTGACAGCAATCACAGCCAGAATACTGAGATCATGGAGTGCAAGGAAGCTCCGGATTTCGACACCCAAAGACTGGGGGAACTCACCCATCCTTCCAACCGACGGCGACCCCAGATGAATTGGGAGCTGACCCAGCCTTGAGACGCCCGAAGAGGCGTTTTGGCAGACCGGACTTCCCTACAGTGGACCATCTAATTGAAGAACACGATAACCTGATTCAACGGTTCAAAACTTTTGGGGACTTGCTTGCAAAGGCTGGAATCCTTCAGCCGCCTGAGTCCAACATGGCTGCCATAATAGCCTCGATTCTCCCTCAGCAAGAAACCCCTACACCTCCAGACCTAGACTGGGACCAGTCATGGGACTTCCCCGCTGGAGGATGTAGGGACGGAGAGGAGAATCTAGAAGGCTTACAAGACCACACCGGCATTACTACAGAACAAACCGAAGCGACTCACCCCGAGCTGGACCCCGGCACGGTGGTGAACACGACCGATGGCCTCGTCTAGACAGTGGCAGCAGAGTTGGTTGAGGTATGGACCGGCGTCCAGGAGCCCCTCCCTTGCTGAGGCGACCTCCCACAGGCGACAACGTGGACGACTTCTAGGCCCCCCATAATGGCGGATGGCCTTGAAGTTGCCGAACTCAGCTGGAAGTCTTCCCCGACAGATGGTAAGAAGCGGAAACGACGGAACCGGAACCGGAAGCGACGACGGAGGAGGAGGGATAGACAAGAGCAATCCTCCAACGGCCTAGAGAGGCACAGTGCAGCCTCTTGGGACAGCAAATCGCAGGACAGAGTGGTAAGCTGGCGGCCTCGGGTTATAACCAAAACCCTAGAGGCCACAGCTAACCCACCCAACAGGAAGAGACCCAGAGCCAGAGCCTTCAGAACAAGGACTTTCTGAGGACTGTCGTCTGGCTGCTGGTCCAGATCGGACTGTAGTAAATCTAAATCTGACCTCCCAACGAAGACCATGGACGTAAGAACTGCCCGTAGCCATGCGATTGAGTATGCCCCCCCTCCCTGTCGAGGACGATTCCGTTAGGAAATCTCCTAGAAGACTCCTAGAAGTTAGAGTTACGTAGGTGCTTAAAACGATAACACTAACAGCGAAGGCTGGGGGACGAGATGTCCTTTAGATAATCTTTACTGTTGTATTAATCTTTTATTGCTTTTATTGTGTGTTCTTTATTATGTATTGTTATGCCCACTGATCTCTCCCAGTGGTTTTGTGAGTCGCCCCGAGCCATATGGGAGTGGCGACCAACAAATCGAAATAAATAAATAAAATAAATAAATAAATAAAATCTGACTCGGGGGAGGGGGTCCTAGAAAGCTAGGAACCCAATTGATGTTATATTCTGTAGTTGGAATCCTGGGAGATATTTTGTTAAGCTGAGAATATTTCCTCATTTATTCATTTACTATATTTCTACCCCACTCTTCTCACCCTGAAGGGGACCCAGAGCAGCTTAGGGGTATGGCAAGATTCAATGCCGCATTACAATTATCTGGCATTACTTTCGCAAACAAAGATTCTTACGAAGGACTCATCTCCAGACTTTTCTGTGAAGCCTTCCGAATGCAGTCTATGCCTTTGCTAATCTGTGATCTCTCTCTTTATCAATCTTGGCGTTTGAAGAGACGATGCTTCCGAGGGAGGTGAACTGCTGGACGGACTTAAGCACAGATGTGCCTATGCTGATGTGGGGATGATGGTGTTCTTCCTGTGGTGCGGGCTGGTAGAGGACTTCCGTTTCCTTCAGGCTGACTTTCAGCCCAAACAGCTCTGCAGCTGTTGCAAAGCAGGATGTGAGGCGCTGCAGGGCTGCTTCTGAATGGGCGACAAGGGCAGCATCGTCGGCAAAAAGCAGCTCACAGACTAGATAGTTTAGAGTCTTAGTGCGAGCCCTCAGGCGGCTTAAGTTGAACAAGCTGCCATCAGTACGATAGCGTATATATTAATGTCAGGAAGTCATCTGACGGTGGGTTAGTCATCATCAACACGCTTGTAAAAAGCATGGGATGAGTCCTTCCTAAGAATCTTCGTTCACGAAGTAATGCCGAAAGATATATACTTAAAAAAATTCGTACAAACATTATTAAACCAGTCAGTATAGCTTTGACACTCCCGTTTTCTTAGGCAGGAGAAGGCTGCCCTGAGTCCCTCTGCGGAGGTCGAGATAGGACGGGATATAAATGTCCGAAGTAATTAAAAATGGAAATCCAAAACAAATTACCAATAGAGTTTATAGAATTACACAGTTTCTATGGACTGTGGCAGATCCCGTCAAATCCTTGGCTCAGTGCAGGAACCACAAATCACGGTGCACCCCCAGTTTCCCTGATATATACTCAACCACCTGCTACTAAATTCCTATAGCAAATGAGCCTCTGGCAGTAGATGGTCCCATTGTAGCCACAGCTGACCACTGGGAAATTTCTCTAATCTTCAGCCAAAATCTACTTCCCTGCCATTTTTACCAACTCCCTTTCATGCTCTGAAGTGCGCCGTTTGCTGTGCAGTGGGTTCCTCATCATGGAAACGGAACTTCCCACCAATTTAATCTACTCTCGTTCCTAGAAATGGAAATGAACCGCCATAAAAGACACTTGCTGGAAAATTAGGAGCCTTTCCTCCCTCCCAAGCCTTGGTTTCAGCCTTCTTAAAGGCGCTATTTAAAAAATGAGTACGTAAGGTCATTTTCATTTATTGGTAATTTATACATGCCACCTGTTAGAAATAAAACTTTTTGATAGTGCCCATAAAAAGTTGAATTAGTAAGAGATTGCAGCATGCTAATGCCTCCAATTTAGTATGCCTTCTTAATTGGGTAGCACGACAATACTGGTGGAAATACACACACACTTAAACTGCTTAAGTTTCCCAAATCCCTCCATATGTGCACTCTTCAGGATCTACCATTCTGTGCTACGGATAGACAGAAACAGTGCCTTGTATCCCTTTGTTCATTAGGTGGGCAAAGTGCTCTTGAGGTTGTTGAAGTACAACTCTAATCAGACCACACCAGAATAATAATAATAATTTCTTACCAATCTCTCCCCAAGGCTGGTCACACCATGATTCAAATATAATAAAAAGACCTTACTTACTTGGCGATCCCTCATAGCCCGAGGATGCTGGTTCTCCAAATGTAGTGTCTTGATGGTGGGTCCATACGTGGCTCTGTAGCCCTATTCTTGATCCACATGTTCTCCCACAGAGAGGACATTGGTTCTCAGGTGGAAAGTGGTCCTGGTCAAGGTTGGCTTGACACCCCTTCCTCTTGGCACATTTCTCCCTTTCACCTTCCAGCCGTGGCTCCTTGAATTTTACAGTACCACTGTTGTGATTGAGCCTTCAGCTCCTACTGCTAGTAGTATTGGGGAAGTTGCTGGGTCAATAGCATCAAGCAATAGTATGGAATGGGGTGAGGCTCTGGGTGATCAAGAGTCTGCCACTGGAAGGAAAAGGGTTGCTAGTGATTCTAGTGTGGAAGGATTGGAACAGAGAAAAAGTATCTGGCAGATACTTAGAGCACCTTCTGATTCAGACACCTTCCAAGGTTTTCCTGGGGAAGAAGAAATGGGGTCAGAGGAAAGTGATACAGATTTAGACTCAACATTGGTTCAGGAAGTAAGGGATGTGTGTAATGAAGAGTCTAATTCTGACACCTTCTGTGGCTTTGACACTGACTTAGACTGGCCTTCTGGGGGTTCAGAAACAAATTGGGACACTCTAAGTTTTCAACAGCATTGGCAAGAGTGGAGGCAAGCACAGAGCACAGCAGCTGTAGGAGATGCAGCAGCTGGTGCTCATGATCAAGGAGGGTCTTCAGAAGACAGTGATGATAAAGTGCTATATAAGAAATGGGTTTTTGGGGCTGCATTTGCGGCGGTCAAAGAGTCGATGTCTGGTTCTTGTCTCTGACTTTCCTGTGTTCCTGATATCAAGTGCCTTGTTCCTGTTTCCTGATACTCATGAGTTATGGGCTATTTCTCCACCTTGTTCTTGGGGTGAGCTGCTGTGGCAGCTCTAGCTGATGTTTGGGAAAAGGTGGAAAGTTTGGGATTCAATATCTGCTTTTCTGTTTAGTTGCCTGCTGTGTATTCCTGTGGTGGGGCTTGGTCTCCGCTGAGTTCCTGCTACAGAACCTGGTATTGTATGAAATGGAGGGAGGCTGGCATTGTGTTTTATGGGGACTATGTTTTGTGCTATTCATGTATACTCAGCTCCTGATTGCCTTGGGCGGTCTCCTTCTTTTCATCTGCCTTTCTCCTGCCTTGGTGTTGCACCTCAGAACCTGGCAGGCCCCCTGAATCACACAAACACAGGCTGATGCAAAATCAATAAGTTTATTTAGAATAAAAGATAGAATGGTTCAAAGGATAAATGTAAAATAGTCCATGGAGTGAAGTATCAAAAGCAATAACAAAGTTCCAAGCATAAAGGCTTAAGTCTACCGAGGCATAGTCGTTATGGCAAAATGAAGCAGGCCGCTCCGGCGACCGAAACGAGACCCTGGAAAGGCAGCCACAACTGTGGCAAAACAAGGCTTGAATCCGAACCATTCCCAATGGTTCCCTGGAGACTTGGCAGAAGGATGTGGCTTCAGATCTGATTCAGAGTCCAAAAATCAAGGCTAATATAGAAGCTAATCCCGGGGTACCCATTTCACCCCCTTTCGCAAGCTCCATGTTTTCCTGGAATTTCTGATAGAAGACCTTCCATCGAACACCTGCTCATTACCGGAGCCAGCTCACCATTATCAGGATGAGACTCAGCCAGCTCCCCTTCTCCCAGCGCTTCATCTGGGAAGGGAGTTGGTATCCGCTCCTGGGAACCTAATCCTCCCGGGCATTCATAATCAGAACTGGAATCCTCCCCCATACTTTCCTCTGTGAACTCACTCTCTGTTTGCTATCTCTCCAGCCAGTCATTATCCCATTGCAAGCTCTCGTTAGATGATTCATACCCATCCGGCCAGCCTTCCTCACTGAGCCCCGGGTCATCTAGTCCAGCCCCACCTTGCCCTGGATCAACTGGCATTTGTCTGGGTACCCCCGGGACCCCCAGGGGCTGACCCATGCCACTAGGCTGGAATACCACACTTGGATTTCTGGACCGGATTTACGACCACTCTTCTGGATTCTCCCTTCGGACTTTGCAGACGGACATCTGGTGTTTGTTTTGAGCTGTTTTGCTGTTTTGTTTTGTAGGACTCTTTCCTGGGATTTTTGAGGGTTTTTGAGCCGAGTGGGCTGTCTTTTTGTTCGTCCTTTTTCCAGATATTGTTCAATAAACATTTTGTTATCCCCTTTTACTCCTGGGCTTGGCTTCCTTGGTCTCTATACTACAACAACCGCTGGTCACAGGTGACTTCCAGTTAGAGCGCTCAAGGCCACAAAACCATTAAAAATAAATAGTTATATAAGATTTTAAAAAATAAAATAATTTAACCCATAAAATGTCAATTTAAAATTTATAGTTTGAACTTGACTATGTAGGCCTATCAGAAGAGACAGGTCTGTAACCCTGTTGTAAATTCTGATGGCCAATTATGCTGATGGAACCCTCCCAGCAGATCATTCAAGGGGCGACCGATGGAAAGGTCTTCTGGGTAGCAGTTGCTAGTTAAGTTCTGGATGACTGACATGAGCATGTGTTCTCCATCTAGGCCAGGGGAAATGGTGGTGAAGGAACCTTGGAAGGTTTTCCCAATTTTGCATTAGACTCACTATCACGGCAGTCTATTGGATACTCTCCCCTCTCCACTGCCCTTTCCTTATATCTCATGTTTTACTCAGATTGTAAACCTAAAGTCAAGGAATAATTTTACTGTTCTTTTACTTGTAAAGCATCTTTGTGACCAAGCCTTTGGAGAACTTATGTGCAATAGATAGATATGGAATGATGCGCAATGACTATTGGAACGGCCTGGATTACGCTTGAGGATTATGTGATTGTGAAGATATTGTCTAAAAAGTTCTAAAACTGTTTTGATGTATTTTATAATTCTGTTTAAACGTTTATTCTAATTGTACATTCATTGTATTATGGCATTGAATAGTTGCCTATGTGTAAGCTACTTTGAGTCCCCTCCAGGGTGGAGAAAGGAGGGGTAGAAATGTCGTAAGTAAGTAAATTTACAGTCAAGGTGATATATCAAACATCATTATTATCATCAAGAGCAACATCACCATTCCTCGGGGTCACGAAACCCCTTTTCAACAGAGAAAAAAATAACAATGAATATTCCTTCCACTCCTAGGGTAAAGGGCACAATGAAGAAATAAGGTGCATACCTAACTTGAGCATAAGTGTTAGGTTTGGGTCTGGAGTTTCAGCTACTACTGGTAGTAGAGAGCAAGGTGGGGCTGTTTCTCCAGCGTCTAACTCTGGCTTGGAAGTGGCTGGGACAGCTGATGCTGATTCTGTAGCTCAAAGACGGGGGGGGGGGAGGCTTACTCGTGAGTGCAGTGAGTGCAATGCAAATGAATCAGGCAAATACTCACGAAGCCCACAGAGGACGAGTCCTTTGAAGGCTTTCCTGGGGAAGAGGGAAGCCAAGATATGGGAAGCACGTCAAAGGGAAGTGATACTGACATGGATTGGACTCAAGTGAGGGAAATTCAGGATATCTGTAATGAGCCTACAAGCAGTGACACTTTCATGGGCTTCTCAGATGACAACGACTGGCCTTCAGGGTACCCAGGGGATTGGGGTGATCTAAGTCTTGACAAAAGGTGGAAAAGTTGGAGGGCTGGACAAGAGGCTGCAGGTGGGTCTAGGGCTACAGCTGATGCAAGTGGGGAGTCGTCTGATTCGGGTGGAGCTGAGGACTAATATAAGGTGGGCTTTTTGGGGCTTTTCCTTGCGACTAGCAAGGTGTTGCCTTGGGTTTTTGGGACTTCTTGACTTTTGTATCCTGGATCCTGATATACGTGAGTTATGGGCTTTGCTGCTTTCTGCAACTGGCACTCCAGTTGGGAACGATGGGTGGTTCAATGGGATCCTCAATGTTATGCTTTTTGTGTTTAGTTGCGGCGGCCTGACTTTTCCTTGTGGCGTGGTTTGGAATTCTACAAGCTCCTGTGAGTGAGAGACGCAGCCTGCCTTTGAAGATGGGGTATTGTATAGGAAAGGGGGCCTGGAAGGTGGGGACATTGCAGGGTCTACGTTATGTGCTATTTCCATGCATTAGCTCTGGTTTTGGGACCCTTGGACTGTCTTCACGTTTCTCCGCCTGCCTTCTCCCTTTTGGATGTGTTACTGCGATTGCCTCTTTGTGTCGACCTTCGGAACCGCCTCCTGACTTCGCCTGTGTCTTCAACCCTCGTGTATGACTTCTGGACCGGCCTACGATGACGTCTTTGGATTCCAGCTTCTTCTGTGCACTACTCAACCTATTGAGGCGTTTGGAGTGCTAACACGCTTCAAACGCCAGGAAGATCCGCATTTGGCATAAGTTGTTTGTTTTGGGGGTTTTTTTTGCTGAAGACGTATTCTTGACCTGCATGTTCCCTTGTCCCCCTGGGAGCACATGACACCGATGGCTTCGCCCACAGGTTTACTGGGACACCTAAGCCCCTTCGCCATGACAAGGTGAGGAGGAGATTGGGATTATGGAGGAAACAAATACAGAAGAAAGAAAAAGGCATTAAAATACCTAGCTTCAATATTTTATTTATATAATAGATTGCAAGACATTGCACACACGCACGCGCACACACACACACACACACACACACACAAAGAATAAGGTTTGCATAACCAATATTTTCCAAGACCAAACTGCATTAAAACTCCTCAGGAGCCCAACAATAACAAGATCCATACATTACTTAATTACTCCTTTTCATTACTTATTAATTTTCCAGCTTTGTTTATTTGCATTTCTTAATTATGTGATTAGAGGTTTGCTTAGAGAATGTTAAGTAGGATTTACTGGGTGTTTGGAAACTATACTTACCATTTTCAGTTGTAAATTCAATTAAAACCATAAAGATAATTTTGGGAACACGCTTTCCTTACATTAAAACAAAGTTGTGGCATATATGGCTCTCCCGGCTGTAATGTCTATTAGCCAGAGGCAGCACCACCGTCTTGCAGCCCAGCGTCACCTGCAGAGGCAACCACATGTTTTCCACCTCTTCCTTGAAAGCGAGTTGTTCTGTTTCCCTCTCCATTTTTGAAAGTTTTCTCTCAAATGTTGAATATTTTAACTCCTAGGGTTAAAAGGGTTGTGGACCAAACAAAGACGGGACGGTCAGCTCTCAAGAATGCTTTAATGATATCAATCCATCATTACCAAGAACAAATAAGTGCTCTGTGTGTGTGAGGGAGAGGGAGGGAATGAAGGAGGGAGAGAGGGGGGGTGGGAGAGGGAGGGAGGGAGAGAGGAGGGAGAGAGGGAGAGGGAGAGAGAGAGAGAGGGAGAAGGAGGGAGAGGGAGGGAGGGGGAGGGAGGGAGGGAGGGGGAGGGAGGGGGGGGGGGAGAGGGAGGGGGAGGGGGGGAGAGAGGAGGGAGGGAGAGGGAGGGGAGAGGGAGAGAGAATCAGAATGAGAGACTTCAGACCTTCCATATCAGAGCCAAAAAGATAATGGAACGAAATATTGCATACAATAGAGGCAGAGCATCCCCAGTGGGATATGGGGAATTAAAATGCTATCGTTTTTATATGAAAGAACACACCTCTAGGAACCTTTCAGTCCTACAGCGTGGCTTCCGCCAGAGGTTAGCCATACGGTTGCACTGGAGAACCCAGAGGTTCCTCGCATACTAACCCAACCCATGAATAATCAAATCCACAAGAACTCACATATGTGGAGGACCAACTGTATTTAAAGGCTACCTTATTGTCTATCTACTACAGCCATGATCCGTTCAATATAAGATCAAAACCAAGTTCCTGACCAAACATTTAAACGAAAAAGAAAAGGACCTCTTACAAGCTAAACCCGGAATACAGGTGGGGAAAAAAGTAAGATATTTAGGTATAACAATAACAGCGAGCAATATACAACTTTTGAAAAACAACTATGAAACCCTTTGGAAGTCAATACAACAAGACATGGCCAAGTGGAAACACAATAAAATATCGTTATTAGGGAGAGTGGCGGTGATTAAAATGTCAATTTTACCAAAACTGCTATTCTTATTCCAGACAGTCCCAGTCATCAGAAATGATTATCTATTTAAAAAATGGGAGAAGGATATTAGGGATTTTATTTGGGTTAATAAAAAGCCAAGAATAAGCCTAAAATTAATGTCGGACGGGAGAGAGCGGGGGGGACTGGGGCTACCAAACTTTAGACTCTATTACGAGGCATGCAATTTGATGGCAATAAGAGAATGGGCTTTCCCAGAGAATCCTAAACTGTCAATCTTAGAAGGACACGATCTGAGGGCCGGTTGGCACGCCTATCTCTGGTTCGACAGAAAGAAGGTAGGAAAAAAATCTAAGCCACCATTATATAAGAGCTGCCTTGATTAAAGTATGGGAAAAACATAAACACAGGTTATTTAGACACACACCATTATGGATTTCCCCCACAGAGGCCCTACAGAAAAAAGAACTCGCTGATAGCAAGTGGCTCACTTACAAACAAATCTTAAAAAGACAGAGTAACAATCGGTGGGAAATGAAAACCATGGAAGAACTGAAGCAGACACATCCGCCGCGAACATGGCTTCAATACCACCAGATTCACAAGAGATATAAAATTGATAAGAAGGTTGACTTCAAAGAGGAGACCTCTGGGAGCCCGCCATCAAAAAGAAAAAGAAAAATATTAGTATACTACTCCTAAGTTGGGCATCAGAGGAAGAACAGATAAAAGAATGCCACATAAAATGGGCACAGGATCTAGGACATAACATACTTATGCACCAGTGGGAGGAAATATGGGTAAAGAAACTCAAATACAGCACCACCACAGAGATAACGGAGAACTGGGTGAAAATGCAGTTCCGTTGGCATTTGTACCCAACGAGAATAGCCAAGTTCCACCAAGGGCTCTCCAACAGCTGCTGGAAGTGTAGGAAAGAACCAGGCACCTATTTACGCCAGTGGTGGAACTGCAAGAAGGTCAGAAGATATTGGAAAGAAATCCACGGCGCAATCCAAAAGATTTTAAAAATCAAATTTAAACTAGACCCACAATACTATCTGTTGGGAATCTCCAACCAAGCCCTAAATCACAATCAAGACAAGATGTTCTTCATTCTGGGAGCCTGTGGCAGAATAGTGCTGGCAAGATACTGGAAGCAGAAGGCAAGACCCACATTGGAGGAATGGTCCTTAAAAGCACCAGACATGGTTCAAATGGACTCTTTAGCACAGAAATTAAACAACAAAAAAGCAACAGCAGACTGATCGGGTTTTATGACGTATATACAAAATAGAGGAAACAAATTTATAATAGATTTGAACGAAATATAAGTTGTACTATGACAAAGTATCAATTGACGAAAATAGTCAGGCACTAGGAGAAAACGATAATTATACTTAACGTACATATCCTGGGTAACTTTTGGGAAGTTCTTTGTTTTTATTGTACCCCTTCCCACCCTTCCCCAGTCGCACCTTCTTCACCACTCACTACCCTCCCTCTTCCCCACCCATCCGATATCCGCATATTTACAATCCCATGTATGTCTGTGTGTTATATGAAAACCTAATAAAAAAACTACATTAAAAAAAAATATAAGATCATTTCCAATAGGTGGTCATTCCATTTTTTTTAAACATAGTATCCTCCAGACAATAGGTTTCAGAGCTCAATTGTTTCAATTGAAATGCATCCCCGGGCAAGTCAAGACCATCTGAGGAAGCCTTTCCTTCTAAAGCGCCAGAGCTCAACTCACCCTTCTCTTTCGTGTGAGAGCATCAGGCTCTTCAGGCCTTTGGAAAATGCTGCCATACTTTCCCCCCCTCATATATATGACTCCAATTGTCTTAGCTACTTGAACTTTTGGCCTCTCTTGTTGAAAATCATATCTCCTCTTCTCTATATTCATTGGAGGCCACTTCATGCACTTGGAAGATTATTCTGAAATAAATCTACGCGTCTTTAAGAAGCGCAACGTCTCCCTGTTAAGTTATCTGTTGAAAGAAGTTGTGTATCAACCGTTGCTCCTGCCCACTGAGGTCCCCGGGCAAGACACGCCGCCCAGAAATGTGCTTTGAAACAGATCAAAACATTTCAATGCTAGTTTTCTTTAAAAAGTAATCTACTTTAGAAATAAAACTGCTTTAGTAAACAGATTTGGCTCCTCCTGTTATCAAACAATATTAGGGGACCCTTCCCATAAGGGGACAGAGCCCCAACCACCCCTAAAATGCAAGGATCACGGCCGAAAGTCTAGGTGATCTCTCTAAACTACAAATCCCACCAAAAGTCCCATTATCAATCTCACCAAGACGGGAAGCATGCCAGGAACTGAGAGAAGAGTCTTTCCCAGCTGTGGAAAGGATGCAGCCGCAAACCTGAGATGTCCAAAGTGGTTAACATGCTTTATTGAGGCGAATATGAAGTCGAGTCCCAGAGCCCCTGTTTCATTGGCCTGCAGCAGGGAGTTCCACAGTTCCAAAAAAATATCCATTGGACCAGCATGGCTGGGTAGTGTGGTTACAGCAGCAGTCTCCAAAGATATGTTCCTGTTTTGCTTTCCTTTCCTCTCTCCTAACATTGTGGCTAATCCTCCAATAAAACAAACCTCCAAGGACAAGACTTTTCCCTCAGCACATGCTTTCTCAATTGATCTCAAATAACTCTCCAAGACTTATTTTCATGAACTTTCCCCATAATTCAATGACTCCAGCTCCTGTTTTGTCATGCCAACGCTTTGGACACTTCCCTGCAGCATGCAGACTTGCTAAGGACTTTTCTTTCCCTTTTTTCATGGCTTCAGTCAAAGACATTGCATAAACAAGAGGTGAAATCTGTCCAGGAGCCCCCAACAGATTATCACCTGGCTATGGAAAACTGGCTTCTAAGATTAGCTTGCCAGGGACCCATAAGCCGTTTTGGCAACATTTTGTTACACTTTCTCCAGAGACCCAAAACCAGCTATGCAAACCATATCTCCTTTTCACAACCTTATAATGAAACACCCCAGGATCATGGCAAAACTGGAAACCTCTTTTGTTTACCCTCCATTTTACTGAAACCCACTCAAAAGGATTCTTGGTCTGTGCTTGGCCAAAACAGGAAATAAGGGATTAAGGCCTTTGTCTGCAACTCAGAAAACTGGTTTGGGCTGGAGCCCAGCCTCATGGCACACTCAGGACCACCCCTTCTCTCATTATTCCTCCTTCTTAGCCCTCATTGGCTGGGGCCATGCACAGGGACCGCCTGTGCCCCACCTGCAAGTGATGACAACTGCCAATCAGCAGTGGGGGGTGGGAAGAGGGAAATTCTAATCTGTAACCCTATAAAAGGGATGTTCACCAATGTAGCTGCATTGCAGCATGATCGAATGATTTGCGGCTGTAATCCTGTCCAGCTGGGCTGAATAAAACCTCAATGGCGCCCTCTTCAGGCTTTGGTGAGATCTGTGAAATTGAGACATTTTAGGAAAAAATATGAGATTGGTTGCTTCCTTTCTCACCAGGTTTGACATGGGCCCTCTTTGGTGGGTCTAGCCGGTCTGCCTTCATGGCAAGACCCCCAAATTCCGTTCTCTAACAAATACAGTGATACAGGAGGGAGAACACATGAGGGCATGATTAGACAAGACAAATGGACATATGTGCATACATGTACTGGGCAGATCCCCCAGCAATCATCCCAAGAAGTCAATCCCCAGGCAGCCCCTCTCCCAGAGAAATGATCTTTTAAAACAACCAGCAAAATGCTGCTTTCCTTCTGGGAGTTATAGTTCCCTTAGTGGTAATCACTGTCCTTGGAAACTATAGAGTCCTGAAGGGCAGAGTTGCTTCTGGAGTGCAATAGAGTGGCAGAGAGTCACAAAGTCCATGTGGCAAGAGGGGGAAAGGCTGGGAATATTCAACTGGGAAGTGTCCTTGGAAACTATACATCCATAATGCAGGGGAGAGGGTTTGTGTGCATCAATCCTGGGTAAGCCCGCTTGTACGGGGCAACTCAGGGCTGAGAAACGGCAGTAATGAGTCCATGAGTCAGTGTCCTTGGTGAACTGCCTCTCCCAAGGTAGAGAGGGTCAGGCAGCCCTTCCAAGCCCCCTTCCCTGAGTCCATGATGAAGAAAACAAGGCTTCTCTGCTAGGATCAGCCAGGGAGAAGCTTCAGGAACAGTCCAGGAGAAAATCAATCAGAAAGGGGCAAATGGGGTCTTTGCACTTGAGGAAACTAGATCTTCTTTGGCAGCAGTCCTTGTCCTCACCCACCACCCTGCTGGAGCTTCCTTGGGCCAAATCGCCCATAAGCTGCCGCTTTTATTTATTTATTTATTTATTTATTGTTCACTTTTGTATTCCGCTCCTCCCAGCAGGCTCGGGGCGGATCACAGCAAAAAAGATACATGGGCGGCATGTTGCAACATGTCAACATGCGGTCCTACAATTGATAAAAACATAAAAACATAAAACCACATTTAAAAACAGGTACATTGTCAGGACACGGATTAAGAGGACATCTGTCATGGTTTTTTGGTCCAGTATGCCTAATTAAAGGCCAGCCCGAAGAGGGCCGTCTTACACGCCCTCCGGAACGGGCCCAGTTCCGAGATGGCTCGGGTGCTGTCCGGGAGGGCATTCCAGAGTACTGGTGCCGCCACAGAAAAAGACCTTTGTCTAGTCGTTGACAGGTGGCAGGAGCGGACTGATGGAATTAACAACAGATTTTGCTCATCTGAACGCAGTGATCTCGGGGGAACGTACGGGGTAAGGCGGTCCTTCAGGTACGCAGGCCCTAGGCCGTGCAAGGCCTTAAAGGTCAAAACCAACACCTTGAAGGCAATCCGGTACTCAATAGGGAGCCAGTGCAGTTGCCGGAGGATAGGTGTAATGTGCTCCCTCGCCGGCACTCCTGCTAGCAAGCGAGCCGCGGCATTCTGCACTAGCTTGAGTTTCCGGATTGTCGACAAGGGAAGGCCAACATAGAGGCCATTACAGTAGTCTAATCTCGAGATGACCGTCACTTGGATTACCGTGGCCAGGTCATCCCTGGACAGGTAGGGTGCCAGTCGCCTAGCCTGTCGGAGGTGATAAAATGACGTCCTGCTGACCACAGAGACCTGGGCCTCCATGGTCAGTGAGGAGTCCAACACAACCCCAAGCTCTTAACTGACGGCGATGGGTTAAGCCGCCGCCATCCAGGGTAGGCAACCGGCACCCACTCCAGCCCAGGCCGACCAGGCCACAGGATCTCCGTCTTTGAAGGGTTCACCTTCAGCCGGCTGGCACGCAGCCAACCAGTCACGGCTTCGAGGCATAGATGGAAACAATCGGGTACGGAGTCCGACCTGCCATCCATTCTCAGCAGAAGCTGGGTGTCATCAGCGTACTGATGACACTCCAGACCAAAGTCACGGGCCAGCTGGGCCAGGGGGCGCATGTAAACATTGAATAATAAGGGGGAGAGGATGGCCCCCTGGGGGACCCCACAATCAAGTGGGAGTCTCCCGGAGACCTCCCCGCCCCCCTCCACACATTGTCCCCGGTCCCGAGGAAGGAGGCCACCCATTTAAGGGCAGTCCCCCCAACCCCGGAAGCGGCTAAACGGTGGGTCAATAATGCATGATGTACAGTGTCAAACGCTGCTGTCAGATCTAACAGGACAAGCAGTGCTGATCCACCCTGGTCCAGCTGGCAGCGAAGTTGGTCTGTAATGGCGACAAGCACGGTCTCCGTCCCATGCCCAATACGGAAGCCGGACTGGAAGGGATCAAGTCCAGCTGTGTCGTCTAGGAACCGCTGCAGCTGCTCAGCTGCTGCCCTCTCAATTACTTTGCCTAGGAAAGGCAAGTTGGAAACAGGCCTGTAATTGGAGGAGCCGAAGGATCTAGGTTCGGCTTTTTCAGCAGCGGTTTTACCATAGCCTCTTTTAATCCCCTGGGAAGACTCCTTGCTCAAGGGAGCTATTTAAGATCATGCCCAGGGGGCACGTAGACCCTCCCGGCAAGATCTAACAAGCCAGGAGGGGCACGGGTCGAGGAGCAAGTAGTTGGTCTAGCTGCAGTCAGTAACCTATCGACAGCTGCTGCCCAGCGGTTGGAAGCGGGTGAAGGTGGGCCCACCGAGTGGCGGCGGAGTCTCGAGTTCACTAACTGTATCAAGAGTGGCAGGAATGTCCCAAAGGAGGGTCGAAATCTTGTCAGTGAAAAAGTTCTGGAAAACCTCAGCCGTTGGAGCCAAACCCTATCTTTTGGGACTGTTGGGATTGTTGTCAAGGACCGAATTACCTTAAATAATTGGGCTGGGCGTGAACTAGCTGACTCTATCAAGGAAGAATAGTGGGCCTTTTTCGCTTCCTTGATAGCTTGCTCATAAACCTCCTTGAATTGTTTATAAGCTGATTTCGACACTTCGTCACGGAGACTCCGCCACATGTCCTCTAGTTGTCTCCTTCTCCGTTTCATCACCCGCAACTCCTCAGTATACCATGGCGAGCGGTTTCTACGCGGAAGGAGAGAACGCCTGGGGGCGATCTCGTCTAGGGCCGTGGAGAGACTGATGTTCCAGTGCTCCACTAGCCCGTCGACCGAGTCGCTGGGGGGTTCCCAGTCCCTTAGAGCATTCAGGAACCTAGTGGGTTCCATAAGTCTCCTTGGGCGAACCAAAATAGGTTCTGCACCCTTACCGGGAGGGGGAGCCAGTCCTAACCGGACTTCCAGGACACTGTGATCCGACCATGGAACCTCCGTAATGGAGGTTAGGAGCACCTGAATTCTGGCAGCGAAGATCAGATCTAATGTGTGTCCTGCATGGTGGGTGGGGCCGGTCTTGCAGAGTGAGAGTCCTAGTGCCTCCATGGTAGACACTAGGTCCATGGCTGCAGTTGACGGGGAGGTGGTGTCGGCGTGGACATTGAAATCCCCCAGAACAATAAGTCTAGGAAATCTCAATGCCCACTCCGCAACCACCTCCAGCAGCTTAGGCAGACTTCCCGCCGGTGCGTTGGGTGCACGGTACACCAGCAGGAAGGCTACGCTCTCACCCAAATCCCACACCAGGCCCGCACACTCCATCCCAGGAATGTTCGCTGCCGGAATCGTCCTGGAATTAATAGTGTCTCGGCTGAGAATGGCCACCCCTCCCCCCCGCCCCTCTGTCCTCGTCTGATGACTGGCCACAAACCCTGGAGATGTGATCTCGTGCAAGATGACGCCGTCTCCTTCCTGAAGCCATGTCTCAGTGAGACAGGCAAGGTCGGCCCTCCTTTCTAGGAGGAGGTCCCTAATGGTCCCTGATTTGTTTCGCACGGATCTAGCGTTGGCCAGGATCAGAGTTGGAGGAGAGGAAGTTGGGAACTCACCATCTGTGTACTTCGGGATAGCACGTAGGCCAGAGGGAGGACGAGCCTTCCTACGGCTCCTCCGCTCTCTCTCATAAGGCCTACGGCTACCGTCCCTATTACCCCTACCCGAGATCACGTGAATTGCCCGCCCCTGCCCATCCCTCTTTGACGACCTGATGACTTTTGAAGGGGAAGCGGGGAGATCCGAGCTTCTTGGCTTCCCCCAGGCCGGAGAAGGGATAGGGAGAGAAGAAGGAGGGAGAGGAAACGATGGGAGAAGCGGCAGAGTGTTTTAGGCTATAGTTAGGCTAAAGTGCTGCAGTGGGGCAAAGGTGGCTGGGCTTCTTGGGAGGAACGAGGTTGAGGTGGCGGTGTATGGAGCTAGGTGGGGCAGAAAGGAGAGAAAAAGGTTTTGTGTTGGTGCAACTTGGGCCACGAGCCAAAAGGGATGCTGGGGACTCTCTGCTGTGTGGATTTTGGGTCTGGGACTTCCTGATTTGGCCTCACGGAGGGAAGAGATTGGTGGTTTTAATGGAAACTTCCAGAAGATGGGGTGGAGGCTGGCTAATTGCTGTGGCCAGCCTCCTGCCCCATTCCTGCCAGAGTCGCCGACCCACCACTCCCGCCCAGTTGACAGTATAATGGTCGCCGGTTGGGGCCGGGTAGGATTTTTTTGCCCTTCTATGATCTAGGTCTTTTTTCTGCCTACCCTATGCTGTTATTAGGGGCTAGCTGGGATGGTGCGGTTTATAAATAGGCCAGCATAAACAGTTAGGGAAATGCAAAGATCGATATACACGCAGGCACTCCTCAAAGGGTGTGGGGCCATTCCACAATTCACTCGTCTAGACGGCTGTTGAAGGGGGAGGGGGACGATGGCCCGGAAACTGGAGAGTACGGTCTAAGGCAGTGGTTCTCAACCTGTGGGTCCCCAGGTGTTTTGGCCTACAACTCCCAGAATTCTGAGCCAGTTTACCAGCTGTTAGGGTTTCTGGGAGATGGAGGCCAAAACATCTGGGGACCCACTTTAGGTTGAGAACCACTGGTCTAAGGAATTTCAGAGAGGCTTCTTAAGGTTTCCCTTAAGAGGTTGCCCAGTTTGCATTATAGGAGACTCGGGTCAGTCCCCTAGAACAGTGTTTTTCAACCTTTTTTGAGCCGCAGCACATTTTTTACATTGACCAAATCCTGGGGCACACCACCAACCAAAATGACCCAAATTGACACTCTAACACAGTAATACATATAGTTAGTATGTTTTTGAATGTATTTATACACTCAGTGTGAAACCTGGGCCTGTTTCGATGAACACAACATAGATACCCTGGCAGGAATGGCAGAAAGACACACACTTCCCACACAGAGCTCCCAGAACCAAGAGAAAATACTATAAGAGTTTGGTGGGCATTGACCTTGAGTTTTGGAGTTGTAGTTCACTGACAGCCAGAAAGCACTGTGGACTCAAACAATGTTGGATCAGGGCCAAACTTGGCATGAATACTCAATATGCCCAAATGTGAACACAGATGGAGTTTGGGGAAAATAGACCTTGACACTTGGGCGTTACAGTTTCTGGGATTTATAGTTAGCACACAATCAAAGAGCATTCTGAACTCTTGCAACAATGGAATTGAACCAAACTTGGCATATTGAACTCTCATTACCAACAGAAAGTACTGAAAGGGTTTGCTTGGGAATTGACCTTGAGTTTGGAAGTTGTAGTTCACCTACACCCAGAGAGCACTGTGGACTCAAACAATGTTATGTTGTTGTTTGTTTTCTATGCAGAATCACAATGTTGGAAGGAGGCTCACCACTTTAAGGTCCCTAAAACAGGCGTGGGGAAACTTCGGCCCTCTGGGTGCTTTGGACTTCAACTCCCACCATTCCTAACAGCCTGAGGCCCTTTCCTGCTTAAGTGGCTGAGGGGGGCTGAAAGGGCCTGAGGCTGCTAGGAATGGTGGGAGTTGGAGGTCCAAGTTTGTCCATGCCAGCTTTCGACAGAGACCTCTTCCTCCCCCTTCGCGCCCTTTCTTCCCCCTTCTGCCCAACACTTGCTTTTTCTTCTCCACTGCCGCTTCTGCTGCCATTTTGAATCTGAGGGGGCAGCATGAGCATGTTCAGGAGGGGGGAGGGGGGAGGGAGGAAGATGTGACCCGTCCGGGCGCTACTGCACAGACTCGCCCCAGAGCAAAGCGAGGCAAAGCGAGCAGAGCGAGGCTGGGAAGAAGGGAGCCCGAGTGGAGAAGGAAAAGTGTTCGGCAGGAGGGGGAAGAAAGGGGATTGGAGGCTCCCATTTTCCACGGCACACCTGAGGATCGCTCATGGCACACTGGTTGGGAAACACTGTCCTAGAATAGCTATGGGGTAGACTGCTTTCGGATGCTACCTCGGCTTTGCCACACCTAGTTGCTTGACACCCAAGTTTAGTTCAGTTGAAAAGTTAAATAGGTAATAAAAGTTGCCCAAATTTGAACCCAAACATATGGTTGTCTGTCTCGTCATTTCAGGGGTTGGAAGACAACTGGTTCTAAAGGCCACAGGCTCAGGGAACAATGCCATATTGCCCAACCAGTAGAAACTCAATTATGGGATCAGCTCACAGGACCGAGAAAGTCCTGTTTGGTGTACTTTTTCATTTTTATGGTCTTGTTGCATGAATTGAAGTCATTTTCAACGTATGGAGGCCATATGCTTTAGTGGGTCTATTCTAAGTATGGCTACGTGAATCTTTCACCATTACTTCTGCCGCAAACATAATGGAGGAAAAGTTGAAAGTCAAGCAATAGAAGTTTCTTATTTATTTATTTATTTGGGATTTATTAATCGCCCATCCCAGATGGCTCTGGGCGATTTACAGTAAAGACACACCGCTACATACCTAAAACATCTAAAACAGGGCTGTCCAACTTCTACCGGCCCAGGGGCCTGAATTCCGGACACTGATGACCTGGGGGGCTGTAGGGGCTGCCCCCGCCCCCGCCTCCGCCCCGGCTCCGCCTCCTCCCCGCCCCCGGCTCTGCCCTCTCCCCACCCTCTCACCCCATTTTATCTCATATTTACTGAGATAAAATGCAGGGTGGGCATTCAAAAATGGCATCCATACAGTCAAATATAATCTTTACTGAGATAAAATGCAGGGATAAAATATTAAATTATTTTAATTTAATATTAAATATATTCAATTCCATCCTCCCCTCTCCCCTTATTTTAATTTAATATTAAATATATTTAATTCCATCCTCCCTCCCCTATTTTTATTTAATATTAAATATATTTAATTCCATCCTCCCCCCCCTTATTTTTATTTAATATTAAATATATTTAATTCCATCCTCCCTCCCCTTATTTTTATTTAATATTAAATATATTTAATTCCATCCTCCCTCCCACCTTATTTTTATTTAATATTAAATATATTTAATTCCATGCTCCCTCCCCTTATTTTTATTTAATATTAAATATATTTAATTCCATCCTCCCTCTCCCCTTATTTTTATTTAATATTAAATATCTCCCCTTATTTTTATTTAATATTAAATATATTTAATTCCATCCTCCCCTCTCCCCTTATTTTTATTTAATATTAAATATATTTAATTCCATCCTCCCTCCCCCCTTATTTTTATTTAATATTAAATATATTTAATTCCATCCTCCCTCTCCCCTTATTTTATTTTAATATTAAATATATTTAATTCCATCCGCCCCTCACCCTTATTTTTATTTAATATTAAATACATTTAATTCCATCCTCCCCCCCCCCTTATTTTTATTTAATATTAAATATATTTAATTCCATCCTCCCCTCCCCCTTATTTTTATTTAATATTAAATATATTTAATTCCATCCTCCCCTCTCCCCTTATTTTTATTTAATATTAAATATATTTAATTCCATCCTCCCCTCTCCCCTTATTTTTATTTAATATTAAATACATTTAATTCCATCCTCCCCTCCCCCTTATTTTTATTTAATATTAAATATATTTAATTCCATCCGCCCTCTCCTTATTTTTATTTAATATTAAATATATTTAATTCCATCATAATATCTCCCTTATTTTTATTTAATATTAAATATATTTATTTCCATCCTCCACTCTCCCCTTATTTTATTTAATATTAAATATATTTAATTCCATCCTCCCCTCTCCCCTTATTTTTATTTAATATTAAATATATTTAATTCCATCCTCCCCTCACCCATTATTTTTATTTAATATTAAATATATTTAATTCCATCCTCCCCTCCCCCCTTATTTTTATTTAATATTAAATACATTTAATTCCATCCTCCCTCCCCCTTATTTTTATTTAATATTAAATATATTTAATTCCACCCCCCCCCCCCCATATTTTTATTTAATATTAAATATATTTAATTCCATCCTCCCCTCCCACCTTATTTTTATTTAATATTAAATATATTTAATTCCATCCTCCCCTCTCCCCTTATTTTTATTTAATATTAAATATATTTAATTCCATCCTCCCCTCCCCTTATTTTTATTTAATATTAAATACATTTAATTCCATCCTCCCCCCCCCCTTATTTTTATTTAATATTAAATATATTTAATTCCATCCTCCCTCCCTTATTTTTATTTAATATTAAATACATTTAATTCCATCCTCCCTCCCCCTTATTTATATTTAAAATTAAATATATTTAATTCCATCCTCCCCTCTCCCCTTATTTTTATTTAATATTAAATATATTTAATTCCATCCTCCCCTCTCCCCTTATTTTTATTTAATATTAAATATATTTAATTCCATCCTCCCCTCCCACCTTATTTTTATTTAATATTAAATATATTTAATTCCATCCTCCCCTCCCCCTTATTTTTATTTAATATTAAATATATTTAATTCCATCCTCCCCTCCCCCTTATTTTTATTTAATATTAAATATATTTAATTCCATCCTCCTCCCCTTATTTTTATTTAATATTAAATATATTCAATTCCATCCTCCCCTCCCCCTTATTTTTATTTAATATTAAATATATTTAATTCCATCCTCCCCTCCCCCTTATTTTTATTTAATATTAAATGTATTTAATTCCATCCTCCCCCTCTCCCCTTATTTTTATTTAATATTAAATATATTTAATTCCATCCTCCCCTCCCCCTTATTTTTATTTAATATTAAATATATTTAATTCCATCCTCCCCTCCCCCTTATTTTTATTTAATATTAAATATATTCAATTCCATCCTCCCCTCCCCCTTATTTTTATTTAATATTAAATATATTTAATTCCATCCTCCCCTCTCCCCTTATTTTTATTTAATATTAAATATATTTAATTCCATCCTCCCTCTCACCTTATTTTTATTTAATATTAAATATATTTAATTCCATCCTCCCCTCTCCCTTATTTTTATTTAATATTAAATATATTTAATTCCATCCTCCCCTCCCCCTTATTTTTATTTAATATTAAATATATTTAATTCCATCCTCCCCTCCCCCTTATTTTTATTTAATATTAAATATATTTAATTCCATCCTCCCCTCTCCCCTTATTTTTATTTAATATTAAATGTATTTAATTCCATCCTCCCCTCCCCCTTATTTTTATTTAATATTAAATGTATTTAATTCCATCCTCCCCTCCCCCTTATTTTTATTTAATATTAAATATATTTAATTCCATCCTCCCCTCTCCCCTTATTTTAATTTATTATTAAATATATTTAATTCCATCCTCCCCTCTCACCTTATTTTTATTTAATATTAAATATATTTAATTCCATCCTCCCCTCTCCCCTTATTTTTATTTAATATTAAATATATTTAATTCCATCCTCCCCTCTCCCCTTATTTTTATTTAATATTAAATAAATTTAATTCCATCCTCCCCCCTTATCGTATCCCATCTCCCCTTATTTCATCTTTAAATATATTTAATTTTATATTTAATACATGAGGGGAGATGGGGGGGGAATGAGGAGCCCCTGAGGAGCCCCCTGCTTCGGCCTACCTTTTCCAAACGCGCAGGATCCAGGAGTACCCGGACGACGAGAGAGGGGATGACTGACTGAGTCGAAGAAGGTCCTAATCGTGTCTGTGGGCCTCAGCGATGCAGTAGTAGAGTAGCCGAAGAGTATCGCGAGAATACGCAATCCACACGGGATTTCGCTGTCAACGCCTGTGTCATCGCGCGTTGACAGCGAAATCCCGTGTGGTTTGCTTATTCTCGCGATACTTGCTCCGAACCCGGAAGTAGGGTTTTAAATTTTTTATTATTATTTATTTTATTTTTCAATTTTTATTTTTATTAAAAAGCTTAGGGGGCTGTAGGGAAGGGGCTGGGGGGGGCGTATATGGCCCCCGGGCCGCCAGTTGGACAGCCCTGATCTAAAACATCTAAAAGTATCTAACATCTTAAGTTCTTAAAGGAATTGTGATGGAGAGGTAAAAGAAAAGATGCATTTGATAGAAATGCTTTCCATCCCTTAATACTTGAGAAAACTCCTTCGGAGAGGTAAGTTCTTCCAAAATAATTTAAGTCACCCGGAAAACCTTTTCCTGCCTTTTTATTTATGTGACTGCTATCGATAATTACATTTGCAAGTTATGCGCCACAATCATGTGGTATGTTTTGTTACCTTAAAGGCAAACCAGGTAGAACTCGCCCCTATATATAAGACGGCCTCAGCAGGAGGCACGTTCAGCTGACCACAGCATCGCAAGCAGAGCAAATGGCACGTAGCATAGACCAGCATTTTCCAATTTCCTTGAGAAGTGGTCAGCCTGTGTCCACAAAATGTAACCTGTAATAACTCTTGAGTTTATCCAATTTGTTTTCTTTTCCTTTCTTCCTTCCTGGACAAAATAACAATCATTTTTGAAACTATGCCTCATAACAGACACGGGCAACTGGTCACTCCCCAGGCCAACACAGCAGACTGCACGTGCATTGTGACCCAGCAGGGATTAGGTGACCCCCTTCTTGTTGTAAGTAGTCCCAAAAGGGCAGCCGGACGAGGAAGCTGTATTGAATTTGGAGTGGGCAGTTGTGTATTCACGGCAGCCCACCATTATGGTCACATCAGGCAGGTCTGCATTGTGACCTCAGACTACAAATAGAAGAGCGTACATATGCAATCCAGTTTTGATAGACAGAAGCATGAGTCAACTTCAAATTCAAAAGCAGGCTGTTTTGTAAGGCAAGCCTATCTTGAGAGGTCAGGATGAAGCGTGTTCGAAGTATCAAACCTTGATTCATAATAATATCTGTGCAGTGGAGCCTCAACTTGCTCGGCTGGTTTGTAGCTTTGGGCTGGAGTGTCAACAATATGCGGATGACACCCAGCTCGTTCTGGGGATGGCGGGCCGGCCTGAATCCGTACCCGATAATTTCCATCAGTGCCTTGAGGCCGTCACTGGATGGCTGCGAGCCAGTAGGTTGAAGGTGAATCCAGCTAAGACAGAGATCCTGTGGCTGGGTCGCCCAAGTGGGGTGGAGATCCAGCTTCCTACCCTGGATGGTGCGACATTACGTCCGCCGCCAACAGTTAAAAGTCCGCGTCACGCCAACAGTTAAAAGCCATCTCCATCAGGCGTCACCCTGGACTCTCAACTGACGATGGAGGCGCATATCTCTGCCGTCAAAATTAGTAGAGTTCAAACACCCGCTTTTACCAGCCAGTAACCATCTCCATCAGGCGAGGAAGCTGGCCCCCTACCTTTTTTTACCCATCGCGACCTAGCCACAGTGGTCCAATCTGCAAGCACGGTCATCTCAAGACTAGCCTACTGTAATGCTCTCTACGTTGGCCTTCCTTTGCTGGTGATCCGAAAACTGAAACTGGTCCAGAATGCGGCAGCTCAGCTGTTGGCTGGCGTTCCTATGAGCAGCCATGTTACACCTATTCTATGCTAGTTGCACTGGTTACCAGTGGAATGCCGGATAACTTTCAAGGTGCTGGTATTGACCTTCAAGGCCTTGAAAGGTCTGGGGCCAGTGTACCTCAGGGACCGCCTCATCCCATACTGTCCCACTAGGCCACTATGTTTGGAGTCGGGACAACTTTTGGAGGTCCCTAGTTTCAAAATGTACCACCTCACTACTACAAGAAGGAGGCCTTCTCGATAATTGCCCCCACTTTGTGGAATGCGTTGCCTTCCGATGTTCGTGCTCTTACAGATCTGTTGGCATTCCAGAAGGCGTGCAAAACTCTTCTGTTCCAGCAGGCTTTGGGGTTTAAGGCTGTCGATCCTTCGGACACTTTGCCCGCCCGTTCTAGGTGCACAGCTCTTGCTAAGTTGTTTTTATCTAGCTAATATCTGTTTTATTGTGTTTTATTGTGTTTTTATCCTGTGATTTCACTTTTGTAAGTCGCCCCGAGCCACACTGGGAATGGCAACTGATAAGTGTGAATAATAATAACTTAAGAGCACCCCAACTGAAGAGCAATTTGAGTTAAGAGCCATTACACGGACAGAGTTTTGCTTTGACATAGGAGCAGCATTAGTTGCATTTCAGTAGTTACTGAAATGGACATCCAAGGGCCACCTCTGTGTTGATGGAGGCAGGCAGGATTTTCCCCGGGTACTGGTTGTGGGGGGTCGGGAGCAGGCGAGGGTTTTGCCCTCCTTTCTGCTAGAGATCCCTGTGTACAACTAGTGGGCCACTGTGTGACACAGAATGCTGGACTAGATGGGCTGAGGCCCGATTCAGCATGGCTCTTCTTATGTTCTTACGTTCTTATGAACCAAGAGCTAGCACCAGAGAGAGCGCTAGTGCGAGAGTGAGCGCTAGTGTGAGAGAGAATGCTAGTGCGAGAGGGAGCGCTAGTGTGAGAGAGAATGCTAGTGTGAGAGGAGCGCTAGTGTGAGAGAGAATGCTAGTGTGAGAGGGAGCGCTAGTGTGAGAGAGAATGCTAGTGTGAGAGGGAGCGCTAGTGTGAGAGTGCAGGGCTTCGAGGGAGCAGTCTCTGTGTCTCGTGCTCTTCTCGACTTTGGGAGATTTCTGTCTGCTTCGCTCTTGTCTGGTTTGAGGAACTTTGGGTTAGTTCTTTTTTGTGTGGTTTTTATTCCTGGTATGTTTGGATTGCTAAAGAGAAAGAGGCAGCGAGAGGCAGGCTGTAATGAGTACGCTATGAAGGAAATCATGTTTCTGCCTCTTCACTTTGTGCTTTTCAGTTTTGTGTAGCACTTGGCGATTCCCAAGTGGAGATGACCCACAAGATTCAACAGGCCTTTGGGGATACTTTCTGAACATGAGGAATATTTCAGGTTGCTTTCTCAATGTGTGCAATTCCAGCCACATTGATGGGCATTGTCTGTGAGGCCAGCTTCCAAAGGACAAAGTTGCAAGCCCCACCCCAACCAGTCACACCCGACTTCCACTCTAAAGTCAAGGCTTGCTTTGCAACTCATTAAGAACAACAAAGACATCTTTGGAAGTTGTTCACAACTGTCTGGCGCGGACAGACATGAGAGAATCTGTCTGGTCCATGTCTATTTAATGTGATGCATTTTCCAAACAAAGCTTAGATCGATTTATTAAGGACTGTCCAGTGGTCATAGAGTCCATTAAAGGATGCCTCAGAAGCGCAGTCTCCAACTGTGGGAAAGTTAAGTGCCCTTTCTGAGCGCATTAAGGACATCTCTGTGATGTCTGCTTAGTTTGTTAAGAAATTTGCTTTATATAAAAAAAGTAAAAATAATTATCAGAAACTTGGGAATGAGTTAGTGAGACATTTGATTGGCTGGAGGCTGTTCCTTTATTGGGCTATACATTCCATCCAGCCATCACATTTCCCTTCATTACAGCTCGCAAGATTCCTATTACGTGTTTAAATCAAACACTATTTCTCATATTTTAATGGTTTGTTAGAAAAGTTTGTTACTACATTGCAAGGGGAAAAGGTTTAATGTATCTCTGTGCCCTTTAAGGATATATAGTCAGGACTATTGCAATGGTATACCCAAGCACACTATTTAATGTGTACATAGAGAAATAAGAGAGCAGTCTCTTAAAATATTTAGGAGAAAGTGTAGGCCTTTCAGGACTGGAAATGCTGGGCTTCACTTCTATTAGGATCATACGTAAGATTTTACATATGCTGCAAATAGTTCTGTTTTGCAGCTGTAGCAAAACTTCACAAGGTCCTGAAGGCCTGCAAACAGAGAATTCCTGTTGTAATTGAGCCTGCTCTGCCTGCTAGTAGGGCTGAGGAGGATGCTGAGTCATCAGCATCTGAGTGTAGTATGGAACTGGGTGGGGCTGAGAGTAACCTACACACTGGAGCAGGCAGAAAGAGGACTGCAAGTGATTCCAGCAGGGAAGGTTTGGAACAAAGAAAGAGAATTCGGCAAATACTTATGTCTCCTACTGACTCTGAGTCCTTTGAGGGTTTTCCCAGGGATGGGGGAAGCTCATCAGAAGAGAGTGATACTGAGTTAGATTGGACGTTGGTACAGGAGGTTGGAGATGTGTGTAATGCAGACACCAGTAGTGATACTTTTCTGGGGTTTGATAGTGATAAAAACTGGCCCTCTGAAACCTCAGGGAATGATTGGGATACGCTAAGTCTTGAAAGACGCTGGGGAACCTGGAGGGACACACAAAGGGTGTCAGCTGCAGAGAGAGAAGCAGCTGCAACGCCTAATCAGGAGGAGTTGTCCTCTTCGGGTGAGACTGATCTTTAGGGCTATATAATGTGGGCTTTTGGGGAGGCTTCCTTGCGGCAAGCAAGGAGTTGTTCTTGGTATCCTGTTTGGCATTCTGTTATCTTGCATCGTGTTCCAGATCCAGTTTACTCGTGAGTTGAGGATTTACTCTGCCCTTTTTGGGCTGAGATGTTGCTGCTGCAGTTGGGAAAAGTGGGTGGTTTTGGGATTTCAGTGTTCTGTTTTCTGTCCAGCTACAGCAGTGAGTTCCTAGTGGCGGGGTTTGAACTCCGCTGGACTTTCTATGAGTTTCAAGCTGCAAGAATGGTATTGTATGTACGGAGGGAGGTTGACAGTGTGTTTTATGGGGATTACGATATGTGTGGTCCCTATACATGTAGCTCCTGTGGACCTTGGATTGTCTCCTTGTTTCTCCGTCATTCTCCTGCCCACGACTCTGAGCCGGTTACTGACTACGCTATTGGCTCATCTCTCGGAGGACGTTACAGAGGATGTCCTGGGTTTGTTTTGGATTCCTTCTTCAGTGATTTTTGGGCTTTCCCTGGGTTCTTGTGGGGTTTTGCCGGTTAGGCTTGTTTTTTGTTAGTCCCATTCCCATTTGTTGTGCAATAAACTCTTTGTTATCCCTTTTATCACTTGGGCTTGGCTTTAATTGGTGTCTGCATCACGACAAGTCCAGTTCTATCAAGGTTGAACCAGCTGGCAACCATCTCTTCTTCTCAAGGAACTTAGTTATATTTGTTTAGTTCTTTATTCCCTCGCTGCTGAGCTAGAACCTCTGTTTGAACTGGTTGCGGCAGCAGAGATGTTTAAAAAGAACCTAATTTTCTTTCGTTATGGGGAACCCCAAGGGTCACCTGACCTTGCTTGTTGGCTTGATTCATTTTGTTTTCAATCTGATCAGCCCTCTCTGCCTGGCTTCTGCTCTTTGGGAGAGTGAGGCTGAAAATACCCAGCAACTATCAATTGCAAGGCAACCTCTTCTGTGTATTAAAACTGCCATCACCCAGTGACACGCATTAATGGAAATGCATTCTGTGCTGGCTCTAAAAGACTTTCCCCCTTGAACGATTGCATCACAAAGCACTTTCAAAACAGGAGGCATTAAAAGACGCCAGGACAACCGCTCGCGACCAGAACAAAATAACTGCCTTTTCAGCTCATTTGAATGATGGAAGCAGAGTCTTGGAAACGTACAATTTCAATCTTGATTTAGAAACAGATAAGCGTCACAGCATAGCACTTACTGGGAACAGGAAGAATGCCATAAATGAAGCCCAGAGTAGGTAATGGCTTTTCTCTTCACACGTAATACCACCTTGTGGGATTGTAAAGTTAGTTAGCCACATTTCAGTCGCAATACCGAGTGCGTGCAGCAGAATTATATTTAATTGTAGCCTCCAGTTGGCTGCCTATTTTTAACATCCCGTGCAGTGCAGTCATAAATATCATTGGCCTCCATCGTACGAGTTTGGGTTGTGCCTCTTGTCTCTCTTCAGAATGCTGTATATACTAAACTTCCGGTGCTGCCTATTCAAGTTCAATTGGACTCCTCTGTTTGTAGGCCTTTAGGACCTTGTGAAGTTTTGCTACAGCTGCAAAAAAAGAGAATTATTTGCAGGGTTCTTAAGTATGGGCTGTAGGTTATTGGGGGGGGGTTCGGGTTCTTTTCTTCTCTTAAGAGGGTGAAAATACTGAGAGAAGTGCTGAGCCATGTTGTGGGGGAAGGGAAAAACCACCTGAAGATCATCACACAACTACCCCCTTCCCACTCCACAGACACCAATGGCAATCCTCATTGTATTTCCCCAACCTCCTACCCCCAACATGGTCATGTAGCAGATGTGGAGGCAAATTATATATTTATTCCAACATACAGTTAATGAATTACTACATTAATATGATTTCCCAGGCTTGGATCTATTTATTTATTTACTTACTTTATTTATTTATATTCCGCTCTTCTCACCCCGAAGGGGACTCAGAGCGGATTACAATACACATACTTGCAGACAATCCCTGCAGTTCAACATATGACATATAAACATGTGACATTTATCACAACACAGTACAGTACATACATTTTTGACATATTATACATATATAGACAAACAGAGGCAAACTCTGGCCACCAGGGGGAGCTGACGCACTCCTAATCTCTCTCAGCCTTTCCTTCCAGTGTCGCTTTGTTGTTTCTTCCGCATTCCTCAGCGATTCTTTATGGCCTCATAAATCAGTCTAAATTCGCCTCCCCACTTTAGTGTGGTACCTTTATCTCCTACTTGACAAATGTAACTGTCTTTCGGGCTGCAAAGGTCGGCAGCAGGCTACACTTAAGGTCGAGAACCCACCTCAACCTGGGCAGGCCTCGAACTCTTGACCTACTGGTCAGAGAGATCTTCTGCAGCTGACACTTAGCCAGCTGCACCACATTCCTGGTATCTACAATTCCTTTCAGCAGACTAATGACCAGGGATTGTAGGAAATTTTAGTCCAACCGTGTCAAGGGACCAAGAATGGGAAAAGCTACTAATTTTGTAATTTCAAGATGCATATTGCGTTATGTTGTGAATGTAACCCAGTACACGAAAGAATAATCCATTCCATGTTCCGCTTGCTCACTGCAATGCCAATAGAAAACTGCCTGCAACATTGCCTGTGTTTCTTGCCTGCTGTTGGGAAGGGTGGGAAGTTTGCCTTGCTGGTTGAGACAGTAACAGGCCAATACATTAATCACAATTCAATTCAAAGGCAAAGGCCTTGGTCTGCCTTTTCATAACTGACAGCCACTTTAAGAAGATTATAGTACACTAGCTGTACCCGGCATGCGTTGCTGTGCCCCATTTAGGAGATGCGAGAAAGTCTGAGTATGTAAGGGTTGGAATTGATGTTACTTATGGTCTTGGTGGGGTCATGGCTGTGTCGTTGTGGGTTGTTCTGGTGGGTGGGATGTTGAAATCCTGGGAGTTGTCGGTGTGTGGTGTTGCTGGCGTTCTGCAGAGCTTGTGGATATACAATGTTTTTGTCTTTCCATCTGCTGTGTTGATGTAGAGGTTCTGTGGTTTCCCAACTCTGGAGCACGCTACGTAGAGTTGTCCGTGGGAGAAGCATTCTGTGTCAAGGTCTATGCCACATATTTGTAGTGTTTGTCCTTGAGCCTTGTTTATGGTGATGGCAAAAGCTAGTGTAGTGCAGTGTCTTTCTGTTCTGGCGTTTGTTCTGCCCTTTTTTGTGTGATGTATGTAGCGTTGCGAGTGTGTCGTCCGATGCTGTTCTTTTTAGGAGGCATGGCTTGTCTTTTTTTGGGTCAGCTTATGCCTCTGTGGGAAGGAAGGAATGGCATACAAATGGGTTGAGCAGTAGACGCAAGGTTGTGTTATGTGCGTATTGTGTTGTGTGTAGGTATTACTTTTGTGTTATTCTGGGGGTATGTGTTTGTCAGTGGTGCCTGTGTCCCTGGTGCCCTATTTGTCTCCCTCCTAGATCTTGACCGTGACAGTTTAACCCTCAACTGAAATCACTCAGCATTCTAAGTGGCTTTGCACACTGTTACTATGGTAACTGATGTTGGCCAATGGGTTTCGCTGGCTGCCGCAGAGGATGCTGGGAAATGTAGTTTTTTTGTATCATTGTTTTGGGGGCCTTCTAGGTTTTGGGGGGGAACGTTTCTTTGCTAAAACCCTTTCTTGCCTGAGGCCTATTTGTGTTGGCAAGTTTGGTGTCTCTGCCTTGGAAGGTTTCTCTGTCTCTGTCAGTCGTTCGACGACAGGACCTCCTTTATATAATAGATATCAGTTTTAGAGCTGATATATATATACATACAGCTCCTTTCAATGTTTTCCTTTCCATTCCGGCACAAACTCATGCTCTGGAGACTGATGCTTCCTGACAGCTCTCGTCCTGTTTCAAGTGGGGTCTTTTAATGCCTGTTCTTCAGTGGTCTCCTGACTTTGTTAATTTCACTTTATAGCTTCGTAATATCCCTTTTTATAACTCTTTCTTTGTCAGACTTACTGTTCTCCCTCTTACACTTGCAGCCTCCCTCAGGCTCTTCTGATGTCTTATTAGCCCCAGCCTTCATCTCTCCTCCTTCTCCTCCCTTCATCTCTCCTCAGATTAAAGCATGTTTTCTGCTTGTTTGATACATTCTGAGAAATCAAGGCATTAGAAGCGACACAGGGCGCAAGTGATGTTCCTTTGTAACAAGAGACGTCTCCTGGAAGAGTTCCTACGTGAGGATCACTTCTATCACATCTTGCCTATGGAAATAGTACAGAGGAAAAAAGTATCCAGCACTTAACCAAGCAATTTGTGAAACCATTGTGAAGATCTATGTTTATATACATTATTTCTGGTACAGCACTGTCAATTGACCTGAGGCTTGTGCATGGCACTTTTGATCTTTCGGGTGTTTTGGCCTTAGACTCTCATCCGACTCAACCGACATGAGCAGCGCTAAGGGATTGGGAAGGCTATGGCTCCAAACAACGGGAAGGCCAAGGCTTCCTGGCCTCTGGTGTGCATGTGGTTGCGTGCGCAAGTGGGATACACCTCACGCCATGAACAATAATACAAACACAAGTGGTTGGATGAAAATGGCCACAGCTCGTTTATTGAAGACAGGAACAAAGGACAGGTGGCCACGCAGGGGTCCTGGATCAGGGGTCGGACAGCCCCACGAATATCCAAAGGCGCTTGCAAGCCTGGGTGCGAGCGGCCCAATGCCTGTCCAAGGAAACTCGGCACCCCAGGGGGCCAGGGCGTTATCCCCCCTTACAACCAAGGGGCGATAAGCCAGCCTGAACACAATGACACATAACCGTAACGAATGCAACAATGAACCATGAATATATGAACAAAATGGAACACTAACAAGCAATGAATGATGTAGGGAGGGTGGGAGGAAGAACCGTAACAGGCCCCTGCGTGCTGCAGAGGAAGTCACGGGCAGCCTTAAATGAGCTGCCCGAGCAGAAGTGAGGGACAGCCGGCTGACGACAGGGGTGGGGCGAGGCCAGCCCCTTCATTGGCCGGCCAGCGTTGGTGGCGGGAAACCTTCCTGCCACCCTTGGGGCTTCTGGAAGGAAGAAGCCCCTTACTTCTCGCCAAGATGGCGGCGAGGACAACCCTACCCCGCAACCTGCTTGGCCGGTAAGTCAACCAAGCCAATTGTCTGAATTCCAGCACTGGCACAGGTCTATGTGCTTAAAGATGAGTCAGGGGTCAAGAACTAAAAACCATGCGACTGGTTTCGGGGGATAATAATCTATATAAAATCCTCCATGTCATGGGGCCTGTCTTATAAACAAAGAAACCACACAAGGCAGAAACACAAAAACAGCCCACATACGCAGAAAACCCTACGAGGTATGTTTACCAAAACACCCCTCTGCCCAAAAAAGAGCCAACAGCCACGAATCCAAAAAAAACCATTATGATCCCCCACAGCACCTCCCTCTGGCAGTTTACAGCGTCGGAATGTTAGTGGAGCTGACCAATTAGAGGCATTATGCAAATACTCCCTCAGTTAGAATGTAGGCTGGGAGCCCCCCCCCCCTGGCAGTTTAGAGAGTCAGAATGTTGGTGGTGGAAGGGAAAGGTAGGGAAAGGAATGGAGGGACTGAGACAAGGGGAGCAAGGACTGATACAGAAAGGGGAGGAATGGCAGGAAGGAGGGAAAGGAAAGAAGGACGGGAGGGAAGGAAGGAAGGAGGGGAGAATAAAGGAAAGGAAGAATGGATGGAAGGAAGGAGGGGAGAAGAAAGGAAGGGAAGGATAGAAGGAATAATGGATGGAAGGAAGGAGGGGAGAAGAAAGGAAGGAAAAAGGAAGGATAGCAGGAAAGAAGGGGAGGGAAAAGGAAGGAAAGGATAGAAGGATGGAGTGAAGGAAGGAAGGAAAGAGGGGAGAAGAAAGGAACAAAGAAACACATATACACACACATATATACATGCACAGAAATATACAAATATACACATACACACATACATAAACACACCTGTACTTACACACATCAACACATATACAAACACACATATACATAAGTACACACATATACACGCATACACATATACACACATATATAACTATACACACAGTCCCCAAGTTAAAAAAATTCCACAGCAACGCGTGGCCGGGTCAGCTAATATTGATATACATGTCACAGAATGTATGTATGTTTGTTTATTTGTTTGAACCGTGGCATTGCGTGAATCTCGATGGCAAGCTCATGAGACAGACACCTTGACTTTTTAAAAGCCATGGACACTCTTTGGATTCCCTAACAATTTATTGATGCGTTTTTTAAAAAAATGCCTGAAGAGAAATCTCTAAATTATTGCGTGAGGCTGGAAGGTTATTTCATTGTGTGACTTTTTAGCGTGCATCCTTGAAGTTCGGTGACAAGCAAAGCTGGGAATGTTCAGGACTCTGCCTGGAGGTGCCGAGGGTTACATCACTGAGCTGCTGAGCTTGTTGACTGAAAAGTTGCAGGTTCAAATCTGGGGAGCGGCATGAGCTTCATCTGTCAGCCCCAGCTTCTGCCAAGCTAGCAGTTCGAAAACATGCGAATGTGAGTAGATCAATGAATACTGCTCCAGCCAGCGGGAAGCTAATGGCGCTCCATGTAGTCATGCCGGCCACATGTCCTTGGAAGTGTCTACAGACAATGCCGGCTCTTTGGCTTAGAAATGGAGATGAGCACCTTAATGTCAGGGAAAACCTTTACCTTGACTATATTAGAATTAAGACCTAATTAATTAACCTAAAGACACCAAATCCTGACTGATCTTGAAAGCTATGCAGGATCAGCCCTGGCTACCGCTCCAAAAAAGAGACTGCCAACCAATACCTGATACTGAAGGCGGCATTTCAAAGCAAGAAACTGACAAAACCACCTCGGAATATCCATTGTCTCAATGGATACTCTGAGCGGTGGTCCATGCTCTCGTTACATCCAGGATAGACTACTGCAATGCTCTCTACGTGGGGTTGCCTTTGAAGACTGTTCGGAAGCTTCAAATAGTCCAACAAGAGGCAGCCAGGCTGGTAACTGGGGCTGCATACAGGGAGCACACAACTCTCACGTCACATCAGCTCCACGGGCTGCCTGTTGGTTACTGGACACAATTCAAAGTGCTGGCTTTGGCCTATAATGCCCTAAACGGCCCCAGCCCAGTTGATCTGTCTGAATGCATCTTCCTTTACAAACCACCGTGAAGACGAAGAACTTCCGGGGAGGCCCTGCTCGCGATCCCACCACTGTCACGGGCACATTTGGTGGGAACGAGAGAGAAGGCCTTCTCAGTGCTTGACCTCTTGGCTATGGGACTCCCTTCCTGGCAAGATTAGATCAGCCCCCCCCCCCTCCTGTCTTTCGGAAAGATGGTGAAAACCTGGCTGTGGGACCAAGCCTTTGGGAGAGGGCAATGAGCCAACAATAGGAGGCTCACTCGGCTGGCCAGAGCCAGCATGGTGTTAGGAGATGGTTTTAAACAACTGATTTTAAAGTAGATGTAACTGATTTTAACATTTGTATATTGAGCCGTTTGGGCTGGAAGCTAGCCAGAAGAAAAGGGAAGTCCTCTACCAGCCCGCACCACAGGAAAAACACCATCATCCCCACGTCAGCATAGGCACATCTGTGCTTAAGTCCATCCAGCAGTTCACCTCCCTGGGAAGCATCATCTCTTCAGACGCCAAAATTGACAAAGAGATAGATCACAGATTAGCAAAGGCATTGAGTGCATTCGGAAGGCTTCACAAAAGAGCCTGGAGCAACAAGCACCTGAGGTAAAGCACCAAAATCAGTGTGTACAGAGCTATCATATAGTCTATTCTCCTCTATGGGTCTGAAACATGGGGCACCTATCGCCAACACCTATGACTCCTCAAACGCTTTCATCTTCGCACAATGCTGAATGTACACTGGACATTTGTTGCTGTCCATGAGCAAGCAGGGATCATGAGCATTGAGGCCACGCTATTAAGAACACAGCTGTGCTGGGCAGGGCACGTCCATAGGATGGAGGACCACCGCCTCCCAAAGATACTACTCTATGGTCAGCGCACGAGAGGAGCCCCCAAAAAGAGATACAAGGACTCCCTGAAACAACACCTCAGGCTCGGCCAGATTGATCACCAGCAATGGTCCACCTTGGCCTCACATAGGGAGGCATGGAGACACACGATCCACAATGCTGCGGCCTCTTTCAAGAAGTCACACCGAACGAGTCTCGAAGAGAAACGACAACGCAGAAAGAACCGCAACTTGGAAACAACATCACCCAAGGAGAATTTCTGCTGTGCTTTCTGCAACCAGACTTGCCTATCTCAGATTGGCCTTTTTAGTCATCAACGCACTTGTAAAAAGCGTGGGATGAGTCCTTACTAAGAATCTTCATTCACGAAGTAATGCCGGGATATTTATAAATCCGTGGAATACGTGCTGTGAGAAGGGTGGAATATACATTTTCCAAATTAACAAAGTAAATAAATAAAGAGTCTTATGGGATGTGAGGAGTCCTCATAAGTTGGCAGGCAACAGGGAGGCATGCGCCGAGACACAGAGGAGGTTTTTTGCCATTTGTACACCGCCTCGAGTCGCCTTCGGGCTGAGAGAGGCGGCCTAGAAGCAAAGTAAGTAAATAAATAAAATAAATACGTGCATCAAGCACAAGGTCCCCGTCCTGTTCAGATTTTGGTCTGACATGATGTGGGAAAGAAATGAATGTTCGATTCCTCGGCATGGCTTTCTAATTTTTCCTGGGGTTAGTCAGGAGAGCAATCCCCTTCAATTGGATAACAACCAAGGACAAAATGGAGGAGACATGGCATCCCTTTCCGTTCTTGCCTCTCCGCGCACTAAGTACTTTGCATTTCCCTCATTACGTTTTAGTGCTCAGCATCTCACGGCTTGCGGGTGCCGAGGAGAAGCCGCTCGGTCATAAATAGCGGAAACGTAAAATGCGGAAAGGGAGATGACATATAGAAAAAGTTATGTTGTGCAATGCGCTACTAAAAACAGCTGTCCGGGGGAAAAAAGAGAAAGAAACGAGAATGTATAAAAGGAAGCCATTCCTTCTCCAGATGTTTCATCGGTTTGGCCTCTCAAAACAGGGAAATAATAATCAAAACGAAAGATAAGGAATCAACATGAAATCCGTTTTTGCAGCCCTTCATGCAGCTGGAATTTGATTAGGATGTTTTCCAATGTAGGATTAGCAAATAGATAGCAAGAAATACTCTTCTACCCTGATACATACGTATTAGAGATGGAGCATCACATCAAATTAATGCCTATGCCTTAGCAAAGGGATATCAAAATATCTGATATCTGGAACAGGGAACTGTCCAATGCTCTCTAGGAGATTGCCCCCAGACGCCCTCTCCGACCCCGCCGAAATCGGTCACTTTGGTTCACCAAGGAGCTACGATCGATGAAGCGAGAGAAGAGACGGTTAGAGAGCGTGTGGAGGAGACTCCGTGACGAAGGCTCGCAATCAGCTCATAAGCTATTCATGGAAGCTTATGGGCAAGCTATCAAGGCGGTGAAAAATTTATATTATGCGGCCTTGATAGCGTCCGCCAGTTCACGCCCGGCCCAACTATTTAGAGTAATCCGATCCTAAACAATGATGATCAGGCCCTTTCAGCCAAGGTTTTTCAGAGCTTTTTTGAGGACAAGATTGTGGCCCTCTGCCAGCCACAATTGATACAGTGAGTGAACTTGAGACTCCGTGGCCTCTTGCCGGGCCCACCTTCGACCAGTTTCGACCACTGGATGCAGAAGCTGTCGATAGGATAGTTTCTGCAACTCATCCGACCACTTGTTCCCTCAATCCGTGCCCCTCCTGGCTGGTGAAAGCTTTCCTGGAGGGGTTACAAGACCCTCTGTTGAGACTAATCAACACCTCCCTTGAGCAAGGAGTGTTTCCAGAGGGTTTGAAAGAGGCAGTGGTCACTCCATTGCTGAAGAAGCCGGGATTAGATCCTTCGGTCCCTTCCAACTATCGCTCAGTTTCGAATTTAGCGTTCCTGGGCAAGGTGGTTGAGAGCGCAGCAATGGAGCAGTTGCAGTCCTTCCTAGATGACGCAGCTTGGCTAGACCCCTTCCAGTCCGGCTTCTGTTCGGGGCATGGGACGGAGACGGTCCTGGTAGCCATCACAGACAAGCTACGTTGCCAGCTCGACCAGGGCGGGTCAGCGCTGCTCGTGTTATTGGACCTCACAGCAGCGTTTGACACTGTTGATTACAATCTATTGACCCACCGCCTTGCCGGGGCTGGGGTGAGGGGAACAGTCCTTAAATGGGTGTCCTCCTTCCTTCAGAACTGGCTTCAGCGAGTGAGGAGGGGCGAGGTTGTCTCCGGGGGCACTCCCCTACTATGTGGGGTGCCTCAGGGGGCAATTCTCTCCCCTCTATTATTTAACATCTATGTATGACCCCTTGAGCGGCTGGCACGTAGCTTTGGGCTGGAGTGCCACCAATATGCGGACGACACCCAGCTCATTCTGGGGATGGAGGGCCGGGCCGCATACATACTCCATTTCAAATAAGCAGATTTTCTCCCTGTCAGATTTTTTTCACCGTTCAGCTTTCACAACTGTACATACTATGGAAGATTCTGACTTTGGTATATATTGATATATGTTTACATCTGAAAAGTCAGACATGATGAACTTTCTGTTTCCAGCGTCCCGTGAAGACACTGTGAGTATGAGCTCAAAATTCATCCGCTGAGCAGAAACGTGGCTTGTGTTTGGTCTCCGACTGAGTTTGTGGCAAGAGGTGAAGTTTTAATTGGGGACTTTGTGATTTGTTTTGTAGACTTCTTTACTATCACCAGGGATTACGTCTAGGCTGCATTCCATGCGCGGGGAGCCTGACTTCCAAACATCATAGACTAATTAAACCAGAGCTGTCTCTGTCTGGCCGTAATAGAAAGAAAAACCCATTCCTGTTTCCCCATTAAGTGCTAAAAGTGCTCAGTGCTTGTTGTATGCAGCAATATGGAGTCACTCCACAAAATATAATTAAGCCCTGGTGGCAATTTTGGCAGATTTTCTCTCTATGACATGCTAATGGATCTCTTGTTAGGAAGTTGGAAGGGGTAGTGGACTCATTGTACTACAACATCATTAGTGTGTGCTCGATTCTTTCCGTTCTGAGTTATTTATTAAAATTTTCGTCAGGGCCTGTGTCCACATCTCAGTGAAATCAATTTGAAGCCAGTTAGGGGACTACTATGGCAAAGGATGACCTTGTTTGCATGGGCCTGAAACCACAAATCGGGCCAGACATCACTCCTGGACATACCCATGACGTCTGGAGCAGGTATGTAGCCTGGGCGGGGGTGTTGAGGGCCTTCAGCCCCCCCCCCCAAATTCTGAGGGTGGTCCGCGAGAATGTCTTACTGCAGGGGTGCCCATTAAGTCAATCATGATCGACCAGTCAATCGCGGACTCATAAGTGGTCAATCGCGCAGCCAGGGATGGATTTCCAAGGGGCGCTTTTGCCCCATGCATGGCACGCATCTTCCTCCATCAGTGTGTGAGAGAGGCCGGCAGCACTCGCTCTGCGGCCCTGGGCCTACCGCCTGGAGACCCCTCCATCTGCCTCAGCACCTCTGCTCTGCTCTCTCTCACATGCCTCTGATGCTTCGGTTAATACACGCCAGGGGCGGTCTAAGGTAATTTTAAATGGTAGGCAAACATTATTTTGGTGCCCCCCAAACATTATTTTGGCGCCCCCCCCATGTAAAACATATATACAATTATAATATCACAATACCATTAGTAGTATTATATTGTATCAATGTATATACAATATATTATACCATACTCATACTATATTATATCATAATTATATTATACTACATTACAATATAATTATATTATAATATATTGACATTATAATACAATGTAACATTCTATTATATTATTATTATTATAAAATAATAAATAAAATTATTTATTTCAATAAAATTATCCTCTACCAAATATTTTCGTGACTCCTATAAAACTCAAATAACCCAAAATAAACTAAAATAAAATATTATATATTACTATTTTGTACAATACCACTATACTGCAATATTGTTTGTAATATTGCAGGTAATATAAAATATATCATTATTCTATTGTTATATTGTATTTGTATTATATTGTATGACAATATTAAGCAGAACTGTATAATAATCAACAAGAAATGCAATGTAAATGCATCAAAATCAGAATATATTACCTACCACCCGTCTCATAATTCATAGGAGTCTCCCATAAGTCCAAAATTAGGATCCCAATGTAAATGTAAATAGAAAAACAGTCAAAATGTTCAAATGAGGTCGAATGCAGGCAGCGCGGCCTGGGCAAACTTGGGCCCGCCCTCCCTCCCTCTAGGTGCTTTGGACTCCAACTCCCACAACTCCTCATAGCCTCAGGCCCCTCAGGTCTAGACAGAAATAGAGCTGAAGAAAGGAAGGAGGGAGAGAAGAGGGCACAGAGGAGGAGGAGGGAAGCCCTTGATTCATTCCTTCACTTACACTTCCTTCGCTGATTCTTTTCTCCTTCCCCGCAAACGTGCGCGCGGTGGAGACAAAGGGAGAGGGGAAGCACTCCCTGCCTGACCGATAGGGAGTGCTTTGCTTACAGGCTTCTGCACAAGGGAGCTACTGGGCATGCGGGGAGGTTTTCGCGCATGTGCAGTTGCTCCTGCGCTCAACTTCAGTTCTGGAGCAACTGCGCCTACGCGAAAACCTCCGTGCATGCCCAGAAGCGGCGTCGGAGCGCACAAGGCCAGGGCCCAAAAGCAGGCAGCTGTGGCACTGCCTGAGGAACATCGGCAGGGCCAGAATGGCGCCCCATGTGACCAGGATGGTGCCCCCTTCCCAGATGGCTCCCTAGGCGGCCGCCCTGGTGGCCTACTTTGTAGGGCCGCCCCTGCCACACACTGCTGCAAAACACGCGCCTCACGTGCTGTTCCAAACGCACCCACTCGTGGGAAAAATGGTGGCCGTGTGGGGCCAAGTGGCGCGTTTTGAAGGCCTTTCCCATAAAGCTTCCAAGGAAGGGCTTCCTAGATGGTGGCGCACTGGGCGGCAGCCCAAACGTGGAGCATCAGTGGGTGGATCCGGGCTAGCAGGTGAGTCTGCCTTCATCGGCCTTGTGGGCCTCCCACTGGAAAGGCTTCACAGGAGGGCCGGGTGGCCTGCTGCACGCTAGCCCCAGGCCCCATCCACGCAGGCAATTAGCATCTCCTGGCACTTGTCATACCCCAGCCTCCCCTGGCCCTCAGCAAGACCAATGCCACGTTAAAACCACAGTCACAGAAAGGCCTGCACAGCTTAAAAGCAAGATGCTTCAAGAGGCCCTGGTTCACTCAGCGTTCAAGGACAAAAACCAGGCCGCTTCAGCTCGGGCTGATAAGAACCGAGGGAATGGCGGAGCCGAGGCAACTCCCATTCGGCCAGGTGCTACCGCTAATTGGGCTTGCATTCCAATTCAATGCGGGAGGCTTGTGAAGGCCCAGCTGGGCAACTGTTGTGAGAACTCGTTCTGGCGCACTGTACGTCGTAACTTCAAAGCTGTGGAGACCTATAAGAGTTTGGGGCTGAGAGATGTGTAGTATCTCTCGTCAACGTTGAATCCTGGCTCTCATGAACTTTGCCTGGACTGCTGAGCCTTCCAACCATTGAACTCTGTTTGCCAAGCCTTGTGCCAAGACTTCCCTGGGGATTAGCCCGTTGGGGCATCAAGACTCTATACCTTGCTCCTGTTTGCTTTTGGACTATTGCTTTGCAATACCTGGTGCATCAAAGGACTATATTTCTATTTTCTTTACTCTATCCATGTATTCTAAATAAAGCATTTAACCGTGGCCAGACTCAAGTGGTTTACTGAGGGGTCCTTCAGGTCTAAGGTGCAACAGCACTCCTCTTTTCTGAATGTTCCATTGGCCACATTGATCAGCATTGAATGGCCTTGCAGCTTCAAGGCCTGTCTGCTTTCATTCTGCCTGTTTATGTCTGTGGAATGATGTCAGGGTGGGAGAAGGAACTCTTGTCTGGATGCATTTTATGAAGTGTCCCTTATTTCCTCTATTAAAATATGGGTAGGTAGATCATTGTGACTTGGTTGTTTTATAAGTAGCTCGCATGCTGAAAAAGTGTGGGCACCCCTGCCTTCCTGGTACATTATTTAAACTGTTGTGCTTATTCATATCATGATCTGATCGCCATGCTCAATATATCCCATATGCATGGGGGTATTGGGATAACGATACAAAAGGTTTGCTAGGGTAGACTCTCTCTCAATCAGACTCAGCCCCCCCCCCATCAAACTCAGCCCCTCCCGAATCAAAATCCTGGCTACGGCCCTGGTCTGGAGAGTTCCAGCCTGTAGAAAGGGGGGGGGGGGGCTGGTTAACCTGGTTTTACCCCATGTTAGCAGAAGTTGGAGAAAACTCCAAAGGTTTGGCAAAACACTGGAGCAACACCACACGTTGGAGTTAGTACAGGCGCCTGGATTGTTTCTAATTTGATGCAATCCACCATCTACTTTGCACTCTATGGCATGTAGAAAAGCAGATGAAGCTCATCTTTGTTGTCTTTGTGGCTGTGGCAGATGTCCACAGAAGTTGAGTTCATGGCCATTGCTGGGCTCTGCTGATATTTACAAAAGTGCGCGAGTGACCCGAGGAATCCTCCCTGCTTTTCTTAGATGTAGAAAAGGTGCCTGTCTATGGCCACAAGCTCTCTGGAGCAATGTGGCCAGATGCCACAGCAACACAAGACAAAAAAGGATGCCTACCCATCACAGCTGAACCAAATTTGGCCCAACAGGATGGTGTGGATGGGTTCAGCACCAAGGAAAGGTCCTTTAAAGTTCAAACTAATATTTAGTGTCTGTGAACACATTGTCCCACTGACTCTAGACAGCTGCTCTTCAGCTTGAAAAAAACTAATTAAAATTATTCTATTAATAATAAATTCATTATTTTGGTCAGTGAATGCCAACACTATGTTTTTGCATGATAAGTGACATTTCTTATAAGAACAGGTTATTTTGTTTGAGATAATTCTGGGATTATTTTTACCATTTTCAAGCAAAGGGTTTAATGACTTGTTGATTTTCTGAACAAGCCAAAGTTCATAAAATCTATAGGACTATAGTGTCTAGATCAGGGAAAGTAATAATGTCACACTATTCTGCCTCGGTCAATCTGCCTTGGATATAAGATCCAAGATGGTGACTGCTGTGGAGCTCCCTTCGGGTGAGCTCCGGCATGGCCTCCTTGATTCCCCGGACACACTGAGCCGATCCCGCCCCCCTCTCTCCGAGGAGACGACAGTTGATCGCCAGAACCAGGGGGTCGTCTTCGGCGACCCACAGACATCGGAGGGTGCAATCTGGCTGGGAAAAGTGTCAGAACTACCGGAGACGCCTGGGCTGTCCGGGAGTGGCTGGGTCATCCGACCAGTAACGGCCTCGGGTGCGCACTTCTTAAGAAGTCTGCCCCCATCATTTCTAACGACCCCCATGAAGGCGGAGCAGCCCACCGGCCCGGGAACCCTGCCCTGTGAGGCGCATGGAGCCCTACGGAGCAGCTCCCCATTGAGGCCACGGCGGGGAACCCGGAACCCCATTGCCGGCCAGCCTGACTCTCGTGCTTACACTGAGCTGCTTGTAGAGTATACCAGGCTCATGGACCACATCACCGAATTTGGAAATAGATTCGGTGGTCTGTTGGAGACACTAGGGATCCCCCCAGCGCAGTTCCCTATCCTGAACCTGAAGCCAAGCAGCTCCGATGATCCCCAGCGAGCTCCTGCAGCTCCCTCTGACCACGAGTTCGCCTGGGATCAATCGTGGGACTTTCCCGCCATCTCTTTGGAGGTTGTCCAAGAGACGCCAGCCCCAAAAATCGACGATCGGCCTACCAACACCCAGGGACTTACCCCGGCAGCCGGGGATGCACCAACCCCCACGGAGGATAGCGCTCCCATGATGGCATCGGGCGCTGAGGACTGCGGCGACTCCCAGGCCAACCCCCCACCCCCCATGGAGGACCCAGCCAGTGGCCCTGAGGACTCACTGTCAACTCCCAGAGGTCCCGGAGGTCCGTCGGTGCTCCCGGGCTCGCCACTTGCTGAGTTTGACATCTCCGCGGTCCTGGCCCCTCCACGAGACACTTCCAGGCAGCGGCGTGCTGGGAGAAGTTGGGGGAACATCCAGGAGGAGGCAAGACCCAACATGGCGGGCGTCCTTGAAGACGCCCAGCCACTCCATGTGCTCGGACCCCGTGAAGAAGCAGCACCCGGAAGCAGTGTTAAAAGCCCGCTGGAAGTCCTGGAAGCCCCGCCCCCGGATGACACATTCCCTAGCAGCAATCCGGTTAGGGCAGAATGCAGCCCCCGGAAGAGGAGGAGACGGCACCGGAAACGGAAGGAAGGCGAGTACGCCATCCCCCGCGCCTCAGACTGGAGGCCAGGTCCAGCCCCCTGCCGGAGAGACCGAAAGGACTGGGCTCATTGTCACGATGCAAGACCTTGGCCGGCCCCTTAATCACACACACAGAGACGGTAATCAGCTAACTACTTTATTGAAGAAAAAGAAACAGTTGAAAAGGTAATTGTCCATAAGATATCAAAAGTAATCCAAAAGTAGGTAATGTCCAAAAGCAAACTTGGCATGGAAGTTTTCCAAAAGACTTGGCAAGGCTCCGCTCAACAAAAGCGGATCAGGGAACAAGCAAAGTTGCAAAGATCCAAGGCACTCCTTGGCAGGCCACTAGCCCAAACTTAGCTACGTGGTCTTGGCTCGCTACACGTCTGCATAGGATAGACGTGGCCGAGGTACTGAGGATCCGTTCCCACGGATCCTATACTTAATCCCTTGGCGAGGCCCCGACGCTCTAGGCTTCTCCTCCTCCAATCTGTGCTGCGGGACCTCGGCCTGTCTAGGCTGTGGAACCAGCCCCTCCTGCTAGCCTCAATGCTCCGTCTCCTATCAAAGGTTCGACCTTACCTCCCAACACCTGGTTCACTATCTTCATGAGAGCCGAACTCCCCTTCTGCTTCCCGGGCCTCTCCCTCGGTTGTTTCCCACATTCTTTCCTGTGAACCGCGCCCCCCGCCGTTCATAATCTTTACTATCACTGCTTTCGAAACTCCGTCTGGCCTTCCTGCATCTCATAAGGATCAGGCCAGCCGTTATCCCAGGCCAGGCTTTCTGTGGGGGAAGAAGGCCCAGCTACCTCAAAATCCCCTCCTTCCAGCCCCTCCAAATCCTCCTCAGAATCAGCTGGCTCCAATGCAAGTGGGACCCCCGGTGCTACCCCCTGGCCCCCAGGCACGAATGAGAACTGGGGTGCTACACTCATAGAGCCAGCGCCCCTGCTGGCCCCCCAGATGAAGGTCGATTAACGACGAGAGTGGTGCGGCCTCGAAGGACATTCTTAGCCAGGACGATCTGGAACTCCTGCTACAAACAGTCACAGCTCCAAAGGACCCACCAGACCAGTGTGAAAGTTGACGAGGCCACTGTGTGGACGGACCGGGACCCCCATTGCAGACTCTCATGTGGGAGACGACGGTCTCCGCCCTCCGCCAGCCCCCTAGTACCAGCGATCCTACTGGGACCGCCCCGCCTGCCCTCCTTCGACGGCGGGGTGGCACCTTAGTGGGCATCGTTGCTGACTCCTTTCCTCCCCCCTCCCCTTCCCTCTCCTTGTGTTTTTTCCATGTCTATTGTATATCATGCTGTTGTAAACCGCTCTGGGCGTCAGAGAGAGCGGTATATCAAATTGAACCAATAATAATAATAATAATCCTCACCAGGAATATTGTGTCCCATTCTAGGCACCACAATTCAAGAAGAATATTGGCAAGTTGGAACATGCCCAGAGGAGGTTAACCATCTGAAGGTCAAGCCAATAAGGAGTGGCTTATGACCTCATCACTAGCATCAAAACAAGTGCCTGTCATGCCCCAGCCTGACTTCAACGCCAAGCCAGACCGTAGCCATGTTAATTCCAAGACTTTAGCTAGCCTGGAAATAAACTACAGAAGCCTCAGTGTCAGCCCGCGGTCAAGAGCAAACGCAGCCTTGCTTCTTCTCATGCCAATAAGAAGCGAGAGGAAGGCAGAGCCATGTTGCCTCCCTCATCTCCAGGTGCAGCTACTAATGAGTTGACATACCATCCTTCCTCGGGAGGCATGAGAAAGTCCAGCAGGCAAGCTAGCCATGGGAAGGAGTTACGGCGCAGTCAGCGTCTTCAAGATCAAAGCCTTGGGGGGCCTATTTAAGTTGGGTCCCAGAGATACTCCGCATCTTGTGCCAACATTTAGCTTTCCTTGCCAAGCTTCACGGAACTCCAGTTCAGGACCGGGCCGTTGGGCCTTCAAGTCACCATACTCAAGTAGATCGCCAAGCCTTTGCTTACCAAGGATTTATCCCGGACTTTAGCCCATTGGGGCATCAAGACTATTTTAGCATACTGTATATTGGATCTTTGAACTCTTTTGGAACTATTGCTTTGCAGTACTTGGATGCTAAGAGCATCAGTGGACTAGATTTACCTCTTCCTTTTAACCTTTTTACTTATTCTAAATAAAGCATTTAATCACGGCAAGTTTGTGGTGGTTTACTGAGGGATCCTCAAGGTCTAGGTTGCAACAGTGTCCTAGGATTCCTAGGGCCGGTTTCACAGTAGCCATCAGGCGACATTGCTTATGCCTCTGCCCCCAACTGGTATAAAAGCATCGCCAGAGGCTTTCTCCAGCAACACAGGAGGCTTTCCCTATGCGATCAGGAAAGTGTTGCAAGAGGGATCTGTGCGCAGGGTGATAGATTCGCCCCACTGCTCCCTTTCCTCGGCGGAAGCTAGGCAAAGTGGGTTGCTTCACCTGCCCTTTATGGTAAGGTGGGTAGGGGGCCCAGTCTGTTTAACCTGGACAAGAGAGGGTTAAAGGGTGGACTTTGTAGCCTTGTTTCAAAATGTGAGGGGATGCCATATTGAAGACGAAGCCCTATGGCAGAGCTGTGGCTGGCTGGGACAGCTTTTGGCTTCCTGCTTTTGCCATTCGGGGTAGCTAGAAATGGATCAAGGAAACCTGAAGGTGAGGGCCCATTGAGACTTAATAACCAGTTTAGGCAACCTAGTGCACCTGTTCACTCTGACTGAATACACCTGTATGGGATTTAGGTGCGTTTGCACATAGATTTCAATGCTGTCATGATTTTCATGTGCTTGTTTTCTTTCAAGTTTTTCAGGCCCATTTGAAATGACACAGAAGAGCACATTTCTGCCACTACTGCTGTTGATGACAGTTTAAGTGGTGCATGTATTGGAATAATATGGAAGATACGATTCTAGGAAGTACAAACTCCATCCAGTTCTGAGCTGACATGTGCATTTTATTTGCAAACCAGCCGACTGAAACATAGCCTCCTCCGATACAGGCTATTACTTTTGTGTTCACTACACATCACTTATTATTAATGGGGTTCTTGTCCTGTTGAGCCTATTGAAAAGACATCGTGTCTGAGAAGAGAATGATATCAAGGGAAAGTAATGAAAAATGTGGGTCTGGCGAGAAGATTAATTGAGAAAGGAAATTATTGGATTGAAAGCATTCACTTGCAAGCGCATCGTTGCTCCTGGGTTTCCTTTAACAAGATACCACTCATTAAGGATCTAGTTGCTGGAAAGAGCTGGGTGTGTGCAAAATACCCATGGGTAACTAACTAGCTGTAGCCTAATGAGTAAAGTCTAATAATCTCTCCGCCCCCCAAATTAAATTTAGGATTTGCATGACTTTATGAAATTAAAAATGTTGTGTTTTTCCTCTCATTTTTGCTATTCTCTTTAATATTTTGTGCTTTGAACCCTTGGTAAAGGTTTTGGCAAGTCATTTTGGCATTTCCCCAGCGCTGACCTTATCATCCGATCTCTTGCATTCTTTGTTTGCAGGTAAAATTTTGAGTTTCTTTATGAAATGTGAAGTCTGAACTGGTTTCTTGAAAACTTCTGTAGCTTTTATTAATTTTTCCTGAATTATGGATACCTCTTGATTTGTTCTTCTATAACTATCACAAATACTTGAGACAGAGTTGATGAGGATACAATAACAACAACAACAATACCACTTTATTTATTTTCCGCCCTTCTCACCCCAAAGGGGACTCAGGGCGTATCACAATACACAGCAAACATTCAATGCTGCTTTTGTATAGACAACAGACAGACAAACAGACAGAACAGAAGGAGGTGCCATGGAAGGTAGGGCTGTTGCTCTATCCTCTTATGACGAAGAGCCATCAGGACTTCCTCCTTCCTTTCGGTCGCCCAGCATTTTCTGATCTTCTTTCTTTATGGCGTCGTACAACACCTCCCCCGCTTTTAACGGTACCTAATTTCTCTAATCACAGCTGAAACCGTTTTCAAATTGTTTGATAAACAATGAGCTAGGCTGACAATTGGCCACTCACGCCAACCCGGGGCTTTGAACTTGCAACCTTTTTTGGTTGATAGATCTTATAATTGCTGATGATTTACCAGCTGTGCTAAACCTCCGGCCCTTACAGCTAAGACCCTACAAGGAAGTGTCTTAGTTGTAATTGTCAGTGCTAAGAATGTATGACAAAGATGAGTTTAAAATGTTTTCTGTTAAATGTGTCTATTTTCTAAGCTGTGTTTGATTAGGCCATTACAGGGTTAACTGGAGAAGAAAAGTCCATGTCTGTGACGGAAGCAAAGGTCCTGTATGTTCAACCTCTGGAATGTAAACATTTGTAGATAAGGAGGCTCTCCAGTTCGACATGATTTATGTGCTGTATTTATCTGCATTTGGTTTGCCAGGTACCTGCATGGACCCTTTGTTCTACATCCTCTTGGTTGGCCATGTGCTTCTTTGTCTGTCATGTGCTCACCACAGGGGAGGGGCTGCATCCTGGCTCCTACCTGTTGACCCACCCTCAACTCCACCTTTTACGGGAGTTTACCTGAGGGCAGGACATCCCTTCTGACTTCACTTCCAGCACAATACATGGATGAAGCAGGCCGAAGTCTGGAGCCAGGCTCAGACAAGGCACTTCGGTTTACGTATAGCTTTCCACATACGCTCTCAAAACCAAGGAATTCAGCAATAGGAAGGGCCAGTCCTTCATTAGAGGCTGTTTCTTTGGGGACCAAAGGACTTCGTGCACCAGAGGACCTTTTGAGGAGCTACAGGAAAATCTGGACTTAAGAGAAACACCTTCACGCTGCTTAAGGCAAGTGCATGCAACCCCTTTGTTTAAGGACACTTTTTCAACCCACTTCAGTTGGTTTTTACTTAGCCAGCGTCTGAGCTGAATTGAACCAAGATGCAAATCCATCACATGGCCTTGTGCAAGACCGTCAGCACTCTCGTGTCACTTCTTGTCCTTCTTTTTCTGGTGGCGCGAGAGTGACAAGATTATGGTTCCATTTAAAAAGATGCAACTTAAAGGGACAGATGCGCCTTATAGTTTATATATGAATGAAGTTTGAAACGTAATTTCCTGGCAGGAATGGCAGAAAGACACACATCTGATGATATCTCATGGCACACTAGTGTTCCACGGCACACTGGTTGAAAATCACTGAATTAGAGCACGTTAACTGCGGTTTCCCATTGACCTGCACTTCTTGGATTTGAAAGGTAAGCTCTGCTCAGCATCCTTTTGGGACAATGTATTTTACAAATAGAAATCTGGATGGCCATGTAAAGCCTGAACCTATGGCATCTTTCCTTAAATACATCCAGAGCTGTTCTACTCCTGGTTTCATTGGTTCCACCCATTTTTTCCAGGGCAAAGTCCACGAGGGTTGTTCATTCTCTTGGTGCGCATTTTGCATGCACTTCTAAGGACTATATAGATTGTGTGAATATTCCATCACTAAATAACATTTTAGCACTGTGTTATGCATATACATGAAATATGTAGCTTTTTCTATGCATGCTTTTCAAGCCTGTGCATTTTCTTTAGAGCCACCTGTCATCGTAAGTACTCCAGTGAGTAAACTACACCCGGTCTGTAGATACTAGTGTGGGAAGTGTGAACTATAAACAAGTCCCACAAACCTTGGATTACTCACACATCTGATGCAACACTTGCCTTGCTAGGCCTTCATTTTGTTGGTGCCGTCACTCACTGAGACAACTCTGGAATCGGGCCTAGTGACTTGCAAACATCCTTTGAAAGTTAACTTACATCTTTGGAGGACTTCCAGCACGAGTACCTGCAAAGGCTTCTTCGTATGACACTAGCTAATTAGCTTTAACATGCCACATAAAAATGTTGGAGTCTAAAACAAGACGGAGGGCAGGACTTTCAGAGGTATAATTAAACATGCCGGCAGCTTCTTTACCGAGGGGATATTGTTTAAGTAGAACACACTGCATTATTCAGAAGAGCATTGCTTATAGCGGAGGCAAGCCTATGGTTTCTGTGGAAACAGGGTCAGAAAGCTATAGGTAGTCAGTGCAAAGCTATCAGTTGTGGGGGAGAGCTCTCGCTTGCCAGCTTCACCCCTGGCTCACCTGCTGAGAGGCCTCTCTGGCATCCTCCGGAAACCACACCACAAACTTTCTGGGGGAAAGAGAATACTCTTAATTAAGGGGGGGGGGGCTCCAGAAAGTTCACTATAAACAATAACGTTGCTTAACAAAAATCCTATATAATTCCTTCACATACACATGCAATAATTCTTCTCATCTTCATTCACCTCATTAGATTATCATTTTGGATGCTTTGAAGCAAAAGTTTTCAAACTCAAGAGTCTCACAGGGTGGTCAATAAAAGAATGTTTCAGCTTTGGAATATCCAAGTGAGGCTGTGATGAGAAGACATGAGTGGGCATTGAATGCTGAGCAAACACTTAGTTGGAAGAGCAATCTTATGGAGTCTGGGAGAGAGAACATTAGGCAAAACAGCTGGCTTTCTATAGGCACCCTATTCGTTCACAGACGTTCAGGAATGCGATCTCCCTCTCAGTATTTGCCCCTTTACTTCCTCCCATTAGGAGGAAATGAAATGCCTCCAGCTCCATGGATAGTACAGTTCTTGAGCGTATCAGGGAATGAGGGCCTTGGAGATTAAGGATGCGCACCACTGGCGATTTGGGGCTTAGTGTGGCACTGAATCTCCTCCATGGGTTGTTCCGAGTTTTGTTTACAATGACTCACACACACACACACACATATATATATACACACACACACACATATATATAGTGCTCTTTATAGGCTACTATATTGTTCATATATTTGGTTTCTATCATATTGTTATAATGCGGACTATATGTACCTCCGCTATATGTTTACCTATATAGAACTATTTATGTTGGTTACAATTTATATATACATAGGTACTAGATGCTCGTCATAAGAATACTATGATGGCTGTATGTTTTATTTTGGTTATATAGATATAATGCGGATTATATGCATCTCCACTATCCCAAAATAAACTCAGGAGGACTCCAAGAGACGTCGAGAAAGGCCTTGATAAAGACCCCTATAGGGTCGAAACGAGAGCAGGGTCCTGAGGCATAGAGACACCCTCATCGGCCAAGTTCGACAATATTATTTACTTCTAGCGTATTTACGCCCATGCATCGTCAGAAATACTTCTACATACTTTAAGTTTGGAGGATTAGCCCTATTGTGTGGCGAAGATTGGTAATGCAAAGGACCTGAGTTTGTTACATTTCTATTGGATTAGCTACATTGTGTAGTGAAGACTATTTGGTTTCAAGAACTTCAAGAGCATCAAGAACTATTATACGACAAGCGTGAGTCAATAATAAGACAGACATTTATATTACATTGGACATTTATCGCTTTATAGGACTTCTAACATATTTATTGTGAATAATAATACAGAAGTTCAGTACATATTTTCCCTATTGTATGATTGTATTATTTTGGCTTTTCCCCTATAGGTTGTTGACTGTTTAGAGCAACTCCCGATCTTGTGTTTATAATTTTATTACGTTTCCCCACATTACACCAATCACAAACTGTAAATATGACAACTGTCTGTGCTTTGAACCAATGAAACTGGGGGTCGTTATTTGTACCATTCAAGGCAATGTCTGTTGTTTACCAATGTCTATCAAATGCCCATGTCTATGGGTGTGAGCCGTGTCAGATCTGGAAAGTTACCCTTACATTTTTCCTTGGCCAACTGAAGCAATACATCTCCACCCTCATCTCTTCATGTCTTGATTGGGAAATATTGGTGCTGGGATGGACCCCGAGATTTTGGCCCACATAAGCACTTGATTATTAGCCTCGACTGCCAGATGGCTTGATGTCTTATGCAAGGACCAGTGAGGTCTCGTGGTTTGTACCCTGGACGATGACTCTGGAGGCCAGGCTTCAATTGCCCACTTGGCCATGGAAGCCCACTGGCTGACTTTGGGCAAATTATACACTCCCAACCGCAGAAAGCCTCCTCCGAGCTCTCAAGAGTCAGGCACTCAAGAAATAACAGAGACCAACAAAGAGAGGGGGCAGCCTACAGCAACAGTACAGCACAACAAAGAACCACTTCCATACACAGGTTCACACAAGCTCATAAGTTGGGATTACAGGTGTGCAACATATGAAAAACGAGGGCACGTAATGGTATCCAAATAATATAATTAAAGAGCTGATATTCATATAGCGCATCAGAAAACATAGGATATAAGAGCATTCAATGTCCAGACAAAAGCATCTCTACGATACATATAAACGAAAAGTTCAAAGGCAAACCTTAACCTGGAAAGGTAGAGTTGACGTGGATGTTCGAAGTCCGTAACGACAATGTAAAACCAGGGAAAAGTTCCCAAAGTTCAAGAAGAGACACAAGGTCTGTTTGTAATCCAAAAGATGTTGCACGGCGAGGGAAACTCAAGCCGCGGCGTCAGAACGTCGCGTTCTGGAGAGGAGCGAGCCTGCCAGAAAATGCTGGAAAAGCCACATGGATTATCATTTGTGATATACATCGTTACTTTTGCCTTGATGACTTGTATCAGCGACGCGCCCTGAAGAAGTGTCCTTGCAACATGAAATGGCCACTAACCTCTGGCGCCCAGGATTATGCCAGCCGTTCGGCATTGTCCTGGCTTCCTTTTGCCCGAATTGGGCTTCCTTTCTGGCTTCAACTTTCAGCCTTTACTGGATCTACAGTTGCTGCTGCTACGCACTTCTCCTTTGCAGCTTTTCCGGCGTTTTCCGGCAGGCTCACTCCTCTCCAGAACGCAGCAAAAGCTCCCTCGCACCGTTCCAACGCCGTGGCTTGAGTTTCCCTTGCAGCGCAGCGTCTTTTGGATTACAAACAGACCTTGCGTCTCTTCTTGAACTTTGGGAACTTTTCCCTGGTTTTACATTGTCGTTACGGACTTCGAACATCTACGTCAACTCTACCTTTCCAGGTGAAGGTTTGCCTTGGAACTTTCCCCTTATATGCATCGTAGAGATGCTTTTGTCTGGACATTGAATGCTCTTATATGCTATGTTTTCTGACGCACTATATGAATATCAGCTTTTTAATTATATTATTTGAATACCATTACGTGCCATCGTTTTTCATGTGTTGCACACCTGTAATCCCAATTTATGAGCTTGTGCGGACCTGTGTATTGAAGTGGTTCTTTGTTGTGTTGTACTCAAGAAATATCCACATGGCAGGAACCTTTGCCATTGATGCTGACAAAACATTGCATTGAAACCCACTATTAATAAAGTAACGGTAGAATCAATCTGTGTTTTGATAAAGCTACCCATCTGCTCGGAGACATCGAGGCCTCCTCTTGAAGGAATTCAGCATTCAGAATGGGTAATTGCTGCACAAGGCTGCGCTCCTCACATTTCCATCCCAACCACAACACAACAGTGATACCTTTCCCCGGATGGGAAGCAGCTGCTTGCCTTTGCTCAGCATATGTTGCCGGCTCCCACCAAACCCGCCCTTGTAAATACCTGGCCCGTTCTAGAAATGGACAGATCTCTCCGTTTCATGTTTCCTTACATTTAAAAAAAACCCAGATTCCAATCCATGAATGAAGGGATTTGCACATTTAAGCACTTTCTTTTGAAAAAACAGAGTGAGCATAATTCTCACCATCTGCCCTGGCCACGTGGAATCAATCGGTGCAGCTCTTCCCAACACGGAGGGGAACCGTGCTTTAGCTGTTAGATTACGTATATATTTCAATGCATGTATCTCATAAACCTCAGTTAAAAGACCTTCGTTGTTTTTCAGAGATGTTCAAACTGTAGTTGTGTTCCACAATTTTGTATCTTTTCATTAAATATATTTTGTCTATTTCAGATTATGAGGATATGGCAGGCATGGGGAAACTTTCTAACTTGGGGGGGGGTGCATGGCGGGCCAGAGTGGGCTGGGTGGGCCGGGAGGGAGGGAGGGGGTTCTCCCCAAGTTCCCTTCCTGCCCTTTCCTCCCCTTCCTCTTCACTTTCAGAGGCAGGCAATTAAGGAAAGACGGGAAACGTTTGGATCCCAAAGGTCAAGATGAAATGGTGGATGGGAGAGAAAAAGTGTCTCCATTAGATCTCTATTAGATCCATGTATTGCCTACTCCTGATATAGCATCCTAGAGCTGGAAGAGACCCCCAAAGGCCATCCAACCCAACCCCTTGCCATGCAACCCCAGCCGGGTCCCAAAACCAAGATTTTAATTTCTTCCTGAGCGTCAGGAGGGATGGGGTTGGGTATTTCACTTGGAAGCACATTCCCTAGGCGAGAAGGCCCTGTCCCTTGTCCCCACCTTGTCCCTTGTCTCAGCCGCATTTGAGAAGTAGGTGGGAGCGAGAGCAGGGCCTCCCTGGCTGAGGTTAGTGAGGTAGGAGTAGAGGCAGGTGCGTTCGGACAAGTAAGTTGTGCCAGAACCTTATAGAGCTTTATAGGTCAAAACCAGCTCGAATTGAGCTCGGAGATGGACCGGCAGCCAGTGGAGCTGACACAACAGGGGGGTGGTGTGGTCCCTGTATGTAGCTCCTGTTAGTAGTCTGGCTCCCGCCCGTTGGACTCACTGCAGTTTCTGAACTGTCTTCAAAGGCAGCCCCAATTAGAGTGCATTGCAGTAATCTATTCAGGATGTGACCAGAGCGTGGACGACTGTAACCAAGTGCATTGCAAACCCCTAGTAGCAACAGGAAGGATGAAAGGGTGGAAGGGAAGGAGGAACGGAAGCGAGAAGGAAGGAAGGATAGGATGGTGAGAGAGAAGAAGGCCTGAGAAAAGAGCTCAAGGGGCCGCATCTGGCCCCGGGGCCTGGGTTTGCCCATGCCTGGGATATGGCCGAAGTTTTAGAGTTTCCATCTGAATAATTTGTTTTACAGTTGTGCTACGCTCGCTTTATTATACGTTTATTATTCCTTTCCTATGTGTGTGTATTTTATGTGCTTATTTACTTCATTTTTATTTTTATTATTTTCTCACAACTAAAAGCCTTTGGGAGGGGGGGGAATGAAAGACTACTTGAAATGACTGATGGGGGCAACTCTCAGTCATCAGAATTGTGTGTGTAGAGAGGCAATCTTTCACACCAAGAGCTTATTTTGAAATGGTTTCACTCAGGAGTTTAATTTATCTACAAAACTAGATCAAACTCGGCAGGCCGAGTGCGGAGGAAGCGCTCAATGTTTCTCTCTCTCTCTTCTTGAGAGTTGTCAAACGGGAAAGGCATTGCGACTGGATGTGAAAATAATGCCGGCAGCGCTCTGCTTCCTGGCTGCCTGCTTTTGTCTTTGATGCTTCATCTATTAGAAGTTTCCAAACAAAACGTATTTGCATTTCATCATCTTGAGCGGTACAAGTTGAATGTGGAGCTTACGTAGCATTTCTGTGCCGATGGATCACGCTGGAAATATTCCCTGCAATCAAAGATGTGAAAATTTCTACGATTCAGTTACTTTCACTGCATTTCCTCGTCTCTGTTTTCTTCCTGCTCTTATTTTGCATCAGAATGCGAACTTGAAATATATTTCTGCATTGAAATCGATGCATAGTTCAACGCCATTTACTCTCTGGCTTTTCTTCGCAAACGAAGATTTAGGAAGGACTCGTCCCACGCTTTCTACAAGCGCGTTGATGACTAAGGGCTTTTTCGAAAGTTGGATGTGTCCTTCGAGCCTGTGCAGTGGGCCTTCCTGGTGGGGCGCAGCATGCACAGAACTGGCCTCACCCTTTAAACCAAAGGTTCGTCTGCCGGGGCCTCGCAAGCTTGGACGGTGGCAGCGAGGTCCTCGGGTCGTAGGTTTGGTTCGAGTTTCCTTCTCTAGATCAGTGTTTCCCACCTTTTCTGAGCCGAGGCACACTTTTAACATTTAAAAAATCTTGGGGCACACCACCAACCAAAATGACACAAGATGACACTCTAACGCAGTCACACATATAGTTAACGGACCTTATTTATTTATTTATTATTCGGATTTCTTGGTCGCCCCTTCCAAGTGGCTCGGGGCGACTCACAAGCATAAAAACGATTACAATCAATAAAAACACAATAAAACACAATAAAAACAATACAGGCACAAGTTAGAACATAAGAACATAAGAAGAGCCATGCTGAATCGGGCCTCAGCCCATCAGTCCACAATTAAATCAGACAGTGGCGCATCCACAATTAAATCCAGTGGCGCCTACATGGAGTCATAGCCCTTAGCCATATCGTGGAGCCTTAGCATTGCTCCAACCCAAAAGCCTGTATGAACAGGTGGGTTTTACAGGCCTTTTGAAAGGCCAGTAAAGTTGGCATCGCGCGAATGGCAGGAGGGAGAGCGTCCCATAACACCGGGGCGATAACGCTGAAAGCTCTCCTCCGAGTTGTCAAGTGGAGGGCTATATGACTTGGAACCATCAGGAGGTTCAATGATTCGGATCTCAGTGGTCTTGGAGGACTATATGGGGAGAGGCGGTCCCATAGATACACTGGCCCCAGACCGTTCAAGGCCTTGAAGGTTAGAACCAGCACTTTGAAGGTGATCCGGTGCTCTATTGGAAGCCAGTGCAGATCCCGCAGGACCGGCGTGATGTGGCAGCGAGATGGAAGGCCTGCCAGTAGCCGGGCTGCGGCGTTCTGCACCAGCTTAAGCTTCCGGATCACCGACAGGGGAAGGCCAACGAAGAGAGCATTACAGTAGTCCAGTCTTGAGATGACCGTGGCTTGGACCACTCTGGCTAGGTCATGGTGGGACAAGTATGGAGCCAGCTTCCTCGCCTGCCGGAGATGATGGAACGCTGTTCTGCTGACTGGATATATGTTGACCTTGAGTTTTGGAGTTGTAGTTCACCTACATCCAGAGAGCACTCTGGACTCTAACAATGTTGGATCAGGACCAAACTTGGCATGAATACTCAATATGCCCAAAAGTGAACACAGATGGAGTTTGGGGAAAATAGACAGGGAGCCGGAGGGAGGCCGAGAGCGCAGCCACAGCCGTGCACCAGCTTAAGCCTGGGAAACCATTCCCCTGGCTGCTTCAGGTCTCCCCTCACAAGCGGTTTGGAAGCAGCCAGGGCCCAAGATGCATCTGCTCCCTTTCCCCAGGTCTCCCTCCACTTGTGAGGGAGACCTGGGGAACAGGCCCTGCCTGGGAGCTGGGTTTGGCAGGCTCGCATCTTCCACCAGGCATCTTCCAACTCAGCTCCCAAGCAGGGCCAGGCTTGGCGGAGCTGCAAACCAGGAGAAAGGCTCTCCGAGGTGTCCAGGTGGGTTTGGCCTCTCTCTTCCGCCAGGCTTGGTGGAAGATGAGCCCACAGGATAGACTTCTATCCTGTGGGCTCACTCCGGAAGAGGAGGAGGAAAGCGTCACCCAGCCCCTCCCTTCCTGAGCCTCCCCTGCCTCTCTAGGTCCTAGAGAGGGTCGTGTTTCCCAACCGCTGTTCCGCGATCAGCTGGTGTGCCGCGGGAAAACCTTGGAGGGGGAAGAAAGGGGGAGGAGAGGTTTTCTCACGGCACACCAGCTGATCGCTCACGGAACATTACTGTGCCGCATCACAGCGGTTGGGAAACACTGCTCTAGATGGCTGACCTTACAAGGTTAGACGAGCACCATCTGCCCGGGTTTGAAATTAGAGGTTTCCTTCTCTTAGGCTAATAATAATAATAATAATAATAATAATAATAATTTTCAGACAGGGGACTGCTTGCTGTCTCTCTCCATTTGAGGTTTTGTTTAGATTAACCTGTTACTTGAAAAATAATTAAATGTGAGAAAATGAGCGAACCATAAAGTTTTAGTGAGATGTCCAAAAAGAAGTCTCAACATATATGTATGTATGTATGTATGTATGTATGTATGTATTGGAAAAGGCAAGCCTTCCCCAGCCAGCACACTCCATTGCTAACGTCATAGTTCAAAATAATAACTTTTACTACGTTTTTTTGTCGGGGGGGGGGGGGATCTTGAGCTAAGAGCTCTCTCTCTCTCTCTCTCAATGTGAGAAAAGTGGTGCAACATTTAATCTGCTAAACAAGGCTCTAAATAAAGTGTTCCTTAAAACTTGAGTAATTGGACGGATTGCAGCTGTGTTAAAGAGATGCCGTGCTTTGATAAACCCTTCTAATGCTTCTCTTTTAAGATGGAGAAAGGAGAAAGAGCAACTGTGCTGATTAGAGCATACCTCCAGGCAATGGGTTTAGACAACCAGTAACCTTACGTTTCCAAGCGATCAAGACCACCGGGATGTAATTAGGAGCCTTTATGCTAACTCTGTCAATCCAGGTGGATTCCAAACTTAGTCTCCCATAGTCAGAAATGTGGCTTCAATGCTGCTCAAAGGGGCCCTTTAAAAAGTCACTTGACTAGTACAGATATTTAATCTGAAAACTTTTTTTATAATTGGTTATACTAATTGATATGATTTATTACAATCAAAATACTCTCTGATGTTGATTGATAGGTTATGTGTGGATGGAGGGTTTATATTGCAAAGGCGCATGAGAGAAGGCGCATGGCAACTTAGAAAGGCCTCTTTCCCACAATGCGGAGTAAGGCTGTGCCGCGAAAAGGCACCGTGGGTAAGGAAGGAAGGAAGGCATGTTCCCTGGGCATGTATTTCGATCGATGAAAAAAAATGTTTCAAAAGGCATTACAAAATTAGTGGGCCCCAGCATTTCACTTTTAAAGTGTTTCTAAAATGTCATTAGTGAAAATTTTGTTACTATAACAAAAGTAGTGAAATTGTGTTACTTTTTCGTTATAGTAACGTGCAAGAGTGAAAACTTCAGGAGATCCTTTCTCCCTCATTTAAAAAACTATTGGGTTGAAACATACTACAATAGTAGAACATATTTACCACTGATAGCCTGTTGTAGTTGAACCCTCGGCTCTGCCTGCTAGTAGGGCTCAGGAGGATGCTGAGTCAACAGCGTCTGAGTGTAGTATGGTACTGGGTGGGGCTGAGAGTAACCTAAACGCTGGAGCAGGCAGAAAGAGGACTGCAAGTGATTCCAGCAGGGAAGGTTTGGAACAAAGGAAGAGAGTTCGGCAAATACTTAGGTCCTCTACTGACTCAGGGTCCTTTGAGGGTTTTCCCAGGGATGGGGAAAGCTCATCAGAAGAGAGTGATACTGAGTTGGATGAGACTTTGGTACAGGAAGTTCGAGATGTGTGTAATACAGACACTAATAGTGATACTTTTATGGGGTTTGATAGTGATAAAGACTGGCCCTCTGAAATCTCAGGGAATGATTGGGATACGCTAAGTTTTGAAAGATGCTGGGGAACTTGGAGAGACTCACAAAGGGTTTCAGCTGCAGAGAGAGAAGCAGCTGCAACGCCTAATCAGGAGGAGGGGTTCTCTTCGGGTGAGCCTGATCTTTAGGTCTATTTAATGTGGGCTTTTTGGGGAACTTCCTTGCAGCGATAAAAAAGAATACAACTATGAGAGCCATCTCCTTGAATTTTCTCTACAATGGCACAAGATAACAGGGGATAATTTTCCCAACTTTCAGAAATATTCATACACCTACTGATTTTAGGGAATTTTTAAAATTTCTAACAATTCGTCCCATTGAATGTCTCTCATATTAACCAATCAAATATCTATTTAAGGATTTCTTCCCAGTCTAACAATTGACTTTCAAGAAGTATCCGTCCATTCACCTCTGTAGATTCAACAATTTATTCGAACTGGCTGTCTGGTGCAACCAGTAGACGACCGGTAATCGTCTTCAATATTTATTGAAGTTAAAAAGTCCTTTAAGATACCTCCCCCGCTTATGTGGTACCTAATTTATCTACTTGCAGCTAGCTTTCGACTCCTTAGGTCAACAGGGGCAGGCTTACAGCTGACTTGCCCAGGTCAGCCTGTCAGACCCCAGCCTGAAACCCAGCCCAATTCCTTAGCAGAACCAGACTGAAGCCATGATGTTTCAGAGACGCCAGCTGGGACAAAAAGCAAGCCGCTGCAGAGGCCCCAAGTTCAATCCGTGTTCAAGGACAGGCTAAGCTCGGCTCCATCCCGGGCCGATAAGGAAAAGCGCTGGGAGAGTGGAGCCGGGGTAACTCCTTTCCGTCCAGGTGCAGGCCCTAATGAGCTCACGTTCCATTCGGATGCAGGAGGCTTGAGAAGGCCCAACCAGAGATCAGCTCATGAGAACCAGTTACGACACAAAGGTGCGTCGTAAGGATCAAAGCCTGTGAGACCTATTTAAGTTAGGTCTCAGAGATGGATGGCATCTCTCGCCAACGTTCAGCTTCAAGCCTTCATGAAACATTGCCCGGGCTATTGAGCCTCCCAGCCTTTGAACTCTATTTGCCAAGCCTTGTTTTCAAGAACCTATCTCTGGATTTGGGCCATTGGGGCATTAAGACTCTTTTTACCTACTTTGATCCTGTTTTGTTTTTGGACTATAACTTGATGCCTGAGAGCATTCCTGGACTACAATCCTATCTTCTTTACTCTTTTCATTATTCTAAATAAAGCATTTAACCGTAGCTGGTCTCAAGTGGTTTACTGAGGGAGCCATCAGGGCTACGGTGCAACACAGCTCGGGATTCGAACTTGCCACGTTTGGATCTTACAGCTACAGCTTGCAGCTAACAGCTGCTGTTTTAATCGCTGTGCTAACCTCCAGGCCTAAGGACTGAGGATCCAACCATGTTTTTAGGATCACAGCCCCATTGGAGAGGAGTATAGGGGTCCACTTCTGCACTCGTGTTGTTGAAGTGGGATAGGGGGAGGACAAAGAATAGCCGTCTACCTAAAGAGACAAAACAGAATCCAGGGCTGAACAAGCACTTATTCGTACCTACACAGAGCTTTGGCTCCAAGTGTGTACCTGCTCCTTTTGGACGATTGTTGCCTTTGACTCTGCTTGGGGATCCTCAAGATTATTCCTAAAATACCAAGTAGATCCCACAACCCTGGAAATCGTATGTTTCTTCCTTGATACGCCATGCTTCCCCCTCCTCGTATAAAGGAAAGCAAGGCCAGCTTTGGTGATTCACTTCCAGGTGTCATAATAATTCTCTCGGCTTCCATACTTAACTGCAAAGACTATAGTAGGCTAGTTTGAACCAGTGCACAAATATACAAGCAGGAAACAAACGGTTTTGATGGATTCGTTTCAATCTGTTCAGCTCGTGGATGTGGACAAGATTCTTGTAGAGGCGAGAGCGACCACATGCGCCCTAGACCCCTGCCCATCCTGGCTTGTAAAGGAAGCCGGGGGGGGGGGGGTGGCAGAGTGGGTGAAGGTGGTGGTTAATGCCTCCCTTCGGGAAGGCAAAATTCCAGCCAGCTTAAAACAAGCTGTTATAAAACCGCTGTTGAAGAAACTATCACTGGACCCCACTCAAATCATCATCTATCGGCCAGTTTCCAATCTCCCCTATTTGGGCAAAGTCCTGGAATATGTGGTGGCCTCACAACTCCAGGAATTCTTGGTAAACACTGATTATCTGGATCCGGCGCAGTCTGGCTTTAGGCAGGGACATGGCACTGAAACAGCCTTGGTCGCCTTAGTGGATGATCTACGCCGGGAGCTAGACAGGGGGAGTGTGTCCCTATTGGTTCTGTTGGACCTCTCAGCGGCCTTCAATACCGTCGACCACGGTATCCTTCTGAGATGCCTCGCAGGAATGGGCCTTGGGGGTACTGCTTTGCAGTGGCTCCAGTCCTTCATCGAGGGTCGCTCCCAGAAGTTGTTGCTAGAGGACTCCTGCTCGGCCCCACGGCCATTGTACGGTGGGGTCCCGCAGGGTTCAATACTGTCCCCTATGTTATTTAACATATACATGAAGCCATTGGGGGAGATCAGCCGGAGCTTCAGGGTGCGGTGTCATCTGTACGCATTTGATGTCCAACTCTGTCATTCCTTCCCACCTGCTACTAAGGAGGCTGTTCAAGACCTGAACCGGTGCTTGGCCGCTGTAACGAACTGGATGAGGGCTAACAGATTGAAACTTAATTCAAACAAGACAGCGGTACTCCTGGTCAGTCGTAAGGCCGAACAGGGCATAAGGTTACAGCCTGTGCTTGACGGGGTTACACTCCCCCTGAAGGCACAGGTTCGCAGTCTGGGAATGAACCTGGACTCATCGCTGAGCCTGGAGCCACAGGTCTCGGCGGTGGCCGGGAGACCTTTTGCACAGTACCTTGGGAAGTCTGACTTGGCCACGGTGGTCCACGCTCTGGTTACATCCCGAATAGACTACTGCAATGCTCTCTACGTGGGGTTGCCTCTGAAGACTGCTCGGAAGCTGCAATTAGTCCAATGTTCGGCAGCCAGGTTACTAACAGGAGCGGGGCACATGGAGCATACAACTCCCTTGCTGCGCCAGCTCCACTGGCTGCCAATTAGCTTCCGGGCACAATTCAAAGTGCTGGTCAAAACCCTATACGGTTCTGGCCCAGTTTACCTGTCCAAACGGATTCTCCCCTACGAACCATCAAGAACATTAAGATCCTCCGGAGAGGCCCTGCTCTATGTCCCGCCAGCTTCGCAAGCGTGGCTGGTGGGGACGAGAGACAGGGCCTTCTCTGTGGTGGCCCCTCGGCTGTGGAACTCTCTCCCAAGTGATGCCAGATCTGCCCCCTCTCTGTTGTGCTTTAGGAGGCTGGTGAAGACCTGGATGTGGAACCAAGCCTTCCCAGAATAGGCCGAGATGGGCTATTGTCTGAATGTTTGACCACGTTTACAGACTGAGTGGAATTGTTTTAATGGTGATGTGGTTTTATGCTGGGTTTTTATGTATTTTAATATGTTGTTGTAGTTGTTTTACATTGTATAGCATTGAATTTTGGCTGTTATGCTGGTCTGAGTCCCTCAATAGAGGTGAGAAGGTCAGGGAACAAAAGTTTTAAATAAATAATAAATAAATAAACAGCACAAAGAAATATTAAGAATCGGAGTCTTCGTGGAATAAGATTCAGATTGTGCTGAAGTAATGGCGTGCAGACATCTTGGCCTTGATTTAAGATGCGTAATTGTTGTGACTAGAATGATAATGTCCAGATCATGAGCTTTCAAGGGTTTGTTTGGTTTAGAAAGCATGCATAATAGCTTAGATCATTAGCACAAGACAGATGCACTAATGGAAATGGCACACACGCGTTCTCAAAACAGAGTGGAAAGACATGCTGACCATGCGCCTTGCCCGGCTTGAGGGTAGGCAAGGTGGAGGGTTCGCTCTCAGGAGTCCTATTCAGACGTTCCGGTTAACTTTTTACGGCAGCTGCTATTTTAGGATTTTAGCTGTATTCAATATTTATTATCATTTTAACATGCTTATTGCAGGTTGACTTGGAGCTGGAAATGGTTTAACGGTACAAGCGTGCAGGATTTGAGTCTTGGAGTACAAATTCCCACGCTGACAAAATAAACCACTGCCAAGTCACTCACTCTCAGGCCTAGAAAATCCTGTGTTCACTTTAAGGCAGGGGTGGGCAACCTACGGCCCATGGGCCAGATGCGGCCCGGTAGCCGATTATGTCTGGCCCAGGGAGAAGGGCGTCGGGGGAGGGGCCAAGAGGAAGGTTTCCAAACCAACTCTTCAGAGAAAGGCGGCCTCCCTGAGGAGGAGAAGCCCTTCCCTCCCTCTCCTTGCTGTCATGAGCCTCTCCCAGGCAAAAGGGAGGCCTCCGTCTCCGCCTCAGCCACCGCCGGGCACTTCTCCCACCGACATCTCGCCGCTCTGGCCCTTGCCCTTCCCCTCCTCCTCCTCTTTGACGTCAAAAGAAGCAGAAGAAGGCGTGGACCTTCCTTCCTCCTTCCCTCACAGAACCAACACGGGAGAGTTCTGGCTCGTGGTGAAGGGGCGTGGCCAAAGGGGAGGAACGGCGGTTGGGGCGACCGTTGGAGGAGCCCTGACTGATGGCCACAGAAGCAGCCAATCGGAGGGACAGATACACCCCGCAAAAAGGTGGGACCGCAGGAGGCGGCGCGAGGACGAAAAGTGTGCGCAGGGCGAAATGAGTGACAGCCGATTTTATCCAATGGGAAGGGAAATAGAGTGAGGGCGAGAGCGGGCGGAGGCCTGCAGCCTCTGATCGCCTGCTGCTCTGCTCTGCTCTGCTGTGGCGGCGGCTGGATCCGCTTTGCCATCCTCTGGGCTGGGTCCATTGGGCCATTCCATCTGGGTTCGCACCTTGTCTTCTTGAATTTAATTTAATTTAATTTTGCCATGAACATGTGGCAAGCAGGAATTGATCAGCAACTGAACAAGACTTTTGGGGAGAATTGACCTTGATTTATGGAAGTTGTACTTTATCTACATCCAGAGAGCACTGTGAACCCACTTCCACAGACTACTGTGCCCCCCTCCCCCCAAAATGACAGGCCTAGAGCCAACTTGGGACACAAAACCCCCATGACCAACAGGGGGCCAAAACCTTGAATTGTGCTCAGTCACAAACTGGCAGCCAGCGGAGCTGACGTAACATGGGAGTAGTGTGCTCCCTGCGCGTCCTGTATTAGATGTGGTAAAGGATTTTTGAGGGAGGAAATTCTTACTATTTTGGATAAATGAGTTCCAAGCACAAAGATTGCTGTGAGTTTGGTTTCTTAATTGTTTAGGCTCCAATTTATTTATTGCAACAATACAACGCAGAGGCGCCCACTTAATGGGAGCATAAATGTGAGATCTGAGAGAGACTAAAGCACCAACTAAATACTCCTTATGCAAAGACGTTAATTTGCCATCGGGACCATTACAGGGTATAAGCGATCGTTCTCTGAGTAAGAGCGCATTGGGGCGTGCGAGCAAAGTGACTCACAGATGTGCTTATTATACAGTATCTAAATGGATGGAGGAAAATATTAAACTGATGAGAGGCTAATTAAAATGAGCCCATTACATTTCAAAATACACTTGGTAAGGGGCAGATAGGCAGGCTAACGTTTTCACAAATGTGTGTGTGTGTGGGGGGGGGGGTGCAATAGTGCAATAGCTGCAGTCCAGGTAAAATTAAATGACTGTTAAATGCTTCTGGGATCCGTGAGACGTTGCGTGTTTAACGGCGTGCTCATCAACCCATTGGCCTGCAGCAAAATGGGAAGGAAGGGGTGATATTTTCAGATTATATTAACATTCAATTTAATTTGGGGGAGTATTAGAAAATTATTGGCAATAAAATCAGAAGCACCGTAATATCTTTATGTAGATTGCTTGTAGCATCGTATGTGGCAATACCTGCTGGAACTGACTATGTTGGCACTTCCCATTAGTACGTAGCAGCTCCCTTTTTAAGGGCTGCGTGTTTCTCAAGAGAGGGGGGGGGGGAGAGAGAAGACGGGCCCCATTCCCAGCTCAGCAGCCTCTTTCTCCCAGTTTCTCCATAATGTATTTACAGCCATTGTACCTGCAACTGTTTTGCTTTTTTCCACCATGGCTGATGTGGTACTGCTGACATTCAGAAAAAGAGGCTTTGATCCAGTGGCATGGTTAACCCAACAACTGGTGATCTCTTACCGGTTGCAGCCATTGCCTGCTGTCACGATTTTATTATTTGCCTGCTTTGCCATCGAGGCCTCATTTCTGCAGATCCTACTTGGTCTGGTTCCTCTCCTGTGACCCCGCCACCTAGGGAGAGCCTTCCACTTTTAGGCTCTTCTTCTAAACAGGACCTCTCCAACTCTATTACCTAGGCCAGTGTTTCCCAACCTTTCTTGAGCCGCGGCATACTTTTTACATTGACAAAATCCTGGGGCACACCACCAACCAAAGTGACACAAAATGACACGCTAACACAGTATTACATACAGTTAATATGTTTTTAAATGTATCTGTACACTCAGTGTGATACCTGGGCCTGTTTCGATGAACACAACATATATATGACTTCCTCTCACATATTTATACATGGCTATCATGTCTTCTCTCAGCCTTCTCTTCTTCAGGCTAAGCATGCCCAGCTCTTCAAGCCACTCCTCATAGAGCTTGTTCTCCAGACCTTTGTGAAATTTCACCCTGAGTGAAACTTGCTTCCAGTTAACTATGGATGTCTTGAAGCTGTTATAAACAGTTCCTTGGGGGTGGCGTGGTGGTGGTGGTGGTGGTGGGGACTCTCGAAAAATCCAGTAAAATAGTAAAAAAAAAACACCAACCCAAACATTTCCAAGTGGAGAGGCTCAATTTGTTCCTTGGAAACCTGTGAGGGGGCTGCTAGGAGGGGGGAGAGTGCCCATTTCCCACGGCACACCTGATGATCGCTCACGGCACACTAGTGTGCCATGGCACACTGGTTGGGAAACACTGACCTAGGCTTCCACCTCTCAACGGAATCAAAGCTGAAACACAACAGCATCTGAGCTCTGCGAGCACATAATTTTCTTGAATTAAGCAGAGAGGGTTTGAGGATTGGGATCATTCACCAAGACTCTGCTTTTGGAAGACGGTCATTCTCGACCACGAAGGATCATAGAATCGCCTATGGTGCCAACTGGCATTGTGAAACAACAGGATCAACACTATTGTGTTCAGTTTGGGTCAAAAACAATATTACACTGTAGAATTAATGCAGTTTGACACCACTTTAACAGCCATGGCTCAATGCTTTGGAATCACGGGAGTTGTAGCTTTACAAGGTATTTAGCTTTCTCTTCTGGAGAGTGGTGGTGCCTCACCAAACGATAACTCCCAGGATTCTGTAGCGCTGGGCCATAGAATTTAAAGTGGTGTCAAACTGCATTAATTCTACAGTATAGATCAGGGGTGCTCACACTTTTTCAGCATGCGAGCTACTTATAAAACAACCAAGTCAAAATGATCTGCCTACCCATATTTTGGTAGAAGAAATAAGGGACATTTACGTGATTCCCCCCCCAAAAATAAGGGACACGTCATAAAATGCATCCAGGCAAGAGTTCCTTTTCCCACCCTGGCATCATTCCACAGACATAAGCAGGCAGAATGAAAGCAGACAAACCTTGAAGATGCAAGGCCATTCAATGCTGATCCATGTGGCCAATAGGACATTAAAAATGCATCCGGACAACATAAGAACATAAGAAGAGCCCTGCTGAATCGGGCCTCAGCCCATCTAGTCCAGCATTCTGTGTCACACAGTGGCCCACTAGTTGTACACGGGGATCTCTAGCAGAAAGGAGGGCAAAACCCTCACCTGCTCCCGACCCCCCACAACCAGCACCCGGGGAAGATCCTGCCTGCCTCCATCAACACAGAGGTGGCACTTGGATGTCCATTTCAGTAGCTACTGATTCCCTTGGTATCCATGAATCTGTCTAATCCTGCCTTGAAGCTGTCCAGGCTGACCGCTGTCACAACCTCCTCTGGAAGTGAGTTCCATAACCCAATGACCCTCTGGGTGAAGAAATATTTCCCTTTATTAGTCCTAACTTTCCTACCTTGGAGCTTCAGGGAGTGCTTCTCTCCATCTCTGCAGTGCCTGCACTGGCTGCCCGTTGAGTATAGAGCCTTACACAAGACCTTGACCTTGGCTTTCAAAGCCCTACGGGGCCGGGGCCCAACATATCTAAAAGACCGCTTGTTGATGCCTGCTTGCTCAAGGACCCCGCGGCCAGCAAACAAGAACCTTCTTCACGTACCAGGCTTGAAAGAGGCCCACCTGGAGACCACGAGACGGAGATCGTTCTCCGCTCTGGCCCCCGTTCTTTGGAACTCGATGCCACCGGACCAGAGAGCCTCCCTCGACCTGCCCCAGTTCCTGACCGCTCTGAAGACCTGGCTATTTAGGAAAGCCCATGGTTAATACAGAACCAGGAACCCAAATACCGGGCCTGGCCCCTGCATTTAACCACTGAATATTTTAATCTAGTTTTAAATACTCTATTTTAATTGTGGAATTTGTTGTGTGTAAGTCGCCCGGAGCACTCACGTGGAGGGCGACTCAGAAATAATAAAGTCAGTCAGTCAGTCAGTCAGTCACTCTAGTCCTAGTGTTGTGTGACAGAGAAAATATTTTTTCTTTATTCACCTTTTCTATCCCATGCATGACAAGAGTTCCTTCTCCCACCCTGACTTCATTCCATAGATATAAACAGGCAGAATGAAAGCAGACAGACCTTGAAGCTGCAAGGCCATTCAATGCTGATCAATGTGTCCAATGGAACATTCAAAAATGCTCCAAATGTGCATGCGTGGGCTGGGCACCCCCCCTTCCCTCTGCTGCCCTCCTCCTTCTCCCTCCCCCCTCCTCAGGCCATGCTGTGATGGCAGCAGTAGGGGAGTTGCGTCAGGGGCAGCCTGAGCCGGGCAGCCCAAAGGAAGATGCGTGCCGCGCGTGGGGTGGAAGTGCCCCTCAGAAATCCGACCCTGGCTGCGATCGACCAGTTCCGCCTCCGCAATCGACTGGTCGATTGTGATCGACATAACGAGCACCCCTGGTATAGATGTTCCCAGGCCCTGGAATTCCCTTCCAAAAGAATTTAAACTAGCAAACTCTTTGCCATCTGTCTGAAGACAGGTTAAGATTTTTGTTTCAGCAGGTATTTCCAGACTGACTTCTCAAAGAAATGGAGTCTTGTAGATTTGTCTTTTATTTGTTTTTTTTAATTTGAATATATTTTTTAAAGAATGGTTTTAATTTTTTGAATGGTGTGAGATATATCTATATATATAAAGGAAGACCCGTCATCGAACGACTGCCAGAGACAGAGAAACCTTACAAGGCAGAGACACCAAACTTGCCGACAAAAATAGGCCTCAGGCAAGGAAGGTTTTTAGCAAAGAAACTTTCCCCCCAAAACCTAGAAGTTCCCCAAAACAACAATAAAAAACTACATTTCCCAGCGTCCTCTGCGGCCGTCAGAAAATCCTATTGGCCAACATCGGCCCACACAAAATTCAGGGAGGTTGAGTTCCCATAGTAATGGTGGGCGGAGCCAGCCAAGGCTAGGTTAGAATGCTGAGTGATTTGAGTTTAGTCAGTTGGTGTTTGTGGGTTAAACTGTCAAGGCCAAGCTCTAGGAGGGAGCAGGTTCCCACACTCGAGAAACACAATCCAAAAGACCAAGCCAGCACAAAATACCACATATGATGGCCACACAACTCGTGATGCCTACCTCTACAGACCCACAACACAACAGACCCACAACACACACAACGCATACATACCACTGCTAAACAGAAACCTACACAATACAACCAACTAACACAGGAGGACATAACAACTACCAGGAGGACATAACACTAACACAAATAGGGCACCAGGGACACAGGCACCACTGACAAACACATACCGCCGGAATAACACAAACTTGCAAAAAAAACAAACAAAAAACAATACTGCAACACAAAAACCCACCCCAACCAAAATTCCCAACAAACACCACTGGCAAAAGCCACACCCCTCCACATCACAACCAGCACAAAGCCAGACTGAGACAACTATGTCACCACAAAACACACACAAAATACACCCCACAAATACCTGACAACTTCCCCAACACAAAACCCAGGACTGCACTTACTACTCACCACCACACACACCTCCAAATACACACATGTCCCAGGCACAATACTCCAGCAATTCCTACCCACACAACACAACACAACTTCCTATCACAACCCATCCCTCCAACCTTACGGGACCCTGCACACACAACACCTACCACCACCACAAACAAAAACCAACTCCACCTATACTCCAACCACAACACAACACTGCACTGAAACTCTACAAACACACACAAATACCCAAAACACTCCACCCACACAAGCATTCCCCAACATACTACCACCCACAATGCCACCACACACCCACTAACTCACCAAAAAAGTAATACCTACACACAACACAATACGCACATAACACAACCTTGCGTCTACTGCTCAACCCATTTGTATGCCATTCCTTCCTTCAACACCACACACCGACAACTCCACAGGACTTCAACATCCCACCTACCAGAACAACCCACAACGACACAGCCATGACCCCACCAAGACCATAACTACCATCAATTCCAACCCTTACATACTCAGACTTCCTCGCATCTCCTAAATAGGGCACAGCAACGTGTGCCAGGTACAGCTAGTGTGTGTGTATGTGTATATGTGTGTGTGTGTGTGTGTGTATATATATATATATATATATATATATAACTGGCATGTTTTTAATGATGTCTTTTAAAACTGTGGTGAGCTGACTTGGGTATTATTGCTGTCTCTATCTCTTAATTTTGGTAAGCTCCCATAAATCCTACAGTTGCAGAATAGTGAGTTTAAAATACATGAATAATAGAGATTTCATACATAGATATGCTCATAAATAACAGAGAGAAGCAAAATGAGAGATTAGGGACATTTCTAAGTCTATAAGAGAGGCTTATGAAACACTCATAAGTATGAAAATACTGTGGCATGAATCCTTCTCTACCTTTCCCTCAAAATACTGCAACCGTTCTATTCACATTTATTTGCCCAGTGAAGCAGGCCATAGGACAGGAAAAAACAAAACCAAACAACGTATTTATACAATCAATAATTAACACAAACCCTTCCAACCTATGTGACGAATGTCGCTGTCCTTGAGCAAGCAGGGGTCACCAGCATTGAGGCCATGCTGTTGAGAACACGGCTGCGCTGGGCAGGGCACGTCTCTAGGACGGAGGACCACTGCCTCCCAAAGATACTACTCTATGGTGAACTCGCAAGAGAGGCGCCCCAAAAAAAGAGATACAAGGACTCCCTGAAACAACATCTCAGGCTCTGCCAGATTGATAACCAACAATGGTCCACCCTTGCCTCACATCGGGAGGCACGAAGACGCACTCCCCACAATGCTGCGGCCTCTTTTGAGAAGTCACGTCGAATGAGTCTCGAAGGGAAACGACAACGCAGAAAGAACCGCAACTTGGAAACAACATCACCCAAGGAGACTTTCTGCTGTGCTTTCTGCAACCGGACTTGCCTAGCTCGGATTGGCCTTTTTAGTCATCAACGCGCTTGTAGAAAGCGTGGGGCGAGTCCTTCCTAAGAATCTTCGTCCATGAAGAAATGCCAGAGAGAATAATGACCACTCCTGCCAATTTGCAGTAGTTGAGGGATTTGCAAGTATTGCATTGCTACAGAGATAAGGCATATATAATCTTCGATATCTTGTTGGATTATAATTCCCCTCGTACATCATTATCGGCTATTCTGGGTTTGTATTCCAATAAGTTCTGGAAGGCCATAAATGAAAGCTACAAAGTAGGTCAAAATCCCCAATTGTAAAACACGTTACTCGAAAACGTCTTTCCTTTCCACGATCTCTTGAGACTGATCAAGAAATCCAGGGGTACAGAAATGAAGTGCAGCTGAAAGTGAACTCTAGAGCATGAAAAAAGCAGAGAAGTGGGTGCTTTGGAGGATGTGAACTGGGACAATCATAGCTAACCTGCAACAATAAACAGCCGCCGCTCATAATAGATTTTCAGCCTGAAGTACGGCCTGCTCATCTCGTCTCTAATCAGATCTCTCTTCATGGCTGAAGGACAGTTTAGCCGGGCTGAGATTTAAATGACATGAACGCAGAGACAATGGCTCATCACCACATGAAATTGGCAGGGGAAACATTGTGAAAGGTCAAGAATGTACGGAGCAGAGGAAAGATCCCTTTCGGCTCTCATTTCTAGTTTTGTCTTCAGACAGGGATGGACAAACGTGTCAGTTCCTCTTTTCCTCACATTTGACTTTTTAGAGTATTAATACAAAATGAACGACATTATCAACCATGTGCACTGGGCAAATAATATTGTAGGTTCAACTGTTCTAAGGACTTTATTTCACAGAGAGAGAAACCAGCACAAAAGTAGGACCATAGCTGATTCTGCAAACCCAGGCTCCCTTGAAAGGAAGTTAGGAAAGGGTCTCCGGAGGGGTGCTTCCTTAACCCCCTTCTTCAAACCCAGGCTCCCTTGAAAGAAGGATAGGAAAAGGTCCCAGGAATGGGAAAGGGAGTCTCGTAAGTTCTCCATTCCTGCCAATGAGCCGGATCTTCCTGGATCTTTTGGCTACCTAGCCAAAAACAGATTTTTCCATTAGCCAATTTTTGGGTGGCACCTGAATACAGATCTGGGTAGTGCATACTAGGGGTGGTTGATCCATAAAAAATTTGATTCTAAACTCGTGGGGAGGGGGGATTTCCCTTGCTGGGTCGTTTTAGACATTATTCCGAAAAATTTTAAATAAATTTCATAATTGAAACATAATTAATAACGAATTTTCGTTATTATTCGTTACGCCAGCTGTGAGGCTAGAATGGAGGGCTTGCTCTCCTCTCTTCCCTCCCTTTCCCCGAGCTCAGAAGCATCGCACATTATATTTAATGCGTGATGCCTCTCAGCTGGGAGAGGCAGAGAGGGAGGGAGGGAGACCATCAGCCCCTCCTCCCCTGCCAAGGAAATAAACCACGCCAAGGCTTGCTCTCAGCGGGCGAGAGGAGAAAGGAGGGGGCTGCTGCCTTCCAGTCTCCTCTCACGAGTTGAGAAGGGAGGAGGGGAAAAATGACATAATAACATGACCTTTACAAAAAATGGCGATCTCGGGTTCGGTTTTGAAACTTCACTTCCGGGTTGGACGCCGAGGGTCGATATAAGGTCAAAATTATTTCAAATACGAAAAATTAACGGAAAACCAAGTATTTAAATAGGAGATATCCACCCCTAGTGCATACCCATCAAAATTCAAATAGCATAGACAGATTGCCCTCCAGCCAAAATGCATAAGCCTAGTATGAATGTTCTGGAATAATCGCTTCAAGTGATGAAGTCCTCAATATGAAGAAGATCGTTGTGTGTTAAAACCACCTAAAAAGAAAAAAAAGTGGGAACTGACAAATTTTTGCCCCGTTAGCAAGAATCACATCTGCTAGAAGGAGGGAGGGTAGGATATAGAAAACAAGCATATGGTCAAGTAAAAGCTGTAATCTCATTGACTGCCATTCTATGACAGTGTTAGACCTATGTGGCATCACATAGATCCATAAAGCCCATGACCCGTTTGCTCAATGATATCCTTGCCAGACATCGCACTGGAAGATCACAGGGAGACACTGAACATTGGATTGCAGTGGCGGATCTAGAGATTGGTAGAGAGGTATTCTCTCTGGTAAAAAATAGTGTTTCTTTATTTGCATTGTGTTGCACCTCAAAACTCGGCCAGCCCCCCTAGATCACACACACACAGGCAGGTGCAATAATGTTCTTTTATTTAGAATAAAGGATAAAGAATAGTCCAAGAAAATAAGAATAAAGCAATCCAAAATAGTCCAATTTGAGTTCTGTAGCTGTAAGCCAAAGCGGCTTAAATCCCAAGGAAAGCAAAGTTCCAAAACAAGGCAAACCGCCCCGGCGGTCAAACGTGGTGCTTGAGGCAAACCGCAATGGCGGTCACATGAACTTGAATCCGGACCGCACCGGGGGGCGGCGTGAACTTGGATTCTTGAACGGGAGACGTGATCAAGCTGAACGTGGCTTCAGGTCTGACCAGAAGCCCGGGAGCACAGACTAATAAGGAAGCTAGTCCTTATAAGTCCTTATAAGGAAGCTAGCCCTTCCTTAGATTCCACGATTTCCTAGAAGCTCTGATGTTCGCCCTTCTGTCAAACACTGGCTCGTTAGCAGGCCCAGCTGCACCGCTATCAGAGCGAGAGGCAGGAAACTCCCTTTCTCCAGAATGCCCACCTGGGAAGGGAGTGGAAACTCTCTCTTGGGAACCAAGGCCGCCGGGCCTCTCATAGTCTGATCCAGAATCCCCTTCCATGGAATCCTCAGCAAACTCATCTGCAGTCCTATATCCCTCTAGCCCAGGCATGGGCAAACTTGGGCCCTCCAGGGGTTTTGGACTTCAACTCCCACAATTCCTAACAGCCTACCGGCTGTTAGGAATTGTGGGAGTTGAAGTCCATAACTCCTGGAGGGCCCAAGTTTGCCCATGCCTGCTCTAGCCATTCATCATCCCATTGCAAACTCTCGTTTGGAGACCCATACCCAGCTGGCCATTCGTCATCTTCAAACTGCCCCTGATCAACTGGAATCTGATCCTGATCATCTGGGACCTGATCCTGATCAGCTGGGACCTGATCCTGATCAGCTGGGGGCCCCGGTGCCTGACTCTGACCACTGGGCTGACCAGGCTGGAGCACCACACACCGTGCCCTTTTGCCAGGGTCCTGTGCCCCTAACTGCAGTGAACACGGCATGCTGGCTATATGAGTTGGTGTTTTTTTTTAATGAACCCTTCATTACATACAAACTTGCCGAAGCTCTTGCATTGCCAAATAAGTGAGATTCCTTTGCTGCATTTTTGGGTAGAGATCAATAGATAATTTCATGAAGCATGGGCATTATAAATATGCATCCCATAAAGATGTAGTGTACCTTCAATATAAATGGAAAAAAGTATAGATAAAAAGGTTTGCTAATAGGAAATGTCAATTCGGGGAAAAGAGAAAAGGCATTTAAAGTATTGCTTCTGCTGACCGTGTCTTCTGAAATTGTTTCATTGCAGTTTCACTTTTTATCAATCTGAGGGACATGAAATGTCTAACTATGCTCAGAAACCACAGAACAGGAATAGAGAGCTGTGGTGTCGTTCTCTTGTTAACCATCAAAGCCATGCTAGAATAGAAAATTGGCAGACAAGAAGCCATTTTGACCTTCCTAGTGTTGTCGAGCTATGGGACCTCTTTCCCCAAACTGATCTGGACCTTCTGGAGGCTCCGAGCACGAGATAGGATTTCTCTTTCATTTTAAAAATATTTTCCGTTCTTTCAATGTTCCGCAGTAACACCGAAGCCACGTGAGGCTCCGGAAGGAACCAGCAGCAACTGTGCCCCAAACTATCTTGTGCTTAAACCCTTTAATGAATGTATAGAATGATATTTCTTGCATGGCTGGCATTGATTGTGTGCTGTATCATGTATAACTAACTAACTAACTAAACTAACTTTATTTCTTATGAGTCGCCCTCCCCCAACGGTGCTCTGGGCAACTTACACAATTAAAATAGACAGGTTACACAGTCACTGCTTGTTACTCAATCACAGGCTCTTCTGAAGAGCCATGTCTTGAGTGCCCCTAAAATGTATGTAGATCGGGAGTGGCTCTTTGGTCTGGCAGGAGGGAGGGAGTTCCACAAGATTGGGGCTGCGATTGAGAAGGACCTCTGTCTTGTGGGCTCCAAACGGACCTCTCTAGGGCCAGGGACAGAGAGGAGATTCTCATGAGCTGACCGTGGCAGTCTCTGGTGGTGGAGTGGCATTCAACTGTCTCTTAGATATGGGGGACCCTGACCTCGAAAGGCCTTGAAAGCTAGGGCCAGGGTCTTCTGGGGGATTCTGTGTTCAACCGGCAGCCAATGCAAGCGCTGCAGGGATGGCATTATATGGCACCTCATTGATGTTCTTGTGAGGAGTCTAGCGGCTGCATTTTGCACAATTTGGATCTTGCGAATTGCTGCTCGGGGTAAGCCCACATACAAAGCATTGCAGTAATCCAGCCTCGACGTAACCGTGGCATGGATTACCGTAGCCAGCGCCTCTGTTGGTAAATAAGGCACCAACTGCCTTGCTTGGTGTAGATGAAAGAAGGCCCTTTGACTCGTGGAGGCCATCTGGGCTCCCATCGTCATTTTGGAGTCCAGGATCACACCGGACTCTTCACAGTGGGGGATGGGGCTCACGGCTCCCCTTCAAAAGATGGTAATGGACCGACCAATTCTGACGGGCGGCCAGGCCACAAGATTTCAGTTTTTGCTGGATTTACTTTCAATTTATGGGCACGTAGCCATCTTGTCACTGCTCCAAGACACCGGGTGAAGTTATCTGGTACCTCATAACTCTGGGAATTCATATTCTTTGTTGAACAGCTCTTACTACAAGAAATTTTTGTGACAGTTATGTGGATTCTGTTTTCTTTTGATTTAAGCATGGGCATGGGGACCAGAGGATGAAGGGTACTCGTGTGTGGTCCTTGGAGTTTTTCAGTGACGTGTAGAACTGGCATTTCCTCTGATGGCGCCACTGGTTCTTCAACATATGATTCTCCTGGACTCTTGCGTTATGGCAATTTGTTGATTTTTTTCAAAGAGCTTTTGCAACCTTTCAGCTTTTCAAGCATTTTGTTCCCTTTCCTTTTTCGTTCTCCGACAAGCCTGAAATATGTCGAGCTGTTCTTTTCCCCTTGTTTTTTTTTCTAAACAAGAGTTAGAGTTCTATTTTCTTCCCTGTTTCAAAGGAGTCCTGTGGAAGGGAGATAAAACACTTGCCAAGTTGACATGCTTCAAACGAGGATGCTGCTTATGACTAATGGTCCAAAAGAAAACAACAGGAAGAAGCACAATCCCAAGCACCAGAGAACAGGCTTCGCGAGATGCAGCTCCGAGCCCTGTGCGGTTTCTGGTTTCTCAAGGAATTGTACAATTAATAACAACACACACACGTCTTGTGATTTATTCCAAAATGGTTGTCATATTTTTTAAATCTTTGTTGAAATGTCTGGGTGCATTTTTGTGGTATTCTTCAAGAAGTGAAATAAAAGATGCCACAAGGCAAGGGGACGGAGAAGGAGGGAGATTGAACTCACACGGAAGTGTGTTTACAGATCTCAGCAGTCAACGTGATACACAAAAAGAAGAGCCACTCCCAGAGAAGAGAACTAGATAAGACAGCACAGCATGTTTAAACATTTCAGACAAGTTCTTAGTTCACCTTGATTTTCTAGCCACCTATATATACAGAGAGAGAGAGAGAGAGAGAGAGAGAGAGAGAGAGAGAGTCACTTTGTTTACCTTATTCTTTTTTTAAAAAAAAATTGTAGGGTTCCAGCCTGGTGGACTGGGGCAGACCCTGGGGGTCCCGGGCCAGGCACCAGTTGACCCGGGGGAGGTCGAGGATGATGGGTGGCCTGATGCATACGACTCTACAGATGAGAGATGAGAACACGTGGCTGGAGGGATATGGGGCTACAGATGAATTTAGTGAAGATTCCATGGAAATGGATTCTGACGATTATGAAAGGCCGGGCGGCCTTGGTTCTCACGAGAGAGTGGCTGCTCCCTTCCCAGATGGCGAGATGGGAGACAGGGAGGCTTCCATTTCTCACTCTGATCGCGATGCAGCTGGGCCCGCTAACGAGCTGGAATTCAACAGGAGGGGCAGTATCTCGGCTTCCAGGAGAGATTGGAGGAAGGGGGTGCGTTGGGCACACAAGAGTTAGATCCCTATATCAACCCGGGCGGAAAGAGCTCTCGTTAGACCCGAAGCTACCTTTAGCTCACGTTCCAGCCTCCAAGCTCCAGCTGACCACTGGAGTGGTTCGGACTCAAGTTCATGTAAGTTGAGGGTACAGTTGAAATGCATTTAAAAACACAAAGTTTACAAAATTTGGCATGATGCTAAATGTCCTTTGACCAGAAGCTGGCCACTTGGGGTGCCTCTGGTGTCGCTGTGAGAAGGTCCTCCATTGTGCATGTGCCAGGGCTCCGGCTGCATTGTAGGAGGTGGCCTGTGGTTTGCTCTTCTACACACATCCATGTCTCAACAGCCTAATTTAAATAGAAAACCTGATTCTATTTTTTTCCAAGGACTGGAAGTTGGAAACTGTTGTTAATCAACTTGTTTTAACTTCTTTGATGTCTAATGTGTTTTAACCGTTTAATTTTGTTTTATTACTCACGGTGTTTATGCTTCTTCTGTAAACCGCTCTGAGCTCCGGAGTGAGCGGTATACTAAATCGAAGTTAATAAATAAATAAATAATAAAATAACTACAAATTTATCAGGAATGTCCCATCAGCCTTTGACCCTACATCCGTTCTATAGTAAGTGCCCTAAGATTTAAAAAAACAAACACATGGGGCATCTAAACTGTAGAATCAATGCTGTCTGAGACTACTTTAATTACCATGACTCAATACTATGGAATCATGAGAGCTATACATTTACAAGGTCTTTAGCATTCTCCGCCCAAGAATACTGGTGCCCCACTAAGTAACATATCTGTGTGTTTCATAGCATTGAATTATGAAATTAAAGTTATCGCAAACTGAATAAATTGTACACCAGGGGTGCCCACACTTTTTCAGCATGTGAGCTACTTATAATAAAACCAAGTCAGAAAGATCTACCTATCTCCTCAAGGCTGGAGAGGGGAGGGGCGGGGCTTGGGGCGGCCTGGCTCCGCCCCCTCTGGCTTCCGCTCTACCAGCAGCTGCTCCAGGTTTGTGGAGGGCAGTGCCAAGCCAGCCTTGTGCTAGCTATGCCACCACTGGCTTGGCATTGCCATCCTCAAGCCTGGAGAAGCTGCTGGGAGCTCCAAAGCCAGAGGGGAGGGGGCAGGGCTTGGTGCGGCCTGGCTCTGCCCCCCTCTGGCTTCCGCGATACCAGCAGCTGCTCCAGGTTTGAGGAGGGCCAAGCCGCCCTTGCGCTAGCTTTCACACCACTGGCTTGGCACTGCCATCCTCAAGCCTGGAGAAGCTGCTGGTAGAGCGGAAGCCAGAGGGGGCGGAGCCAGGCCATGCCAAGCCCCGCCCCCTCCCCTCTGGCTTTGGAGCTCCCAGCAGCTTCTCCAGGCTTGAGGATGGCAATGCCAAGCCAGTGGTGGCATAGCTTGCACAAGGCTGGCTTGGCCCTGCCCTCCTCAAGGCTGAAGCAGCTGCTGGGAGTGCCGAAGCCAGGGAGGGGCGGGGCTTGGTGCAGCCTGGCTCCGCCCCCCTCTGAGAAGCGCCCCATCCGGCTGGGATCGACCTCCTTCAGTCCCAGGATCAACTGGTCGATCACAATTGACTTCCTGAGCAGCCCTGCTATAGACAGAGGTGGCACAAGGTAATTTTAAATGGTAGGCAAAGCAGAGGCGGAGTTACCAGCAGGTGAGGAGGCAGAGTTTCCAGCCAGCGGTAGTGCGCCCCTGTGGATCTGGCGCTCTCGGCTACTCCGCCGAGTGCGTTAATCCACCCCTGACTATAGATACACTCACAAACATGGAACACTTTGGTTTGAATCTATTTGTTAATCTTAACTGGCATGATCCATTGACCAAATAGGATTTGCCTAGGTGTTGACTCACTAGTCAACAATTCACTCAAGGACTTTTCTCAAGCTGGAGGACCAGCTCACGTGACAGAGGCCGATGTCATTCTAGGTAACATTTTGAGGCTGTCGGTAAACATTACTTGAAACTGTGCCTCTGATATTATGTGTGCACGAAGCATCAGACAGGAAGAATAGCCGCTTTCTGGCTGAGCCTATTTGCTCGCTGCTAGAGATGCATAGCTTGCTTATCTGTTGCAGTTTATTTACTTTCGGATTTTCTCAGGCTTTATGAATATCTCTAGATAGGTTGGTTTTCAGAGCTTAATAATACTTCCATTGTGTGGCACTTCAGCTTAGCATCAGGAAAAACACACCATTTCACCCTCCCCCCTCCCTCCCCCAGTAAAATATAATCTCATTTTCTGTATACAGTTGAAAAGACGTTAATGCCACCGCAATAAACAAGCAGTTGCCAAAAAAGTTGTTTTGCTATGCAATATCTGCATGCCTTTCTGCTTGATGTCTCCCTAGAACAGGGGTGCCCACTAGGCATGGTTTAGAACCCAAAAATAGTAAATCACAAAATCTCCTGGGGGGGGGGGGTTATTAGTAATAGAAAGACAAAAAAATTTCCAAAAAATTCTAAAATGTAACGTAATTACTAACGGAATTCGTTAGTAGTTCGTATGCCAGCGCATGCGCATTCCAGATGGTTTTGGCCTACAACTCCCAGAAATCCTAACAGCTGGTAAATTGGCTGGGATTTCTGGGAGTTGTAGGCCAAAACTGGGATAAATCACACTGAATTCTAGATGGGACTCTCCAAATAGGAAGGAGGGAGGGAAGGAGGAGGGAGGGGGGGGTATTCTATTCTTGGAAGCAGCAAAAAAAGGAGGAGGAGCCCCCCCCCTCGCTCCTCGCTGCCTCTCTCTCACCCCGATCCTGAGGGAGCGAGGGCCCAAGTTTGCCCAGGCTGAGAGGAAAAGGAAGAGGCCTGAGGCTGTGAGGAATGGTGGGAGTTGAAGTCCAAAACACCTGGAGGGCTGAAGTTGGCCCCTCGATGGGGCTAGACAGAGCAATGGGGAAGAGAAGGGGGAGAAGCCACCAGGAAAGAGGAGGGGGCAGAGAAGCATGTGAGAGAGTGCAAGGAGAGAAAGGAGGAGAAGCGTGTGTGTGTGAAGTTGGCCCGTGCAGTGGGGCAAGACAGAGAGTCCCCGCAGAAGACAAGAGCCCGAAAGCCAAGCCCAAGCCAGCCAAGGCTTTAGATCCTGGCAGGCAGGAGGGGCAGGGAGGGCCACTCCTCCTCCCCTGCTAGGATCTAAAGCGCATCAAGGCTTTTACCTCTTCTATAAGAAGAGGTAAAATTCAAACCGAAGTATTCTGACTCTGGTCCCTCCTCAAGCGGTGCAAACTGCAAACGGCTCTTCTTTATGAGCCCGGGAGGCAGCCTCTCCCGGAAAAGCCAAAAGCCCGGGCACAGCGTTTGCTGCCTGCGTGCACATACATATTCTTTGGGGGGGTATTTGCTGCATAAACCCGGGCTCAAAGAGAATAGCCCGTTTGCACCGCTTGAGGAGGGACCATTCAGAATAATTCGGTTTGAATTTTACCTCTACTTAAACCAATTGTTATTAATGCTTGATTATTGCATGGGCATGGAAATGTAGGTATATGACCAGTTGGATTACTTATAATATTTAGGCACTTACTCTATAAGTTAGCATTCATTCTATTATACATTAGGTTGGTTTCTCACGTGTTGTGCAATACCCCAATACTTTTTGATGCTTTAGATCCTGGCAGGCAGGAGAGGCAGGGAAGCCTGGAAAAATGTAAACAGAGAGGTTTACTCAGAAGTAAATCCACAAAGGAGGGCACTTCATCCAAAGTGCCCTCCTTTGCACCTCCTTTGCAGATTTACTTCTGAGTAAACCTCTCTGTTTACATTTTTCCCAGGCTTCCAGCCGAAAGAAGGAGCGAGTTTAGGGCTTGCCTTGCCATAATACTTATTGGCAAGGGAGGCGGGAGGGTGGTGAGAGAGAAGGAGGGTGCCCCCCCCCCTTACGACCTAATTACGATACTTAAGAAAATCCTGGCCCCCGGAGTTCTATAAAGAAAGTCCACTTCCTGGTTGGCGTTCCAGATGCGGAAATACTCAAAAGTAGCATTTCTTACGAATCCCTTCCGAATCATTTAATTTTCATAACATTTTTCTCATGCCTAGTGCCCACACTTTTTCAGCATGCGAGCTACTTATAATAAAACCAAGACAGAAAGATCTACCTACCTCCTCAAGGCTGGAGAGGGGAGGGGCAGGGCTTGGTGCGACCTGGCTCCGCCCCTCTGGCTTCGGCACTCCCAGCAGCTTCTCCAGGCTTGAGGATGGCAGTGGTAAGCCAGCCTTGTGCTAGCTATGCCACCACTGGCTTGGCAATGCCATCCTCAAGCCTGGAGAAGCTGCTGGTAGAGCGGAAGCCAGAGGGGGGCGGAGCCAGGCTGAACCAAACCCCGCCCCTCCCCTCTGGCTTTGGAGCTCCCAGCAGCTTCTCCAGGCTTGAGGATAGCAGTGTCAAGCCAGCCTTGTGCTAGCTATGCCACCAATGGCTTGGCATTGCCATCCTCAAGCCTGGAGATGGTGCTGGTAAAGCGGAAGCCAGGGGGCGGAGCCAGGCTGTGCCAAGCCCCGCCCCCTCCCCTGTGGCTTTGGAGCTCCCATCAGGATTAGACAGATTCATGGATACCAAGTGTATCGGTAGTTACTGAAAAGGACATTCAAGCCACCCTTGTTGGTTGAGCTAGGCAGGATTTCCACTGGCTGTGGGGGTCATGAGGGTTTTGCCCTCCCTTCTGCTCGAGATCCCCGTGTACAACTGGTGGGCCACTGTGTGATACAGAATGCTGGACTAGATGGGCTGAGGTCCGATTCAGCATGGCTCTTCTTATGTTCTTATGTTCTTATCAGCTTTTCCAGGCTTGAGGATGGCAATGCCAAAGCAACCTTGTGCTAGCTATGTCACCACTGGCTTGGCATTGCCATCCTCAAGCCTGGAGAAGCTGCTGGTAGAGAGGAAGCCAGCGGGGGGCGGAGCCAGGCCGAGCCAAGCCCTGCCCCCTCCCCTCTGGCTTTGGAGCTCCCATCAACTTCTCCAGGCTTGAGGATGGCAATGCCAAAGCAGCCTTGTGCTAGCTATGCCACCACTGGCTTGGCATTGCCATCCTCAAGCCTGGAGAAGCTGCTGGTAGAGTGGAAGCCAGAGGGGGGCGGAGCCAGGCCCTGCCAAGCCCCTCCCCCTCCCCTCTGGCTTTGGAGCTCCCATCAGCTTTTCCAGGCATGAGGATGGCAATGTCAAACCAGCCTTGTGCTAGCTATGCCACCACTGGCTTGGCATTGCCATCCTCAAGCCTGGAGAAGCTGCTGGTAGAGTGGAAGCCAGAGGGGCGGAACCAGGCCCTGCCAAGCCCCTCCCCCTCCCCTCTGGCTTTGGAGCTCCCATCAGCTTGTCCAGGCATGAGGATGGCAATGTCAAACCAGCCTTGTGCTAGCTATGCCACCACTGGCTTGGCATTGCCATCCTCAAGCCTGGAGAAGCTGCTGGGAGTGCCGAAGCCAGGGAGAGGGCGGGGCTTGGTGTGGTTTGGCTCTGCCGCCTCTGAGAAGCACCCCATCCGGCTGGGATCGACCTACTTTGGTCCCGGGATTGACTGGTCGATCGCGATTGACTTCCTGGGCAGCCCTGCCCTAGACGTTGGGGGGAGAATATTCCTGCCCTGCATTCTGAACAACACAAATCCCCCAGAACCAACAAATAATCAAAGGCACACAATCTATTCTTTGTATTTTGGTGGGATGGACTGTACAATGGAATTGATTCTCGAGTCTGCGGCATTAGTCAAATGCACCTTTAAGCCTTTATAAAGAAATCTCGTGTTATCACAGCTGTTTGTTGGCCTGTTGTGTTTATTCTAATTACCTTGCATTTACTTTGATCATTGAAACAAAACATGTCTCTGGCAGGAACAAAAGTGCTTAAGCGTTTTCGGATTTGTGCATATGTATATATCTGGGTAAACAGGAAGACAAATAGGGGAGATGCAATTAAAGAACGCACCCTGTGCTCAAAATTGTAGTAAGTCAGACATTGGTTGAGCCGGGGACGGAGGAGTTTAGAGTGTCTGAGACAGCCAGTTTTGAGCTCAAAGTTGACCTTGAATCAGAGAATCAGAGAATCCTATGGACCTTGTGGGCCATCCAGTCCAACCACCTGCCAAGAAACAGGAAAATAATAGTCAAACAAGGCTATACACACTGGTAAACCGACCGAATCACAAAAAGGCTACACAAGGATAATGGGCTACTGGTGACGCTCACAATGACTCGGTGATCTCCCAAAAAAATACTCAAACGAGATTGAATGTATCAAAGACTTATAGGCATTAATCACATTATCAGATATATAACATCAATCCAAGTGTATAAAATAACACATATTACATTACAAAGTTCAACGGGAACTGCACTGGCTACCCATTGAGTACCGGATCACCTTCAAAGTGTTAGTCTTGACTTTCAAGGCCTTGTATGGTCTGGGGCCAGTGTACCTGAGGGACCGCCTGACCCCATACCGTCCCATGAGAGCACTTAGGTCAGAAGACCAGGATCTTCTCTCTAGCCCAAGTGCTAAAGCCTACCGCCTTACTTCGACGGGGAGAAGGGCATTTTCTATTATGGCCCCCACACTTTGGAACTCCTTACCGCCGGAGACTAGGTCACTCCGCTACCTCATCGCGTTCCGGGAGGCCTGTAAGACCTGGCTATTCTGACAGGCTTTTGTAATCTGAGTTGGTCCAGCTGTATATAATAACTTTAATTTAAATCCAATTGCTTGATATGTGATGTGTCTATGTTGGTTTTACCCTGATTTGTGAGGAACCCCGAGCCACCTGGGTACGGCGGCCAAGAAATCGAAATAATAAATAAATAAATACCTCAGATCCTCAGTCTCTCTCCAGCATGGAGCCTCATACACAACCCAAGTTGTGAGATGGCAGGAGGCATCGCGCAAAGAACTACATTTTGGCTCCCTCAATTTCACACATATTCTAAAATCTGGAGAAAAAAAGCCCAGAATCCAAAATACTTCGGGTCACAAGCATTTTGGGTAAGGGATACTCAACCTTTAATAGTGTAAAGAAAAGATAAAAGGGAAAGCTTAATGAGTCGCTTAACCCGTTTAAATAGGAAGGTGATTATGCGGCCCAGCTCTTCATTATTGTGAAAGGTCATTCAGAACATATGAAACCATGAACTGTGGCCACTTGCACATTATCTTCTTGCTGGAAGTCTTTGGGTAAGTGTTCTGTTATTATTTGAGTTAATTCACTTTCATTATGTTCTGATTAGTTGCATTAGCACAAATCAACGAAGAATATGTGGACCAACCATAAAATGTATTACATAATATATAAATTGATTAATGGTGGTTTTGAATAACCTTCCTAAGTTGAGATGCAGGACCCTGGGTTTTGTGGAACTGCCATTTGTTCCCTTGGAGTGGGGTGTGTGTGTGTGTGTGTGTGTGTGTGTGGATGCCACTTGGGTTCATTCTCCCATCCCACAAATGAAGTTGTGTGTACACAAGGAGGTGGAATGTCCTTGGCTTAGCCTTATGGGCGAATACGAGAAGCTAGTGGAACTTTTCACCAACTTCAGCACTCTTCTGAGGGGGCTGGGCATCCTGCCCCCGCAGGTTCCTGACATGATCCCTGGACCCACTACCGTGGAACACCTCCAGCAAGACCCCCTTGCAGTCCCTGAATTGGACTGGGATCAGCCCTGGGACTTCCAAGTCGGGGAGCGTGGATTCAACATAGAGTCCCTGGAGCCTGGAGTGGAGCCTGGACCACCCACTGTCGAGGGCACCACTGGAGGAATTACTGAGGGAGCTGGTGCTGAACGGAGGCTTACCGCTGGTGAGTCACCCCCCGAGCTCCTACCTATGCCGGACGGGCCCAGCCACTCGCCAGTGGATGCACCTGGCTGCCCCCTGCACCTGTGGTCCAACGCTGTTGCTGGATGTCACGGAGGTTCTGTCCCGCGAACAACCCCCCCGCCCCGCCGCCTCCATGGCCTGGCGGGGGGTGGGGTGGATGGACGGTGGGCGGGCGAAGATGGTGGATGGCCTTGAGGGTCGGATGTCGCCTCCCCTTGAAGACCGGAAGCCTGGGAGGAGCCCACAGGGGAAAGTGCTGAGTCACCTCAGGAAGCGGAGACATCGTCGGAGACGACGTCGGAGCAGGAGCGACCGCCAAGAGCGGACTTCCGGCCTCTCCGGGGAGCACAGGAAGCCCTCCCAGACTGGCCAGTCTAGGAGCAGGCTGGTGATCCATGGAGTGCCCTGCAGGACTCATGGAGTCTGAAAGACCACTAGATCTCCAACTAGACCCCCTGAATGGGTGAATACCAGGACCCTCATGCCCAGGTCACCAGGGAGGTTCCCTACCAGGATCTTTTGGAGCTCCATCTACAGGCGCCGAGAACAGCTCTCAAGGAGCTGCCAGCCCCAGAGGGTCATCCTGGCGACCAAGAGACACCAAGATATCAAATTAGCCTTAAGAAGACGAGAATGTTTCTGGATTACAGCCTTAAAATCTGAGTTCCCAAAAGGATTAAATGACTGTTTATCCATCAGTGAAATTTTATTATGGGATACACCTGGCGCTATGTGTTGTTATGCCTTCTTAAATTGCGGCTTTTCTCAGTTGTATTGTCCGACCACATGGAGTAGTGGCTGCGTCCACACATAGGATTTTGATAAATTTGGTATGTATTGACCAACCTCTTGCCTTCTGGGGAGGGTTCTCCAATGTGGGATCATGCCTAATGTATAGGTTGAATGGATATGTTGAATGCTAAAACGGATTATATACTATAAGAATATTTTATGTTTATATTGATAGATATCGGACCAGTGGATTTGTATAAGTGGATTGTAACTATCTGACAGGTCCCGAAGAAGCTGGAAATGGCGAAACGGGCCTTTAGAGACCATCGGCCTGGTGCATTGGCATTTAATCCTGATTATATATATTTTCAATGATAAAAAGGATGAATTTTTGGATATAGATTTTCTGGATGATGCAATGCAATGCCAATGATTGATACTTGGGAATAATCTACACTCCACTATCCACTTTGAATTGAAGATTGATGATGAAAATAAGTCTACTATATTTGAAGAAATAGTGATATCCCGCTTTTCCTTGTTGTACGTGACCAAGAGACCTGTGCCAGAATCCATGGACCCAGAGGCCAAAGTTGACCATCTCCTCTCTGAGCTAAGGACTCTTTATGACTTACTGGTCCCCCCAAAACTCCCTCCTTTTGACGGTTGAGTTATGGTGGCATTAATTGACAACCTGCTTGCAATGGACACAGCCATGGCTCTCCCTCCCTCCCTTGGTCTTTATCTGTAGATCTCCCCACCTTTCCCCCTTTATTGTATTGTTCTGTTCTGTTCTGTGTGTTCTGTGTTTTATTATTCACCAAACTTTGTAAACCGCTCCGAGCCTTCGGGGAGTGGCGGTATAGAAGTTTGAAAAAATAAATAAAAAATAAATAATAAATAATAATCATCCTTATTCAGCAGCAGAAAGGTTTTCAACTAAATTAAGTTTCAATCCTGATGCTCTTAAATTGTCCTGATATAAGAAAATTCAGACCTTGAAGACATTGCATTTTTTGAGCTCTGAAGAAACGGTGACCTGAGCAAACAAACTAGTCTTGTGGCCCCTTTAAGACGAACTAGAAGAGTCTATGAAAGCCTATACAGGTTGGGCATCCCTAATCTCGAATTCTGAAAGACTCCAAAATTATCCGCATAGGTGGCTGAGAGAGAAGCCTTTGCTTTCTGATGGGTCAATGTACACAGACTTTGTTTCAAGGACACAATATTATGGTGTACAAAGTTTCCTTCAGACTGTTTGTGAATCATACATTATTTTCATGTTTAGACTTGGATCCCATCTTCAAAATATGTCATTATGTATATATATATTAACATATAGGAATCTCTACATTTAAAAAAATCCAAACTCTAAAACACTTCTCTGGTCCCAAGCATTTTGGAGAAATGATACCCAACCTGCACTTCAAATGTCTCTTATACCATAAATACGTTTCTCCTTGTTGATAAAAAAAAGTGCTTAAAGATCCCTTTCAATGCTGATACAGACAAGCACGGAGCGCCCCCACTCTAATTCTCTCTCCTGTTGCCCCCTTTTGACCTTCTTGAATGCCTGGGTGGGGAAAAGGTGGTGCCAGCAGTCCCTGCCCCCTGAGATAAAACTGACATTTTTCTTTATTTATCCACTAGCTGAGGACCCAGCAGTGCCCGAGTAATTTGAGAAACGTATTAGTTGGTCTTTAGCCGTTATTTATGTGGCTCGCAGTGGTGTCAGGAAGTTAGTGAAGGCACTGCGAGTCCCAACATCCATGGTCCACCCTCCTCCAAACAGCACCAGGATGTAGAGTGGGTCACAGAGGCTCTGTCTGCCAAGTTTGGCCTTGATCCATCATTATTGGGAGTTGCAGTGGTATCATGAAATTACTGAAGGTACTGCAAGTCCCATCATATGTGGTCCACCTTGCTGCGAACTGCAGCAGGATGTAGAGTGGGCATGGGGGCTCCGTGTGCCAAGTTTGGTCTTTATTGGTCATTGGATGAGGGTCGCAGTGGTTTCAGGAAGTGAGTGAAGGTACTGCAAGTCCCATCATCCATGGTCCATCCCCCTTAGAACTGCAGCCGGATGTCGAGTGGGCCATTGGGCCTCTGTGTGCCAAGTTTGATCCTGATCCATCTTTGGTGTGGACCTCAGTGCTCTAAGCAAATGAGTTAAAGTACTGCAAGTCCCGTCATCCATGGTCCATCCTCCCTCAAACTGCACCAGGATGTACAGTGGGTCTTGGGGGTTCTGTGTGCCAAGTTTGTCTTGTTCTGTCATTGTTGGGGGCCACAAGGTTTTTTGGCCTTAAACTCCCACCATACCTGACTGCCTCAGGCCTTTTCCTTACCCCCGCTGCCACTTTAGAGTGTCGGAAATGTTGGTGGTGCTGGCCAATCAGAGTCCGTTGTGCAAATTCTCCCTCAGTGGGAGCCAATCAGAAAGCTACCACATATCCGCCCTCCGCATACATACAAACATTCTCTTTTATTACATATAGATATAGATAGATATAGATATAGATATAGATGAGTCATAGGAAAGACTATTTATTTATCCATGAGTCATATGAACAGCCACAATTCTGGACTCAAATATCGGCTCTTGAACCTTTTCATAGTTCCATTTGTAGGACACAGGTACTAGATAGTCTTATAGAGAAGAAGACTGAATGAATGTAACTTTCAGCCTGACATGCGTGTGTGGAGAAGAGCAAACCCCAGACCACCCATTACAATGTAGTCTGAACCCCGCCACATGCACAATGGAGGACCTCCTTATGGCAACTGTCACCTCTGAGGGTGACGACTACTTGTAATCAACACGCTTTAGTGGAGGGAAAGGGAGAGAACAGGAGTTGCGGAAGGGACGAAATCCTGCAAATTGTGTTCACTGGCTCTATTCCAATATGCCATATAATGGCACTTGGATCCTTTACTGGCAGTAATTAGACCTAATTTGCATAAGTAAGGTCATTTAACAACTTTCTTTGGGAAAATAAATCTAATTAAGATTAACGATTCTTATAGGATTACTTCCCTCCCGCGTAGCATGCTCTGCAATAGCCGTTCCAAGCCGGTTCGAACGAGGAAGACCCCAAATAGAGGAGAACAAGGAGCACAACAGCACGGGGTCTCACCCTTCGTTCCTTTTTCCACAAGCCCTGTTGGGAATGGACCAGGAACACTACCCAAGCTATGCCCGAAAGCAGCCTCAGAACCATTTCTTGGGTCAGGGTTAGTTGTTGCTGTTAATTGTTGTTTATTGCTCTCAAGTCGGCTTTGACTTCTGATGACTGCGTGAATGTGAGATAAACTAGCAACCCTATTGCTAATTTAACTAGTAACTAGATAAACCAGCAACCCTAGGTTTGCTACTTTATCTCACACGTAACCTCATCTACAGCTATATCAATATATGTATACATGTACTTTAGGCTTGTTTGATCAAGAAAAAAATGGTTCAAAACTCGTTTCGGATGTCAGGGGTGCTAGCGATTCGATTCCAAAGTGATTTCCAAAATTTTCCGAAACAACCAGTTGGAATTTTCTGCAAGGCAATTTGCCCATCGTCCCTTGTAAAAAGCCTGGGGGTCCGATTGGACCCTCTGCTCACCATGGAGACTCAGGTCTCCGCGGTGAGCAGAGTGGCATTCTCCCATCTGCGCCAGGCCAGGCGGTTGGCGCCCTACCTCTCCGAGAACGACCTAGCCACGGTGATCCAGGCCACGGTCATCTCGAGGCTAGACTACTGTAACGCCCTCTACATCGGCCTTCCTTTGTAAGTGATCCGGAAACTCAAGCTCGTGCAGAATGCTGCTGCCCGACTGCTGGCTGGTGTGTCATCGACATGTCACATCACACCAGTCCTTCAGCGTCTGCACTGGCCTCCCATCGAGTACCGGATTGCCTTCAAAGTGCTGGTGTTAACCTTTAAGGCCTTACATGGTCTGGGGCCAGCGTACTTGAAGGACCGCCTTTCCTCGTACATTCCCCAGAGATCACTACAGTCTGAAGATCAAAATCTCCTAGATATTCCAACTATCAGAATTTGCCGGCTATCATCCACGAGGCAGCGCACCTTTTCAGTGGTAGCGCCCAATCTATGGAACACCTTACCAGAGGAGGTTTGAGATATAACAGACCTGCCCTCTTTTTGTAGGGCTCGTAAGACCAACCTCTTCCGGCAGGCGTTCAGTCTGTAATGGTCCGGCCTAGTTATCTCCTTCTTTATTAGTCATAAACTGTTGTACTGTGTTTTAGATGGCTATTTTATGATTTTATGATTGTTTGTGTATGTATTGTGAACCACTATGAGCCACTGGGGATGGTGGTATATACATTTGAAATAATAAATCTATTACATATAATAAAAGTCAGTGTTTGCGGTGGTGCGGCCAAGCGAGCGACGGGAGGAATATGTGCCAGCGTTTCGATTGGCTGCCATTGTGGGATTATTTGCATAACAGGCTCTGGCTGGCCAGGCTCAGAACTCCAACATTCTACAGCCCCAGACAGAGGGGATTGGCTGCCACTGTAATGTAATTTGCATAATGGACTCCCATTGGCCATCCACATTCCAACATTCTAAGGTGACTCAGAGGAAAAAGGAAAGGCCTTAGCCAGTTAACAGGTTTTTTTCCGTTGGCAATGGAATGTTCATTTTCTGAGAGGATATCACTGCAGTGAGAGGGTTTCCCGATGTACTGAGAGCATTACTAGCATGACAAGCTAGGCCCCAAAATAGACAGACATCCTTCCAGCAAAGTGGCAGCATAAACATGTCTCAAAAAGGGGGCATTGGAAAAATCCCAACAACAACAACAACAAAAAGGAAAATACCAACAGCAATCATGTGAGACAACTGATTGCCAACATGAGGAAAACCAACAAGCACCGAATGGATCAAGCACTGCAGAGGCTCAAGAACAACTTCAACAGTATATTACTGCTGTAATTGCACTGCTTATTTTACTATGTTTTATACTTACTATTGATGTATTTGAATTGTTGTTTACATGATTACACTATGTTATAAGCTGTTTTGGGTCCCATGGAGGAGAAAATTAATAATAATAATAATAACAGAAAAAAGAAATTAAAAATAATAAAATGCTTATTATAATAAATAATAAAATTAAACTGAGCAACATTGTGAACCTAGGCAAAATTATGACATTTGAGGGGGATGACTTAGTATGATGTGCGTCCAACTACAACCTTACCCTTCTTACTATTAACACAATTCATTTTTTAAAACCCTTTTCTTAAATAAACATGACCTGGACCAAACTTGGCAAACTGTCACGATGCACGGACTTGACCGGCCCCTTAATCACACACACAGAGACGGACTGAAGGCTAACTACTTTATTGAATATAAAAACAGTTCAAAGAGATATTGTCCATAAAAATAGCAAAAGCAAATCCAAAGGCAAAAAGCACTCAATTGTCCAAAACAGCTTGGTAATGAATCCAAAATACTTGGCAAGGCTCCGCACAGCAATGCGGCTTCAGGAACAAGGCAAGGTACAAGATGCAAGGCAAGACTTGGTAGGCCACTAGCCAACGTAGCTCCGTGGACCAGCTTCGCTTCACGTCTGCTCAGAAGAGACGTGGCCGAAGTACTGAGGATTCGTTCCCATGGATCCTATACTTAATCTTTCGGCCGAGGTCCCCGACGCTCTAGGCTTCGTCGTCTCCAATCTCTGCTGACGGACCTCAGCCTGTCTAGGCTATGGTACCATCCCCTCCTGCTAGTCTCGATGCTTCGTCTCCTATCAAAGGTTCGGCCTTGCCTCCCAGCACCTGGGTCTCTATCTCCATGAGAGCTCTCCTCCCTAGATTCTTCCCAGCCGCTCTCTTCCATGTTTTCACCCACAGGATCCTGTCAACCTCTCCCCCCCCCCGGCCGTGAATAAGTGTCGCTATCACTGCTTTCCATTTGCACCTGGTTATCTGTCTCATCGTAAGGGTCAAGCCAACCTTCCTCCCAAGCCAAGCTTTCTGTGGGAGAAGGAGGCCCAGTGATGGGAAACTCTCCTTCTGCTAACCCTTCTAAATCCTCTTCAGAATCCAACTCTGCTGCTGCAGGCCCCAATGCCAATGGGACCCCCGGTCCTGGCCCCTGCCCCCCAGGCACAAACGAGAACTGCTGTGCTACACAAACAGTCAACTGGTAACCCAATTTACATCCTGGTGCAGTTTGGGGAAGGATGGATATCAGATTATAGGATTGGCAGCACCTTCACCCATTTTCAGGCACCACTGTGACCCCCACCAACGATCTGGACCAAGCTTGAGTTTGATTAAGACATAGCGTAATATATGACGAAACCGATTATTACCTAACACCCAAAAACAAGCAATACACTTTTCAAACAACCCGGGCACTGCCGGGTCCTCAAGCTAGTAAATAAATAAATAAACATTGCGGAAAGCTTCATTTCCCCAGAAGAACACAGTATTTAAAGAGTGGTATCGTTGCATCTCAACACATATGGATGTTGCAAGAGGAGCAATGTCATTAGACTATTTTTCATACTAACCACAAGCAACACATTTCATATTACCTACACGTAAGATATTGTGGAGAAGGCAGAGGGTAGAAACCCTGAACAATAATATCAATTTTCCAACGGTTTCCTGGACTCATCTCCTCCATTCTTAGAAAGACTATAAAACCCACTTCCTGGTAGCCTCCGATTGTGAGTCCCTCCGGTCATTTGTTTCTTGGCTCACCACTGAAATCTGTCTCTGGAGACCCAATATGCTTCTCCTGCATTCACACACACACACACACACACACACACACACACACAGCCTAACATTTTGAAATCTCACGGGCTGCTGGTGAGATCTTCATTAAAATAATAATGTTTTATTGATCCCATGGTTACTTTATTTACCTTACCATTTCCTGTTTTTTAATTACAACGATTGAGCAACTGTCTGAAGTGTTTCATTTATCAGCCTAAATAGCGCCAGCTGCTCCAAGTGGGAAACATTCACAAGATGCATGGCTGCCGCTTCATGTGCACGAGGAGCCCTCTCCAGCTCTTTCCTCCCAAGCCCTTCCGCGTGCGCACCGCTCCCCTATTAGCAAAAGCAGTTTAATTAAACACCAAATATAATAACAGAGATGTAAATCAAACGTAATTTGGGAAGTGTCCGTTGACTAGAGCTGTGCAAAACCTGCTTCTTTTTTTTCCTTTTTGATATATTTCATTTTTTCCACGCTGTGGTATGACATGCTCAAGGCAGTGTTGTACAACATCATAATTTGTGTGCTTCGAAATACACACCAGAAACTAGGGAGGTCACTCTCTAAGTTATGTTTCTTCCCAAAAGTAGCAATGGGTAATTTCACTAATTTTCTTCCCTCTATAAGAGAGACTTCAATAGTCAATCAGTTTTTGAGGTCTGTTTGCAATTCAGAACCTATTCTGTGCAAAATTTGTGGATTTGTGGAGAAAACAGCATTTTGTGTCCAGCAAACTGTCTTATCTAAATTAGTGGTTTCCAAACTTTTTTGGCCTACCGCCCCCTTTCCAGAAAAAAATTTACTCAGCGCCCCCCTAGAAAATTTTTATTTTAAAATTTTTTTTATAATAGCAATGAGCAAGTTAACAACTGGAACTCTAAACTGTCCAATGCTCTCGAGGAGATTGCCCCTAGACACCCTCTCAGACCCCGCCGAAATCGATCACCTTGGTTTACTGAGGAGCTTCGATCGATGAAGCGGGAGAAGAGACAGCTAGAGAGCATGTGGAGGAAACTCCGTGACGGAGGTACGAAATCAGCTTATAAGCTTTTTATGGATGCTTATGAGCATGCTATCAAGGAAGAGAAAAATTCATACTATGCGACCTTGATAGCGTCCGCTAGCTCACGCCCGACACAATTGTTTAAAGTAATTAGGTCTTTAACGATGGTCCCTACCAGCCCAAATAACGATGATCAGGCACTTTCTGCCGAGGTTTTCCAGAGCTGCTGGGGGCTAAGGCTGCTGGTTTACTGCTATTGGCCTCCGCTATTCCTGTACACAATGTGTGTTGGGTTGTATACCAACTAGTAACATTTGTTTTACTGTTTTATTGTATTTTTATTGTGCTCTATTGCTGTTTTTAGTACTATGTTTTATTCTGTGATCTCACTTCTGTAAGTCGCCCCGAGCCACACTGGGAGTGGCGACTAACAAGTGTAAATAATAAATAAATAAAATAAATAAATAAACGGAAATATATATGTATTAATGCAGTGGTTCTCAACCTTTCTAATGACGTGACCCCTAAATAAGATTCCTCATGTTGTGGTGACCCCCAACCATATTTTCATTGCTACTTCATAAATAATTTTGCTACTCTTATGAATTCTAATGCAAATATCTAGGGGCCTGAGGTGGTTAGGAATGGTGGGAGTTGAAGTCCAAAACACCTGGAGGGCCCAAGTTTGCCAGAGCAGTACCTCTGCAGCATGACTCCCCACAATACGCCAACATGGGGCAGGCAAGCCTATGGGGTCTCAACCTGCAGGGTCTGTTGGGGAAGAAGGCAGCCAGCGGAAGGTTGCAGGCGATGGGGGTGGCGGGCAGGTTCTGCAGCGACATCGTCGTCTCCATGTCAACGAAGGTCCAATCCAGTGGCCTCTCCACAGCCTTGGCCTCTCCCGCCATCTCCTGGCCTCCTCCTCTTCTCGACGCCATTGTTGCTGCTGCTCCTTCTTCCTCTTCCTCCCTCTCGTGCCACCTCTCGAGCCTCTCCATGAGGCGGGAGGTGGCGCCGCAAAGAGAGGCAGGGGGCGGGCCCTGTGGGGAACCTGTCGCCTGGCTCACACCACTGCCCCCTTACAGGGGCTCACCGCCCCCCAAATTCTCCTGAGCCTTCCAGCGCCCCCTTGGATCGTCCCACCGCCCACCAGGGAGCAGTACCGCCCACTTTGGGAACCACTGATCTAAATGGAAAAAAACATTTCAAGACAGAAATACTGTTTTCTATGCAAATCACCCGCATGCAGTTTTTACATGGCAATTCCTGCACAGGAGTTAACATTTCCCATTGAAACATTCTTTTCCCATGCAGGAAATGTTGTCTACTGTGTAGAAATTCCGTTTACTGCACAGAAACACTGTCTTCTGCACAAAATAACTGCACAAAAAATTCTGCACAAATTTCCATGCAGAATAAGTATTGAACTGTGAAGATTCTCATTATTCCAGTTTTTGTCATCAAGGCAGGCCTGAGCAAACTTTGGCCCTCCAGGTGTTTTGGACTACAACTCCCACAATTCCCAAAAGCCTGCCGGCTGTTTTCGCCAGGCTCGGAGGCCATGGTGATCCAAGCTACGGTCATCTCAAGGTTAGACTACTGTAACGCTCTCTACATTGGCCTGCCTCTGTTGGTGACCCAGAAACTCAAGCTGGTGCAGAACGCCGCAGCTCGGTTACTCGCAGGAGCTCCTGGGAGCTGCCACATTACACCAATTCTGCGGGAACTGCACTGGCTCCCTATTGAGTACCGGATCACCTTCAAAGTGCTGGTCTTGACTTTTAAGGCCTTGTATGATCTGGGGCCAGTGTACCCAAGGGACCGCCAAACCCCATACTGTCCCATGAAAACACTTAGATCTGAAGACTGGAATCTTCTAGCCGTGCCCAATGTCAAACAATACCACCTAACTTCAACATGGAGAAGGGCATTCTGCATCATTGCCCCAGTCCTCTGGAACACACTACCCCGGAGGTTCGGGCCTTGAGTAATCTGTTGGCTTTTCGGAAAGCCTGCAAATCTGCCCTATTCCGGCAGGCCTTTGAGTTGTAATGTGCTATCCCCTAGGACTTGTGTTATCTCTTAGGAATTGTTTTATCCTTGTGGTTTTATTGTTGTTGTAGATGTGTTGCTTTATTGTGGTGCTTGATGTGAGCCGCCCCGAGCCAGCTGGGAGTGGCGGCCAATAAATCGAACAAATAAACAAATATATAATATTTCATACAATTTTTATCTTCCAAAATGGCTAACATCCGCAAAGAAAAATCCAGAGGGGGTGGGTGTATTTTAACAAATTTACAGGTTAAAAAGTTAATGCGCACATAAGGGAATCAAATGGAGAAAAAAAGATTTATTTTTTTTTAGAAAAGGAGGCAATGTCCACAGAAGAGAGCGCCGAACAAGTCCCGAGTCTTTTCAAAAGCTGCACAGTTTATGCAGATCTACTCTCAGTTTGAGACTCTCCTCCCAGCCTCTCTTTCTTTCTTGTCTCCTCCTTCTCTTCCTTGTAAATGGAAAGTAAACTCCCCAGACTCAGCCCATTAAAGGAAATTATGCCAGGATTTTCTCCATCCCTTTCAATCAGCGGAGGATAATCACATGAATGTTGAAAGAGGAAATTAGGTTTATAGGAGAAGGCTAATGATATGATAATTGTCTCTTGCAAGTGTGTGACCTTGAGAAGTTATAATAATAATAATAATAGCACCGGAAAACAGCTCCGATATCTGTCTGCGTTGGGATATTCCCTTTTGTTTCTCTCTATTATTTTTCAGAAAAACAAACACAAACCCTCTCGAAGCATTACGCATAGATTATGCCAGATCCCCCAGAAAGCATTCTTTCTCTGTGTGGTTTTAATTGCACATTCCTCTTGGTTTTTCAAGCATTTACAGAATTAACAAGTTTTTGAAGAAAATTATATTGTTTGCTTTTCTTAACAAGTCTCCAATTTTCTGCCCCCCCCCCCTCTATACAGTATATATATTGTCTTGATGTTACGGTTTATAAATCAATTTTCCAAATATTTATTTATTTATTAATTAGATTTATTGGCCGCCACTCTCAACCGGCTCGGGGTGGCTTACATCAAGCACCACAATAAAACAACAAATCTACAACAATAATAAAACCACAAGAATAAAACAATTCCTAAGAGATAACACAAGTCCTGGGGGAGAGCACATTACAACTCAAAGGCCTGCCGGAATAGGGCCGACTTGCAGGCCTTCCGAAAAGCCAACACATTACGCAAGGCCCGAAACTCTGGGGGTCGTGCGTTCCAGAGAACTGGGGCGATGATGGAGAATGCCCTTCTCCGTGTTGAAGTCAGGTGGTATTGGGCACGGCGAGAAGGTTCCAGCCTTCAGATCTGAGTATTCTCGTGGAACGGTATGGGGTTAGGCGGTCCCTCAGGTACACTGGCCCCGGACCATACAAGGCCTTGAAAGTCAGGACCAGCACTTTGAAGGTGATCTGGTACTCAATAGGAAGCCAGTGCAGTTCCTGCATAATTGGTGTCATGTGGCAGTTCGCAGGAGCTCCTGCGAGCAACCGAGCTGTGGCGTTCTGCACCAGCTTGAGTTTCCGGGTCACCGACAGAGGCAGGCCAATGTAGAGAGCATTACAGTAGTCTAACCTTGAGATGACCTTGGGTCACCATGGCCAAGTCATGCCGAGACAAGTAAGGGGCCAGCCTTCTAGCCTGGCGAAGATGGAAAAACAGTAAGTACACAACTAATAGTAGCAGAGAAGTTAACTACTGTCACACTTAATTGGACAAACTAAATAGACTAAAATAACACAAATTATTATATTTTCAGTTCTCATAGGTTAATGTATATTCCCCATAAATTGATTACACACACACACACACATATGTCATACACTGTCAAATATCATAAGTGACCTAAGCAACAACACGCACTTGCAGTAAATAGTCTGGGTGTAAAGGGAAAGATATCATAGGGATATATATACAGACCGGGATTTGCAGGAAAGAATAACAGGAAGGTAATCTAAAGTTCGCATGATCTCCCTTAGAGTAAATTCCCAGGTCCTGGAGGGATACTGGTATAAGGTAAGTCCAAGTTCATGTGTTCCACAATTAATTGAATAAGGGTATCCAAAGCCAATAGTCCCAACAGTCCTATGATATCAATATTTGTAATCCATACATTAATCGGCGTGGTTGCCAATGGAAGGCCACAGACATTAACCTCAGCAGATGCTGGGTGGGCCGCGATGGGCGAACTGCAGGGCCCGATCCATTTCGCCTCTGTGGGCTTTCTCAAGCGTCAATAATTACAGCGACATGCAGAGCGTCACAGGAAAACAATATATGGTGAAAGCAGCATGCATACACCGTTTTTCCTGCGGACCCAAGGGATCGGGTCCTGCAGTTCGACCATCGCGGCCCGCCCAGTTAATAGTCATGTCCTGATTTTCAACTCTACACTTACCTAGTAACTACGTTAAGAACTGCAGCCGTTGCCTTTTACCCTTTATGTTTCTGAAGTCTGCAAATCAAAGAGCAATCTAACGGGCAAAGTTCGGTATTGACGTGTTTACATGCAAACAAAACAGAATGCGAGTAAAGCAATATACATTCAGAAAAACATTTCATAAATGAAAGCTCTCTGGCGAGATAGTAGTTACCCTGTGCTAAATGGTTTTTAAATACCAAATGAATATGCTATTTCTAATCTTTTCACATATAGACAAAACAAAACAAAAAAAAACCACCTTTGTAGTCCAGGATTATTGCACACCTCAGGAAGTTCAAGCAGGTTAATGCAAAACTCTATTTGACTGTTTTAAAAAACATAAACATAAAAAAACCATAAACAGGAAAACCTTGACTTAATAATATTTTTGAAGGTGAACAGGTACAAAAATATGAACGCGTGAAGCTGTGGACATATTGTTATTACACAAGAGTCATTTTGGATATTAACATTTAATTGCAGCTCACAAAACTTCACAGAAATTCCTCTCAGATACGAGGTTTCCCTTTGATCTACAGGCAGAAGGTTTTCCACCTAATATTCGGATTCATCCATCCATTGATTGTGAGCATTTCTTCCAGACAGAGGAAAGTGGCATACGTGGCTCACCTTCTACCCACAATGTACTCTCACAACATCTCTATGTGGTGGGTAAGGTGAAATTGGGGAGGGCTGTCTAAAAAGCTAACAGAATTGAAGACTAAGGAAACATTATGTATGTCTATGGCAGTCTTTCCCAACCAGTGTGCCGGGGCACAATACTGTGCCATGAGCGATCATCAGGTGTGCCGTGGGAAATTGGAACCCTTACTTATTAAAGGAGCGCCGCTACGTCACAGTACAAAATGCACACTTAATCATACATAATCATACACAAAAAACACATTCAAAGTACCCAATCCTGCTGGAGAAAATCAAAAGTCTTACATAAGGTAGTTTGGCGTGGTCGCCACAGAGAGCGGAGGAGTTGTGAACCAGGAAGTAGCGAGTTCACGGAGCGCTCCTCTACAGAAAACTCGCGATATTTGATGAAATCACGGAAGTGAGTGCAAAAAACAAAGTGTATCCTCGCGATGTTATCCAATGTCAGTTCCGGGATCTACACAATAACACAGTCAGTTTGTGGACAATTTAAAGAAGCAGCACCATAATCATAGCGACAAGGTAGAAAATCACGTAGATAATCACATATATTCAAACCGCCAGAGGCTGAAGATAGATGTGGCGATGGAATCAAAAGCTGGCATGGGCAAACTTGGACCTTCCAGGTGTTTTGGACTCCAACTCCCACCATTCCTAGCAGCCTCAGACCCTTTTTCTTTCCCCCCCTCAGCCACTTAAGCAGGAAAGGGCCTCAGGCTGTCAGGGATGGTGGGAGTTGGAGTCCAAAGCACCCAGAGGGCCAAAGATTTCCCATGACTGACAGCTGTTGAGCAAGACCTTCATGTGTGTCTTCCTGCCATTCCTGCCAGGATATCTATGTTGTGTTCATCGAAACAGGCCCAGGTTTCACACTGAGTGTATAAATACATTTAAAAACATATTAACTATACGTATGACTGTGTTAGAGTGTCATTTTGTGTCATTTTGGTTGGTGGTGTGCCCCAGGATTTTGTAAAGGTAAAAAGTGTGCCGCGGCTCAAAAAAGGTTGAAAAACACTGGTCTATGGCATTGAATGTTTGCCTGTATGTGTGCATTGTGATCCGCCCTGAGTTCCCTGCGGGGTGAGAAGGGTGGAATATAAATGATGTACATACATACATACATACATACATACAATAAACCTCAGAAACAAATTTTGACAAAATAATAAATTGAAAAGTTGAGAAGGAGAAAGGAATCATGGGATTTATATACAAAATAATCACAGAAATACAATATAATAAAAAAATCTACCCTAACAGAAATTTGGAAGGAGGGATTAAGTTGCAGTGAGAGAGAAACAGACAATTGGATGGAAACAATCAATAAAATAAAGCGTCTAAAAATTAAAGAAATGCAATGGAAAATACTGACAAAATGGTACAGCACTCCCGTGCAATTGGCACATATTACAAGAACATGCCCAAAATTATGTTGGCATATCTGCGGAAAGACATAGAAGGAACATAGAGCCACATGTGGTGGGAATGCGAAAAAATACAAAAGTTCCATGAAATAATCAGGAAGGAAATGGAGGGGCTACGAGGGGTAAATAATATAGAGTGGAACAAGACTCAATTTTTCATTCAGGAATTGGAAAGTAAAGGGGAATGTAGAGGACGGGAGGAAATAATAAAACACACAACGGATGCCATCCAGGCCTCAGTGGCCCTGGGCTGGGAGGACCACAAGAAATGGGATAGAGAAACTTGGTAATTTCTAACCAACTACCTACTCCAAGATTATATTAGCGAAAGGAAAAGTTACTACAAGACAGGCCAAATCAGAAGGACGTGGGAGGCGAAATGGAAGGGTCTCACTTCCAGAATAAAGGGGAAAGATAAATATACGGAGTTAAATAAGACTATCCTTATGATTGAACAATTGTAATAAGCTCAGCAAAAGTAGTTAACTGTTCCGGGACCGGGGAGGGGGGGGTGGTGGTGGGATTAGGGAAAATACTGGTATTTTGATTGCTAATTTTGAAGATTGTATGTTTCTATGTATTATACAATAAAACAAATTAAAAAGTAATTATCCTAGGGGAGAAACATTGTGTCTTAAGCACTTTTGGCTCAGTGATAGCAACTGTGTTCTGTCTTCCAGAGAATAATAGCTGCAGGCTTTCCTAGATGACACAACTTGGCTTGACCCCTTCCAGTCCGGCTTCCGTTCGGGGCATGGGACTGAGACTGCTCTGGTCTCCATCACAGATCAGCTGTGCTGCCACCTGGACCAAGGCGGATCTGCGCTGCTTGTGTTATTGGACCTCACAGCAGCGTTTGATGCAGTTGATTGCTATCTTTTGACTCACCGCCTTGCCGGGGCCGGGGTGAGGGGGACGGCTCTGAATTGGCTATCCTCCTTTCTCCGGAACCGAACTCAGCGAGTGAGGAGGGGTGAGGTGGTCTCTGGGGGTCCTCCCCTTAACTGTGGGGTTCCCCAGGGGGCCATTCTCCCCCCCCCCCTATTTTTTAACATCTACATGCGACCACTTGCCCAGCTGGTGTGCAGCTTTGGGCTTGAGAGCAATCAGTACGCTGATGACACTCAGCTCGTTCTAAGGCCGACTCTGTACCCGATAATTTCCATCTTTGCCTCGAAGCTGTTACTGGATGGCTGCGAGCCAGTAGGTTGAAGGTGAATCCGGCGAAGACGGAGATCCTTTGGCTAGGTCGCCCGGGCAGTGGGGAACTCCAGCTTCCAAACCTGGACGGCGTGGCCTCATGCCCGTCGTCGATAAAAAGCCTTGTTGTCCACCTGGACTCCCGGCTCTCCATAGAGACTCAGGTCTCCATGGTCAGCCGGGTTGTGTTTTTCCATCTCCGCCAGGCTCGGAAGTTGGCCCCCTACCTGTCCCGTCACGATCTGGCCTCGGTGATCCAAGCAATGGTCATCTCAAGATTAGACTACTGTAACGCTCTTTACATTGGCCTACCTCTGTTGGTGACCCGGAAGCTTAAGCTGGTGCAGAACTCTGCAGCCCGGGTGCTTACAGGCACGCCTGTGAGCCATCACATCACGCCCATTCTGCAGGAACTACACTGGCTACCGGTTGAATTCCGGATCACCTTCAAAGTGTTGGTTTTGACCTTCAGGGCCTTGTATGGTTTGGGGCCAGTGTACCTGAGGGGCCGCCTTACCCCATACTGTCCACTGAGATCACTGAGATCAGTAGACCAGGATCTTCTCCTTATCCCAAGTGCAAAAACCTATCGCCTCACTTCAACGAGGAGAAGGGCATTTTCCATTATAGCCCCCGCACTCTGGAATTCCCTACCGCCGGAGACCAGGTCTCTCTGTGACATCTTGGCTTTTCGTAAAGCCTATAAAACATGGTTGTTCCGGCAGGCCTTTGTAATCTAGGCCCAACTATTTGAACAGTCCAGTCAAATACTGTTGCTATATGCTCAATGTCAATGTTTGGTTGTCCTATTGTTTAAATTTTAGTGTTTTAATGTTTTCTGATGTGCTCCTGTTGTATTGTAAGCCGCCCTGAGTTTAAAAACACTGGGTGAGAAGGCAATGTATTGTATCTGGACGGGATCAGAGGAACGAAAATAGGATTTAATTGCACTGCTGCTTTGCAGCAGCTGCAGAGCTGTTTCGGCTGGAAGTCAGCCTGAAGAAAACGGAAGTCCTGTACCAGCCTGCACCACAGGAAGAACACCATCATCACCACATCAGCATAGGCACACCTGTGCTTAAGTCTGTTCAGCAGTTCACCTACCTGGGAAGGATCATCTCTTCAGACGCCAAGATTGAGAAAGAGATAGATCACAGATTAGCAAAGGCATAGAGTGCATTCGGAAGGCTTCACAAAAGAGTCTGGAGCAACAAGCACCTGAGGCAAGGCACCAAAATCAGTGTGTACAGTGCTATCATATGTTGCTGTCCTTGAGCAAGCAGGGATCGCCAGCATTGAGACCATGCTATTGAGAACACAGCTGCGCCGGGCAGGGCACGTCTCTAGGATGGAGAACCACTGCCTCCCAAAGATACTACTCTATGGTGAACTTGCCACAGGTCAGTGCAAGAGATATAAGGACTCCCTGAAACAACATCTCAGGCTCCACATCGGGAGGCATGGAGACGCACTCTCCACAATGCTGCGGCCTCTTTCGAGAAGACACGCCGAATGGGTCTCGAAGAGAAACAACAACGCAGAAAGAACCGCAACTTGGAAACAACATCACCCAAGGAGACTTTCTGCTGTGCTTTCTGCAACCAAACTTGCCTATCTCAGATTGGCCTTTTTAGTCATCAATGCGCTTGTAAAAAGCGTGGGATGAGTCCTCCCTAAGAATCTTCATTTGCGAAGTAATTCCGAGAGAGGTCGAAGATAAAGTGCTTCCGAGGACATTATTTTACAAGTTAAGGGCTGTTAAAGTAGCATACATGGAGTTCCCATGAGTCTTCCACCCTTTAATAACTAGAGACAGATCTAACTCTCTTACGCATGACACGGGTTTCGCACCATGTTGCTGTCATACTATAAGATCCAGGCAGTTGGTCGGACAAGACTGAGATAATGAAACACGAGCTTGATGTACTGGCCTGAGAGTTTATTGAGAGCAATTAGATTGACCACGGCAGGTGTTTTCTTTGCTGCATTTCCAGCAGCTCTTGAAAGCAGTAACTAGGCAACTTCGTAATGAACGAGGTCTCATACCTCCCAACAGCATAACAGCATTGTGGCAAAGAGTGCATGATTACGCGCATGACAAAAATTAGTGTTCATTCATTTGGGTCAGCTCTCTCGAATGCACTTCTGTTCCATTTGATGAAACGCGGCTCCCCATCAATTCCATGTCTAATTATGGGTGATTCTGGAAGAGAGGTGGAAGGGAAGGTTCAAAGGCAGCTCCTTTGAACAGTGCGAAGAAGAGTAATTGCTGCTGGCATCGGTGGGCCACGTCTCGAGGCTCTTAACTCACGAGTCAACCTGCTTAGCTTGTTGCCAGATGCAAAGGGCCAAGTACTTTGTTCTTGCAAAGGATTGCGCATACAAAACAGGCAAGAGGAGCTCTTGGAATAATTAAGTCTTTAAAGAGTGAAGGTTTGGAGAGGTAGTCCGCATAAGAAGCACCGTATGGATCTCCCGCTATGACCGTTCCATAGGGTCCAGGTCTGTTTCCATACTCAGATCTAGACAATCCGTTTCCTTATCTCTCCGCTGGGCTAGGAAGAAATCCTTAAATGAAAGGTGTTTTTGGTTAATATGAGAGGCATTCAATGAGATAGCTGTTGTGGCTTTAATTTTTCTGTCAAAATATTTTTTTAAATTATTTAAAATTAGTAGATGTATGGATATTTCTGAATGTTGGGAGGAAAGGTCCCATGTTGTTTTGTGAACAATATTATGTAAGAAAATCACAAGCGCAGCGGCCACAATAATAACAGAACAAAGGCAATAGGTGTGTGTTTGTCACACCTCAGCTAGGTTCCCGTTGCAGACCAGACCAACGGCATGTTAGGGACCAGGCAATAGAGAGGCTTGAAAACAGGCCTTTGCAGCAACCCCTAGCTGAACCCCAAGCAGTCAAAGAGCGGCGCAGCCCTGCGGTTTCCCAAGCCGATAAGGGCCCCTGGTACCATGAAGCAGCAGATCCTCCCCACAGCACAGCTGGGCCCGCTAACAAGCTTACATTCCAAAGAGATACAGAGACGGTGGGCAGAGAAAGCTCTTTGTCCATTCCCGTGAGAGAGCTTCGGCGGAGTAGGCACCTTTTGGATCAATGCAGCCGAAACCTATAAAGGTTCGGCCAGGACTCCATTCTGAATCTCGTGCCAACGTTTCAGCTACCTTGCCAAGCTTCACGGATCTTTGCTGGGGCCAGGGGGTCCTCCTTGTTTAAAGACTTTAAGCTTTGCCAAGTCTGGGGTCCAGTACCCAGTGGATTAGCCAATTGCGGCACCAAGACCACTGCTTATTTTTGGGATATTTAAAGACTAATCTTTGCTACAATTGGATGCTGAGAGCATTATTGAACTCTTCTATCTTTGCCTTTTTACTTCTCTACTTATTCTAAATAAAGCATTTAACCGCAGCCGCTGTGTGTTGGTTTGCTAAGGGTCCGGTCAAGCCTAAGTGCAACAGTGTTCCACAGTCAATATGGACCACAAATCAGTTCCGCTGGACAAAAAATACAGGTCATGGAAATAGGAATGTCCCGCACCTACCCTGGTGTAGCAAACAAACAAAGTGACAGTCTCCTCTGTAAAGTAGCGTCACTGGAACTCCCGAAATGATGGGCTCTATGGTATAATGAAAACCCAGAAGTGTGTGGGGCGTGTACCATCCCCATTCAACGTCGTGACGTCAAGACGTAGACCGGCTCCAACGTTGCGGTTTCTGCTGAGCATGTAGATAAACCATCCCCTCTGCAAGGTAGCGTTGCTGGAGTTCAAAATAGGCGAAAATCACGCCGTAGTGAGAACCCGGAAGTATGCGTGGGTGTGTCCCACCTCCGTTCAATGTCATGACGTTCAATGCTCAAGCGCCGTAGCTCTGCAACGGGGAGACGTGGAAGTGTCAGTGCGCCAGGGCATCGTTGCTAAGCAACGTGTTGTAAAGCCAATGCCGCAGGGGCGTGGTAAAACTATAGTAATCCACAGAGAGGGAAAGAGATACTCCAAAAAAGGTACCACAGGTGCGTCAATAAGCCACTGTGTCGTCACGGGAGCCCAGGCACCAATCACATCCAATGTAAAGACAGGGGATTCTCCCAAGGCTAGGTGAGCAATAAACGTTCCTTCACTGGGTCCAGTGAGATGAGCAGTTCAATGTAAAGGATAAAGGTCCACACACCAAAAAATGCCAAAACAATCATTGTATTGGAGCTGCCCTGAAAGGCATACACCAAGGAGCGCTTGCTCCTCCAAAAGACGAGCGTCCTATCCCCGTAGGGAAGGGGGAGCGCAAATGTAAGCACCGACGGATTTGTATAGTCCAAGGCCTATGGACCGTTTCGTAATTGAAGAACTTCTTCAAGGTGACAAACAAAAAGCGTCCTATAATTAACAATTCTGCATATGTAGCAATTTTAAGGCGAAACACAAGGGTCCTTCTTCATAGAGTAGTGTTATTTTGTGTCATTGTCTAGAAAATTCAAAGCGATAACTCTTGCAGTTGTAAAAGTGAGGGAGAAAGGAGCCCCTGAACTCTCCCTACTTGTGCAATTACTAGGCATGGTTAGGTCCAGTCGGAATCTTTGTAATTCAGATCAAATTCCTTTTTGAAGCAATTTCGAAGCGATTTGGGAACCTGGAAGTATCCTTGCCATTCCGAAGCCACTGTCGCCATCTTTGTTCCGACTCAGGAAGTGAATCGGAAAAGGCCCAGCGTTTGGAGGCAAGCAGCAGCTTGCATGCTGGGATGCTTGCCTCCAACCAATGCGGGGAAACCATGTGGGGAGGGCGAGCCGGGGACGCGAAGGGAAAGGGACTAGGGCAGGCGGATTGGGCGGGAAAGGTGCCACGCCACCGCTTAGCAAGGGAAGGACAGGGTTGGGAACAAATAATTTCCTTGGGGAATCAAACAAAATACCACCAAGGAGCCCCTTTGTCTGTATGGGTTACACATTGTACTTTTGGGAACTGGAAGCACACATCCTCACCAATTGTCATCTACTATAAAATTATAATTTTTTTCCTCATGTGTCATTTTTTTCTTGAGGGTGACTAGGCTTCTTTCTCCTTTGCTTGATCTCTCTCTTTTCCTCTCTCATTTGTACACATGGCCCGATGAATGTATGGTAATGAGGATAGAAGGCCGGCCGGACTCTGTACCCGATTATTTCCATCAGTGCCTGGAAGCCGTGACTTGGTGGCTATGGGCCAGCAGGTTGAAGGTGAAAATGTCGAAGATGGAGGTCCTGTGGCTGGGTAGTGCCCAGAGGGGGGGGGGGAGTTCTGGCTGCCAATAATGGATGGTGAGGTGGTTAGTCCGTCACCGCTGATTAAATTGGACCCTCTGCTGACGATGGAAGCTCAGGTCTCCGCCGTGAGCAGAGCAGCGTTTTTCCATCTGCGCCAGGTGAGGCGGCTGGCGCCCTAGATTTGACGACCTTCATCGGTAATCCAGGCCACACCATCTCGAGACTGGACTACTGTAACACCCTTTACATTGGCCTTCCTTTGTTGGTAATCCAGAAACGGAAGATGGTGCAAAACACTGCAGCTCGTCTGCTGGCTGGAGTGACACTAATGTGCCACATCACACCAGTCCTCCAGCACTTGCACTGGCTTCCCATCGAGTACCGGATTGCCTTCAAAGTGCTGGTGTTAGCCTTTAAGGCCTTGCATGGCCTGGGGCCAGTGCATCTGAAGGACCGCCTCTCCCCGCACGTTCCCCAGAGACCACAACGCTCCATGGAACCAAAACCTATTGGAGGTTCCATCAGTCAATCTGTTTGCCGATTGTCATCGACTTGGCAGCGCACCTTTTCCTCCCTGGCGAAGTCCTACCCTGTGGAGCGCCCTCCCGGCAGAGGGCGAGCAAAACTCACGGAGTGACGGGCCTTCCTGGAGGGAAGGTAAGACCACCCTCTTGTTTCGCCTTTACTACCTTTCATCTCTAAATGTGTTAACTGTAATCTGTTTTTATTCTGTTTTTAACTACGCTGTGTTGTGTATTCATTGTTGTGAACCACCCAGAGCCTTTTTGGGAAGGGGGGGGGGTATATAAACCGAAATAATAAATAAATAAAAATTGTAGCCTCCGTGGGACTGCGCACGAGAGTTATACAAGCCCCCCCCCCTCCATCCCTATCACTTCAGTAACAACAACTGTAGACCTAACATTTTTCAAAAAGGTTTGGAGATAAAGAGTGTCCTCCCACTAAGTAAATAAAGGGACATAGATATATATATAGAGAGAAAATCATCCAGATGACCTACTTCACAGAGAAGAATAAAAGAACTATTTCATCTAAAAAACACTGATTCCGTTGTAGTTTTAGCCAACCTTTTCCATAGTCCTTGGAGACGCCAGAGATTGAGGACTGGACCTTTTTCATATATGATGGAAGAAGAAGAAGACACTTATGTTACTTTTGTTTGTTTTCCCCACACAGAAGAGTCCACTGAGGCAAATGCTCTTCTCTGAGTGTTCTCTGCTTTGATTTCACATACAAATAAAAAAACACCCAGCGAACTGAACTGTCTAATCATATGCTGAGCCTATTGCCTTAAAACTAATAATAAACAGACAGTTTGCGAGTTGCAAGCATCCAACTTACACATGACTCCCAGTTAAGAACAAGAGTGAGACTATAGGAGATGAGAGAAGTCTACCCAGGTGTGGCCTAAGGTAATTTTAAATGGTAAGCGAACATTATTTTGGCGCCTCCCCAAAACAGTATTTTGGGCGCCCCCCGCCCCCCATGTAAAACAAATATACAATAATAATATCGTAATACCATTAGTAGTATTATATTCTATCAATTTATATACAATATATTATACCATACTCATACTATATTATATCATAATTATATTATACTACATTACAATCTAATTATATTATAATATATTGACATTATAATATAATATAACAACTGAAAGCATCAGAGGAAGAGCAGACAAGGCCCGACCTCTGGCGGCCCAGAGAGGCGTAATGATGCCTATCCGACCAGTCAACACCAGGACTGGATGGCAAACCGCGGCCCGGGTAACCACTAAAGCCCCAGTGGCCACAGGAAAGCCACCAGGGAAACCGAAGCCCAGATCCTTTCGTACAAGGACTTTCTGGGGTCTGACCCCGGGCAGCTGGACTAGATTGGACTCCAGCACACCCAAGCCTGACACCCCTGAGAGGACCAGAGGCTGAAGAATCGCCCCTGTTCCTAAGAGAGGCAGCTCGCCCTCTCTCAAGGTTGAGGCACATTGGTCACCCCCGGGTGGACTGTTAGTTGGAATTACCTAAGACGCTTCCTCTTTGTTCTGTAGATTAGTCTTGTCTTTGCTGTCTGTCCCCTTTATTTCTTTAACATATTGTATTTTACACTGCAGTTTTTGTTGCTATATGCCCACTGGTTTTCTAGTGAACTTTGTAAGTTGCTCCGAGCCGCACGGGAGTGGCGAGTAATAAGTTCAAATAATAATAATTATTATTATTGTTATTTCCTCGCTCACTCCTCCAGGTGAGTCTTTCATAATAATAATGATTATGACTATACTGTAGACCAGGGGTGCTCACACTTTTTCAGCATGGGAGCTACTGATTAAAAAACCAAGTCCCAAAGATCACCTACCCAGAAATGTAAAACGTAGAACTATTTTCTTATTTATTTATTTATATTCATTTTTCATTTTTCTGTACCGCTCCTTCCAGCAGGCTCGGGGCCGTTTACATAAAATGAAGTTATAAAACATCAACATTTCAATTTAATAACAACAATATAAAACAGAGCATAAAAATACATCCAACCACCCCATTTCCCCCACACTGCCATATTACCACACATATTATCAGCCAGAAAGTAAGAAGAGAGGCTGTTGAACTGCAAGGCCATTTAATTCTCAGCAAGGTAAGCAAAGGGGCATGCAAAAATACATCCAACCACCCCATTTCTCCCACACTGCCATATTACCACACATATTATCAGCCAGAAAGTAAGAAGAGAGGCTTTTGAACTGCAAGGCCATTTAATTCTCAGCAAGGTAAGCAAAGGGGCATGCAAAAATACATCCAACCACCCCATTTCTCCCAAATTTCCATATTCCCCAACATATATTTCTCAAGGAACAAAGCAAGCAGAGAGGCTTTGGCGCGAAAAGGCCATTTTAAGCATTAAAAATAAAGAGACATGCCACAGAACAATCAAGCACCCACCCCCAAAGTAAAAAGACCGACCTTTGAGATGCGGTAAGGAAATGACCCCAAAGCGTCCTTCTTCTCCTCCGTCGCCGTTGCTCCTATTTCCACGCCGCCAGCATGCATGCCGCCTCCGAGAGCTCACGAGAAGTCTGAGAGGCAGAATGGGTGCTTCTGCGCATGTGCGCGGGGCCAGCCATGCATCGCGTCATCCAGGCCCGCCCCCTTTGGTCTCCTATGACTGAGTGGCTGGAGAAGGATGGAGGGAGAAGGAGGAATCCAAAAGAGGGGGCCCATTCTGCCTCTTGGACTCTGCAGCTTTTGGAGGCGGCGCGCGAGCAGGGAGCGGGGAGGAGCAACGACGGAGGACTTCTTTGCAGCGTGCAGGGGCGCGTGAAGAGGACAAACTGCAAAAAAACCTGGTCAGAGGCCTGAAGATCACCAGGATGAGGCCCAAAGATCACCCTGGTGATCCCGATCACCATTCTGAGCACCCCTGATGTAGAACATAAAGAGAGAGAGAGAGAGAGAGAGAGAGAGAGAGAGAGAGAGAGAGAGAGAGAATTGTGTGTGTGTATAGTTGGAGTTATATTTTAGAAAGTGCTTGTTCCAATGTACATAGAATTCACGAAGAACAAACCAACAGAACCCATCTTGTTTGTAACTTGGGGACCGCTTGTATCAGAAATGAAATCATCAAGGTTTTCTTTCCCTCGTTAGGAATATGTGCTGAAAAAGCATTTTATTTCATTCAGAGATTGATTTCACGTTCTCAATGTAACCCATGCTTTAAAAGTTTATGAGCTCTAGAAGACTCCCCGCTTCTTCCTCCACATCCCTCCCCCTCCCTTTGTGGGACGCGGCCTTTGTTCATCATCACGCGGAATAAAACACGACCACTTCTTTGTGCTTCGTGCATCACGCCTGAAGGAAGAAGAACACCTTCCATATAACTTCAGCTCAGAAACAGCACTTCCCTCTCTGAAAATTGTCCCTGTCCTAAAGAGTCTATCGTCTATGAAAATATCCAATCAGTTACAGAGATAAATCATGAGAGTGTTTTACAAGTCTGAATGGTCAGGATGAGAACCACCGTGTACGAATGCCTCAGAGCCATTCCGGACTCGATCAGAGATATATTATTTTAATCACCATTTGATATCTTCTTACTCAGTTTCTCAATACTAGCTGAGCTCATGTGAAAATGGTCTCTACTAGGGGTGGTTGAGCCATTAAAAATTGATTCTAAACTCGGGGGTTCCATTGCTGGGTTGTTATAGAAATTATTCCGAAAAATTTAAAATAAATTTCGTAATTGAAATGTAATTAACAACGAATTTTTGGTATTATTCATTACGCCAGCTGGGGAGGAAGAATAGAACGGAAGCCCTCCATTCTAGCCTCCCTCCCCCGCAACTCAGAAGCATCCTGGGTTATATTTAACCTGGGATGCCTCTGATCTGGCGGGGGCAAGCCATCCACTCTTCCCTCCCTCCCCTCCCCCTCCCCCTCATAAAACCCGGGATGCCTCTGAGCTTGCGGGGGGAGGAATGGAGGAGTGGATGGCTTGTGACCTGGGTTGGATTCTGAGCTCACAGGAGTGAAGGGAGGTGCCTCCCTTCCCCTCTGCCAGCCCAGAAACCACGTGTATTCCCTTTGACCCACGTGTCTGATGGTGACAGGAGGGTGGAATGGGCAGCCTGGCACCCTCCTCTCACCAGCCGAGACCCAAACGGGGGTTATCTTTAACCCGTGTTTAGGTGTCATCTGGTGAGAGGAGATGCTGCCTCTCACCAGCTGACAACCAAAGGCGGGTTAAACATAAGAAAGGGTGGAAACGACCTAATAACGCGCCCTTTACGTAAATAGCTGATCCAGTTTCGATTTGGAAAGGTCACTTCCGGGTGGACAAGGAGGGTCGACATAGGGTCAAAATAATTTCAAATACGAAAAATTAATGGAAATCAAAGTATTATGACCGGAGATATCCACCCCTAGTCTCTACCATAGTAAAACCCTCTCTTCTCCACTAAATAGCCAGTTTTGTTATTGTGAAGTAAGACAAAAGGAGAGGTTTTATTGCAAGGGAGAGTACAGTGGGCCTCCCACTCTGAATACGGTTAGGGGCACAAAACTTCTCTGAAAGTGTAAAAACAGTGTGTGTGTGTGTATGTGTATGTGCATAATATGAGAGAATACCCCTCTAGCAATCAGTAGGTCCTCCAGCATAACTGTGGTAAGGCTGTTCCATCTATAACACTCAATAAGCTGACTCAATCCGGCATGGGCAAACTTCAGGTGTTTTGGACTTTATCTCCCACAATTCCTAACAGTCTATCATGGGAGTTGTGGGAGTTGTGGGAGGGCTGAAGTTTGGCCATGTCTGATATAAACTATATTAATTTAGTCAGGCTGAACTTAATCTGTGTCTCTCCCACCCCCTCTGACACACATTTCTCTCCAAATCTAGACCAGTATTTAAAGTAGAGCCAAATATGTCATGTTTCCCTTTATCGTCTCTTGCCAATGTTGAACAATGACAAAACACACACCCCCCAACCAAACACCCCACCCCCCACCCCACAACATATATTCAATTGAAGCCAGGCAAGAATAGGGACCTGGGAGAAAAAAAAATCACATATAGCTAGTCAGTCAGATTTTAGTCTAGACAGGATGCACCTGAATGGTGACATGGCCTGTTGAAAGAGGGTAGCTATGGCGTGGGAGGCGTTGCCCCCTTAATAAGAATTCTGCTTTATTTATTTATTTATTTATTTATTTATTTATTTATTTATTTGGCTTGTATGGTGCCACTCCCAGAAGCTCGGGGTGGCTTACAACACTGTAAACTGTGTCAATATAAACAGTTGATACAGTTTATACTTTTATAGATGGTGCAAGTAATACATAAAATCTCAAGTTGATACGTTTATTGAAGGGTTAGGTTTTGAGGGTGCAGCTGCTGCTTGGCCCATCCCGGAGCCTCTAGTGCCGTGTTTCCCAACCTTTTTTGAGCCACGGCACATTTTTTACATTTACCAAATCCTGGGGCACACCACCAACCAAAATGACACAAAATGACACTCTAACACATATGGTTAATATGACTTTAATTGTATTTATACACTCAGTGTGAAACCTGGGCGTGTTTCGATGAACGCAACATAGGTATCCTGGCAGGAATGGCCGAAAGACACAAACTTCCCACATGGAACTCCCATAACTAAGAGAAAATACTATAAGAGTTTGGTGGGCATTGATCTTGGGTTTTGGAGTTGTAGTTCACCTATATCCAGAGAGCACTGTGGACTCAAACAATGTTGGATCAGGACCAAACTTGGCATGAATACTCAATATGCCCAAATGTGAACACAGTTGGAATTTGGGGAAAATAGACCTTGGCATTTGGGAGTTACAGTTTTTGGGATTTATAGTTAACACACAATCAAAGAGCATCCTGAACTCTTGCAACAATGGAATTGAACCAAACTTCGCATATTGAACTCTCCTTACCAACAGAAAGTACTGAAAGGGTTAGCTTGGGAATTGACCTTGAGTTTGGCAGTTGTAGTTCACCTACTCCCAGAGAGCACTGTGGACTCAAACAAGGTATGTTGTGTTGTTTGTTTTCTATCCAGAATCACAATGTTGGAAGGAGGCTCACCACTTTAAGGTCCCTAAAACAGGCATGGGAAAACTTTGGCCCTCTGGGTGCTTTGGACTCCAACTCCCACCATTCCTAACAGCCTGAGGCCCTTTCCTGCTTAAGTGGCTGAGGGGGGGGGGGAGGAAAAGGGCCGGAGGCTGCTAGGAATGGTGGGAGTTGGAGTCCAAAACATCTGGAAGGTCCGAGTTTGCCCATGCCAGCTTTCGACAGAGACCTCTTCCTCCCCCTTCCCCTTCACGCCCTCTCTTCCCCCTCCTGCCCAACACTTACTTTTTCTTCTACACTGCTGCTTCTGCCGCCACTTTGATCCGAGGGGGCAGCGTGAGCGTGTGGGGGAGAGGGAGGAAGGCGTGGCCCATGCGGGCGCTACTGTGCAGACTCGCCCCAGAGCAAAGCGAGGCAAAGCGAGCAGAGCGAGGCTGGGAAGAAGGGAGCCTGAGTGGAGAAGAAAAAGTGTTCGGCAGGAGGGGGAAGGAAGGGTCTTGGAGGTTCTCATTTCCCACGGCACACCTGATGATTGCTCACGGCACACTATTGTGCCACGGCACACTGGTTGGGAAACACTACTCTAGTGTCTTCAACATTTCACAACTTTGGAGTTGTGGGAAATGTTTAAAACATAAAGAAAAAATCCTATATCTTGCTTGGGGTATCTTTATGGTCTATAAAGGGGGCGTGCCGTGGCTTGTCATAACTTTGAGAGGAGTCCTCCCAACCAGTATGGCGATGCCATTGTGATGGGAGATTCTGGAAGTTGCTCCCACTAAAAATAACTTTTGAAGTTCTGGAATTTTCCCAGCCTATGCAACAAGATACTCTTAAAAGTCTATTATTCTTTTTTTTTTTTTAGAGAGCATTGCTTTTTGACTCTGCCAACACGACCCTTGGAGGCAGGTTGGAAAAGCTGATTAAATGCATAATATAAGGAATGCTAATAACGTTTCTGCCTTGTCAGGGAACTAAATTTCACAGAAAAACAGAGACCGGTTTGCCAGGAAGGTAAAAATTACAGTCAGAATCAATAAAAGGTCAGCTGGAAGGGAGATGTTAATGGGGAAATAATTTGTAGTTTAAAAACCCAAGATACCAATTATCGTCATAACACCTTCGCTCCAGGAGACAGGTGCCTCCCAAGGTCTCCGTCCCTTCCTCTCTTCAGTGGCCTACCATGGGGAGGGGGGAGGGGGGGTCATGACATGATTTTGCTTTGCATTGACTCTTTTCATCCTTTACTGGGTTTGTCGCTCAGAGTTATACAAGTCAGGGACACTGCTCTGGCCTTTTAACAAACTCACTACGCACTAGATTTCAGTTTTCAGATCAGACGGAAATGTATTTTTTTTAGAGCTGTGACTCATGTTTTGTGCCAGGAAAGGCAGGTATGAGGTCTGTGAGAGATGTTCCAGCCTCTCTCTTGGGGTCATTCCCTCACAGATGTGGCTGTACTTTTTCCGTAGGGCCGGTTCATCCATTAGGCGAACTATGCAGGAGCGCAGGGCGACGTCACCCGGGAGGGGCGTCACCACCTGGGAGGGGTCACCACCTGGGAGGTGTCCGTGTGCCGGCTCCGCCCAGCCGCCCACGCCGCTGCCCCGCCCGCCCGTTCGCCAGCCAGGCCTCTGCAGCTGGCCCCACGCCGCGCCACCTTTCTTTGGCAGTCCCGCTGCCGGGGCACTCCGGCCGCGCCTCTGCATGCGTGGACACGCGG